>JAUMJJ010000077.1:0-1200000 GCA_033556795.1 Tapera naevia | reverse complement strand
GAAACTTGCTTTATAGGTTCAAAGCATCTTGGACTGAGAGGGGTTTACTGTATTTTGTTCTTTCTGCCAATCCCAAAATGCAATCTCTTAGCAGCTTGTTAAAATAAAGCTGTTTTGTTATTTTAAAAGACACTTTCAGAGAATGTGGTGAGTTGCCACATTCCAGTTAAGCAATTTCCTACAGTTGACATCTTTTATTAAAAAAAAAAGCATGTGGTTTTCTCAGCTGTCTCCCTCCTCCATTTTCACTGCAAGAAGGAATATCCCCTCCCCCTGTATTAATACCTGTGCATTTGAGGTGAGTATTCTTCCAGAAACCATGGAAGGCCATTGTCTGTCAGTGGCATCCTTGCGTGTTTTCATTCATTGTAAACATCTGGTCTCTTAGAAACAAATATTAATACGGAGTGGTGGGGAATATTTGATATCAAGTGTGGTGTAAATAAATATTTTCCTCTAAGACATTTTTCATTCTGAATGGGTCACATGTTTAGAATCCAGTTATAGTACAGAGCTCAAAGATTTTGTAGCTGCACACCTCTTAGTTGCTCTGAAGAAATGTGCTGTTGGTGTATGAGATGCTGGTATAAAAAGTGTGTGGTGGATGGAAGAGTCACAGAGCAACAGAGAATCTGCTCTCTTGAGCCACAGTCAGTCCAGGTGTGTGATGCTGAATTATTATTACACTTATAACTGTTGACAGTACAAACATTTTTAATAAAGAAATAAAAGCCTTTATGTGAATTATTATTTTTTGTCTTTTTACCCATTTTGTATGACTTCTCACCTCTTCTCCAATGATATTCATATGCAATCAAAGAATCCACAGCCTTTTTACTGAGAAGTTTCAGTAGTGCAGTTAGCAGTAGCTTAGAGCAAACTCTACTTGTCTCATGAGAATAGAATTTGGGACCTTGGCACTGGTGGCTGTACCGTACATGGCACACTTTGAATTTTTAAGAACTGTGACTTTTTTTAGTAATAGAGTTTTCCCTCATAGGTGCATATTTGCTTTTTTTCCTTTTTTTTTTTTTTTTTTTTTGTTTTCACTGCAGCAGACTTCAAAAGCCTCCCAGTCATGGAATTTTGGGGAATCCTGCCCTTACGTATTTCGGTTTATGATAGGGGAATGAACAGGTAGCTGTTCAACCACATACAGCAGCACTGCTGTATCTGATGCTGTGGCACTGTTTAAAATAGTGATGCTCACTTAAAATACCATACTTTTGCTCACTGAAGCAAGGGGCTGTCAGTAACCACCTTGTTGAGTTCAGTGGTGGATATGTGTCCTGCAGGTTTCGGCAGGTGCTTTTAAAAACTGTGTAAATGATTTAGGAATGTCTGCTGAGCAATGAAAAAGGAAGAAGGGCAGGCAACCTCCAGGTAGTGAATGAGTAATGCTGTTGCTTCCTATTTTTGGGTATCTCTGCTCAGTCCTCTCCCTTTCTCTTATCAGCTGAAGACTGAATTATTGGCAGTAGTGGTGTTGTAGAGAAAAGATTCAACACGCAGTGTTTTTTGCAGGCAAACTGTGGAAATGGACTCCACAACATGAACCCCTAGGCTGGGGGCCAGCTCGGACAGCCAGGCTGGGGACCAGCTCGGACAGCCAGGCTGCTTTTATTGAGATGCCACATGCCTGTGTGTCTAACCTGACCAAGCACATGGCTGTAAAGTCAACTGTACTGATAGGGTAACAGACAACACAAACAGGATGTAATCCATCATCACGGAAATTTGTTTCAGATAGCTTCAGGTCACAGCTGGAAAGCTAATAATACTCTACTGCTCATTATTTGCGCTTTCAAGATCATAGTGTAAACAATGTAGATGAATTCATAAATTCCCTTTGCCAAAACACAAAAGAGAAATACGACTATGAAGAAAGGATGGAGATAGAAAGTGTTTTGTTTTAAGACATTTTGGATCCAGAGGCTGAATACTAAAGAAAGGCTGCTGATGCTTAGGGAATCCTACTATTTTGTTCACTCATCACGTGATGGCTGAGGAGATGCGAGTTGTGTGTCTGTGGAGATCCTCAGAACAGCTGAGCTTTGGAAGGAGAGCTGGTATGCTCTATGTTCACACAATCCTAATATTAGGAAAGCTGCACGTGGGCACTAACTTTGTGTCTGTGAGATCAGTAAGAAGCAATTTACAGCACTGCTGGATCCCTCAGACATTTGTAGACCTTCAGTGTATTTATGGCTTTGTTACTCTGGATGAGTGCTATGGGAAGAATTGCTCCCAGCAGTGTTTGATATCCCACCTGGCAGGAGGTGTAATAGAGTACCAGTAACATTTAGAGTATTCCACTGTATGGGTGTGGCCTTTCAGCTCTCAAAAGCATCCTAGGGAAGTTAGTATTTTCAGTAATGCCTAAATTATTTGTGTCCCTTTTGGAAAGATCAAGATGAAATATCGTAAATGAAAGGAGTCTGTAAAAAACATGAGTGATCTTTGTATAACGATGAAGAGTTGGTTGGCTGCAGTCTGAAAGCTTGAGGAATGAATTTGTATCAAGCACTCAGATCTGTCAGTTTGCAGGCAGAAAAATACAACATAGAATTGCTTTGTCTTTCCCTTGCTCCTTAGGAGGGGAGAATTTCCATTACAAAATAGCACACAGGCTTGTTACAATGGCTTTTTATTTTCTCATATGTAGTTGTGTTTTTTTTCTGGTCGCTGTCACTCAGCTCAATCCCAACCATCTGAGCAAGAGATAGAGCACAAATCCTGAACCCCAAAGGCTGCTGAGCTTATTCTCTAGTTGATAAGCAGAAGAGATACTTTAAGACAAAAGGGATCTAACTGAGCACATGAAAGGCGTAATGAAATATTTTAATGAATGTTTCCTAAGGAGATTGTACAGCATGAAAAGTGAAAGATGTAACAAATTGCAGAGCTCAGCAGATGAGTGGATTCAAGGAGGACAAGTGTATAAATCACTTTGAAGACATGTTGCTACAGGCTGATGCTCTGGTATTGTTTTTTGAATCCTGGAGTGATCAGGAGATCTGGGTAGAAGTGATGGCAAGTATGAGGACATTTCTGCTCCAAAGGCCTCTTTCCAAATCCTGAGAAGTCAGGCTCAGGTCTTTCTCAAATGCTGCATAAAATAATTGTTGGGCACACATGCAAAATTCTTCAATTAAGATCCTGAACTGGCATATTTACTTTCATTATACATTAAATCAGATGTGAAATATTTTAAATGCATTTTAATTGGAAAAATACACTGAGAACTCTGATTTGTTTCCACAGAGGCTTTGAAAATCAGAAACTTATCTAAACCACTTTCATGGGAAAGTCTTCATTTTAACAAACTGTGAAAAGAGCCTCCTCTTAAAGAAACAAAACCAAACACCTAAAAAAACCCCAGCTCCTTCTGAACAGACACAGAGATGAACCTGCTGTGAGGAGTACCTGTGGAAGTTCATCAGAGTAATGGATATTGTATCCAGCTTAAAGGTGCTAAACTTGGAGCTTGTTGTCTTTGTGCATGTGTGAGTGTTTTCAAGTGTTGATTCAAATCTTTCCAGGCTGTTGTATGGTCAGTTGCCACTGATCAGTCTCCTCTATATTTTTCCTCATACAGCTCTGTTTCCCTCCACTTTCTAAGTGGGCACAACATAGTTTCAATGAAAGTCTGAGTCACAAATGAGGTGGGAATCTGGATTCAGGTGTCTCCTCTCTAAATACTATATTTGTACTTAAACTACTGATTGAAACTCCACGTGGTTGCTGTAGGCAAATGTTAACCAGTAAGACAGAGCCCCAAAGAGATTTTTGGAAAAACAAAATGTGAGCAGTGAGCCATGGTAGCTTTCTCACGCAGTGTCTGTGAAAAGAGAACTGTGACCTCAGTCCTTGCCAAAATAGCTCCATTCTTTCTAGCAGAACACTAATAATTTGGAGCATTTCACAGAATAAAGTTTCTTAGCTACGATTTCCCAGGGTGTGGAGATACAATGTCTTCAGCTCCAAAACCTGCAACTGGCTCCTATGTAGACTGAAATCTTTTCTGTGTAAACCTCTTCCCCAAAGTGCAGCCCAGCAGCAGTTTGGGGAAGTGTGTGTGTCAAGGGCGGGAGGGGAAGGTGAAACTCTGGAAGTGCTCAAATAGACGAGTCAAAAGAGTAGAGGATTTGATTTTGTTGTGCTTTGTTTTCTTCCTGTGGTCTGCTAATAAATTCAAGCCCTGCAGAGACCAAGCTGCTAATCTGTCTCATTCTCCAGCCATTACCTGAGGGAATGGAATAGACTGGAGGTTTGTGAATGTATTCTATTTTATTGAGGCTTCAGCAACAGAAATGCGTAAGACAAAAGGGAGGTGGTTGGAAAGGTAAGGGGAAATGTGAAAAAACTCTTTGGGATTGGGTACAGCATCCTGGGCTTCATTAAAGGAGCTTGTTCCTTCAGACTGAGCTGGGAGCTTTCTTGCTAGGCATGCAAGGTGCTGCCCCTTGGTCCCTCAATATCTCTGAGGAGCTATGGATGCTCAGTACCTTGCAGGATGAGGTTTGCAATGAAGAGGAAAGGGAAGTGCAAGAATATGACGGGGACCTAGAATTAGTCATTCTCTTCCTGACCTTGCTGAAGGAAATGTCTGGCTTTATATTTTTTGCTGTAAACTCTGCTTCTTGATTGTGCTGCAAGTTTACACATGCATAGGTTGTTGGTTTCTTTATTCCTGCCTCCTCTACTGGACAATCAAATGTACTAGAGACTTTTTTTACAGGTGTGTGAGAGTGATGAGTGCAGTCATAAAAATGAGGGCAGATTTATCTTTAAAGGCCTTTTAAGTTTTGAATTTTACAGAGACATACATGAGTTTCAACACAACCCCTGTCCCTAAAACATGATCTGGAGCTTCCTCTCCAGATTATGAACCTTTTGTAGTCTTTTTCCCTGTCACTTGCTGCTTTCTGGCTGCAGTCATTCTCAAACTGGCAGGGGATGTGGGGTAGTTGTTTTCTTTATGGGAGGAGAGGTACAGTGGATTTGCCAAGACACTGAGCAATTATATTTATAGGGAGAAGCATAGAATTAGTATTATCTTTGAGCTGTGTTTACCTATGTGTAACTTTATGGATTAAAGCAGATAAGTTGGACAAATAATTGTGTATTTCCAGTGCTTTGAGAAGCTTATGTCGCTTTTCAATCTGAGCACCTCATAAACGCCTCCCTTTTCCCAAGCTCAGTGAGGTAGGGTAGCACAGTACACTCTGACAAACCAGGAACTGAGCCTTGAAGACTGTCTGATGCGGAACTGTCAGAGTATGTAACCTCCCCAGCTCACTATTGAAGTCTGCAGAGGATCTGGCCTGTAGTGGTTTGCTTAGGAGAGTGCAAGGAATAGGAAGGATCTGAACCTGTTTTTCTCTAACTGCCAAGAGATTTATTCAGGACTAATCTTTGCTTGGGTTAGGGAGATGGAAGTCTTCGATTTCTTGAGGCTCTCTAGATTTCTTTCAGTGCTGGTGCAGGCTGGTGTCTCAACCAGTGCAGAATCCCTGGAAGGAATCTCGGGAGATCCTTTTTGCTGTCTTGCCAAAGTCATGAATAGCTCTGCCTAGTCTGACAGATGCTTGTTAACTTATTGTTAAAGACCTTGGTTGAGGGCCAAGGCTGTTGAAGTTGGCTTTGTGACACCTCAGCTGTGGAGGACCAGGTTCCGAGTGACGATGATACTTTTCCAGATGGTCACCCAGTTTGAGCTGGTTGAGATATGGCTGCACGTGAGCAGATACAGGACCTGGGGAAGGAATCAAGTGAGCAAGGACAGGAAGTATACTGTGCTTGGACAGAAGCATTCTTCTTAGCAAGGTAAATCCGTAACCCTGCTAAATGGCACATGCACTAATTTCACGAGTGGACAGGAAACCTTCACAGGCCTGCAGGCCAGTTTGGATTAATGATTTCCTTCAGTATTCGCTTTGTGCAGGAGGAAGTAGTAGTCTTCCTGTGCCCCATATGGAAATACAGTTAATGAAGCATGGCTGAACTGTAACAGCTAGATGGTTGCTGGAGAGAAGTCTTGAACTGGGAGAAGAGTGAGCTGGAGATCTGAGATTGCAGAAGCAGGGTCATGGTTGGCAAACAGTAAGTACAGTTCTTAGTCTTGCAGAGCACTCTCAATCATTCTGTTGCAGTTGCACGTCCTCAGGTTAAAAAGGAAGAGGGAGAGCTTTCATTTTTAGTGTGCAGTGGGTGTGAACTCTGGTATTTAAGCAGAGGACTGCTCCTGCAGCTGCATTAGGCTCGGATGCCTCCCTAGAATGAAATCTTTGAGGAAAATCATGTTATCGGGCACAAGGAACTGCTTGGTTGTGCAGTTTCATCCTCCTACTCTTAGCTGGGGAGGTCTCAACTGAGAGCTTACAGCTCTTGGTCACTGGGATTGTGAAAAAGAAAGGAGGGGAGAGGAAAAGGGTGGTATGTGGCCTCCAAGTGACCCAGAAATGATGTTGTCTGCATCATCTGACAAAGCAGAAATAACATACTGTAGTGTTTGGGCAGTGGCTATTGTGTCTGCCTCAGGCATGACTGAAGGTTCAAAGGAAAATCCATCCATCTGGATTCCATCTCTCCTGATCACTCTACTTCTCTGTTCTTTTATTTACTCATTTCTCTTAAGGGTTTCTTTTTAATCCCTCCCCCAGAGCATACCTCATCTCTACGCTTTCTACTGGCTTGTGCTGGGTCCTGTTTTGCAGTGTTTGTTTAGCAATGCATTGAGAAACTATTTCCTTTTCTTTTCTAAGCAAACCCAGAAGTCCTTAAGTCAGCCCAGACGCCCAGGTTCTGCAGAAGCAGCAGGCTGGTGGTTGTTTCTATGCAGAAGCCACTGAATGTAAGGCTGGTGTCGAAACTCCATGCGTGGACCTATCCTTGTCATCATTCTGATTTCCTCTGCTTTTTAGAAGCTCCATTGCAGTCAATGCTGCCATGATCTAGTGGTTACATCAGAAGACTGAAAGTCAGGTCTTCCGTGACTGGTTTTTTGAGCTGCTCCTTGACTTTATGCAAATTATTTGTAATCCTTCTTTCTTATTTTTAGTAAGGTGCTACCACGTGGGGTCTTGTGAGTTTGTTAACGTTCCTAAGTTGATTTTGACGTTCGGAGCAGTGGCATCGTGCTGCAAGCTGTGTTTTCCAAAGGGGACTGTGCCTCTGGTCCAGCATAGCAGTAGCCTACATCCTTGGTGCCTTTGATTACACTTGGATAATCAACGGAGAGATGGGTAGGAAACAGACCCAAGGAAGTGAGTACTCTGGGTACTGCTTTAGCAGAGCCAGAACTAGAAGCCAGGCCTTGCATCTCAGACAGGAGTCCTGCTCACTCTGCCACGTTTCCGTGCTGAGTGGATGACCTGGGTTCACATAAGTGAATGTGAATTCCACAGACTGCAAGTCAGTGTCTGACGTGTATGTGAGCTCCTTTTCTCAGGTACCTTCTCAAATAAACACATGAATCTGCTACCAGGTATTACTTCGTAATATTTTCTTTGCTGGTTTAGCCCTACTCTTATATGGCTGCTGAAGATACATTGTCAAAATATCATCCTTTAGTGCATTCAGTTAAGTTGTTACTTGAGGGCAAAGCCATGTGGGTGAGAAATTGAGTGACCTCATTTATTTAGGATACAAATAATTCTTTGAAACCGTTTCTCATCTTTTCTTCTTATTGTGTGTTGTGCATTTGCTCCTATCCAGCTCTTGTGCTCCTTTGGAAAAAAGGTGTTAGAATCCCATGCTGGATTCAGGTAGCTTTGCAGTCTGGGAGATTATAAGACTCTCCAGCTGAATCCTGCGTTATCTGAGTGTTCCTGATGGAAGGACAGATGGGAAGGATGGTTGTCTTTGTGGTCGAACAAAATGTTCCGTGAACACATTTGAATGAGTTTTCACAGCAAAATGAGTGTATGTCACGTTGAAAGGGTACAGACCCACTCTCCATTTCACGAGGCAGGTTTGGTTTTAAACCAGTCAAAATGAGACACTGGTTTAGTTCTGCTTGTACTGGAAAGGGAACAGTCCACATTATTGTAAGGTATCTTTATACCTACACGCAAAACAAGCTACTGGTCTGAACACAGAAGGGAAATGGGAGTTTTTGAGACTTCAGTTGCTGCTTGGTGAAGCTGTGATCAGATGGTGATGATAATTCAGATACCCAGGGGCATTCAAATGAGTCAGCTGCTTAATGCTGAAGTTCACAGAAGGAACAGCTCAATGTCGGGTTGTGTGGCATACAGGAGTTGCAAAGACAGTTGGTTTGTTGTCAGTTGAACGGTATTGCTGACCCTGTTCAGGATGGTCGACTGAGCAGAGGGCCTCGCAGGCATGCATGAAGTGGCTTGCCCTGTGTCTGCAGATCTGTGGCAGAGCTGAAACTAGAAGCTATGTCTTGTGATTCTCCATCCATCTGCTCCTGGCTTTGTGCACAGTCTGCAGGACAGGCCAGGAAAACCTCAGCACTATTTCTGCTTAATGATTCTTTGGCCTTATTCTTGTCTCCTCTGGTCGGGCACTTTGTCCTGGTGTATTTCTTTGGGTCTTCTCTGGTGCCAAATAAATCCAGGCCCAAGAGCACTCTGATCACAAACTGTGTTTCCCTTGATTACTGCAGACCAGAGAGGGTTCTGTTCTGCACACACTTAGCATTGCTGCATTTCAGTCCTAACTGGAGAGACCAATCAGCATTTCTGCTACTTTGATGTTTGCTGCTTTGTGTCAGTTCCGTTTTCCCTCCTTGTTACTGTGCTACCCAGGTGATACCTTGTTAGCTCTGTTGTAATCATCTTTCCAAAACCTGTGAAAGAAGGTCTGTTTTTAGGGCTGTTCCAAAGGTAGGAATCTGAGGCAGAGTGGATAGTGGCATCTGTGTCTGACAAGTGCCAAGCAGTTGCCTTCATTGCCGGGCTGTGCTTTGGAGTGAGCCACTGCCTGTGTCTTGCATCAGCGAGGCCAGCAAGGTGGTGGTGTGTTTTGCCAGCCACCTGCAAAGGGGTCTTTGGTGCTCTTGTTCAGATCACAGGTTCTTCTCAGCTCCCTGCTTTCATACCTCAAAGCCTGGCATACAGAATAGCGTGCTTGATAAAAATGAAATACTAGTTCTTTCCTTTGCATTGGATCAACTCAGTTGCGCCTTTTTTTCTTTTTAACTCATATGACTTTGAAAAAACATGTCCTGAAGTACCCTCACATTGCGGCTGGTCTCTGAATGATTGTTGTGATCTTTATCAGTTTCTCACATGGTTGCCGAGCATGACTTCAGAGACAAATTTGGCAAGTCAGGTTCTGACCTTTTTATATTCTCTTCAGTGCTCAGGTTGTTCAAGTGTTTTTTTTGGTCTAACTTAGGGTTTGTCTATGTAAGGGTACTGGGGAAAATAGATAAGAGTCAACTAAAGGTGTGAAGTGAATCCACTTTCACTGAATGCCTTCAGATGACTCATCTTACTTAACCCTGTGTCCCATGCAGATAAACTCTGAGCTCAGAAGTTTTGTCTTCTGTTTCAGGAGGCAGAAATGCAGAACCTCCCTCACTGTATGAACTGCTGATCCAGCAGAGCAGTGTCCTGCCACGGCAGTAGCTGTTTTCTGGTTCTTCGGAGCACGCTCCCTTGCCCTCCGGGTCCTGGTCTTGGATGAAAGTTAATAGATTAGTTCCTTCCTGATGAATTCCTGTCTGAAGGAAGATGGATGATTTGCATTTCTCTTAGCCACATGTAAGAGCTGGGTCGTTCATTGCTCTAATCCTTTCAAAATGTCAGGCACTAGCTTGTTAAATTGCAGGGCAGTAAGTGGTTGTAGGCTTGGAATTATTGGTTTAAGCTCATATTTATCATGTTTTCAAGTGCTGCAAGACTCCATGAGATTTCATCTCCTGGGACAGGAGAAATCCAATCTGCTTTTGAACATGCACCCGACTTGTTGATTAAATAATGACAATTGTTTGGTTTGGGTATTGCAAAAACCCTTCTTCTAAACATTGCATGTGTTTCGAGTCATCAAGGAGAAAGGTGTAGGCATCAGTGAGCAGAACCCTATAATCTTTGTGAAAATGTGAAAGCATGGCACTTGGTTGTGAAATGTGTGACTGCCTCAAACTTAGTGTCAAACTGTTGATATTCTGAAGGCATCTGGGCTGGCACTTTAATAAAGTGGGGATCCATTACAGAGTCCCTCTGGCTGTCTCAGGTTGTTTAATGTAAAATTTTCATTCTGTGCCTCAGTTTCTCTTTTTTTGTGAATTAAAAATAATTATTCTTGCCACAATTATAGGGTATTTCAAGATAAGCAGATTAAAATCATGAGAATAAACTAGGGAAATTTTAAGAAAAATGCAAGCTCCTCTCAATTGCATTGAATTCCGACTGATTGGGTTTTGACCAAGTGCAAGAGCAGCAATATGTTTGATGTGCATGTCTGTCAATGACTTCTAGAATAAGAGGCTACTTTTCTAAAAATGAATAGAACACAATCAACAAGAAGCTGAGAGACAGCTGACCCCAAATGCATGAAACTTAATTTCTCTGGGTGGGGACCATAACTGTTAATGTTCTCTGACAAATTAAGTTAGAATATGATTTCCAATCAGTTAACCAGAGGTCAGAAATAGTTGGGCTGCAGTTTGAATACTGAATTCTTCCAACTCATCCTGGCAGTATCTCCTTGCTTGCCAAGGACTCCTGAATTTTGCACCCCAGTGTCAATGAACTCATTTTACAGATGCCATTACTTTCTTGTGCCATGTCTACAACGTGCAACTGAACAACTTGTGGGTATTTGCTTATTGTTCACAGTCATTTAAACTCCCAGCTGTTGGCTTGAGGTCAGGGATATGGGCAAAATTGTATCTCTAGAGATCTGCTGTTTATTTTGTATAAACAAACTAAAAAGTACAAGCTTGGCAGTTTTTTCCTAAACATCTTGGGTCTGGTTCTCACATATGCTGTAAAGGGATATTCATTTAAAAAGTGCTCTAAGGAGGAGACAGGCGTGCATCCAGGACCGTACTTTGCAGCATGCACAGTTCTTGGAGCGAATGAGAACTGGGTGTCCTGGCCATCAGCTACACCAGTCCTAGAGAAGGAGGGCTCTGATGGAGCACACCCGGTACGCAGCGATTGCTCCAGCTGCTCCGTATCCTGTCTCTGTTCTTGTTCTTTCCCATCTCTGTGGGTTTAAGGCAGTTGGAGAATTGCTGCTTCTGTTGTGGGGTTTGCCATTTGTGATGAGTAGGATGTGCTGTTTGGCAAGCTTACTATTGGCTTTATCTCTCTGTCTAGTTTGTGGTTGGAGACCTGCATGTTGTTTGTGGGTTTTTATGTGCGTCACTGAACCCAGAAGTTTTATTATATTCTCAGAAAAAGTTTTGCAACAGCTCAGCTATTAAAGCCAAACCATGTAGTTTAGTTAAAATTCTGGGCAGGAAATAACAAAATGAAATTCATCCTAGGGGAGAAGTGTGGTGCACGTAGGGTGGGAAGAGAATGCAAATACACTATTTATAGGACTAGGGGAAAACAAATTTGGTCTTGAAGAGTAAATGCGAAGGAGTTATCATGGGAAAACCAGACTTGGCAATCTAAGATACTGAGATCTGTGCTGTCAGTCTGCTTTTCTATTTTTGAGTCTGCTTTTCTATTTTTGAGAATTTATATTTTTGTTATATCCTAATGAAGAAGAAAAGTTTGACATTGAGATCTGTGCTGCACAGAGTACCTCCCAGCAGTCTCGTTTTAGGAGTTTATGCTATGGATGAGATTTGTCAAGTGGAAATATTTGTACCCGTATTTTTTTAAGCAGTACAAAAATAGTTGAAGACAGCGCCTGCTCCAGGGAGTTTATGCAGTGCAAGTGGGCAGAGCCTCACGCAGGATGAAGAGGAGAGAGATAATTGAATTTGCTTACAGTCAGACAGCAGGTCAGTGGCAGAGCTAGGAGGGGAGTCCAGCTCCCTGGAGCTGAGAACCATTCTCTTACTCATTAGATGCAACGCTTCTGCTGTTACATTGAAATTGGTGAGGAGAACTTTGTGGGGAATGCAAGAATAATGGCTGCACCTCAAGAATATCCTTCCTCAAAGCAGCATGCTGTCCTTGTGATAGTGCAGATTGTAACAGGATAGTGTGGGGCCTTACATTTTTTGTATAATTTCTTTCACTTAGTTTGTGATTTTTAGTTAATAAATGAATGCTAAGTCGATCTGGCCTTCCACTTTTTGGAACAGATTCCTGCACTTTTTCTTGCCACTGTCAGCACTTGCAGTTCCTTGCTTTGTACTGAGTCATGCATTACTTTTAAGGCATCTGCATATAATTAGTGTTACATATAACCAAGTGTGGAACTCTAGCTTTAAAGAGTACACTGCTACATCTCATCCTTCTTCTAGGAAAATAAATCATACCTGATGGAAGGTCCTACACTGAAATAACAGATTACAATCAGACCAAGGAGCCTTTCACACACAGGCCTGCCCTGGCTAGCTGTACCAGTTTCAAAATCATTGAGCAATCTTGCTTCTTTCCCGAGGTGCTCAGCAACCCTGAGGTATGCCCAGGAATGGGGAAGGGGTGGGGTGACCCTGGGGAAGGAGCAGGAACATACCGCAGTACCCTGGGAATCCTACATACCGCGGCTTACAAATTCACAGCTGACTTGTTTGCCTTTGGTTGGATTTTGTGGTTGCAGTTTGTATATCAAAGTGCATATCATCAGTGAGCCTCGCTCGGAGTGGCCTCCAGAAAAGAGAACGCTTAGGTGATTTCTGTTTTCCTTCTCCTTTCCTTGGCAAATTTATTGCACAGCTGGGAAGCTATTTTTGATGTATGTAGGCTGACTTCAGGCATATTGGGGACTGTTAAGTAGTCCTCAAACTTCCCACAGCCTCTTCTTTCTGCCTTTCATTAGGAGACTTTCCCCCTCTTTTCATACCAGTTCTTCGTTGTTCCTAATGCCTCCATTCCCAATCTGTGTTCTTTGTTGCCCTTGCTTCTAGCCCATTGGTTTCCAACATCCCCTCTTCTTTGAAGAGAAGGGTAAATGTGCTGCCCTCACTTCTTCTGTCAGGGCTTTGACTATTCTGTTCCTGTCTTTACCCACAGCAAAATCCCTCAATCTCACTAAACTCTTCCTCCCTAATGTCTTCTGAGGGAAGAAACCAGGATACAAACATGAGACATTTGGAGACAATAAGAACAGAAGTAAGTATCTTGACTGGAATGAAACCCTAATGATGAGAATGTAGGTCTTTTCTGTTAAAAAAAGGAGTTTTAGGACAGATAGGCGAAAGTCACAATTGAGATTTTTCACAATGAGAGCTACTGGCCATTGGAATAATCTCCAGGGAAGTGGTGGATTCCCCAGCATTGGACACATTTTAAGTTTCAGCTTGTCAGGGTGCTGGGCCCTCTTGCCTAGACCCTGCTTTTGCCAAGAAGGGTTGGACCAGGTGACCATTGAGGTCCCTTCCAACCTGGGTTTCTGTGTTTTTGTGACGATCCACGATAGCATTTGGTCTAAACTGCAGAACAATTTCTTTAACCATAGGAGCCAGTATTTCCAGCTCCTCTCCCTGTTATGAGAGTTATCCCTGCTGTGCACAGACTTTTCTGCAGAGGCTGGGTAGGTCTGCAGAGTCGCACTGCGTCTGATGTGGGCCAGCTGGCTGCACCCTGTCAGGATGTGCGTGATACAAAGCCAAGCCTGGAGGCAAGGAGAAAGTGCCATGAGAAGCAGAAAAAAAATTAAACGAAGCACTTAGCAGGAAGATACTTGGAACAGCATCCCCAAGCTCATTTCTGACCTAACTGTGAACGGGAGAGCTCATTGCCTTGGCTGCTATGGGAAAAGACATGTGACAGGGAGAAAGCAGAATGTCATGATTAAGCCAGCTGGTGACATGTGTGCCCCTTGCCTGTGCTCAGTTAACTCTGAAGGAACAGAGCACACATGCTCCAGGGACTCGTTCCTTTAGAGGTGTGTACGACTGAAGGTGCAGCTGTGTCAGAGAGTACAGCTGACAGCAAGTTTGAGAGCATGGAGACAGGCAGCACACTGCAGCAGTGGTTAGAAGTCACAGTCACACCAACGTAAGGCTGAGGGGAGCAAGCTGGTGTCTCTGGCACAGAGCACAGGCATGGGAATGCAGCGGCCGTGGTGCCCAGGCCTCTGCTGAGCCCATCGCTAGCCCTTTGGAGCCCAGCTCGCTTTGGCAGCGCCATGGCTGCTCTGCAGTATGGGGTCTGACTGGAGAAAGCAGACAAAGGGTGGAAAAAAGGAAGTGCTATCATTCCCTTTTATAAAAAGAGGTACTGAGACTGAGAACGATTGAGTGGGACTTCCAAGGTAATTTCTTTTATGTCTTGTGTTCCAAAGCCACCTTAGGAAGTGATGGTTAAAAGGTTCCTCTGGTTCAGCTGGGTGGTCAGAGTGTAAATGCAAAGCGATGGCTGAATCTTCTAGGACATGGCAGTCCTCTTATTGTACTGCTTTGCATTTCTGTATTCAGTGCATGAAGAGTTTGGATCGCTGTTGTTTGTATTAACCCACTTTTTGATAAGTCTCAGACTTTATGGCACTGCTGTCTGAATTCAGAAGCGTGTAGGCAGAGACAAACCTTGTTGTTATACTTGATAGATGTGAGGAGTCAGGTTGCTCGTAAAACAAAACCCTCAGCTAACTTTGCAGGAAAGCACAAGCTAGAAATGCCTTCTCAACAGATACTTGCTGTCTTCGATATACAGGACTGGTCGTTCTACTGCTGGAATGCAGCCAGCCTCCAGGAGACATCCAGTTTGGGCCGGGAGCTGCTGCTTCCCCTTGGCTTCCACTGGCTACACAGGCAGCTGCAGTGCAGGTGATCCATGTTGCTTCTTCCATTTAGGTGAAAATAACTTCATTTTGAGGTTGCAACCACAAACATCCAGCTGGATGATCTGGACTGCAACACGGAGGTGGCATCACTTCAGTCAAATGTTGCTACAATCTGTTGACATCCCAAGGATGGCACTGGGGGCTTTTCCTGCTCTTGACTACTGATCTTTGGCCATGTGCAGGAACTGAGGCTCACAATGGCTTGAGTCCCAAGAAATTGTGACTGTAGCTGGAGACATGGCCTCATCAGCCATTTTTAAAGACTTGTATTAGCATTGTAATAACTTAATAGTGTGTAGTTCTCCTGGGCAAAACCAGGTCCTCCTGTGCAGTGCTTGTTTATGGTTAGCTCTGTTCTTGTGAGTGTGCTGTTACTATCCCCTGCAGAGCCCTGCTTGTTTAACAGGGTCGTGTGTGAAAGCACATGGATCAACCTTATGATTATACATTCGGAGGACTGGGTCACAGTAAAGATGAGAGGGAGAAAGAATTTCCCCCTTTCAATGAAACAAGTGGTTCCCATATACTGCCAAAGAAGAATTTGCATTTTTTCTAGGACGGTTATTATGAAGAAGTAGCTCTCCCAAACTGATGAGCAGGCCAAAAGCATTGTTCTCCATATGGGGGTTATTCAGTTGAGATCAAATGCAATATCTGTTTTCCCTATAACATCTGACATATCCTTTGTCTTGGGAAGGGGGAGATGATCTCATTCTCTTCCCTGTTTATGACTCTGATTGTGCATACAAGTCGTGTAGCATCATTCAGATATGTAGACCAAAAATATTGTGAGCAGAAACTTGAGAGATATTACAGTGGTCAAAGTATCCGTGTTTGTTTTTTCCTTTCCATTTGTAGTCTGGTCTTGTCCCAAATGCTAAAATTTGTTGACTGAGAACATGTTCTTGTTTATAAATCACAGATCAGCTTTGAGGCATTGTTTTGTTAGGAAGGTTTTGAAGCTTAACTCTGCCCCATGGGAATACGTGACATAGTGAGAAATCTTTTGAGAGTATTTTCTTTTCGATAAGCAAACATAAGGCACAAATAATATCCCTCTTTGTTGTTCTGTTTTTCTGTGCCTGAAGCACAGGTTTCTGTGTAGTGCATTTGGCATGAGATGGTTAGGTGAAAAAAAGCTTTGGAATAAAATTTTAGAATAAAAGACCTTCAACAATCATCTAGCCCAACTGCCTGAATTTTTGTTCTTTTAAGATCGTTATTTTAATGTTGGTTTTGTAAGACAAATGCCTTCAGAGTCTTTGGGTGCTTTGGCTGCTCCTGCCTCACTTGTCTAACCCAAACAAAGGCCAGAAATAAGAGAACATACCAAACATATGGGAGCAATGGGTGAGAGGGCTAGACTAGCAATACCCACAGCATCCAGAACAAGATTACATGTACATGTGCAGTGCCTTTAAACTCAAAGTAATTAATTGTTTTGAATGATTTGGATGCCCTTTTGTATTGCGTCATGACACCCAGCCACAGCACAGAATTTCTGTTGATACACATTTGGAGAGGAGTCCTGCAGGGATGGGCCGTGCAAGGTCCTGCCTTCTACTGAAAATGAGGAGTAAAGATGCTTGGTGTGAAGGAAATGCTTCCCTGTATGAATTTCCCCAAGTGCTTGTAAGAGTATGCCATTTTTATATCATGAAAGAGCCCCACGCACAGACCAGCATCCTCTTTGTCTGGGTACTGTACAAACATTGCTCAGGAAGGTGACACCCAAGGAACTAAACTGTTTCTTTTTGGATCCCCACAGGTGAAACTGATTGACTACATCCACAGGCAGCGGCAGTGTAAGCTGAGCGTGCCCCTGAATGACAGGACAGCAGAGCTCAACAGCTACCCGAGATTCAATGACTGGTTAGACATTGTCAACGTGAGGAAAGAAGTTGTACAGGTAAGGGGAAGACAACCCTCAGCACAGAACCTTCCCTCCCTTATGAGACTTTCCCAGCTGCCTGCTGGGTTTAAGTTAGTTACCTGAACTGACTTTCAGGCAAGGCAGGAGAGTGTGGGTACCCAGAGGGACCCTGGCTGGAAAGAGTGCTTCCTTTCTCCCAGAAGCAGCAATCACCCAGCAGGAGAGTCGAAACACATCCTTCTTTTTGTCCTCTCCCTTCTCATAAAGCATTTTGAAGCAACGCCTCACACCTCTTGCTCAGTATGAGACCAAGGTCCTGCGGTTCAGGACCTCCTCTCCTTCTGCCTGCTAGTTCTGAGGATGAGGCCATCACTTAATAACTATTAGAAAATAATAATATCGTACCATGCTATATTCTGTGTCCAGTACTACCCAAAAAAGGACCAAGAGTTACAACTTTGTGCACTGATATATCCAACAAATGGGCAAAAATATTGAATTGTTACAGCCTGGAGTTTCTTATTTCTAAAAGCATACATGCCAACGATTATGAATTAGTGAAGATCCAAAAATAGCCAATAGCACTGTGTTCCTCTGAGCTTCAACTAGCAAAAGGGGTCAGGAGTTACGAGTTTGTCCCAGACTGATGGTTTTGAAACTGTGTAGCCTCAACAGTGTTTGGACTATAAAATCAAGATGACTGCTCCCCAGTAACGGGCAGGTGAATTTTGATCTGGAATTTGACTGGGTGGGAGTCTTTGCTCGGAAATGAGCGGTGGTTTCATTTTATACACACACTTTCCCATAAGTAAAGTCTCTGGTTCAAACTGATAGCAAAGAGCATTGCATCAGTGTGAAGGAATGGAATGAATTACTCTCCTGTGCTGGTCTGTGTGGTGGCCAGCATCAGCTGTTTGTGCTCTCAAACCGTGGCTCGTTATGATTTTTACAGTTTAATTCTTAACATGCAAATCACTGGAAGCCTCTTCCCTGCACAGAATAATCTGACATTTCTGCTGCAATCAGAAATAACTGGATAAGCCACAGCCCCAAGCTCCCGTCTCTAACACTTTTTTTTCTGGGGAAGAGGAGCCTGAAATCCTGGTTTAGGTGGTTACTGGTCCAGGGCTGCAGACACTGACATCAGATTGTCCCCTGGGGTCTGGACTGTGCATGGCTTCCCCATGCTATTCTGTACTGGGGACAGTTCAGTTCAATGTAACGTTAATAGCAATATCAGTAGAGCTCAGTCCCCTGACAGCCAAACAAAGCAGAAAAGGCTTTTTCCATTCTTTTTCTCACTTTTGGCTCTGCAGACCAGATCACAGTGTTCTCATTCAGTTTCCTTTGATCCTTTACACAACCAAAAATTTTCTTTGACTTCAGCAGGAATCTGCCTGAGTGAAAAATTCAACGTATTTTCATGGATGTTATTCCAGCTTGGTCCTGATGTAACTGAGAAGACTGGTGAAATAGGATGAGTTCAGGATGGAGTTGTTCCTTTTATTTGCTCCTGTTTATTTTGAACCTGTTGCTGGATATTGCCTTTCAGGCCAGCAAGATTTTGAAGAGCTGGATAAAGGTGCAGCAGTGACAATGAGAGAACAGAAAAGCAGCCTGTTGCTGCAGCCAAACTGCCAGATTCAGAACTATTGTTGGTTTCTAAGGTTACTGGAATTGCCTGAGCCTAAAAGAATGTCTTTGTAGGTCTTTTTTAAATCCTTTGTGATGCCTGCAGACCTGGGGGAAGGGAAGAGGTGAAGAGGAGGAGGGGTGGAGGAACAGGGAGGGAGATGGACAGTTCAAATCCGCTCCATCCTGCTAATTCAGGGAGCAAACAGTGTTGAGGCTGCCCTTCCATTTGTGTGGTCATTAAAAAGGGCAAACAAATTTGGTTTCTGTCTAAGGTAGGAAAAGAACATATTCCAACTGCTTATTATTTTCCATGCTCTCTTGCAACACTCTCCTGGGCAATGACCAGGGTGATGAACTGTGTTTCTTCTCTTCCCTGGGACAGAATTATGAGGTGTATGAAGCATTTAAATTCCTCTGTGTTTCCAAACATTTGGTTATTTTTTTGTTTCAAAAGTTCTGTATCCACTCCATGCAACTGCAGGCACAGCTTCTGCAGCATTTGTATCAGCTCTATGAGCTGGACAGGAGAACTGCAACACCCGTCGGGTCATTAAAATGATTTTTCAGTTGGCACGCTGGAACAGGCTGTCATCTGGGGGAAAATGGAAATAGCTGGGCTAATAAACAAATCACTCTGTTCTTGCAATGATTTTTTTTCTTTCCTTTATTTCAGTACTTAGAAAATAGCAATACAGTCGCTGTTGGTGTTTGTGACATGAACACAAGCAGACAGAGCAGGGAAGATCTTTGTGATGAGTTATCTTTCAGGTGTCATAGGATCGTTCCTGCTGTTGCTTAGATTTTGTACAGCCTGTGAACTGCATTTCAACTGAATGCTTTCAAAATGGAAATCACCGACAGAAGGAGCTTTAATAGGTTAATAATTAAGAAATATATAATGGTTTCCCTTAGCTTTATGCACACTGCCTGTGACACGACTGGGTAGAGAGGTGGTGAAGGGCCTTTAAAGAGATGGCTGAGTAGGTCAGACAATGAAAATGGGGACACTTGAATCCTGCACTTAGTCTGTGGCTGGTGTACAAGATAGACTGGGGAATGACTTCCCACACCTAAGATACTGTTAGCTGATCTGTAAAACTGAAACCACAGATTCACAGAATGGTCGGGGTTGGAAAAGCCCTATTGGAGCTCACCTAGTCCAACCCCCTGCTAAAGCAGGGCCACCTCCACAGGTTGCACAGGAGCACAAACAGGTGGGTTTGGATATCTCTAGAGACAGAGACTCCACAGCTTCCCTGGGCATCCCGGTCCAGTGCTCTGTTACCCTCACAGGAAAGAAGTTTTTCCTCGTGGAACTTCCCGTGCTCCGGTTTGTGCCCATTGGTGCCCAGCAACAGGATAAGAGGCACTGAACAGAGCCTGGCCCTGTCCTCCTGCCCTCTGCCCTTTAGATATTAATCAGCATTGATGAGATCTTCTCTCACTCGTCTCCGACTTGAACAGACCCAGATCTCTCAGCCTTTCCTTGTGAGACATGTTACTCCACATGCTTAGAGATGACATGCAGGATAAGCTGTCCATCACCTTCCCAGCGATGGAGGTGAGGCCGACTGGCCTGTAGTTTCCTGGGTCCTCCTTCTTGCCTTTTTTGAAGATTGGTGTTACTTTGGCTTTTCTCCAGTCCTCATGCTAGTAGTCATGCTGGGTTTCCTTCTTAACACTTCCAAAATGTGCTATGGAGAGAAGGAAAACCCTGCAAATGTTATAACATTATATTCATGTTGGGCACAACCCTCTGTCTTGAGACTTTTAGGCTCTGAGCTGATTGGAGAAGTTGCCAAGAACCTGTGGAGTCTTGGGGAAAAGCTGTAACAGAGCCCTTCCCTGGCTGCTGCTGAGGTCTAAACAGACACAGCAGATCCGGCGCAGGAGGTGCCCAGCTGAAGGGCTCTCCTGGGGCCACTGCTTGTCAGGGACAAATCAGGAGCAATGCCCGAGTTCACAAGGTTTTGCTTTTTTAAATCGTTCTGATTCCCTTTGCATTTCTAGCCTTGCTGGAGAGAGAACTTAAAGATTGTGCTAATCTGTGACATAACACCTTTGAAAAACAGCCTAATTGCAAGCAGTTTTTAGCTCAGCTACAGAACAATGATCTTTTTCTCTCTTTCTCGTCCCCTCCCCTCTCTCCCCCCTAGTTCTCTCCCAAATAAAGCTGCCATGCAGGGAAGCACAGAAGCTCCCGAGCTCTCCTGTCAGAAATAGAGCACCGGCTCTAATTTAGAATATCTGCTGACTCCTCTAGTCCAGAGTGAGGACTATTTTTGCTCTGTGACTTGCTCTAGACATTGTGAAGCCTGAAAGCTCTTGCTGTTATAATTGCTGTCTTGTTGTCAGGCTCCTTTCTTTCTTTGAAAACCTATATTTAAAACAAGAATAATGACTGCTTGTAAAATCCTTTAGTTCTGGAAGAGATTATAGTAATAACAATGCACTGTTTATGGCGTTGGGCAACAGCTAAAACTCCTGTGAACATGGATAACAGTCAGCCGGTCGTGCTGCGTAGAGTGAAAGGGCCGCTCTGCATGGACCTGGCAGACTTGGAGGTAGGTGGTGAATACAAACTTGGAGTTTGTGATCCTGATTGCTCTCTGTGAATACACAATTCTGAGGGGTAAGGAAACTCTGAACCCCCCCACCCCAACTTGTGGTATTTCTGTTTCTTTGTTATTGTTCCTCTAATCAGTTGCCAGACAGATTTTTATCATGGGGAACGGTGGCGAGTGAGGAGCAGACTCTGCTTTGGAGCTGGGCTAGTATTGTTCTGTAACTTTCTTTTTAAGTATTTTTCTAGGAAATGCTGGAGTCCTGGTTTTTGGCTGGGAGTCCTAGAGATTTATTAACATTGTGTACATGCAGCTTAATACAATAAATGATGCATAAATGGTTAAATTGGTTAGATTGAACTAGGAAGAGAGATACTTGAACTGAGAACTAGAAAAGGCAGGACGAGGAACCATGCAGACAGAAGATACATTTAAACTACATAATGGTCTCCAGTGGGTAAAAGTTACTCTGAAAATGAACCTGGGAGAATATACTGATCTGAATTTTCCTCCTCCCCTTGAGAGCTGGAGTCAAGAGTTGAGAGAGGAGTGGGAGGGAAAGACTGCACTGTCCCCACTCCTAGACTGATGGAAGGTGTCTGTTGCTACTTTGTGGGTTCTGGGCTTGGGACGTGTCTACCAAAAAGAAAAAAAAAGAGAGATTAAAAAATCTGTATTGATTTGTTTTCTCTAGCGTAGAAAAAAGTCCTCTCTGCCTTTACCATTGTTCTTCCCAGAAATGTAACTATTACATTTGTTCCCATGTGTAACTTGTCACCATCTTAAAGAGTAACTTAAGAACATAGTCATCTCCTTATCATCTTCTGAAACGTGTCTGAACCAGCCCTGCTTGCTGTGCAGCAGGGGTTCCAGTCAATCAAGTTTGGAAAGCTGTTTTTAGAGTAGATAACTGTCACACACAGGGAGGGGGCAAATCCTGCCCTAGTGATTGCTGCCTATGAGCACAACTTTGCCACCAGCGACACTGTGGGAGCAGATGAAACAGTTCTGCGTTTGGGTCTGGTTTACAACTGTTCCATTTGGGAAATGTATTTTGACTCCTGATGTGTATATTTTTTTCGTAATACCTCCTGTTTGCTTGTTTGAACTTGTCTTGTTCCCCATTTAAAATTTATGCCAAAGACCTACTTTCTCGTAAGCAGTTGATAGTAGTTCCTGAGAAAAGCAGGGGCAGTACTTGGCTCACTGGGGAGCAGAACAGGAAAAGCTTGTGCCTTGAGAAGGAATTGTCTGTTAAGAGTCTCCTGCTGCCCCTGTGAGAATCTGCAGAGGATGGTGCATTGGCACAGGGTTGATCCTGAGAGACCATTGCAGATGGTTATACTTGCCTGGACTCTGATCAAGCTTGTAGCAGATCACACTGATCAGCTGTTGGAGGATCTGTGTGGGGTTTGTGTGTGTGCATCCTTGCTTTGGTTGGGGGAATAGAAGAAGCAGATCTGCCTAAGCCTATCAGGTTTCCACAGCTGCATCCTCTCATCTTTTTCTGTCAGCAGTATCTACGGGAACAGACAGGACTCCGTCCATTTGCTGGGGATTTCCATGGCTCTGGCAGAAGAAGCTCTGACTGGACTTCTAGATAGCAGAGATCCTGAATGTGCTAATTGTGTGCATGCAAATTAACTCTGTCTTGCAGGTTTCCTGGACCTAAAACTCCATCCCTAGGTTCTCACTGATAGGGCCCTCCCCAGAGTAAACAGCTCTTGGAAAATATTCTCTGCTGTTGCCGGGGGCCAGATGCCTCTTGGAGCCTTGTAAACTCATGGCAAGAGGTCAGCACGAGGCTCATGTTCCCCTCAGGATCTGCAGTGAAACACTGCAACTGCTGAATCTGTCTTCCTGCTGGAAAGTAGTAAGTGACAGCAGCTATCCTGGCCAGAAGGAGCAAACTGCACAGGGTTGCCGTGAGTCTGTCAGCCCCTCTCCAACCTCCCTGCTGTGTGAGTGGTGAAACAGTGCAGAGGGAGATGGATTGTGAAACCATGAGCCTCTGTATACCCACAGCTTAACGTAAGCTAGAAATTTCACTTAAAATGCTTTCCAGAATGCCTATAGAATGTCCATACATTTAAGGATACAATAATTTTTCAGTACCTTCTTCACTGGAGACCAGAAAACCAGAACAAAATAACAACTAGCAGGCACAAGATGTTCTTAAGAGCATCCTTACATGCTTTGCTTAGAGCTGTCACTGGGAATTTAAGCACCTTATGTAATGGGCTTTCTCTTCTAGCATCTGCTGCTTTACGGGAGGGTGATTGGTGAGGGAATGTATTGATTTAAGAGGAGGCATTTGGGGCCTTGACAACTGTCTGGCTTTACAGGAAGAGCCATGCCTGCCAGCTCAAGGAGCGGGTCAGACTGATTTTGCAGAGTGCTCGCGGCAGCATTAGCTCCATAGGCTTATCTGCAGGGAGGAATCTTTACCAAAAATAACCCTTCCACTGTGTTAGATACCAGAATTTTTGCCATGTTTCAGGGATTTAAGTTGGACACTAGACAAGATTAAAGACCTTCTTACACTATTCTGAACTCTTCACCCTGACTAATTGAGACTAACCTTTGGATGCCTTCTTGGAGACGCTGTGGTTTGCTTTTCTCTCCTTCAAACGTGCGTACCAGGAAGTGCACAGTCTGTGCATCTGATAAGCAGGAGGGCTTTGTAGAGAAGTCCTCTTACCCACTGTAGGGAGAAATAATTTCCTGGTTTGGGCTTTTTAGCATCACATCTGCTGAACAGTGCATGGTGAGCAAGGCTTTAGGTTTTGCTGGCAGTTTTGAGGTGCTGATGGATTGAAAGCAGGTTCTGTCTCCTTCTCGCTCATGCTTTTTTTTTTTAAAATCTGACCTTATTATTAGAGTCGTAGCTAAATATCTTGCAGCTTCCCCTGTCATTCTGTAACCAAGGCACAGTGTGTCCTGGGAGATGGTACTTAGTTTGGCCCCAGTGTGAGCCTCTCAGCTGTGTTTTTTTAAAGCCACAGTGCCCATGAAGAAGCGGTTGGAGAGAGATCTGTTTGGACTCATCATTTCTCACCCTCAATGAGAAATGCAAGGACTCAGAATTGCACTTGCACTGAGAGGGTTGGAGCCCACCTCTGCTCATCTGAGGTGGTCACTTTGCAGGGTTCTTTGCAGGGGACATTCATCCCCCAGCTCAACAACTGAGCCAGAGCATCAGCAGCAACCAAACCTGTTCTAAGAGCCATCTTGAACTAGTGACCCTCATCATTATCACGTTGGCTGGGGCACTAACACAGAGCTAAATCACATCAGGCCAGTCTTACAGGGGCTATGTTGACCAGTTTTATATTAAGCCACCACATATGTGCAGCACATGAGTGGCTGTTTAAAGAAAGCCTCTTACTTCCCCTCCCTCCCCCCTTTTTAGGCTTATTTCTTTTGTCGCGTGTCATGGGGGCTGGCAGCAGGTTCAGAAAGTCTGAGCTCTCCCAGTGCAAGGTCATTGGGATTGTTTAAATATAATCTCCTTTTCTCTACTTATACTTTCCTACAACTTGCTATTCTGTCTTTCTAAAATTAAACTATGGAGCTAGAGAGTAGATTGGGCTTTACAGACAGGAAGGGGGCAAGCGAGCAGTGGACTGGACCCTCTGTTGGGGTGTTTATCTGTGTGAGATCACACAGAGCGAGGTTTCCCAACCAAGAGCTGGGGCTGCCCTTTGCTGCTCGGTTGGAAGTGAAACCAGTCACCTTAGGGGTGATGAAGCCCTCCATAGTGACTGTGTCCTGAAAATGAGCGAGACAAAGTAAAAAACCACCCAAACACTTCTAAGAAGTTTGGAATAGCTTGCAAGGTTTTTTAAAAATTATTCTCAAGTTTTTTCTCTACAGCCAAGAGGGCTTGAAAATGGAAAGTGAAAGATGGATATTCCTGGTTGTAGGGCTTTGATCTTTAAAAAAGGAAAGCACTGAACACCATCAGACTTGCAAGAGCAGGCAGTCATGGAGTTTAACCATCCAGCCTCCATGGGACAAAGGTGGCAGCAAAATTCCAAGAACCTGTGAGGCTCTGAACAGTGCTGTGCAAGACCCAGACCCACTCTGTGAATGCAGCAGCACCCCATCCCTGCCCTCCTTGGGCATCTGTACCGGTTGTGAGCTCAAGAATTCTGTGCTTGTGAGTTGTGCCTTGGGAGCAGTGAGTGTTTGTGCTGTTACAACCACGAACTGAGCCCGGATGCCATTCCACATACCTCTTAGAGTAGGAAATGGGAATTCCCCAGTTAAGCCTTGTCTTATACTAGCACAACCAGGAGGGCTAATTTGGAGCAAGTTGAAACTGTCAGTTCTTTCTTATTGATACAACTTGGAGCATGCCCTCAGTGTATATACTCAGTTTTGTCAGAGGCCTAATAGCCCATTTCTTGCTCTACTGAGGACTAACTGTACAGGCACGGGGCTTGTGCCAAAGGTGCAATGTTGCCTGCCCTGCATAACTGCTGTATTTTGCCCTCTTAGTGCAAGGAAAGCAGACAGAAGCGGACCAGCCACATCTTGGCTCCTTGAGTGGGCACAGGCTTGCAGACCAGGCAGATGTCCTCCTTTTTCTCCTTACATCTGTGTTTTGGAGTTTTAAAAATTCTTTTGTTGGGATTCGCTCTACTGACTTTCCTGTGATCTCTAAACTGGGCAGGAAGAACATGTTTTGGTATGTAATGCCATGTTTTGTGAAGCCTTTATGGCTCACTTGCATTTCTGCGAGCCCAAATGTTGTTTGCTGCCAGGCTTTGATACTTGCTTTTGCCGGTCACTGCCCTGAGTGTTAACGCTGCGGAACAGTGGGCTTGTCCACTCAGGATCTGCCACAGAGCAGGCAGTGGAGAAAGCAGATCCCCAGCAGTGCAGCAGCCAGTCCCATCCCAGCTGGCCCTGTGTTTCAGCTACCTGCACTGGCTGTTTAAACCCTGGGCGGTGGAACTGGCTGTGTGGGAAAAGCTTTGCTTTCCTGAGCAAATCTTGTTGTGGTTCCCTTTACTGATTGACTTACTAATAGCTCTGATAATTTACTGGCTCCACTTGTGTCCTGTGAGGGATAGGAAAAGGAGGTGATACTGGCTAACGTGACTTGGTAGCTTGTACTGGGATCTGGAATGACACTGCTGCTTGAAACAGTGGCTACGTAATCCGGGTTGTTGTCTTAGTGGGGAGTGGTGGGGGTGAGGAGATGTTTCAAGATAACTCAGGAAGGACATCGCTGTAATCCCACTTACTCCAAGACCATGTAAAAGCATGGAATGTGATAGGTGTTTTTGTGAGAGACACCGGTTTTCCCTTACGCTTGATGGGAAAGTTCTACCTTCCCTGCTCCAGAGCACAGGGCACTTGTGGTGATGTAGGAAACTTTCTTCCCTATTACACTAAAGCTCACTCCATGGCTGTTTGCTCCCAGTCGCTGTTGCTTTTAGAGCTGCTTGTGTCACTGCGAGGCTGAAGCTGCCCTAAGTGATACCACTGAACAAAGATGCTTCTGTGAACAGCCCGTCTGCGTGCAGGGGAGAGGAATTCAGGGGGTGCTGGGGAAACAACAAACTGTAAGAAGGACTTGGTTTAATTCTTATTAGCCCAATTTGGCTGGGGCTCTGTGTGAGCAAATGTGTCTTGGCTTCATGCTGGAATATTTGAGGTGTGGAAATCCTTTCCAATTTCAACTCAGATGATCTGTACCCCTGGGTTTTTTTTGTCCCTTGGACTGTAATATCAGATTAGGAATCTCAGGAGAGCAGATTTTGCACTGTGTTTTCACTGGTGTCTTTGTTCTTCCTGCATTTTATCCAAGTGGAAGTCATTCAGGAACAAGCTTTTTGGAGCAGTCTTACTGCTGAATCTTGGTGGTGCAGATGTGCAGAAAAATAAATAGTAATACCTGCTGTCAGGAGGGATGTCTGTGCTATTGTTGTTCTGCTAATAGTAATTATAGAAGAACAGGAAAATTTGCACAAACTTAGTTGAACTCTGGCTCTGCTATGGACCTGCTTTGTGCTTGCTGCTCATTGAAATTCTTGGCCTCTCCTTGAGTCAGCTGTGTTTGGTGTTTCATCCGGTTCAGGGCATGTGACAGACAATGCAGGATGAATTTCTTAGGCTTCTGCCCTTTCTTAATTTATTCTTTTTCTTTGCTGAATGCAATAGTTACTAAAAATGGAAGCTATGTGATTACTCTCTGTGTTACCACCTACAAAGCTCCAAAGATTGGGCCTGTTTCTGCACTGTCACAGTTAAAAGTCATGCGTCAGATCTCAAAGACGTGAGTCTGGATTAAGAAAGATGTGATTGTTAAACCACATTCAGCAACATTCAAATTTGATTTATGGTCGGAAGTGGGGATTAAGAATGTAGAGGATTTCAAGCTTTTTGTTTCTCCAAACAGTTAGACACACTTTTGAGTTTCCGCTTCAAATAAAAGTTGAAACCCTTTTATATAGCTTCATTCCAGGAGTTGAAACTTTAGGAAAGAGAGCAAATATTGTGAAATTTGTGATCTCATTGTGAGAGCAGGCAGCAGCGAGGTTTGTTTAGGCAAAAAACTTTCAGGGAAATTCCTGGGTATCTGGGCTAAATATCCTGGTTTTGTTTATTAACCACAATGCTGCAGACTTATACTGGAAACATTTGAATGGGGGAGGAGAGAGGGACACAGCTCAATTCTGTGTCAGGAAATACCAGATCATTTCATGCTTTCCAGTCTCATGCATCTTTTGTTACTGCTTGATCTAAACCTTATCGCTTCGGGGGCTTTGGTGTGTTAAAACATATAAGGAGTTCTGCACAAATATCTTTCAAAGCAAGATACCGCTAAGGCTGGTTCTCTCATGAAGGAAAAATTGCTTGAGGAGGAGGTTGCTATCTCATTGTCAAAACATTTATCTTTGTTTAACAAAAGAAGTAATTTTCCTCGCTGTTTTTGCTTTTCACTTCCCTACTGAAAAGCCAGACATCTTTATCTGACGTTTGTTTTTTTTTTCAGGTTTTAGGCCTGTTTTGTTTCTGACTGCTATTTTTAATGAAATATTTAAGCTTTCATTAGTAACTTTTTAAAAATACTGAGTGACGACTTTCCACAAATGGAGAAGAATATTTCAATCACCTCTAATCCTAACAAATACCAGAGAATGGCCATAACGTCCTAGTGATACAGAGCACACTTGAGAATGTGCCTGGTTTCTCAGGGTGCAGGGAAGAGAGAGAGCAGCTGCTGAGCACTGCTGAGATCTGCTGCATGACCACATGGCCATTACTGACCCAGCGATCCTTGAGTGATGCACTGCCAAAATGAGTAAATCATGAGTCAGACCAGGCAGTGAGACAGTGGCACTATTTAAAGTAAATCAGAATAACAACTAACAGTCATATTTATATATATATATATCTTAAAAAAATAATACATCATCTTGTTCTTTCTGCAGCGAATACCAGAGGAGCTAACCTTAGATGCCTTACTAGAAATGAATGAGTCAAAAGTGAAAGAAACAATGAAAAGATGTGGTGCCAGAGATGAGGAGTGTTCCAGACTCAATGGCGCATTGAGCTGCTTACGGAAGGTGACTGAATCAGGTACCGGCTGCCTTCTTCTTCTATGGAATTAGTTTCTCAGCAATCTGGCCCCCATCCTGCTTCCTTTCATATGAGACACTCCGCAAAAGCCTCTAGAGAATGTCTGTGGGTATATTCTGTAACCAGCATCGGGTCATGGCTCTTGGATGTACATGAAATTGCAGTGATCAAAGGCATCTGGAGCTGTGGATTGGATGTGGTTTTGACAGTGTGTCAAATAAATACATAAATGATAATAAATGTGTGGAGAAATATCCTCTCCTACTCAATAGATTTTATCCTTATTCCCTCTCTGTTCTGAGTTGTGCCTAATGCTCCAATTAATCCTCCATCATTCAGTACATATATCCTTGACCTAACAAATAAAACCAGATTATTTGTAGGTAATCCCCTCCCCAAATATTGCTGGCTCAGAGAGAAGGTGTAGTTCTGTCTGTCATTACTTTGCTCAGAAGCCTGAGTATTGTTCAGCTCGATGCTTTGGAAAACAGAAACATTGTTCTGACAACCCTTTATCCCTGTGTAGCTTGTACTGTGTCGATTGATTCACTTGCCTCTTGATGACTGTCTTTGACTGCTAGAATTGATAGAATCATCAGTCAAATTCCAATAGCAGATTGAAGAGTGAGAAAGAACCCTGATTTACCTTGAAATTATGGAAAGAAAGGTACTGTGTAATTGGAAATGTGTATGTTCAGCATGCAAATGGATCTGACCAAGTTATTAAAGATCAGTCAAACTCAGGATTCCCAGAGCGTTTCTTTCGCTGTCTTCCCCTGTCACCTTCCTCAGGCTACTTTCAAAGGTATTGTAAAATCTGTTTGTACAGAGTGTTTCTCACAGCATACTCACTAAGGTGCATCAGATCTTTCTTTGTAGCAATTATCACTCTGTCACTGAAAAGTAATGTTTCCTGTTGCTATTATGACAGTTCATACCAGTTACAAATCATAAAGATTAGGTAATGGAAAAGCCAGCAAACAGCTCAGTTTCATATTTCCTTTTTTCTAATCTTTCTTGTCCTGAGCTGTCAAATATTTCCCATCCATACTGTGGCAAACCCAGCCATTGTTTAGAAGTCATGGCATTCACTTAGAATGAAATGGCATTTTTTAAAATCTAGGCAATATTGTCTCTTTTCCACTGCTGCCTGGCTGATAGGACATCAGAGCCTGAAGCTTTGACTTTTCACCTTGATTTAAGTCATTAAGGACATAGTTAAAATTAAGAGAGAGTTATGATGATGGATTAAGCCTCTGAAATTATCCAATAATCTGTGCCTTCCTGCTTTGCTCTCTGCTTTGCACCTTTTTCACCCATTTATACCCAGAATTGGTCTACAGGGTGTACTGGATCATTCGGAACTGCAATGTGAGACATTGTAGGAGGCAGTGCTGGGTTCCACATGCAATCCAGCAGGATGTGGTGGTTCCTTTTTGCCACCTCTCTGTCCCTGGTGCAGCTCTAGCTAATCCAGTCTGAACAAACACAGCAACTCTGTGCTGAGTGTTTCTGCTGCTGTAGTTGAACAGTGCCTCGGCACTTCACGTGTCAGGTGAGTTCTGAGCACTAGTTACATGCCAGAGAGAGAGAGAAGAGTGGCCAAATGAGGATCAGGAGCCTCTGGATACCCCTTATTTCTTATCTAATGGCTGTTCTCAATTTAAGTGGTATTTAGCAATTCTGTTGGCTAATAGGAAATAGTTTCCTCTTTTTACCAACGACCTGTTTAAAAGCAGACAGGTCACCAGGCTGGATGTATGGATTTGTCTAAACAGATGGGCACCAACTCTACATGGGCAGTGGGATCTGGATGCTGTTTCATGAGAGTATCCCATGTGTATACCTCACGTTCTTCAGTAGGGCCCTGATTTCTTAAAACTCAGCCTGTCTTAGAACACAGGACTTGACTTCAGCTTTTGAAATATGTAGCTACAGGTAGGAAATAAGGGTAGTTACTGCCGTTCTCGTTTTAATGGTTACGTTAGCTGGTGTCTTAGACGGGTGTCAGGGAGGAGAGTGGTTAAGGTACAAAGCAGGGGAGAAGCCCCACCTTCCAACCTAAGGCAGCAGATGTGGTACGTGTATGTATTTGCTTTTCAATCAGTCACTAACGTTGCTGTGGTTGGTGAACAGGTGGGGAGTTAAAAGATGATGTGCTGGTGAATCTCTCCGAGGCACGCCGAGAGAACAGCTCCGCAAACACCACCGAATCCCCCGGCTCCTCTGCGCCCGCGTGGACTCCCTCTGCTCTGCACCTTCCCAAGGGCAACAGCCAGCAGGCACGGTCGGTGTCAGTATCTACAATCCCATCTTCAGATTCCCTTGCCTCGAGTCATGGACCTTCTATCTATGCAGAAAACCTTCTGGACCCTTTTGCATTCCCCGCACACAGCGGAAGGTTAACACCAAGGACTCCTCACAGCATCACCATCACTCCACCAACCACTCCTCAAGCCAAGAGACGGCATAAGTTGAAGCCACCACGGACTCCTCCTCCCCCTTGCCGGAAGGTTTTTCAGCTGCTACCTAACTTTCCAACCCTCACAAGGAGCAAGTCCCATGAATCACAGTTGGGAAACAGGATAGATGAAGTTCCTCCAATAAAGTAAGCACAGTGCTTCCTCCTTTCCCACAGGCAGCGGTGGGCTTTTTTCATACCACAGGGCATTTCTGTGCTCCAGTTCTGGCTCTGTGAAAGAGCTGGCATCCAGTTGCCTCATCATGGTTTCACTGTAGTCTGAGAATCTTTATCAGTGGGATTTTCTAAGATAACTCCAAAAAGCTGCTTTTTAATGGTGTACTTGACTTGAAATTTATTTGAATTTATTTGAAATTGCACCTGCTGAGGAGGTTGGGATGGCTGCTGCTATTAAAAGGCCTCAGCCAGTTTTTCTCAAGCATCTAGTAGCCAATTTTACACACTATAACTCTCTTCTGTCCTTAAATGTTCCTCACAGGGCTGGTATCTTGTTACATTTTTATCCTAAAATGTGTATTAGCTGCTAGCGTGAGCTTTAAAATACACTTATTACAACTATAGCTCCATAACAAGGCAAATGGTCTCAAGCTACACATTTGTTTGGGGCTGATCCTGGCTTTGAGATACGCTTTTTTGTGTAAGTGGGGTGGAAGGTATTAATCTAACATTTAACTAATAGTTCAAACTGGGAAAGAAATGTGCCTTCCAAAGCACCTGGGTATCCCTAAACATTGCAGAAACTTAGCTCAGCATCCAAATTCTGTAGCAGGCACTGGATCATTACAACTTACACCTAGAAGAGTTCCAAGAACCAGTTGTACTCAGGACCTTTTTTTGTTAAAATTACATTTTTGTATGAGGGAAACTAGCCCAAGTCAGAATGGAGCTGAGATTTTAAGTGCCAGCATTAATGACAAAGGGCTATGTTTTGATATTCAGTTCTGCACTGCCTGCTGATTGACATGAAAGGGTTCATTATAAACGCGTAGCCTTGTAAGCAGTACAGTATTCTTCCACAGTGTGACTGCATGTGAAGTAGATGCTAATTGCTAAGTCTCTGAATGCAGTGAGTAAGCATCTGTGGCCATGGCACAGCTCTGTTTTGAAATTCAGTGGTAAGAACCTTGTTCTGCTGTGGCCCAGGTGCTATTGATTAAATCTGTTAGGAAGTGTGAAGTGTAGCTTTGAGAAATTCAGGCACTCTCATGGAGTTTGCCGTCTGACAGAGCTGCACAGCCCCCTTAACAAGTCTGGCCTGCAAGCCAAAATTCAGGTGTGCTCTTGTCCACTTCACTTGCAGGCTGGAGCTGGAGCTCTGCCAAGCAAAGACTGCCATTTGTAGGCAGGAAAACATTGGCTGTGAAGCAACTTGCTGAGCCTATGCAAAACCAGAGATGTTTGTAAACCTGATACCAAAGGCTACAGGAAAGAGTTGTTGCTCTAGCAAAGTCTGTAGCCTGTCACAGCAATATGAATGTCTAAAACAAACCTTTTTTTTTTCTCTCTAGGTTTGGTAAGAGATTTTTACAGGGCTGCCTTCATTTCATTGCTGAGAGAGAAGAACCTGTCCTTGTCAACTACCTCGTCATCCCTGCGCAGCTGCTGGAGGTCCTCAACAGGGCCTTCTATCCCTGAGTTTCTGTTAACTTTAGCAGGAACTTGGCCTGCTGGAGAGCTGCAGGATGTCCCTATGGTCTTTTTTATACCTTGTGTTTCTTCAGATGGCAAAAGCAAGGAAAAGGAATACTGGTGTTTAAAGGGTTAAAGCAAGGGTTTGGGTCTAATTGCTTGTCCCTGGGTTCAGGCAGCTGTTACTGGTGCCTCTGAGTGCTGAAAATAACTTTGTGTCTAACTGTGTAATATCTTGGGGTATTCATTGCCAAGTATCCCTGTAATGGAATTAGAAGTTACGCACGACCTTCTGAGAAAGGCTTCAGCATGTGCTTAGATGTGGAATGCTTCCTCTGATGTTGATGAGTCTGTTCACACCTTTAAGGGCTGACAGGGGTAGGGCTTGTATTTTTATTCTGTAATGTATCAATGCCATTTAGTGTTTCAGCAATCCAAATGTGAGCATGTGTGTCTGTCTCATAGACACAATGTGTAACCTTGGAAGCTAAGGTAGAGGGGTATGGGCAGTTTGGAAAGTGTCTCATCTTTTTATAAAGTATAAAGGCCCAATAGGACATCGTAGCACCTCACATATATCTAATACCCTTAAGACAAAAATCCCAGCAATTACTTTCAGAAATTAAAAAGCATAGAAAGGAAATCGTAAAATGAAAATGCAAGAAGAGATCTGGGCGTTTCTCTGTGGAGAGTGACAGAATTTATGCAATAAATAAAAAGGGCATTAGAATAAAATCAAACAGAAATGGAGAATTTTGGTGCTTCGATGTGTGTAGTCATAGTGACTTTTTTAAAGTCTAAAACTTAGGCTCTTTTAAGTCTTATTAAATTCCAAATGTTACATTCATTAGGACTCTTCAGTAAGGATTTAGTCAGCTTAACTGTTGTATTATGGTTAGTTTGGATGAGTGGATGGCCACACTATGTCAGCAGTATTCCTTGGAAAAGCCACTAGTCATTCCAACCCATTTTAAGACCCTGAAGACCACAGATGCTATTAAAAGTTCACTGGAATAATGATATAAAATAATCTGGTGCCATCTAGGGTCAAAGAAGGAGACTGGCTTTTGTAAGCATTGACAGTGTCCACCCTTGAACCTGTGTTGTTGCCTGTAGATTTGAGATTTCTCCAGATTTGCAGCACGGCTGTAGATTTAATTTAGGAAATATGCCAGAATCTTAAAATTTGAGAGTTTTTAGACCGTTATGTGGTATAATGACGGCAGCACTGAACTGGCATTTTGCAGGTCTCCCTTTCTTATCAGCTTGCTAAGTGACCTGATGTAAATCTTTTTGTTCTTCTGGGTCATGCTGGCCCGGTAAAATACAAATGGTGATTTTTAGTATTCTGACACTGCATGAGAACTGAGTGATGGTATTCATGCTAAACCAATTGGGAGTGAAGTCTGACTTTCCACTTACAAAACAGCCTAGATCTAATCAGGTGGACTTCTGTAATCCATAAAATGTAACTATTTAACAAAAAAGAAGGAAGAATTATCATTCCACCATCAAATCTTATCTTAAATTGCCTCCATTTGAAAACAAATTAAAGAGCAGTATCTGGTAGGAGCGTTACAGCAGGAGGCAAACCAATGTGCTGTGAACAGTGCTGTGGCTACTAGTCCTTGTCTATGGTAGTGGTTGCTTTGTTTCTGTCTAGACTGGTAAACACACTTGTGAGTAATGCTTCCCTAAAACATCCTTCTGTTCTTCACCAGAACTCTCCCAAGGATCCCCTCAAATGGTACGAAGAGACTTTGGTTTAGCTGTAACGCACAGGTAAGCAATACCTGCTGTGGGAAACACAAAGGGAACAAACTGAGGGGTCAGACCAGGACTGTGTCCTGTTTAGTGCCTTTATAGCAGTGATGACTCTACAATAGAGTTCTCAAGTTGGGTCAGATGCCTCATTTGATAAGTTCAGCCTTAACTATGTATTTCACCTTTGTTTCTTTATAATACAAGCACTTGAAGTCCTTCTTACAAAGCCAGTTGACTTGTGATTCGGCAACAACCAGCATACCAGCAGTAGCAGTACAGAGAGCATGTATTTCCCTTTGTTCCCTTGTTGCTTCTTCCATCCCCACTTCCCAAATCCAAACCAGAACTGGGCCAGCCAGTTCTAATGCCAAACAAACCTATCTGTTTAATTTTCTGGTGAGAGGGATAACACTCCTACCAGAATCACATACCCACGGTAAATTGGGCCACAGTCCTACCAAGATGTTTGGATGACTCCACATGACATGTCCTGCTGACCTGGAGAGGGACACCAGCCATAGGTAGCACACGCTCATGGGCTGGATCTGCACTCAGAGTGTGTGCTCACTGCTCCCTCTCCGAGCAATTGCTTACTTCATGAGGTGAAGTTCAGTTCCAGTTTGAGGAGTTCTTATGAAAAGAAGTGATACTCTGTCACTTGGGTGTCTCTGACTGCATGAGGCTTCAGATCTGATTGCTGAGCTGCAGTTTTGAGGACCTCCTAGAGATGTGTGTCCTTACACACCCCATCTCCCTGTCAGAGACATCTCTGACCAACCATCTCTCAGCCCTGTTCCAGGAGTGGAGAACTAGCACGAGGCCAGCAGAGTTGGTGCCAGCCTTCAGTTGCTTTTGATCAGAGAAGTGAGAAGCCTTTTCCACAACACCACTTGCCCTTTTTAGAAAGAGAAAAAGAAGTTGAGTCTGTAACTATCTACATATCTTAATTTTCCTTTAGGCACCAGGTAACATCATATTTCCCCTCTTATCTCTGCTTAGGTTCTCTACAAAGTCTTGGTTATCTCAGATTTGCCAAGTCTGTCAGAAAAGCATGATGTTTGGAGTGAAGTGTAAGTACTGCAGGTGAGCACACAGTGATGGTCTTTTTCAGAAGAACTTTACATTTAATTCACTAAAGCTTGCCAGTAACGCCATCTCTCATGACAAGGTGGACTCAGCAGTAGCATCATATTTTCAGTCACTTTCTAAACTGGCAAAGGGATGCTTTGGCCCAAATTACCCTTTAGGTTGGCAGTCTGACGTATGGATGAAACAGATTTATTTCTGCCACAGGCTCCTTACCTGATTGTGGGCAAGTCTTGTAGTGGATACATAAATAATAGCAAGGATTTTAGTGTTTGCTTTTCTTGTCTGGGTTATTAGTCACAGTATCACAGTGTCATAAGGTTGGAAAGGACCTCTGAGATCATCAAGTCCAACCTATAACCCAACACTAACACCAACCATCATCTAAACCATGGCACTCAGTGCCTCATCCAGTCTCCCCTTAAACACCTCCAGGGTCGGTGACTCCACCCCCTCCCTGGGCAGCCCATTCCAATGGCCAATCACCCTTTCAGTGAAGAACTTTTTCCTCACATCAAGCCTAAACTTTCCCTGACAAAGCTTGAGTCCATGCCCTCTAGTTCTGTCCCTGGTCACCTGAGAGAAGAGACCAAGCCCTGCCCGACTACAACCTCCTTTTAGGGAGTTGTAGAGAGCAATGAGGTCTCCCCTGAGCCTCCTCTTCTTTAGACTAAACAGCCCCAACTCCCTCAGTCACTCCTCGTAGGGCTTGTGCTCCAGCCCCTTCACCATCTTCGTTGCCCTCCTCTGAACACTCTCCAGCATCCTGACATCTTTCCCAAACTGGGGGGCCCAGAACTGGACACAGTATTCAAGATGAGGCCTGACCAGTGCCGAGTACAGGGGGACGATAACTCCTCTGGTCCTGCTGGCCACACTATTCCTGATGCAGGCCAGGATGCCATTGGCCTTCTTGGCCACCTGGGCACACTGCTGGCTCATGGGGAGCTTCCTGGCCACCAGCACTCCCAGGTCCCTTTCTGCCTGACTCCTCTCCAGCCACTCTGTCCCCAGTCTGTAGCTCTGCATGGGATTGTTGTGTCCAAAATGAAGTACCTGACATTTGGACTCATTAAACATCATCCCATTGGAATCAGCCCAGCTCTCCAGTCTGTCCAGGTCCCTCTGTAGGGCCATCCCACCCTCTAACAGATCAACCCTTCCTCCCAGCTTGGCATCATCTGCAAACTTGCTGATGATGGACTCAATCCCCTCATCCAGATCATCAATAAAGGTATTAAACAGGACTGGACCCAACACCGGTCCCTGGGGACACCACTGGTGACCAACTGGATGAGACACCATTGACCACCACTCTCTGGGCTCGGCCATCCAGCCAATTCCTAACCCAGCACAGAGTGCTCCCATCTAAGCCACGGGCTGCCAGCTTCCCTAGGAGTCTACTGTGGGAGACAGTGTCAAAGGCCTTGCTAAAGTCCAGGTACACCAGATCCACAGCCTTCCTCTCATCCACCAGGCGAGTCACATGGTCGTAAAAGGAGATCAGGTTGGTCAGGCAGGACCTACCCCTCCTAAAGCCATGTTGGCTGGGCCTGATCTCTTGGCCGTTCTGCAGGTGCCACATGGTTTCACCCAGGATTATCTGCTCCATGATTTTACCTGGGACCGAGGTCAGGCTGACAGGTCTGTAATTACCTGGATCATCCTCAGTGGTCCAGACCACTGAGATTTTAGCACTTCACTGCTGCTGTAGGAGAGTCAGGGAAGGTAACTATATTAAAAATAAATCAGATGCTAAGATATGTATATGGCTTTCATTAGCCTAATGACACACATAATAAGATTCTTTGTGTGAATGCTGCTGCTTTGGGGCCCAGAGCATTCCAGAACTCCCTCTGAGATTAGCATGAGAATTACAAATTAAGGGTAGGCTTCCTCTTTTTGGGAAAGAACAAGTTGCTATTTAACATGTACTGCTTCTCTTTCAGATTAAAATGTCACAACAAATGTACTAAAGAGGCACCTGCTTGTAGAATATCCTTCCTTCCCAGTAAGTAATCTTCTACAAAATCTTAGCATTTCAATATAATTAATGGTATTGCAGAAAAGTCTGATTAAAGCTTTTTTTTTTTCTTCCTTCTCCAACCTGTTTTTCAGTAACAAAAATAAGAAGAACAGAGTCTGTTCCTTCTGATATCAACAACCCAGTAGACAGACCAACAGAACCACAATTTGGAACTCTTCCCAAAGCACTAACTAAAAAGGTAAGTGGTGATTCAAGTGAGTCTTGGGTCTGTAAGTCACTGAGGAGCTACATTAGGAGAGGTGACGGCAGCGTCTCGCTGGTTGGAGCGAGATTGGCTCCTTGAGATTTCACTTTGCAAGGAGACTTTGTCATGTGACGTTTTCTCCTTGTAAAACACAGGTTGTGCACAGCTCTGGCTGCCTGCTCGCTTAGAGGAACTGTGCTGTGATCAAGGCTGGGGACACCTTTTCCTTTCTCATGCTCAGTAATCACTGAGGGGAATTATTGTTTTCTCACAAGTGACTTTCCTTGCTTTGCAGGAGCACCCACCAGCAATAAATCATCTGGACTCTAGCAGTAATCCTTCTTCTACAACGTCATCCACACCATCTTCTCCAGCACCTTTCCAGTCTTCCAACCCTCCCAGTGCAACCCCTCCCCCAAACCCATCTCCTATGGGCCAGAGGGACGGACGATTTAATTTCCCAGGTAAATTTATCTTTACAGGAGACCTCTGCCAAGATCAGGAAGGACCCTCTGCAAGCAGAGGCTGACCAAGACTTCATAGGTAGTTGCAGCTTCTGAGTAGGTGGTTGTGTCCTAGGCAAGATGTGAAAGTGTATCTTGTTACCCAATGAAAGAAAATGGTCTGTTCTTACAAGATTTTAAGTGGTATCCACAAGATACCTTTGCAGAAGACAGATTACTGAGGAATATTGGCACCTTTCTTAAATGATTAGATCTTTCTATTTTCTCCTTTTTTTGTAAAGGACTAAAAAAAATTATTCTTTCTCCTCCCTGTTCTCATTGAATTGTAAAATGCATGCTGCCTGCTGCTTTGGTCACCAGTGGCTTTGAATCATGAGCAAGCTTATTGCCAGAGCAAAATGTAAAAATGAGAACTGGAATGAATTACTTTACCCACCCCTTCCAAAAGATAACCAACAGTCAACTCTTGCTTTTAAACCCTTGGCATACACATATGGTGGAGAAGGATTTATCCTTTACAGATGGAGAACCCAAATGTCCACTCCTTACCAAAGTTGACAGAGGCAACAATCTCTGACAAGGGCAAAGACTTATGTAGTGAGAATAAATTTAATTCCTGCAATCTGGAAAGCAGTCATGTGCAGCTCACTGGCTGCTATGTCCGGCCTTCAACGGTGCTGCGTTTTGCATCCAGCTTCTCATCTGTGCATGAAAGTTGCTATTTTAGCATACTCAAAAGGAGCAGAAGCAGGGCCAGTTTAGTACAAGGATCTCACTGCAACTGTTTTGTATCAGGACACACTGCTCAAATTCACTCAAATAAAATAAACAACGGTTCAAGAGCTTCAGCTTCTCAGGGTGCATCTCTCAAAAGCTGAAGACATGCGATGCTATTGAGCCACCAGATGTTCCCTGGGCCTGCCTTTTAGCATTCCTGGGTTCTCTAAATTTGCTCAATGTGGCCTCCCACCAGACTGTTTGCTTACTGGTAGCATAGGTATCATCTGTCACAGTTTTCAAAAAATGCATGTGCTGAAATTCACCCCCTGAGCAGGCTGATAATTCACTAATCTGTTTCCCACCAGTCAGTTGGGACTAATTCATTGAATGCATATGGGGCACGCACTGATGATCCTCTAACTGTTTGTGTTTGTTTTTTTTTTTTCCTCCTGGTAATTTTTTTTGCTGTCCTTTTTTTTATTTAAAAAAAAACAACTAAAAAAAAGCTGCCTACTACATTCAGCATAGACAACAATTTGTCTTCCCAGGTGAGTTGATTGTTTTAATTCTACTAACCAGCTTCAGTTGCCAGAAAGTAACAAGTTTGTAAACTTCTGCATGCCCAAGAACAGTAATTCTGCTTTAAAAAATGATCAATTAAAGCTTTCTTTTATTCTTGGTATATAATTCAGGCCCCTCTCTCCTAATATGAGGCAGTGATGTGATTTATATACTAAGGTGAAACTTGGAATATGCAGTTATAAAACAGTAGCTTTTTGCTATGAGATTCCATACACAGCCACATTCTTCTTTTGAAAAGATTCACTTTTAGGGTTATGTATTTGACTGTGTAAATGGGCACTGTCAGTTCAGGAATGCTGAGCTGACCTTTATGAATTGAGGCTCTTGCCTCCTTTAGGAATCAAGCAATGCTGTTCATATATGGATTTGCATGTGCAAACTCTTTTTCTCAGTCAGCTCTTCATGAACCCTTAGAAACAGCATGTTTGTTTCCAAAGTGAGAACTGATGATGTAGGACGTCAGGTACAGAGTATTGATTTGGGATTTTGGAAAGATTTACAACTCAAGCTGAATTTCCTGTGCACTGGTGGCACTGGACAGAATAAGCACAGCTGGTATATGTGACCTGCAGTACAAATGAATTTAAATGTCCTGGTTCTGTGAGGATTTAAGTATTTCTGATTGTCCAAGGGACTTTGAAGTAGTGTGAGCAGTTCACAGACTGACCTTGAAAGACATTACAGATAAGGAGGTGATGGGAAAATGACTGGGTTTGGTCAATATACAGGCATATAACTACTAGGAAAGACAAACATAGTTGTAAATGAATAGAAGTATAAAATCATAAGGTCTGTGGGTGAGTTTACTTTATAATTCCTGAATAAGAAGCAAATAATCACTATTGCAGTGCTAAAAACTTCTATCTATAAGAGACTGAAGTGTAAAATATGTATCGTAAATGTTTCTGCTTTCTCAGAAATTCCCAGTCCTGCACAAATAGCACAGCCTCCAGAAACAGCTGCAGACACTAAGTAAGTACAGTTTTAAATTCTTTTATTTGCATAGTGTTTACCAGATAATCTTCAGATCAGTCTGAAAGCACCATGTTATGACCTAAACTGAACTTGCCAGCTGAGAACTCACGAGATCGTTTCAGTCAGCAAGGGACTGGTAATCCCACTTCTATAAAGCTGAACATGATATTTACTTGAAATGGGATAGTAAGAAGTAAGATGCTTTTAATATCTACTTAGGGTTATGTGTGCATTCCCAAGATCAGAAGGATCCAATGAAACAGAAGTTGTGGAGTTTTATGATCCAGACAACATGACACAACACACTTAGCTGCAAGCAAACATCTTTTTAAGGATCTGAATTGTAGGGCATGCAGAAGAGTTCAGCCTGCATTGCCAGCACTCACAATTGCTTCTCCTCTGTAGGTGTTTCAGTAGTAGGAATGGGAAATCCATTACTGAAATACATTGTAATAATGCAGCCATGCCACTGCCAAATCAATTCCTACAACTTAATCATTGAACGTCACTTCAAAGTCTTTGTCCCTCGTTTGCCAAAGTAAGCCTAGAATGTCCCCTTATCCAGTAAGTAGTGCAGTAACTGTATTTTTCTGTCCTGCTCTAGTGCTCTCAAGATGTGTTTCTTCTCTCTTTGCTTCTTTGCACTCCACTAATGGCAGATGTAGCAGCCAACTCGGATATGCCAACATTATTTTCACTGTAAAACTGTCTTCTCTTTTTAGCCCTGATCAACAGCCAGACACGGATGGAGTTGAATGTGAAGCAGAGGTAGGTTTTCTGTTTTGCCCTTTTGTACAGTAAGAAACGCGATGTTTAAAGTGCAATGAAGAAGTTGTGGCCCCAGAATGACGCGTGTTGGCTGGCTGTGTCTTACCTCAGTTCCACTGAACTGTTTGTACTGCAAAGATCTCAGCTGAAAATCTGTGGTTTCTGTAACTAGGCTGAAACAATGAAGTCCTTGTAACAATACTCAACTGTTTCTAACTAGGCTAAGATGATATTTTTCAGACTTCTGGCTCGCTCAGTTTAGTGCAGCCATTTTTACATTACTTAGAGCTGCAGGCCTGCTGCCCGAGTTAAGGGGTCTAAATGCTCTGCAGACCTCAAATCTGCAATTAATACATGTGTGGGTACTACCAGTGGTCAGGTTAAGTCATGGTGCATTCTGCAAAGCAAAGCCTGTAAGCATGGGCTTATGTTTTGCATAGGAAAGCCTTTCCATACCTTTTCACAAGAACCTGTGATTTTGGTGGTGCCTAAGCACGTGTTCAGCTTGTGGTGTTGGCACTGGAATGAGTTTCTGTAGGGCTGAGGAAACCAATAGGGAGAGAATTTATATTAGCAGAAATTACTGCAGTTTGGATCAGGCCTGTTGATTTTTGGAGCACTTCTCTTTAACAGGAGAATTTTAGTAATCTCAAAATAAACCTGCACACATGTTTATTTGAAGAACAAAGAGGTTCTTGACCCTTCCTTTTAGAGGGGTCTGTAACATCTCCCCCAGTGCAGGCCAAATCCTGAGAGATACCAACCCCGTAGCTGTTACTGCTTGTTCTACAAATTTAACTCCATATGGGATAAAGCTCTTCTCTTCACCTGTGTGCACAGAAGATGTATCTCTCTGTAGCCTTCAGGCATGACTTGTCCTGTGAGGTGTATTTCTAGGGCTGTAGTCAGATGTGTACATCCAGCCCCCGCAGTTCTCTCGGAGAAGCCTTTGCTGTTGGCTCTAGGCTGCTTCTACCCCTCAGATGATTCTCTTGTCACGTGTCTCCCTTCTCTTTTTGTAAACAGGTGGAAGAACCAGAGACTAATAAATCAGAACCTGAAGATGATGAGGACGAGGTGGAAGATCTGCCAAACAGACGGCCACACTTGCAGGGGATGATTTACCGCAAACCGAGCCAGACCAGCGTCTACCTGCAAGAATGGGACATTCCCTTCGAACAGATTGAACTGGGGGATCCTATTGGCCAAGGACGGTGGGGGAAGGTTTACAAGGGCAAATGGCACGGGGAGGTGGCCATCAGGCTGCTGGAGATAGATGGGAACAATCAGGATCATCTCAAGCTCTTTAAAAAGGAGGTGATGAACTACAGACAGACCCGGCACGAGAACGTGGTGCTTTTCATGGGAGCGTGTATGCACCCTCCTCATTTAGCAATCATTACAAGGTAAGGATATAGCACCTCAGTATTATTATTTGATTTTTATATAGAAATATATACATAAATGTAATATATAGATGATATTTACTTTTTACCTATAAAAATAAACATCTCCCTGTAGTCAAGAAGGTGTAAGACATGAATGCAGTCTGTGTTGCTCAGAGTTTTGGATACTACAGGTGTTTCCCTTTAGGGAGCATATATTTTTAGGCAATTTTATTTTTGAATTCTTAAATAATAAAAGTCAAAAGGCAAGAGGAAAAAAATCTGGAGCAGTCTGCTCCTCTTTCATCTTCTTCCAGCTGGTTCCAATTCAGTAAAGTGACAATATAGTGATATGTGAGGCTGATAATGCAACAGTTATATGTTTTTTTCTGTTCCTTTTATGGATACTTAATGATTAGGCAAAAATGTTATGCTTTTTCTCCCCTTTTCTTTTCCAGTATTTAGTTGAGTTTAGGATCATTTAACCCTTGAACAGCAGCTTTTTTGGATGTTCACATGCAGGCTGAATTTAAGGCCAAGAGTGTGCCATTCTCATAGTGTGGCAAGGAGGTACTCGGTCATTTCAGATTCTCACAAGAAGCTTCTTAAGTGACCAGTAGCACCAGCAGCAGAAACTGGAGCTCAGGTTTTGAAAACTGGACTTGAGATGTCAGAGCACTGTAACAACAAGTGGGCTTCAGAAGAGATACATAAGCATTTGTTGCATATCCTTGAGTATGCTTTAACAATAGTCCACAAAGATGTAAATCAATTGGGTCCTTAGGGTTTTCAAAACAGCATTTCTCAGCAATGGAAGAGGCCTGGGATTCTGTCAATGTGATGAGAAAACCAATTCAATATCCACTGTTACAGTTTTATTTTCCTCCAGTATTTGGAAGACCTTTTTCAGGATTGTTTTTCCTCTTTCCTGTAGCTTCTGCAAAGGAAGGACGCTCCACTCGTTTGTAAGGGACCCCAAGATATCCCTGGATATTAACAAAACCAGGCAGATAGCACAGGAGATCATTAAGGTAAGGGTTCGTTATGGTAACAGAGACACCCACTTTGTGGGCAGCACCCCAGCCAGAGCTTAGAGGCAGCACAGCTGGAGAGGTTCCCTGAGCCTCAGGAACCCACAGGGTGCTGCAGCAAGAGGTACTCAAAGCTGGCTCAAAAAAAGTGCTAGTTTAGTGGGCAATAGGCTCGGGGCCTGTAAGAAGAGAAAAAGACATTTTGCTTATCAGGGGGGAGGGAGAATTTAGATAAAGGGAACAATGAAGAAAGGTGTGCAGGGCAGGTTGGCTTCCAAGTCTCCTCCCTTTATTAGTACCACAGCTAGGTGAGTGTGTTCTGAAGGAGATGGCAGTGCCTCCTGCATTAGCACAGTGGTTTCTGTGCTTGCTTTCAATATTTCTCAACCGAAGAAGCATTTCTAAAGCTGCTGTTTCCTTTCCTGGCAGAAGTATCATCTAAATTTAGTGAGCAAGCTTGTGTCAGTTGTTCATTGTTCTTACGCATATGGACTTCTTCAGAATTGTGAGTCCACTTAATGCTTCAACTCAGAGCACCCTTCCAGCAGCCCCACTGTGAAGAAGATGAAAAGCAATTCAGAGGTTGAGCACTAAACTAAGATCTGCTCCCTCACAGACCTCACTTGCATCCTTCCTGCTGAAGTGTCCTTGCTTACAATCAATCATTTGTGCTGGAGTGATGAGAGTAAATGTGTACTAGAAAGCAAAGCTTGCCCAGAGTTAGGGGCTTGTAAATAATAAGCAGCTTAAATCTCTGCTCGTATTTCCCAGGGCATGGGGTATCTTCACGCAAAGGGGATTGTGCATAAGGATCTGAAATCCAAGAATGTTTTCTATGACAATGGGAAAGTTGTGATCACTGACTTTGGATTATTTGGAATTTCGGGTGTGGTTCAGGAAGGAAGGTAAGTGGAGGTTTCAGTCTTTGGTCCACTTCTAGAATAATAAATATTGATGAATATGAAAACATTTTGATGTGTTTCACAGTAGGAGTGCAGAGTGTCGATTGCTTCAGCACATACACGGTTTTGGAATATGCACTTTCTCTTTGTTTTCTGGGGGTATTTTTAGCAGAATTCTTTCCACACTTCCCATAGGAGGTTATGTATGGAGTAGGACTCAGAATGCAGAACAAGCAAAACTTTAAGCCCAAGAATGAGCTGGAGACTCAGGCAAACACACACATTTTAATATGGCAAGAAAATTAGAAAGGAAATGTCAGTGACAACATTTGAGTAAATAAAGTCAAGGCACCAGGTGAAGCACAGATAATGGTCCTTACACTGCTGTGTTGCTGAAGCAGTATTATTTCAGTATTTCAGTACCACTTCTTTCTTTTGAACTCAGAAGGGAGAATGAATTGAAGCTGCCTCATGACTGGTTATGCTACCTGGCCCCTGAAATTGTGCGAGAGATGGCCCCTGGGAAAGATGAAGACAAGCTGCCTTTCTCCAAAGCTGCAGATATCTATGCCTTCGGGTAAGAGAGCAATACCTAAGAGCATGACAGGAGCTTGCTAATGGGATCTGTTACAGACCTGAGCCTTGTGAGTCAGTGGTGCTCCTCTCACCAACTCAAGGTTCTATCAGGATGCACTTTTCTCACCTACTACAAAAGTCATGTGTGGGAGGTGTGTGGGGTGGGAGGATTTGCTGCACAGCCTCATACACCTTCCAGCACTGATCTTAAGAAGTTGGCACAGTGGCAGGGTTTGTATCTTTCTCTTCTGAGCAGGCAAAGGCTTGATGTGTCTGTTGCTGTTTGCAGGACTGTGTGGTATGAGCTCCAAGCAAGAGAATGGCCTTTCAAGAACCAGGCTGCAGAGGCACTCATCTGGCAGATTGGAAGTGGTGAAGGAGTGAAACAAGTCCTTGCAAATGTTAGTTTGGGGAAAGAAGTCAATGTAAGTACCACAGCTGCAGGAATCCTTCCATATAGCTATTTGTCAGGAAAAGAGGAACTGCTTGAAAAGGGGATTTTTTTTTTCTTATTGTAACTCTAAAGTAAAAGGGCAGGGGAGAGAAAGGATTAGAATGGGACACCAAGTTAGACTTGAAGCCTCTGCCTGTAACTGTCCTACAGCAGTGGACATCCACCAGTGTGCAGGTTGCTGTGTCATTATAAGGATGTCCAAGCCCTCTGTTAAGCAGTATCTCCAGCTGGGCTTGCACATCACAGTGCTCAGTCAGTCACTCGGTCTGCCCAGCTGACCCATGACCCCCATGGACATAATGAGCCACAAATCTCCTTTGCAGGAAATTCTCTCGGCGTGCTGGTCATTTGATCTCAGCGAGAGGCCCAGCTTCACTGTCCTCATGGATATGCTGGAAAAACTGCCAAAACTGAATCGTCGGCTCTCCCACCCAGGGCATTTCTGGAAGTCTGCTGAGTGAGTATTTGCTGCTGTTAAGAACGTTTATGCCACTCAGAATTTGCAAACTGATATTTCTGTGCTTTATTTTGCCTTCCTGGGGGCTGTCAGAATTCTGATGGGAAAGTAACAATGAGCTGTTCTGCTTGTCTCGTTATTGGGAAATTATGCAATTCAATTTGTGTGCTTCTGACAGCTTCCTACTTTAACATATTCACCTCTTACCCAGCTGCATGTTTAGTTTCAGAGAGTGTCTACCAACAGTGTTGGAAAGGGCCTGCCCTGACCCCAAAGCGGTTAGAATTTCCCCTGTAATGACTGGTACTGCATGGGGAAGGGATTGAAGAATGTGCCACTGTTTCTTCTTGAAACTGAGCTGTCAGAGTGAAGAGTCCAAAGTTTTAACCTTCCTCAGGGAGCACGTAGGAAAAAAAATCCAACCCCGTCCTCCTCTTTATGGAAGAATGCCCAGTTCGTGCAGATAAAGAAATGCAGCATCAGCTCTGACTCAGAATAATTGACTTCTGGGGAAAAAGCAGAGCAGGTGGTAATCATGTGTTGAGTGGTTTAGAAATCCTAAGATGCAGCAAACTGACAGTGAGGAAGGAGTTGCAATGTGTGAACCGAATCTCTAAGATGGAATTAGGTCCATGGCCAAGGAGGGATAAATTATGAAAAGTCAGGATAAATCCTTGTCAGACCATGACACTTTCAGAGTCCCTTTCTGGGCTGCAGTTAGGGAGGAAAGGTCTCCTACCATCAAGCATCTGGAAACTGTCAGAATGGGAAGAGATCCTTCATTGTGCATCTCACAACACCTGTTAGGACAGACCAGAGCAGAATATAAAACTCATTCCAGTTCAGACTGGATGAGTCACAAGGCCTAACACAGTCACCCTCCCTCGTCATCAATAATCTGTCACCCTTGGAGAGGGATGGTCCCAGTTCCACTTCTACTGAAACCAAGTGGAAGTAAAGCAGACAGAATTTCTGGAGCCCAGAGACTGAACCCCCCACCCCAGACCAGTTTTGTGTCAGTTGTCCCACTGCCAACTGCCTTTACCTCGAGTAGCTCTGATGGCATCGGGGATCGGCTGGGGTTCCTGGTTTCAGGAACACACTTAGAGTTCCTGTTAGGCACGAGGTTACATTTGGTGACCTCAATGTTGTTGGAGTCTGCAGGAGACCAGACATGTTTGCAACCAGTGCCCATTTACCATGTTCTTTACTCAGTGTTTTTCATCTGCTGAAGCTCTAATACTTATTTTCTCTGATTTTTCTCTTTTTATTCTCCATATTTTGATGTTTTAACTGCTCCTTTCTTTCCCACAACCCTTCACGATCTTCCTGCAATACCTTCTCATAACTAACCAAATGCTTCTGTTTGCTTGTATGGTGACTGCTGTGGCATTGGGTGCTTTGGTGGGTGTGATGTGTTGGGGGGGGTTTGGTTGAAAATGTCACCATTTCTCTGCTGTGCAATTCCCCTACACTTGCACTGGATCCCTGATACATTGTGCCAACAGCTTTCACACACAAAATGCTTCTTTTTTTTTAAACTAATCCTCCCTTACCTCAAAGGAAGATCCTTGTATTTAAGCCATGTTATGCTATGGAGACAGCAATTCTTTTGCCAGGAGGTTTGCATGGAACAGCAGTGTCCTTGGGTAATATTTTTTCTTTTCTACAGAACCACCCTGTACTCCACCAATATGGTTCTGTGTGTCAGCACTTCCATGCCCTCATTTCTCCATACAGTGGGATCCACTTGTGCTGGATCATTAACTCTGAGGGCTGATCTGACATCTTTTCCCCTACCGAACCAGACACCACTCTCCACAACATTCCCATGCAGACAGTCACATTCTGGCACTGTCCCTTAGCACCACATTGGAAATGAACTCGAAGTAATGCTTCCCATCTGGGCAGTCAGTCCCCGAGAATGCTCAATTCCAGAGCCATTTGCCAAGTGATTATTTTGGATTAGTGTTTCCATAGGGAGTTATTCTTGAACAGCTTGTGGAACTGCAGAACGATGTCTTATGTAGTAGCTACCCTAATTATTTTCCCCTGGGTAGACTGCCTGACCCTCCTCCTCCACCCCCACAAGTGGTTCATGTCAGTTTGCATACATTAATACTTTTTCTCTGCTCAAAGCATTTAATAAGGGAGAAGTACTTTAAGTGTCAGTATTAATTATCAGCATTGATGGCTGAATTAGTGCTCATTGAAAGGAAAGTGCAGGCAGCTCGGGTGTTGTTCAGCCCCTGCAAACTGCATTATATTCCAGGCACACTTGGGACGCTCGCTGTAGCCACGCCAGCCAGAGACCTGCTTGGATTCAAAACCCACGAGAGACGCGTTCACATCCCCTCCGACAAATCCACTGAGAAACACTGCACTAACCCCTGCTTTCTTCTGGTTTTAGCTTTGTAATATGTAGTTGTCAAAGGCTTGCTTTAAATAACGGAAAACTAACTCTCACGGTGTCTTTTTCCCTTCCCTCCCATATTTCTTTGTAGGTTGTAGCTACTGGTGCAATAATGGGCTCCACCTTGCATGTTTCCATGTGTTGTATCCTAACCGGCAACTTGGACAATCACCTTCCATTTAAAAAAGCAAAACCAAACCACGAAATTAACCCACGGACATAATCAACACTTTATCCGAATTCTCCTTTTCTGCCTTTTTCTGCTTGGTGTGGGCTGTTAGCTTGAATAACAACTCCTGTCTGCAAGAAGTTACTGTCTAACAACGTGGCCATCTTTCACTCCTGAAGCATCTCAGCAGGCTGGAACTTCCTCCTGGAAAGGTTCTAGTGATCTGCTCTCTAACTAATGGGGTGCAAGGAACAGCAAGTGCTGTGTGTCCTGCCCAGTGGGCTGGAGCTTCCCTGGAGCTGGTGGGACTTGTGCATGGCCAGCAGGTCCCATGAGGCTGAGGGGGGCATTTCCCAGCCTTAGTGCCCAGCTGTGGCTTTGTGACTGGAGGGAACAGGCACATTTCCACAGGCACAGCCGATGACTGAACGCTCCCCTTGCACCGCAACCCAGCAAGCGTTAAGGGCTGGATTGTGTCGGTTCTCCCCTGGGAGCAGAGCCAGCATTGCAGCCAGGCTCTGTTCTGTCCAAGGTGGGGTGAAGCTGGTGCAGTTCTTGAGTGGAGGGAAGAGTGGTGCTTGCTCTGCTTGGAGCAGAGGGCAGTCGTCTCTCAGCCAACTGGGCACCAGGTCACAAACGGAGTCCAGAACTTGCCCTCGGAGGTCAGCTGGGATCAGCCTCAGCGCTGTGTGTGAGAGGAGGAAGGCAAGAGCCCCCTTCCATTCCTCCTTCTCTTCCCACTGCAAATCTAGTGCTCTGAACCTTAGGATTTGCTTCTGTTTACACCCCCTGTTCAGGAAAATGTCTGACTTAATGGTAGGGGCTTTGCAGAATCACAGGTAACACAGCAAATATGTGCCTTTTCTAAAAAGGTCTCTTTCCAGTCTTCACTGAGTCATGATTTTGAAAAAATATCTTGTTTCGGAGGGGAGAGGATAGGGACAGAGGAGAACAAGCACCAAGAACCAGGAGGTTTCTGTTGTCTTCAGTGAGGACAAATACACCTCCACATTCCTTCTCTCAGAAAGTCTCCTGTGAGACTCATTTCAAGTGCTCTGCCTTGCCCTCACCCATGAGCAGGAAAGCATTTTTGGAGTGAAAATGTTTGTAGCTGTGCTAACAGTGTGAGGGTGAAGGGAAAACATCTTTATGCACCTGCTACAGCCTGTAAAGGGGAGCAAATGGGTTTGGTTACATTTTGTTGGGTTTAACCGACGGGTGCACCTTGCCAACACAACCCTTTCTCTTCAACAGAAAGTTCTGTTAAGTCAATCTTTGCTTCCCTCCTTCTTCAAGGAACCCAAGTGCTCATTGAAAACAAGTGTTGGGCTTCTGCCCTCCTCAGACACTTAAGAAAACCTCCCGCTTCTCCAATTTGAGGCAGATCAGATTTGTGCTGTGTGTTTCCATTGATGAGGTTAATGAGCATGAGCATGAATAAGTTTGTATGTTTGCTGCTTAATTACTTAAGCCTCTTTTCTGGGCGATCCGAAGTTGTATGAGATCAGAATCAACCCATTTTAGTTCCTTTTACAGGACTGTAGCTTTGTAAGAAAAATGACAAATCAATAACTCTTTGCCCTCCCTTCTCCTCTCCCTCCCCACTCTTTGCAGCATTAACAGTAGCAAAGTTGTCCTGCGTTTTGAAAGATTTGGCTTGGGAATCCTGGAACCAAGTAATCCAAAGCTATAGCATGGTGTGTGATTGTCTTGTGATAATGTTGTCTGCCTACTTACGCAAAGTGTCTGAAACCTTCACGGCCTCTTCCCAGCTCAACCTGGTGCAGCCGCAGTTGAAAACCGCCCGACCCCCAGCTCACAGTCCTGGGGCACTGGCAAAGTCCGAGCTCTGCCCGAGCACCAGCAGTTATTTAAAGAATGTTTACATGATACTTCTGTGTGAACTATATTTTTTTAAATATAATAAACAGTGAATCAAGTTTAACTACAGCCATTCTCAAATAGCACTGAAAATAAGAACGCTTTCTAGTTCCTTCTCGTGTCTGTGGTAGAGAGGAGCTGCCTTCTGCTGTCAGAGCATTTCTGTTCCCTGAGAGAAGTGGAACTGGCTTGTTTCGGAATGGCAGTGCAGCTGGAATGAGGGGCTGCACTTCCAGATCAATTTTAACCTTCATGCAATTTTCCTTCAATCTATTGCATCATGACTGACCCAGGCCGAGGCTCGAGCTCTGAGGTTGGTTTCAGCAGGGCTGGGCCTGGCTACCCTGGCTGAAGTTACACCAGGACAAACCTGCTTCTGGTAGAGTTCCTGATGGCGTAGGCTCTGTCTCAATTAAAGACTCGAGCGCTCTTCTACACACAACTCGGTAAAAAGCTGCTTGTTCTCACACAATCCTGGAGGAAGCTTAAAACTTGTTGGTCTTTACAAAAATAACACCAGGGCTCGTTACCACTCTGCTCACAGCGGCCTCGTTGTGCTTTTGAGGTTCAGGCACAAGTTCTTGTGCCCTGAACGAGCAGCATTTCTGGAAATGTAATGCTGACCAACAGGTTGACCAACTGCCCTATCACCATTTCAGTTGTAGGAGATGAGGCATTTTCCAGAGCTGCAGGGAGAGCAAGAGAGAGACGAGACAAGGGAAAACGCCATCCTTAAAGAATACATTAAACAAGGTCTTCATGCAAGGAGCTTGTTCAGAGATTCAAAGCCATCCCCCATCACACACTTGCTGCCTCCTGCAGCCGGTCACATTGAAGGGTGCTAAGCCACTGGTTTTAAACAATTTGGCACTAAAGCAATTGGTCTGGGGAAAACTAAGAACGACAGAAATCTTGTTGCCTCTTGGTTTAGAAGTCCTGACTCAACCCAACAGCTCAGACTTGTTCCAAAGGTTGATGTTAAGAATTAAAAAAACAGCCCACACCCTCTCTCTGACACATAATGTGCAGGTTATAGAGGACACATCCTGTTGCTGCATCTCATGTGACAGATGCGTTATCCCACTTGCAAAGGAATTGCAAAAGGCTCCCTCGTGCTTCCCATGGGAGAACTCTCATTATACGCTGAACAGCCAGCTCCTCTCTGTATTTCATTTTGTTGAGACAGTTCATCAGGGCTCCCTGGAAGTCACCAAATGTCACTTCTCCAGCAGCACGTGTCTGTTACACCCCTTTCACCATCATCACAAAGGTTTGATGTGTCTTTATGGGGAGAGGAGCTCTGAAGCCCAGGGAAAGGCAGGCAGGGTGGCAGGTGCTCAGTTTGGCTGCTGATGGGTGCTGGCTGCTGTGGGGAATTAAGCAGCAAAGTAAATCCCCGAGTTCTGTTGAGCAGAGCACCTCTCTCCTGCCGTGTGCAAGCCAGCTGTGTTCTCTTACAAATATTCTGGCAGAGGGACTGTTTAATTGTGTCTCAGATGTAAGAGAAGAAATGGGTTTTGGTAGCTGAGCGTGGTCTTGTGGTACTCTTGACCTTCCTCTCACCCACCTTTATAAAGCAAATACCCTCCTCCAGCGATGCTGTGGGTCAAACCCACACCCCTTGGCTCTCCAGGACTCACTGCTTTTGGTTCTCTCAATAATTTTGTGTGTCAGCACTGTAAAGCAGAAGTTGTTTTCCCAGCAAGTCCTGTTGAAACAGCAACAGCCCAACCAGCCTGAAGTGGTGCCTTGCACCACTGTTCCAAACCCATCGGCCCAGACCCTCGGCACGGGTCCCTGTGCACCGCGCCGGAGGGAAGAGCCAAAGTGCAAAGGGTTGTTCCGTAGCCCACAGTTCTGAACCACCTGCAGCTGCCTTTGGGGCAGCAGCAGCCTGGCTGTGCTGCTCACTGCTTATTTCTGCCACGTGCATAGAACCAGTGCCGAAAGCCTGGACACCCAGAATTCCTCAGTGTGGGAACCAGCTGCCCAACTCACAACTAGAGCGCATTTCCTTGCCCATTCAGCAGTGACGCTGCTGTGGAAGTGTGCAGGAACGGCGCTGGGAAAGCAATAAACCCTCTGGTTTTGTTTCTAATAAGATGAGTGGCCAGGAGGAGGGCAGCCAGCACTGGGCCACCAGCAGATTAAAACAAAATCATTAAATCCCCCCCAAACTAACAACCCCCCCTCACCACTTGTTGTTCCTTCGCCTGCCCTCAGCTATGTTCTCACTATTGTCTGGGAAGAGTTTCCAGCCACAGAGCTGCACGTCCCCTGCTCTTCGGCCGGGCTTCCCTGCCCATCCTGGCAGGGCCAAGAGCCTGGAACCCGACCTCCCTGCGGGCTGTGCTTTAACACGTGCTGAGCATTATGGGAGACTCATCCCCTCTGGGCACTGCATGGCGGTGCCCGCTGGGAATACTGCCCTGCAGCTCCCATCCTGGGTACAGGAGGGGCTGCAAAACCTGCCCTCAATTGTGAGAGTTGGGATTCCCACTCAACCTGACCTCAGATTTGTGTTTAATTGCTCTCAAAAGCAAACCCAGCCGCCCGTCCCTCTGTCAGAGAGGCTCATCGCTGCCTCTGGGATGGGTTTTGTTTTAATCAGCTGGTGTGAGACACATGGAAATGGCCCAAGCCCTGTGGAGTTGTGCAGCTGGGAAGAGAGAGGAGCTCTCAGCCCTCACCACGCTGCACAGCAAGCGGCCGGCGCTGCCTGCACTGGTTCTGGGCACACGTCCTGGCCCCCTGCGGGCTGTGCAAGGGCGGGAGGCGCGGGAAGCCCGCACCGGTTCAGAGTTGTAAATGTGAAGCTGGCTGTACAATGCTGCTACAAAAGCCACGTCAGTAGTGAATGTAAATGGAGTCTGTAACACGGTGAAAACGGACACGGTTTCTTTTCAAATGTGATGTAAACTTTGTACAGCAAAAAAATTTTTTTTTATATTTTCTATCAACTTGAGTGTCTTCCAGAATTGCTATTAAATTAATTAAAAATTGTTAGTATTAACAACAGTTTCTGTATTAGTTTATGCAACCAGCAAAAAACAAGAAGAAAAAAAAAAGAGTGCACTCTATGCTAATAAGATTCTGGATATGTAGGAACATTTTCAGTGAATAAATCTTTGCTCTGGATAAAGCAAGCGTTACAGAATTGTGGTTTAACCTTTCTCCCTCCACCTACCTGTGGCCAGACGAAAACATGAGCAGATTTCCGTAGGGATCCACTAAAAGATGGCACCATGTGGAATGCTGGGTGCTGGAAGATTCACAGGAGACTGAGGTCTCGCACATCACACAGGGTTTTACACTGCAGCGACGCTGGGGGCTGTGACCCCCCCCCCCCGAATTCTCATCTTACAGATGTTACTGAGTCCTGGGATGTTTACAAGCAAGAAAGAAGTGCTGGTACCTTTTCAGTCCTCACCCAGGTACCATTCATCCTGGGGGAGCCATGGCCGGACTCCCAGACTTGGCCTTTCTCTACGTAGTGGGAGAAGCTGGTTTAAAGTTAGGAATTCAGGCAATACACTTAAAAGACCAGAAACCACGGGACAGAAGAGTGGACAGACAGAGGAGAATCCTACCATAACACATCACCAGTGCCATCATCACTTTCCTCACGCTCTCCTCCCTGCCCTTCCCTTGTCTGAGTGAAGCAGCAGACGGGCATTTCCCATCGTCTCCTTTGCTGCGCTCAGGGCCCGACAGACATTGGGTGACACAGATCGGATGGGTCAGCCTGTGGGGAGCAAATGAGCAGAGAGGGACCCTGGAGATGGGTGAGGGCATCCCATTGCCCTCCGTGGTACACACAGAAACCCCTGGGTGAGCACAGCCACCGGGCACAGCCAAGCTCAGCAGAGTGGGATGCACGGGGAGGCAATGAATGGTAAAACCCTTCTCTGATGGAAGGTGGCGCTGTCTCTAGAAATTCTGTGGCCACAAAGCAGCTTGTGGAAGAGTGCGCTGAGGGAGAGGGTGATGGGAGCCTCAGGTTTAGATCACGTGAGAAAAAAGTAAGATTTTTGAAAACCCAAATGGCCTTACATGTTACCTCTCATGTCTGTAGCCCTTGCTGGGTCTGACAGTGTCCTGTCGCCAGCCTGACGTCAATTTACAGCCTGTGAGCTCCTTTGCTCTCTGCCTGTTGTGTTTGCTGTCAAGCTTTGACAGCCACCTCAAACCAAACCACCAGTGCACGTCTCCTGCAAGCGCAGCTCAGTTGTTCCCTCTCCCAGATTAAACTCGAGGCCTTCAGCTATGGGGCAGCTGCTGCAGGGCAGACCAGTCACTTTCCTTTTGCTATTAGTTCAGATTCTTGCGATCAGGCAACGCACAGTGATGGTACCACAGCAGGAATAGAGCAGCCAGCCCAGGCCTGTCCCAGCCACTCCAGCACAAATCCATCCCCAGGCTCCCATTGCCTCACCGTGGCTGCTGCCACTCCCAGCACCCCTGTACAAGGCCAGACTGAGACACTGAGTCCATTTGCAATTATCAAAGCTTTCCCTCCCAGGCATGAGGGGTCTGGCTGTTTTCTGATTTAAGAACTCCATCCTTTCTTTATAGTGAAGCACAAGGCTGTACTGAGAAGTTGTCCCCTAACCCCATGCTGCTCTAGGATGATCCCCAGACCCCAATCCCCAGACCCCTCCATGCTCCATGAGCACCTGCAGCCTGGCCAGTCCGGGTGGATCAGCCCTGCCTGCCCGTAAACCCAACCTGGGGTCCTCCTCTCACACCATCCATTCCACTGGCTCCCCTGGGAGGCAGGAGCTCCACAGTCCCTCCTGGCACCACCACGCTGCAGTGAACCTCATCCTGGGTGCACCACACAACTCCTGCATGGCCCCGAGCCACAACAGTGACCTGGAACAGGGCCACACGGAGCACCCAGAGCCTCCCAGACCCTGCCACAACCCTCTCACCTACAGCACGGGGGCAAAGTTCTGCCAGCGAGACACGGGCTGCTTTGCTCTCCTCATGGAAGTGACGTTGCAGTGTGTTAATTAAGCCCAGGAACGTCCCAGTGCAGCCAAACAGCTCCGTGCAGAAAATAACGGCAGCATTGTACTGTCTGCAGGGAAAAGGGCAAGGCATTGTAACAGAGCAATTTTACATTTCATCCGTCTGATCCAGATCTTTCATGTGCAAACAATAAAAAGCTTAAGATAAGTTGAGCTTTGTTGTCTTTCATAAGGAATAAGAATTAATTTAATTCTCAACTGTACTTGAAGGGCAAGGGTGTTGAATATAAAATAAAAACCAAAACCCCATTCTTGAGCATAAAGGTTATATTGGCCCAGCTGTGAGTTGTAGCAGTTTGGTGTTTGCCTGGCTTTACCTACATCCACAGAACTGCAACCTGGTTGTCTGGAGCACCAAAGCGAGGCACCTCTCCTCTCAATGCACAGCTGCCAACCTGGCACACGGGCAGGCAGCGAAGAGGAACGCGCGTGGCACCTGCCCAAGGAGGAGCAGCTCCCGCCGAGGGCACCGCGCTCGGATCAGGGGCGCGTCAGTGCCACCGCTACGTGCAGAGCAGCTCGTGCTGACCTGCAGAGCTGCCACACGGCAGCACCCTGGTGATTGCCAGGTCACCTCGGTCAGGAAACAGCTCTCATTCTCACTGACATGACCGTACAACACCTGCCACCACTCCAACACCCACCCCAGAGTCATCTTTCCCATCAAGGACTTACAGCAAGCCCTGGTCTTACTCACTTTGACACGAGGAATCTGTGTCACAGGGGGTTGGTCAGTCTGAAGGGCAGGAAGAGAGATCGCACACCACGTAAACCCAGGCTTTGGCACAAAACCAGAGTCTACCACACCTCACCAAGGCACTGACAGGTGAAGGAGAGCACAGTCCCCCAGGCAGACCACTGGTCTCTCAGGGCAGGAGCCTCACAGCAAGCAAAGCCACCCCACATCACCGCTTTCTGCAGCCACCAACCCTGGCAAAGCCCACACAGTCACCAAGGCCCCTCACTGCACCCCCATTGACTGCACATCTGGGTCCCCTTCTGCAGCAGGTGATGTGCTCAAGATTGGATCTTGTGCTCCAAGATCTCTGAGGCCATGGAGATAACCAGAGGGCTGGAGCACCTTTGCTGTGAGGACAGGCTGAGAGAGCTGGGGTTGTTCAGCCTGGAGAAGAGAAGGCTGTGGGGAGACCTTAGAGCAGCTAAGGGGCTCCAGGAAAGCTGGGGAGGGGCTTTTCACAAGGGCCTGTAGTGATAGGATGAGGGGGAATGGGTTTAAATTGGAAGGGGAAGATTTAGATTAGACTTAGAAAAAAATTCTTCACAATGAGGGTGAAGAGGCACAGGTTGCCCAGAGAAGCTGTGGATATCCCCTCCCTGGGAGTGTTCAAGGCCAGGCTGGATGGGGCTTTGAGCACTCTGATCCAGTGGGAGGTGTCTCTGCCCATGGCAGGGGGATTGCAACTTGATGATCTTTAGGTCCTTTCCAACCCAATCCATTCTATGATTCTATGATTCTTATCCTGAGTTTCAGCCCCTCCAAATGTGAACTCTAGTCCTCTAGTACATGAGCAAACCTTTATAGAGGACTGTGGTAACGCTTTAAAGTAAGTGACTACTTCAAAAAGACAGCTGAGATACAAAGAAAGCATCCTGGCAAGGAAGTTCACCTATTTAGTCATCTGCATGGGAAACAGACTGTGCAGTGACGCAACTCCCGAAAGGGCACGGAGCACATCAGCACTCTGAAGAACGGAACTCACTTCTTCTGTTTCCTACTTTTGTTGGACTCACTCAGAGTCTTGGACTCAGTGAGCCAGGGGGTTATTCAGAGCTTTCTTAATGGAAAGTGCAATTACCTTGTTCCATTTCCATCCCAACTCAAAAATCTAAATCAGAAACTATCAACTAAATAAAGTATGAAGTGACATTCAGGGTGTCCATCAGCTCTCCCTACCTGCCAGGAATCTCCTCTGCCCTCACCCTGTGCAGCTGCTGTCTGGTACCTCCTGTTCTCTGCCATCACTGTCCATTCTCTCATCTATGCTGTACTTCTGGTCTTATCTCTAAGGCTGTCCTGAAGCACGTGTGAAACACTGTACACACAGGGCACTGCTGACTTTTGAGGCTCAACTCCTCCTTCATCAGATTCCAGCTCCTGGAGACAAGAGATGACAGGAAGATCTCACCTTAAGCTTTTTTAATGTGATCACATAGCCCTGATAATTTTAGATAAGAACTAAAAGCTCTGACATAACTGCAAGGCATAGAAAGAGCCCAAGTCAAAATATAACCAGGGCAAAAATACCTCGCTATTTTATCTTCTTGCAGTTTGTGAGCCAACCTCCCCATCTATGGTGCAACTTCACACTTTCCTGGCAGTAAGAAAAAGGCAGGCAGAACTAATCTTAGCAGACTGTGTCACTCCTGGGGAGAGAGGCTCATCCCTTCCAGAAGGAGAGCTGGTTGGAGCCCAGACCCACAGAACTCACTTGCTTTGCCTCACGTTTTCAGGTTGAAGCCAAGAGCAAAAAGAGGCGCAGTTAATCCACACCGACTTGTTTGTCTCAGTACAAAGGCATCTTTTATTACAAACAAATCAGGTAAATCAGAGAACAGCATTCAAAATGTACAAAGTGCTTTTGAATTTTCTGAACCTTACTGCCATAGGCTCCGTAACAACTCAGGCTCAAGCACCTGAATCACACAAAATAGAATTCAAACCCACTGCCTCCTCACGGACACACGTTTGAAGTGCATGCAGCAGGATTTTCCACTCATGGACCATTATATTGTTATCCCATTTGGAAATATGGCCTCAAATTCAACAAGGTGTGTGACTAAACATTTCCAAGTGACACAACCATCCATTTACTTGCTTTAAAGTGAAGATAATAGGCACAGTAAAACTGTCTGATATAAATAAATCCACAAAGATAAACAGTACATTTAAAAATATTTCAGTTCTAGCTTAGACAGTAAAAAAACTCTACATCTTCCTTGTATTTACAAAAAAATAGCAGATTTATACTAGCATAGACAGCATTAAAAAAATAATTTCAATCTTCACTATTAAGATAATCTATTAAAAGAAGTCTCAGAATAAATAGCAAAAGTTAAATTTAATATTTTTCTTAATTAAGGCTGAGGTTTAAAAGTCAAATCCTACAATCGTATACATGTGGCTGGTTTAACATGTATAAGAAAGAGGATTTGACCCCTTGTTTTTTTGAAAATAGCAACAAACGTGCAAGCTTTGTCTAAAACATGAGTTGATTTGTTCTTGGACTGGTAGGTTGCAAAGTTCTCACACCTTTTTTGACTTCATGTGGGAACACAGCCCCAAATATATCTTCATGGTATCGTTTTTGGCTCTGCAAGAAAAGGAAGGAAACCCGAGATGTGAATTAAATACTGCTCAGCTCCTCCTTGTGTAACAAGTAAGGAACTAAAGGGCCTTTTGCATTTGTACGACTGGTTCGGTGACAGCAGATTTCTATTTCTGTCAATAAAAGGAATGTATTAGAATCCCAGGCACTCATGCTCCAGGACAGGTTCTGGTAACAAAAGGGTCTGAAAAGCCAGCAGATCCAGGCACTGTGTTGTGTGATGGGCCCACTAATTTCTGAAACTCACTTTCCTCTGTTGGTGTAACGCAGTCTCAAAGCCCTGATGTTCCAGACCCACTGTAAAGCTAATGTAGAAGACCCAAAGGGAAACACTGGGGAAAACAGTAGATGTAAGAGAACACTCTTACACCCTAACCAAACAGAAACTGCATGTTTTAAATCACAGTGGGTGGACTAAAATAAGCCCATCAGTTACAGCTTTTTTCCTTGTGCATTCTGCTGAAAAGCAGCTCATGGCAGCCCACAAGACATTGAGTGTGACTTGGGAAACTTCTGTAGCCCACCCTGGGACACTGCCTGTCTAGCAAGAATGCCTGGCATATCATGGCATACCTTTAGCTGGAAGAAATACTCCTCTGCCTGCTGCTCACTGAGTTTCAGGTTTCTTGCAAGCATCCCTTTCAAAGTCTGAGCAACATCCTTGGCCATGCGTACATCCCCACAGACGTACAGGTGCCCTTCCTCCTTATGCAAGAGGCTGCACACTTTGAACTCCAACTTGCTTTGAAGAATGTCTTGAACATAAACCTTAGAAACAGAAAAAAGATCATTAGATACGGTTTCTTAAATGCTCCTTTGGCTATTGGCTTTTCCAAATTCAACGTGGGTCTATGTAGTAAGTGCCCCATCTATTTCAGTTGCACATTGTACCACAGCAAAGAGAAAAATGTCTTTCTGCTGTCTATAAAAGCCTCAGATTTGGAGGCCAGACCTGCTTCCTGACTAACTTAGAGCGGAACAGGACTCTTCTATTTTAGTTACAACTGCCAAAGTCCCCTGACTTGCCAGGAGGGCAGCACAGCTGAAAGGCGGATATGTTAAGCACCGTTGCTCTCACCAGTCAGGATTTCACCTAAGTAAAATTCATTTCCAGGGTCCCTGTGTCATTGACATGGTGACAAATGGCCAGAGCCAACTCATTTCTAACTCATGGGCCAACCAAATCCTGCAAATTTTAATGTTTCTGAAAAAGCTCCAGCTTCTAGTTTCAAAGGCTGTTTGAGCTTAAAGTTTTCATTATATGTCGATTACATCTCTCTGTATGGCAGCGAGGGTTTTATATTTATATAGATTGTTCTTACTCAAGTGCACAGTGAGATTCTCTTTTACTCTGAAGGCTCTTTGTCACTTGTTCACAATCCACTAAAGCAAAATGCTAATTTTTTTTAAATAGCGTTGTTAAACAGAGGCCAAATCTTAACTTGAGGGACCATTCAGCAAATCCTTAAAGAACAAAGGAGCCAGCCTTACTTTAGCTTGGCCAGGCTGTCTGGAGTAAGCTGTATAGACATCTTTCAGGACCCCCTTCCTCTTCATTTCCTCAGTTTCTTCTTTGTAGATGTGATCCACATCTGGCTGCCGGCACCCAAACAATAATGTCATCTCACCACCTTTGATCCCTGAAACCAAACACTGGTAAGTTTTTTGTCTTTCCAGGTAAGGCCTATTATCTCTTACGAGTACTCCCACGAGAGCCCCGTTCCCACAGTAACCAGCTGTGTACAGCTGTCTGCACAGCTATTTTCTCATTAGCCTAACTAAACACCCAGGAGGAGACTGTGTGTGTTGGGGTGTGACAGCTGGTGATTTCAGGTGCTTGCAGTAGGACTGAACCTGCTCAAGTGCTTGGAGAACTATGTGGAATCACCTGCTGGAGCAGGTTGCCCAAAGGGGCTGACGCAGGCAGGCCAAAGTGTTTCCTCACTGGTGCAGCCACTGAACATGCAGCATCAGCTGCTCCCTCCAGGCCACCAAAGACCTCAAGACCACTGGAATGATCTCAGCTGGGATAGATTAGCTGTTCCAGTACAAGGTTCAATCAGCCTTGGGATGACAAATCTTTACAGGGTTCACTTGGCCAATGTTTCTGGTTCCTCTGTCTGTAGAGACTTTGTTTGGAGGACCATCCCTGTCACCTGCTGCTGGATGAGCTACGGCCTCCCCCCTGGGGCAATCCCCATGAGTACCTTTCTTTTCCAAGTCATAGAGACGCTGCAGCCAGAAACTTCTGAAGGGAGCAATTCCAGTTCCTGGGCCTATTAGAATGCATGGCTTGGTTGGCTCTTTTGGGAGGTGGAATTCATTAGCACTGAAACGCAAAAATACATTAATTAGGTAATTAGCCTGAATGACATCTCTGTGTCAGTTTCCTGAATGATTTTGAGCACCGCAGCCCAAGTTACCAATTTGAAAACAGTAACAGGGCTTGACTTGGCGACAGTTGCTTCTTGTTTCTTTAGGTTTTTTGGCCCTACAGTGGACCTGCTGACAGGGATGGTACCACAGGAATAGAATTGTTTCTGACTTTTTTAATGATTTATAACTTTACTCAATATAAGATACAGTAAAGGATCTCATCACTGGAAGACAGGGAGATCGCTTTTCTCAAACTCTGATAATTCCAACTTGCACTCACCAGTCACTTGCAAATCATATGCAAACAGTGAAGGAGGTGAACTAAGAACTGCTGCATTTGGGGTTTTTCCTTGTCTTTTTCCTCTGTCATACACTCACCTGCGTATAAAGCATGGGACTGTTCCATTGAGAGGTACCGCATTGAGCCACGTGCTGCAAACTCCGTGGTGCAAAGGCCCTTGTCCATCTAATCAGAGCAAAGGAAAACACCCCTGTCAGTATCCAAAAGCACTCTGTTTTTAAAACAACAAAGTTTATACTTAAAATTATGGTTTTAAAACAAGTGTATGTCTAGTAATCATTTCTAAAACAAGGGTACACTGATGATGAGGCAGGATTCCAGCAACACAGTAGGAACACCTGCACTGCAGTCCACTGCTCTGAATATATCACAACACAACCTTCTTGTTACAGATGTGCTTCAGGACACACAGCAGACAGCTTTTCCTGAACCAAGACGTAGCCCAAATATCATTTAACTAGGAGAGAAATTAAAAAAACTCCTTACCTCTAGTCCTGTAGTTTACAACTGCAACTGTCAGATGGATCTCTCCAGGTGTCAAGTCACAGGAGGAGCTGACAGAATAGTACCTGGGCTTCAGGAATGGCAGCTGAGTCAGTAAGAACGCTGTCGAGACCTCAGCAGAAGGAAACTCCTCCAGGAGCTCCAGAATGTTTGGGCTGTTGTAAAACTTCCATTTATTGTATTCTTCTGTGCTCTAAAAATCAAAAGAGCCCATCACAATGTTACCAGGTCATGCCAAGTTCAGGAGAGCAGGGATAGTTGAAGTGTCACATGTTTATAAGATTCCTGCTTTGCATTCAATTATATTCACATGTAAACCAATGGAGAATTCTCAGTATCTTGCTTAGAACAGTACTGGGCTTTCCTAAGAAACTGTTTAATTTTTGGAAACAGAAGTGGTACAGAATATCCACTACAGCTTTCTCAGACACCAGCTCTCTCAGTGAGGATGTAGAAACTGAAGCAGGATCTGTTTCTCAGCCTCTGCTTTGGGATCTCCACACAACTGCACGGGTCCAGGCCTTGACACCTGCTGAGCTCTGCTGAACCTCGCAGGAGAAGCAAGTACTTCTCACACTCGTGAGCCACTGGTACCAAAGGTGACATTCCTCTTACTCTCCCAGTACCAAATTCTCTGATAAAATACCTACCAGCTCCCCTCCAGCCTCTCCACCTGCAAACTGTAAGGTCTTTTAGTGGTGTTTCATCAGAAACCTCCACGAGGCAGGCAAGAGAAACAGGCAGACAAAGCGACCCACCCAGAACCACACAGGAAATATCAGATCTGAAGAAATCTTTTGATTCCCACACCCAAGTTGAGCCACAAGGCCACCCTTTCTCTCACTGTGGTTGATTTTACAAGCATGAAGGACGTGTTAACAGAGGGATAAAAATCAAGCACCATCAGTACAAGAATTTCTTAAGCTCCTGCTACACAGCAAAAGGGCATCAGCTGGTCCAGTCTGCAGTACTAATGTAAACCCAGCCCTAATGCTCACCTGACATAAAACTTCCAGTCTCTGTTTATCTCCTTCCGCTGTTACCAGCTGGGAGAGTTTTTTTAGCAGCTGTTGGGAGGGTGGGGTAGTGATATCAAGCAAGTATGTCAAAGCCTCAGGGAGCGTGCAGGCTGGAATCTTTTTGTCACTTGTCCAGTAGCCACCTGGAAATGAGGGAAATAAAAGAACACTTGGCAATTCCCATGGTATTTGACAGCTGCAGAGCTTTGCAGAACTCAGTGTCCTTCAAAATACGACCTCAGACGAGGCTGCAGGTCTAGACCACAGGGCCCTTCAAAAAAAGGTTAATGTGAGGGTGCAAAATTTTTGTCAGGGGAGGATCTGATACGGAGAATTGCATGATAATAAAACTCCACTTTAAGAGGAAAAGTCATTTTGAGGAAATCATCCTTCTGTGTGTCAGAATCCTATGAGTTAGCAGAGAGTCCCTACCAAGGTGGAAAAGATGGTCATGATACGTAAATCTATTTTGGGACTCTATGTAGCAACTACAAGAGAATTCCATTGATTAATTTAATTGTGGTCCACAGCCAATTCAGCAACTGAACTCCAAGCAGTTATAACCTAGCCTAACTCTGAACACTGGTGAAGATACCATGGACTGCCAGAGGATGCAAAATCAGAATCAAGAATTATAAGAATGACTAAAATCATCAACATAATCCTATAGACACTTAAAAAAAGGATAATAAAACCAGTATGTAAAAATTCTCAGGAATTTTAGAGGAATCTGTCAAACACATCTGTTGTCTAAAGAGAACCAACTTACCATCAGTGCAGGTTTCCAGTCTGATAGTCTGATCAGCTGGAGGGGCATCCTTGACACGCGCAATGAGGCCATGGACTAATTCTGGTTGGTTGCCTGGGAAAATCCCGATGTGTTCTCCAGGCAGGTAGTGCACTTCCTGATTAGACTCACAGGAAAGCTTTACCAGAATGGTAACACGACTAGATATAGAAAAAAAAAAAAGAGATCAGACAGATTTTGGTTACGTCGACAGGATTTCCTTTGAACCGCGCACAAAAGGAATAAATCCAAAGTGACAGTTGGCAAGGGCTCAACTGGTGTTCATTACCAAATTCATCAGACCAGCTGAGTACTTCACGGAGACTTAAACAAATATCTGGCAGATCTGTGAAGTATTTGTATCAAAACAAATGTGATGCTGAAGGGCTTGTGATCTGGCTAGTCTAGAATAAAGGTGCTTGCGCTCAGCCAGCGAAAGGCAGCACAGCTCTCCTGGCAACCAAATAGCTCACACCTCCAACCAACTCAGAGGACTTCCTGTAAGCTGACTGTATTTAGAACAAGGATCAGACAGACCTACTGGAGGATGCTGAAGTGTTGAAGAGTCATTCCTGGATTCTATTTCTAAGACAGACGTTAGCACTGATTATTAATAGTCTACTGACTATTGCTCTGCTGTAAAATTGGGTGCAGCAGCTTCTTGCAACTCTACCTTTGCCTTTTAAAAATTTTTTATATTTTTTCTGCTAAGGGGCAAATTTTCCCCTAAATGAAATGCCAAGCAAGGCAGAGGGATCATACATCCGACCTTCCACATTTAGTAGAGATCAAAGGGCCGTATCATAAAGCTATTTCCTCCCCTACACTCCCAGAGACTCTCTGGGAAGCTCTTCCCATCTAAATCAGGACTAAGTCTGTACACATTCTTGTCCTGTGATAACAATTTACTTCTACTAATGATGGTACAAAATATCATAGAATCATAGAACGGTTTGAATTAGAAGGGACCTTAAAGATCATCCAGTTCCAATCCCCCTGCCACGGGCAGGGACACCTCCCACCAGCCCAGGCTGCTCAAGACCCCATTCAACCTGACCTTGAACACCTCCAGGGATCGGGCGTCCACAGCCTCCCTGGGCAACCTGTGCCAGGGCCTCAACACGCTCATCATGAAGAATTCCTTCCTAATGTCTAATCTAAATCTTCCTAGTAAGTCTCTCCTCAGCTTTCCTCTAGCCCCTTCAGGCACTGGAAGGCCACTATGAGGTCCCCCTGGAGCCTGAACAAGCCCAAATCTCTCAGCCTGTCCTCGCATTTTTTAATAACTTCAGGATGAAGATGTTTATAACCAAGCACTACAGCTCTTTAAGATTTTAGTAAAATACAGTATTGTAATATTCAAAAGAATGAGATATCGTACCTGGACTTTAAACTTTGCAGATTCTGTCTGAACTTCAGCTTCATGGGAATGATATCCTTGGCATGAATGTTTGCAAGTGCTGTTGAGAAAAGAGGACGTGACCATGGAAATTTTGTGATTAGGTTTGTTTAAAGTGCCTTCAAACAATATGCAGAAAAACCCCTGAACCATGCTTGCCCTAGAACATTATACTTTTAGTCAGTTATGTGTCCTACATGCATGCTTCTCTGACTAAAAGTAGCTCATCCCAGCTTCTGTTCTGTGGAGCTGGTAAAATATGTGCTAGTTCTCATGTTCTGATGTTATTGTGCTGGAAAGGATAATGCTTTATGGGATGTCAATCAACTCCTTTTTTTCCCCTCTGACCACTCTACTTTAGTACACAAATTTCATCATCGAGCAGGACCAACATAACTTCCAGGTCTGAACTGTAAAGGTTTTCTATCTCAAACAAAATGGACAGTGGAAGTGGAAGGTGGGAGGTAATACCTTTAGGCAAGTCCATGGTTTGAGTGTCATGCACTATCCTGTAATTCTTAGGATCCCAGCCTTCCTCAGAGGTATAAATCTCAGGCAACTGAATGCTGTTTTTCCCACGGATGTTAAAAATGTCACAGGCAGTCTAGAAAAAAAAAAGGCTATTAATGGTAAAACCAATATTTTTATCATTGTCATAATCCTTATGGGGACATATCACTTTCACACATTGCTACTGGTCATTGATTCTGTGGAGCTTGGTGATGTTATAGGGGTTCAGTGAGTTCAGTAAGGTTCCACTTCTATACCAATAGCTAAAGAAATTATGTACTTCCAAAAATTCTGATGTCTGATGTCTGGGTCATCCTTGTTTGTACTGAGCATCCAACTATCCAAAAGGTTTCATGGAACTTATGTGAATATTAAAAAGTAACAGAAAAAGAGGCCCTGCTCCTTCTTCAACATAGGCAAGCAGCAGAAAACAGAGGAGTTAGAAATTCAGATGTAAATCCAAATATTTTCCTTCATGTTCCACCATTGTTATGAGCTGCTAGTGAAGAGTGAAATAAAACGAATGAAAGAACAAACTGAAATATGAACTAAATTTTTACACAGTCACCTTGAAGGCACTGACTGCCCACGTGCGGAAGGCTTCTTCTTGCCCGTTGAGTTCATCTCCTTCACCCACCGGAGTGAGCCGAGAAGCCCCTAGTTGGGCCAGTTTTTGGTCAATGGTATGAGCAAAGGCACAGAACTCTGGATACATGCTGGACCCCAAACCAAACACAGCATATCTGCAGAGGGAGATAACAATAAGGTCACTATGTTATGCTAAATGAAACGCAAAAGGACTCATCCCATGCAAAACAAACAACAAAGTATTTTTACCTAATTTTTTTTCTCAGCAGTTTCAGGGTTAGCAAGGAGTTCTTCAAGGTCTGTATAAAAATTCATAAAAGACTTAAGGTTAGAAAAACACTTTGACTTAAAACAGAACTGAGATCTTGATGCATATCTTACTCAAGTACAAGGGACAAATGAAAGGGCTGTCTTTGGTCTCAGTCATTGAGCTGAGCCCCGCATATGAGGCAAATGTTACCTTTCCATTATTTGGAGAATCTCCATTTCCAAAAGTGCTAGTAACTACTAAAAGCAGTGTTTCCTTTTCCAGATCAGAGATGTTGTACTCATCCATGCACAGAATCTGGAAGGTACAAAACTCATGAGAAATTGCTAGCAGATGCAAGAACTAGCATTAGACAATATCTGTGATTGCCAGATATTTACAAGGCATTACGCTAAATGAACATAAAATCAAAGTTCTAGTCCAGCTTACATTTACTGGACATTTAGAACATATGTTTAGAGAATGAAAAAGCTTGCAGAAGCTGATAAAACTAGCCAGACTTCTTTCTTCATTTAATGTGGATGATTTCTACTTTCTTACCTTAGTGTTGAAGGCACAGCTGAACAAGCTGCACAGATTGTGGGCGAGTGTTTCCGATTTCCCAGTCTCTGTTGCATAGATTACTGTAACCTTGGTCCTGGTTGCCATTGTTCGTCGCATCAGTGAAGATGCAAAGAGTGCAGCCCTGAGGGGAAAAAAATCACATGTAACATTTAATATAAAATGGTTTGGGTTGGAAGAGACCTTAAAGATCATCCAGTTTCAACCCCCACATATAGCTAGACAGTAATTCAGATTGATTCACAAACAAGCTAGGAATGACTGATCTTGAGCATGGCTTTTCCTTGGAAGACTGTCCAGAAGTAATACACTACAGATAGCCCTGAATTAGAATCTTAGACATGAATATTACCTAACTGTGGAAAGGTAAGTCTATAATTCAAACAATTTAAGTGGTCCCTACTGTAATAATTATTCCAAGAAAACATGGAACAGACACATCACATGAACAGAATAGTTCGACAAAAGCATGAAGACCCTTATTTAAACACCTTACTTTGCCAAGATGCTAAACTTGATTTCTTTTTTCTTTGGCCTCCTGGTCTCATCATGCCAGACATGTGTTTTCCATGCATCCACCTTTAAAATAAGAAGTTGAGCGTCAGGTAAATAATATATAATAATAAATACACAATTTGTATATCTTTGGAAGAGTCAGATTGGATAGAATCTCTATATACTAGATTCTGTATACATGCTGTGTGCAAGTATGAGATCAGTCTCTGTAGCATTAAAATGCGTTTTACTCAGAGCTTGAGAACTCTACAGAACTAACATAAACTTCCACAGTATAACAGATATTGCCTATTTATTACTTCTCTAGCGAATTTCGATTAACCAGAGCTTTTCATTCTGACTGATCCAGGTCCCATATTATCATCTGCACTGCTGAAGGTGTCTACTAGAATCATTTTTTTGTAGGACATGTACCTGGTAGTAATAGAAAGGAGTGAGGACGTAGTTCAGCATCTCCTGGTGGAACACAGGGGTTATGCTCCCTGACATAGGAGGTACAATCCACACCCAGTCAGCCGGGCAGCCCCCTCGCACACGGTACTCGTTCTGCATGTATTTCATGAAGGACTCAGCAGCTGAGTGGTGATCCATGATAGTCACATTCTGTTTCTAGAATAATTGCAAAAAAGACAGACACATATTAAAAAGCCCATTCTGCTCCTCTTCCTGACGTAGGTAAAGTAATCCTTTTGCTTTGGTTAATATTTCAGACTTTATACAGTGCTGGAAAATTACAGTCAGCAACTCCTATATAGATACAGATTGAGGCGGAGCTTTGATTAAGGACTCTTATGTCCTTTTTAACCTCTCCAGCACTTGCAGTGCATGCTGAAAAGTCTGATTCATTTCTGTTTACCTTGAATATTGTGATGATATGATAAATAAACTATAATTGTACATAAAATCCAATGGCTTTACATAGATTTTGACACCATCTTAAAAGGATGAAAAATCTTTCCCTTAACTTCTCTTTTTCACTTCCTTCTGCCTTCACCTATGAGTTTTTTCTGGCAACAATAGAAAATATGGATTCCTCTGCTTTCCAGATGTAAATCAGGAATAACTTCATTGGAATGACATTGATCATCTCCACTGAGCGTTGGTCCACCGGCACTGTATTAGTCATAAGTAGTCAGCGTCCAGATACCACATTTTTTGACTTACTTGGAAGCTATGAAGCACAGCCACATTTATCTCTACAACAGCTCTGTCTTTCCATAAAGATGAAAGTTTGTTTGTCTCTAGTCCCATTCTTCTCCCTACCTCCTACATGTGAAAAAGACAAAGGAGAAAAGCAAATTTACCATGTGGGACTTAGACCTCATAATTTCTCCACCTCACCACGTCAAATGGTAGGAAAAAGTACTGTGGAAGGGAGAGGCGTCAGTCTTACGTCAGGAAAGAAATGGGAACAGAAACACTTGAGATTAGAGGTAAGCTTGAGTTATGGAGTTCTGGTTCTTGAGGCTATTCCAGTTTGGTAAAGCAGGGAGTGGTTCTCTCCTGCACTAAATGGTTTATAAAGCAGCAGTAACTGATTATGAGTCATTGTAATTAATTTGTACTGGTGAGGTGACCAAGACCTGCAGATAACCACCAGGACTCCACAGTAAAGAGCAGACTGGAACTGACATAAATGTACCTCTGAGAAATGTAGAGTCCGAGAACAAGCGATTCGAGTCAGCAAGACTCAGTAAAATCAGGGAAGAATTCCCTTTGGACAGCATTGTTTATAGATGTATATATATATATTTTTTTTACTGTTGCAGATCCACTATTCTATCTAGGTCTTTTGAACAGGGACTGTCAGAAGAACAGTCACACAATCTGGCAGGCGCGACCTTGGCAGAAATTCAAGATTCCCCACATGAACCGCAATACTGCATCAGATTGGCACTGAAGTGTTAAGGATGATATAAATGCAACACCCATCCCAGCAAAGACTGATAGCATCCCTCTCTCAAAAATGCCCCAGCACCAAGTTCCTTCCCTTTTCAGCCCAATGCACTCCAGGAGGTTACCTTCAGGATGTTGTATCGCTGTACGTCGCAGAAGTCTCGCACGCCTATCTCTGTCCCCATGTACCAGCCGTTGAAAGGACACGCGGTAAATTCCAGGCCTCCCACCTCAAGAAGCATGTTGGCCACAGCAGGCAGCGCATACCACTTCAGATCTAACTCTTTAAACCACTCATACCTGTTAAACAAGCATTTTGATTTATTACTTTGCGTGTCATTTCCTCCTTTAGGCAATAAGCAGTAAAGTCCAGGAAGAGAAAGAGGGCTCACTCTTGGAGTATTGACCCACACAGCATGGTCTGCAAAAGCTGACAGCAGCTTTCATAACTGGAAATGCCTGCTAAAGAAACTGCAGAACAGTATTAGAGAGATCTGTAATCTGCAGGCCACTCCCAAAGCAAACACAAAAAAAACCCAGATAGAACATCAATATTGTTATGTATTCAGCCATATTTTTACATGTGCATTTTATATACTGGCATAAGAAATGATGATTTTTAAAATATAATTGACACGTAGATCAGGAAAAAAAACATTCCCAAGAAAAATGCTTTTGGCTTCCTTAATTTAAGCCTCATTTCTTTGTTCTAACAAGCATTTTATCTTTCAGGACTATTTACCATAATTTCATTCTAACAAAGAACTCATAAAACCACCGCCACAGGCACAGGCTAATAACCTGCCAAGGTGAGGCAGAGGCAAAAATGCCATTATCTCAATCCCGTGTGCTTACTTTGGATGTTCCATTGGCACTTCGAGGACAATTTCTGGCGGGTATTCAAATATTTCTGGGTCCTGGCCGTTCGCTTGGAGAACAAGAGGAACTACATCAAAGCGACCGTATTTCGGCTTCCACCCAAGCTCAATGCACAACTGTAAAGAAAGTACATTACAGGGTTTTTTAGGTTTTTCCCCTACCCCAAGGTAAATTCTGAGTGATAAAAGATTATCTTTCCCATTCAAACAATTCTAACACATGGTGTTCAAGTACTGATTGTGTCCCTGACTTTAAGGGAGGCATTAGCTCACCCTGCTCGGAGATGGAGGGGAGTATCTTCTAACAGGATTGGAAGAAATTATTGCTTTCCCCTGCACACAGAACCCTTGGGGCAGAACACCCCATTCCCTCCTCACTGCCACACTTCCCTCCCACTGCATAAACATGCAAGAAAAAGATACAGACAGACAGATGGGTTAGACAGGACAGGAGTATCTATGATTCTGTGTCTGAAGCTGTACCTGTGTGAACTCCACGCTGGCAGGGTCTCCTACAATAGACCCGTCTGGCATTTGATATCCCGCATATCGGATGAGCTGGCTGTTCCAAACACGAAAATCGTGTTTGCCATCAGTTCTCTGGGGGAAGATGGTGATGGCTGATCTGCCCAGAGAGAAAAATGAATCCAGTTACACCACAGCAGCAATTCAAACTCATTCTAATTGTTACCAACAGTAATTATTTTATATCTGTAAAATAAACATCAGAAATAAAATAATTCATCACTTCTATCCACCTCCCCAAATCTTCAAAGCATCTCTTTTCCCCAGGAATTACAAAAGATTTTGCAACATCAGCCATGAAAGTGATAAAATTTCAAAACAGCTGATTGTACACTTGAGAAGAACATTTAAGTACCAGGAGAATGAAAGAGACAAGTTGTAAAAATATTTATATAGACCATTTCAAGTCTTACGTAGAGTTTTGAAACCAGATCTGAACGTGAATGTTGTTGTTTAAAATTAAAACCAAAGAGACCTACCTTATATTTCCATTGTTTGTAGCATACTGAATATGACGACAGATGTGCTCAAACATTTCCTTTGCTGTTTTACAATCACGTGCATCAAATACCTATATATTTCCAAAAGAAACAAAGAAAAAAACTGATTTTGAGAGAGTAATGTAAGTTCATTATTTTTGCTATGCAGTTATGGAAAAATTAAGGAAAAAAGTAAAATGAAAAATCAGTATTACTTGATTTAAATGTAGCTCCACTGGGAAAGGCTCATTTTTTTTGCTCTCAAACACATTGTTTTCACGTGTAACACTCCTCCAAGGACTAAGACAGGCACCTGGTGCATGCAACAACACAGTTGCTTCCTATGCTAGCACTTGGAGACATTTTCCTTCAACCACAAAGCAGAGAACTACAAAAAAGATGTTGATCTTGCAATATGTAAAGGAGGGAGGAGTCTTCAGTTGAAGCAACTGGCATGTTTTTCCAAAGAAAAGGACATTCTTCTGCTTTACAGCAGATGACTACTTGGCCCACAACACCTAAACTCACAGGTTACCTGTAGATTAGACCACTGGATTCTCCCAATACACCGAGGTGCATTCCGCCAGGCCTGTTTGGCAGCAAAGATCAGTTCATCCTTTGTCAGCTGGTAGGTTCCTGTTGTTTCTATCTCCTTGGTCACTGCTTCCAGTCGCTTCAGGTGTTCTTCTATTTTTGGCCTTTTGAAAAGGAAACAGCCGTTGAAAGAAACAATGAGAATTTTGTTACTTAGACCTGATTTAAATAGCAGACCTCCTTCTTGTGTTGTGGGTGAAGAACAGCTCAGGCATTGCTCAAGCCATAAATCCTTTGAGGACCGTTTTGCATGAGAAGTCTTCTACTTATTTAATTGATTTTATCTGCCAGGATGCAGTTTGGTTTCCAGGGAGGGGATTAGCATCTATGTAGGCTGAGATATGGCAAGTCTGGATAAACACTGAGAAACCTGTCCCTACTAGAAATTTACACTCTCTGCATGTGAAACAGGCCAACATAACATGCTCTACTCTTTACAAAAATAGCCATTACCTCATGAATTTGGCAATTTCACTGTGAGAAGCCACCATAATCTGCTCCCCACCTCCCTTCTACTGCACCATGCTCTTGTCCCCAAAGCATAGCTGTTATCTATGGCAGCAGTCTAGAGTCTGAGACTTTTATCAAAAAGCAGTGGGTATTTTGGGTAAAAAGGTTTTGTTAAGCACATAGAACTTTGAGGACAGCCAAGGAGAATTTTTCCTGTCTTAAGAATTTAGGAACTGTCCTTACAGAGTGCAAATGACAAACCTTACTAGCCTAATGAAGAAGCTAACACATGAGAAATTTAAGTAGTGATGCCATCCTTTCACCACCCAACATATCTATGCATTGATAACAAGCTTTTTAGTGCAAGTTTTCAGTTTAAATTTGGATTTTCTAGACTATTTTGGAAAACACTGTCAATTCACAAGCAAATGAAAAGTAGAGAACAGTCTAGTTTCAGCCCAAGAGTAGGATTATAGTGACTGCCTTCTCAAAGTTCTACTCTTCTGAGCAAAGTAAGTATGATTTTCTTTCCTAAAAGGAACGACTGAGCAATTCCTTTGTCAGGGAAACCTACTCTAAAATTCTTGAGTTTGATAACAGAGAACGAAGTCAAAATATTAGGAAATATTTATCAGAGCACAGACAAAAATTGTTTTGTTGGGTTACAGACAGAATGAAAATAGCCTGTACTGTCTGAGAGTTTTTACATTTTCAACAAGATGAAAGATCAAGGGCAAGCATGTTAAGATAGTGTAAATCAATGTGATCAAATAGCCATGAGCAGCAACACAGAGCTGTGCAAATGTAATACGCTGGCAAGTGAGTACAGCCTGTGTGTAAGGCAGGGATTTTCATAAAGATTCAGAGGGAAGAAAGCTTTGTAGCAGAGTTCAAAGTGTCTAAAGAAGCAGCCATTATGTGGCTGAGTCCCTTTGAAAGTCTGATAATGTTTTATAATGGGATGAGCAAACATCAAATTGTTCACTTGAAAGCCTGTCATGTGAAAACTTTGTCACTTCAAACTCTTGGACCTCAACCAGATGTTCCAGCTTTTCCTGCAACAAGATGTCTCTGCACCACATCAGTTTTTGTGAAAACACAAACCTCTTTTCTGAAGCTGAGCATCCCTCTCAGCATGCTCAGAAAGCTTGTGTTGGTGATAGCACAGAGCAAGGTTTAGAAGCAAAAGAGTGGCCTTCCAATCTGTGGCTAAAGCCTTGAGAGTCAAAACAGAGAAGAAAAGAACACAGAGAAAAGATACTTGGAACAACACAAACAAAAAGGATTATCCACATTATTTACTTCTAAGACTGATCTGAGTAGAAGCGGATCCCGTTCGCATCCAAGAAAACATTCTATAAGAGAGCCCTAACCAGGCTACTTATTATAAATGTACTATGAAGTAACACACTCAGAGGGATGGGGCTGAGGAATGCGCTGTACAGAGTTCATTTCGGTATTGCCAAGGCCTGGGGCTGGCAGACAAAGCATGTGAAGTGCAGTGATAGTTTTATTTACCTTTTACAACAGTCATCTATTTTTTGAATGCATGCTATGTAACGGGACAGTTAGTGATAGCTGTGAAGAAACCAAACACTCCTATAGTCTCACAGAGAGGTAGGTAGAGGACTTTTTTTACCAAAATAAAGTTGGCTTACTCTTTAAATGAGCTGTAGTACTGCTTGATAAAATCTATTGCCTGAGGTAAAAGCTCTGCTGGTGGAACTGGCCCATCTCTAGTACCTCTCACCAGGCCCTTTGGGGTCATGAGAGCCCCTTGGCAGGCTTTGGTCCGGCAGTTGATAACCTGGAAAACCATAAAACATCAAAAAGCAGTGTTGCATGTTGTATCTTTTCAAAGTTATGGAAAATCACTGTTATGCTTTCCCTATCTTACCTCTTTTGCTGCCAGGTGTAGTGTGTCGAGAAAGCTGGATCCATTTTCCAAGTTTCTTACTTTTACATGTCTTGGGCATCTCGATATTTGGTTTGAAGCTTTGATACCATTTGGAGGAGGGTTCTGGAAGAGAAAAGATGAAAATACATACTGTCTTCAGACCTAATAAATATCTTAAAGATTAATTTTTAATTTCATTTGAACATTAAAATGCTACAAATTAAATTCAAGAACTTAGGTATAAACATGATCTTCTCTGACGTGTATTTATTCATTTGAGTACAAAACTATCAATCTAGTCCATAGTTTGATATGAAATGGGTACAAAAAAGTGTTTTTGTAATAACCAAACAATATCTGCCACTGCAAACAGCTTTTTAATTTCAATAAAGGCCTCTTAAAATAACAGTCACAGTCTCAGGAAAACAGTAAACCAGATAACTTTAGAGAAAGGACACACTTGTTATTAAAGGCTGGGTTTTCAAAGGTGAATAAAGGAATAGGGCACTCCAGTCCCACTGGGCCACCTTTTTTCCTTAAGCCTTACCAAAGCTTCTTTCTGTTGAGAGAAGGTCTTTCATCTAAAGATCTCACAGCAGTCCTGACCTCATGTAACCACAGTGAGTCCTCAGACGAGGACTTTGAGAGGTTTTGACCAGTAAGCACAGCCCATGTGAACTGTTAGTACCAAAAAATGACACTAAAACAGACCTCTTTCCCATCACTGGCCTTTGCTGAGGTTATGATAGGTGGCATCTCTATCTGCTTCTTGCTCAGATCATGTAACTTGGCATCATCATTTTCTAAGCTTTAAAAGAGAGAAAGACAATTCAATATTACACAACGTGCTTAGTTTTTGTTAGTTTTACCTGCAGCATCAGTAGGGAGATGCTCAGAGCTGTCTCTGAAAGATGTACTGAGTCAACAAGCCAACCACTTGCAGCAGCAGGGGTGGAGCAGACTAGAAGTCAGTAATAAAGCTAAAATTACTCTTTCCAGATCACTATGTGGGAAGGAAAACAACAGATATGGTCTGGAACGGTAAAGGTTGCGTGTCATTGCTGTAAGCTAAACAAAGGACAGCTGTACAATTACAATCTCCCAGAAAAGACTCAAGAGAAATTATATAGAGGTTGAAATCTTCAGGAAATGTGTGAAAATTTCATCTAGGTCCAGCCTCCAGCCCATCGATCAAATAATATCCTATTATATTAATTTCCTTGGTTATCTGCATCAAATCTTGCTTTCTGAACTCCTACTTTTTAATTTGGATATCAGCTTTCAGAGGACATTTAAGCACACCCAAGAGGCATCCAGACAAACTCCAAACAAAACCTTTAGTCTGGAGAAGGCAATGGTGTTTTTCAGCTAGAAGAGCGTATGTGATCACCCACTTCCACGAGGCAGCTTCACACGTCTTCACATTGAAATAAAAAGTACTCGGAGCAATGTCAGGAGAAGGGTAGGGAATGAGCAGAGAAAGAAATAGTATGCAATAGAAAACTGACATAAGTAACAGCCCCCAAACTGAGCAATTGAATATATAAGTGCAACTTATTTATACATTGTCTTATACATATTATATCACACAAATACTTGACCAACTCAGCTACAGCACTTACATTCACTTTGCTATTTTTTATAGCATACACACGCTTCCTAAGTCCTAGCATATATGAAACAATTTTAACACACCAAATAAATTTAGAACTATGCAAGAGAGGGGAAGATGATTTCCTTCCTCAACGACTGTATAACTTTGACACAAGAGCTTAAACTTACCTTACCATGTCAGTGACCCTTAGGACAACAGTTCTTTAGTTGGTATTGCTTTGGAAGCACGGTACAGGTTTGCCCAGAACCCATGTCATTTAATATCTTCCCTTTTCAAATGAAAGGGAAATTATGAAACTATTAAAAGACAAAGATCTTACCCGTGGATCTTCACATTTTTCTCCACGTTGTTATTGATGTCCTTCTCTTTAGAGGGCTGGCTCTTTGCAGCACGAGGCTTGAATACAAACTGCCACGGGCACAACATTTTGTACTTGTTATTTATGGGTTTAGTTCACAGCACTGAAATCTTGTTTTGTGTGACGTGAGAACACTTCTGAGGAGGCAAGAACATCAACAAGGTCAGTTTCTAAGTAAGAAGGTAACTCCCTTTAAAACTACTCAGAAACAAACCAGACCAACTGACTTGATCTAATTTACATCCTGTTTCTAAAAACAAAAATGCCTTGACTCTTAGAGCAGTGATACCAAAACTAACAGTTCTCTTTGCCAGCGCAATGCTGCAGCCATGCCTTGATCTAAAATACTGACAAGGGAATTTCAAATGTCCCCAAGATGCATAAACCACCAAGTGCCAGTGTCTAAGAAAACCACATGCATGCACCACTTCTATGACAAACATACCTTGACATCTGGGTTTGGTTTTGAAGTTCTGTTTTTCAAAAGTTTGTTATTAAATGTTAATTCAAATCACTATGTTAGTAGGAAAAGAGTTGTAAAATGTTGCTCTGTTATTCACAAAGTAATGAAAGAAAAAATTGGTCTGTAAACTAACAAAAACATTTTGCAATGTATTCATCTGCCAGAGACAAATGGAATTCTGAGAGTCTGTATTCTGTAAGATATATTTACCAGCGCATATTTTAATGTGACACATAGCATCTATACAAGAACCTACAAAGTTTAATATTATTAATTTTAAGATATATTTTCTGCTAATTTCTGCTCCTAAAATGGGTTTTTGCACTAGGAAAAGTGTGAGAGAAGAAAAAGAGCAAACTAGTAAATTGCTAGGTGAAGTAGAACTAGCCTCAGCAGTTGAATCTGGTTCATAACTGAAGAAAAACCCTGATGTTTCCAAAAAAATAAAGAAATAAAATATACGTTTCCACACAATCCTTATGTAAATTAAGTATTATTTTGTTATTTATATTTCCTGTTTTTCAGGAAAAGCAAAATTTCTATTGCTGGGCTCCCAAGATGATGACTGCTGTAAAATCACACAAGAAAAGAAATCCATTGAACTATCTGTGCAAAAACTTTAAGGTGTTAGGGCTTTTCTGTTACTCCAAGTAAAAGAAATAGTGTGCAACAAGCATTTCTCTAAAGTTACAAAATCGGAACATATCTAAATCACTATTGTGCAATCAAATTGCTGCAATTTGCCTATACATTTTTGTAAAATGGGAAAAGGAAAGAAGGGAGAGAAAGAAATAAAGAAAGTTAGAAAGAAAGAGAAAAGGAGAAATAAAAACAGACATCCAATAAACAGAAAAAAGAAGGAAAATAATAAGAAATGAAAAAGTAAAAAAGCAAAAATAATTAGAAGGAAAAAGTAAAATAAGAATGAATATAATAAAAATTAAAAGAAGAAAAAGAAAAAAGAAGGAAAACAAGAAAAGGGAAGAAGAGGGCAGAGAGAAGATTCACATTTCCCATTCACTGCCATTCAGAGTAAAATCTTGGTTGCTTTTCACGTTCTCCACACCAGGGCTCTTCAAATAACATTCCCAATACTACCTGTTACATGCACAAACCTTTAAATCAGCAGAAGCAGGGATCAAGTTTTCAGAGCAGTAGGACAGCTTCGGGAATAAAGCAGGAAACAGACTCCAGCACTTTGCTCCTAATATGGGAAAAAAAAAAGTTTGCCATGAAATCACTTCACTTGCGACCCGCAGTAAATGGACAGCAAAGGGAGCACTCGGGAGCTGCCTTACCCTGCGTTGCGAGAGGTTTTTCCAGACCTGCCAGGAGCTGCTCCTCTCTGTCAAAGTCTCCTCCCGTTAATCTCTCCCGCTCTGTATCCCTCCTGTGTGGCCAAAGCATTTTATACTCCAGGACCGTGTATGCAAAACAGTAGAGCGAGGCTACGGACGGATAGCGGATGCAAGGGGAATCCCAACACCTCCAGTGTCTCCGAAGCGGAGGGCGTGGAGCTGATGTGCTGCTGCAGCGTTACATAACGAGCACCGCGGGAGGGGAGCAGCGCCCGGCTCCCGAAGGTACCAGCATCCTTCCCACGCAGGGTGCCGCGTGCCCGCCCACAGGCACCGCGCATCACGCTGAACTTAGCTCGGAGCCACGCAGGGAATGCTGAAATCAGGGGGAAAAGAGCCTTTACAGATTTTATCCCTGCTGGCCATTCTTTACATCAACCCAGCAGCGGTGGAAGGAGAGTGAGCGAGATCAGGGCAAATTTTACAGAACCCCAGAGCTTCACGATATGGACCAATACAGCACTTAAACAGGTGATTAATATTAAGGGCAGGTATTTCAGATTTGCTATAAAGATTACATCCTTATTTTTGATCAAGTTTCAAAGGATCTTTCTCAGCAGAGTATTTGTAGAGTTTCTTACTCTCCGAAGTTCCCTGTCCTACCTGGTGCAGTACTTTTCCAACTTACTAGGAAAACTGGAAGGCTTTACTTACTAGAAAAACCTTACTTACTAGAAAAACTTTACTTACTAGAAAAAAACACAGTTCCCTGAGGGATAAACTATCCACACCATGTTAGATGTGTGAATGCCAGAAGGACAGCGAGGTGATGAAGATGGGATTATTGAGCTGATTGTCAGTTTTAGACAGTATCTGGACATATATCACAAAACCAGGTTTCTACCTGCGGTCTGAAAGCCACAGGCAATCCTGGAGCCAAGGGTGGTGGGCAGTACAAAGTGCTGCCAGGCAATTGCAGACTCAGAAACGCTGCGGTATGCAAGGCACTCAAGGATTTTGGCCCGACTAATTAGTTCACTGATATTATTATTACCGCTGCAAGTGGCTGCTTTAGAACTGCTTTCAAACTGAAGACAATTCTTAAATCTGCTGACTAATACAGGGTCAAAATCATGTCAATGATAACAAGAAAGATTTATAGGTGCCGATCAAAGACCTGGAGAAATAAGGACAAGGCTGCAACATAAACAAGGAAACAGACATTCTCTTTCCAGCTGACACAGTTTTACTGGACCAGCTTGGGTAGCAAGGCATTTTCTTCTTTCCGTGTCCAGTTTCTGTATTTAAAAATGAATTTTAAGTGCTTGTGTAAAGCACTCCCAGAGGTAAACCAAGTTGTGTGTACATGTGTTCACATATGAACACACCTGTAAATATCCCATCCAGGATCATTACAGAAGAATCTCTTGAAAAACAGACCTGAGTTTTCTGCAGTTTGAGCATCCATCTGCTTGACTGTACCAAGCCCATACTACTTTGCAGTCACCACTCATGAATGTTCATGCTCAGATATGTATATTTACTTTTTTTTACATGATGCCCTTCCCCTCACTGAAATTATCACTTGACATCCCTGCTTTAAGTATTCCAGACATTTAATTAGCAGGCAGAAATAACATGAGCTGTGTGATCCAATGCCACGCTATGAATTTCTGCTGTGCTTCTGATCCAGAACAGGTCTTCCCAAGCCATACACAGTGGAAATTGCTTGAGTGTGAATACAACTCTATGTATCTCAAGGGTCAAACTGAAAGTGCCTGAACTGAATGCAGACTTCAGAGTTCAAAGAACACGGTTACACTCTCCTTCACATTTGTTGTTTTGTCAGGGTTTAAAAATTCTATTTCCATCCTTCCCTTTTTTATTAAATCTGATCTCTCTTCTCTACAGAACATGGGGAACCTTAATCTCTAGTACTGTAAAAGAATATCTCAGTAAAAATTTAGGTGAATTCAATTATATCCAATGGTTTCTATGCTTTTATTATTCATCCACCTCACATTTCTGTGCTCGGAGACTGCTGAAATCAAGAAAAGGCTACACAGAGACTAGATATGAAAAATCAAATTTGGAATGACCGGAAGAGAAGAAACATCATCTTTCCTCATGAGAATTGTTTAAAGCATTGGCTGAGGTACAGTCACTTGGGGAACTGCTTAATCACTCCAGTTTTTCAAACACGACGTGCTCTTTTACTCACCAAAATCGATAATAACACTCCCTCTGTATAATATGAACAAGAGAGCACGATTCATTCCTTAGGCGGAGTCAGAGATTAACTAAACAAGCTCACTGTGCACTCCTTCTACAAATATTCTACACTGCTTGGAAAGCTGCTCCCTCAGAAAACCAGTTCTGTGCATATTTCCTATTTTTGCATAGCCACATCTGCCTCTGCCATATCAAAACACAAGAACCAGTCGCTTTATCACATTAACTTTGATGAAAGAGGTGCCCTTTTAGAGCAGAATGTCTGACCTATTCAATGGCATTCTGACCATCCTGTCATTTTGAGTTATGTTTTGTTTCTGAAAATGTGATGGCCTGTAGCTTTCTGCAATTTCATTCAAATCATGTCACATTCTTTGTCTGAGTACAATATTCTGCATCAGCTCGAGAAGTCATATTCTTAAAAACATTTAAAAAACAAGCTCTGTTTGCAAGGTTGCCCCTCTGAAATCAGGACAACTTGAGTCTTCAAAGCACTATTACATTGAGGCAAAGCTGATGCTAACAAGGGCTGATTTTCTTAACTCTATGTAACCCTAAAGACTTGATGTTCAATTGTTCCAACCTTTCATAAATTACTAGTGATTTTTTTTTCTAACTCCCTTTTCATAGCTAATCTGAGATGCCTCCATGAGGATCTTTCAGAAATGTTGCATACAGCATCATAAATTTGAAATAAAGCATTGCAGGCACCTATAAACACATGGCATCTTAGAAGACTTAAGACTTCCCATGCTCCTCCTGCCAGCAGGATGAGGTGCTCCATCTGTGTTTACAGACTGATGGATCTGTTCTTTATGCATTCCCTTTTCCTGAGGAAACACACTCTGCTTCCTGCTTTACCCCATTTGATTAACTTCACTGGCCGAACAGGAAATTGTGTCCCTAAAGTACCAGTAACACATAACCATTAAAAAGGATTGGAAAGGACACCCACAGCACCTGGTCCACCTCCCTGCTCCATCAGCAAGACCAGTTGTAATTAAGATACCTTTGCATACCCAGAAAACAATGACAAGGTGTCATGAGCAGCAGAACTCGCAGCAAAAAAGCTCACTAGCAACCTGAGAGACCAAAAGTAAGATAAGGGCAGTGCTGGAGTCTCCATCCCTGAAGGTGTTCAACAAATGTGCAAACGTGGCACTTCAGGACATGGTTTAGTAGGCACAGGGGTGTTGGGCTGACTTTTGGACTGGATGATCTTAGAGTTCTTTTCCAACCTCAATGATTCTACGATTTTATAATCGGTCAAAATGGAGTCAGCTCACCAATGACCATGGAAATGGGCTCATGCTTTTCAGTAAAATGCTCCCTACTTTCACACGTGACTACTTTTTGGTACAAATAACTCATTTGGGCCATTGAGAACATTCATTCACTTTCTCAAGTGCTGTTTTCTCTACTGTTTAAGAGAATTCATTCTCGATTTCCAGCTTGCTATCACTTAACTGTAGAAGAGACATCATTTCCCTGGCAACACTGCAGTGTGTATTACATACTTAAAATGTTAATTTTTAAGACAAGCATTGTCTCTTGGTGCTGTATTTAATGCCTGGTACAATGTGGTGCTGAGTCACAGGAAAGGCTCTCTGTACTTTTTGAACTCAGAGGTAAATAAATACATAGGTCCCAAATCCCTACACTAAACGCCAAGTGTACCAGAAATGGCAGAGAAAGCCTGTGATACACAGGTCATGAGGAATCCAGGAGCTGTACAAGAACTTTATAAGGGCTATAAGTCACCCAGTTCTGTTGGTCTTATTTTTCAGAGCTCTTCTGAGTGGAGTATGGTGAAAATGCTCTGAACTAAGGGATGGAAACAGAGACAGTGACAGCTGCATATGCATGTCACACTCAGAATTACACAATAATATTGACTAGAAATTTCCACTTTCTCATCCTTCTTCAAATACATGAAAAAAATGAAACTGGTAACTTCTATAAAAATGCAAGATTTCAAGTTTATCAATCTGCTATGTTTAATTTAGAAGGTGAAAGAAATGCAAAAGTAATTCTTAGAACACTCTTTCCTTATGACATTGCACCCTTAACAACAAAACCAAGCCAGCGCATGGAAGCCAACTCCCAGATACTAGGTCTTAAAATGAAAATTTACACAATGAAACAATTCTTCCTGCCTTTATGCTTTGGAACCTCCATAGATTCACTGTTATTACTGGAAGCTTCAGGTTGCTTCTGACAAGGAAATATACAACTAACAACACTAATACTACTGTCCAAAAGGTGTTCCCAAATATCTCATCATATTACCTACTGCTGATCATCATCTTTTACACCAGTTTTGATTTTTATTTCCCAAAGACAATTTGTTTGGTCTGAATATTCCCTCAAATTTTGCAAGATGGCAAAACTGCTTCTTTGGTTTAGTGCTTTTCTTGCTCACTGTACCTTTAAGGATTTTAGTGTATTTTCCATTAACTGTAACATCTTCTTCACTGGCTTGTTCATTATTTTGAAATATCCTTTATAAAAAGTGGCTTAATAACTTTCTATCAAACGCAAAATAAAAGTATCAGGTCCAGGCACTTAAAAATATACAAAGACAAGTAGGATACCAGATCTGCTGTCTGGATTCCCTTCAGTATCTGCAGACTTAAGGCATATTAAAACCAGCAGTTTGGTGTGATAAGTGTAACGTGATGAGTGTAATGTTTCATCTGCCATCTCCTATCTAGGCAGTGCAAGGCTGCTCGTCAGATGATGACAGGGCAGAGCGGAAAATTTCATGATGTGAACGTCTGAGGGTGAAAATGAAAGTTAAGGAGAGTGTTAAATTTACAGTGCTGTGCCAGTAAACCCATCCCTTCCCGTCTGCAGGCTAGGAGAGTCAGGGCATATTCAGAAATGCAGTAATAACAAAATCCCCTCATTAGCCACCCTTTCCAAAATTCCCAAGTGTCCATATTACAAACAGTGACGAGGAACTGAAGGAGGGACAAAGCAATCAGCCAGCCAATAAGCAGATTTCTTCGTGCCTGGGTGCACGTTGTCTGAAGCAGAACCGGCTGCTGAAATGCACTGACTCAGCCACGGCCGCGGCACCAGGGGCTGCCACCAGCAGATCACAGCTAAAGAGTAGAACAGCAATTCGTGCTTGGCTGGGTGTAAAACCCAGTGTGCTGGTGTGACTGCATGCCCTGCACTCCTTGACATTAATTCCATTGCATTTAGCCTATTGAAAATATCAGTCTGGAGCCTAAGCAAAAGCTGGGATGTAAATAGGGAAAGATACAGAACAGTGTTTGTCATCTCTGCTCCTGCAATTCATGCTTGTTACAGCAGAACGTAAAGAAAGAGGATTACCATGTGCAAAGTGTTTTTTTTTTTTTTTTGCTTGAGAAATAACAGTAAACTACAGAATTGCAGCTGCATTCTCATTTAGTCAGAGTCTGGTCTGAGGAAGAAACTCCAATCAAAGTAAAGAGCACTGGATGATGTCAGTAGGATTCACAATTTCTAATCAAAGTTGGATAACACAGGAGATTTAAATACTGGTTTTCAAAAATCAATCCATAAATTTCTGGGCTAAAAGAAAGAACAGAATAGTGAGATATAAAAGTAACTTTAGTTCCGAATGTTAAAAATACCTCAAACAAAACAGAAGACAAAATTCAGTCTAAGGAACCATGAGGATTATTTTTACAGAAATATTTCCTGTGAGGGTCGGGAGGCCCTGGCACAGGTTGCCCAGAGAAGTCGTGGTTGCCCCATCCCTGGAGGTGTTCAAGGCCAGGTTGGATGGGACCTTGATCAACCTGATCCAGTGGGAAGTGTCCCTGCCCAGTCAGGGGAGTTGGAACTGGGTGGAATTCAAGGTCCCTTCCAACCAAAACTGTTCTACAATTCCATGCATTTTACATTACATAACCACATTCTGCAGTTTTTCATGTGCTGTTTTGCATCTGAAGATATTAAAATATTGATAAAACATAAAATAAAAATGTTGATCTCCCAGCACAGTCCCTAACTACAGTATGAGGAATATACAGCCAATTGTGTTATTTCTCACGGGAATATCCTAGAAATATCATTAAAACAATACACTTCCATAGAAACTGCTCCAAAACTGCAAGGTTGAACAGAGAGTTCTACAGTTCTGGAGGCTGATTAAACCACTCTAAAATCCTTGAAAAGGGTTCTAAGTCTCTTATCTTAGAGGGTGGATCATGTTCTTCAGCTTAATAGGACTTGAAAACTTACCTGCAATTCACACTAAATAAATGTTTAAAGTCAGTCTGGGCAATGACTAGGGCTCTTAATCCAGTTTTCCAACACTGATTTCTGAAATGTGGGGAGTTTTGTTTCTTACCTTTCTACATATCCTTCTCCTAAATGACTGGTTTCACGTGTTTACATTAGACTTAGTGTAATTACAAAATACAGTCCATACTTTGCATGAGATACGAACAGAGGTTCTTTCTTCAGAGTTCAATGAGCTCTGAAAAAGGTTATTATTAAGTCTACTGGGAAGTCCACTGAAATCCCCAGAGCCGGAAGCTTACACATAATGCAGTCTATTACTGCCATATTCTGTTTTGGAATCACATAGGTATAATAAAATCATGAAAATCACATTTTTGCTTAATACTAAAGTGCATAATATACACTCAGAACAACCTTAGGTGCAAACAGAAGTGACAGTGCTTCATCCTGCACTAAAGAAGTAGAAAGCTCATTAGAAAATTACTAATGATTTTACCTGTACTGAGAAATAATCAGAAAACATGCTTTCAAGTCCTTTTTTTTTGTCTCACCATCTAATCTTTTCATTGCCATTCCCTTGTTACTGTAGGCTCACCACGAGCATAGGCAGAAAACACAGATTTCTTTTCCTCTCTCCTTTGGGAACTGTGCTGAGGTCTTTACCTCTGGAGCTCTGATTGGAAAGCATGTTTTCTCTGCTAAAGCATCACTACTCATCCCATCAGCCTTTCCCACAAAACTCTGATGTGTACAAGTAAAATTTTCCTTGTCCTCCTGTACCCAACCCAGATTCCATGTTTCTCCTTCTCAATTTCTATCACCCTACTTGTCTCCATTATTTGAGTGCCTTCCTGATCAGCACATTAGTATTGCTTGCTGCTGTGCACACTTTGAAAAGATATTGATCATCTTTTCTTTGACTTGGGTCAACAGAAATTGATCTCAAACACAAGTTCAGGCATGAATTTAATTTCATTCCCAAAGCAAGTGTTTGCGCTCACTGTAGTATCGTGTCTCAGTCTGGAAATTCAGGCTCTGAAGAACCTGGACCAGTTGTGATATCCTGAGAAGGGTGGATCACCATCCAGTCCTGTATTTCCTCACTGGGGGACAAACACGAAGTTGAATTTGAAGGGGACAAAAATCAGGAGAAAATAAGAGCATATTCACAAATAACTTCGTCTTCTGCATTGCTTCTTTGTTTATGCCATAAAACCACGTGCTTTCTTTATGAAGCAATTGAGACATTTTCCTTCCACAAAAAAGATTGTGATTTTGGATGGCTGAAAAATGCTAAAATGAATTCAAAGACGTTACTAACTCCTTAGTAGTAGGATTTTTCTCAGACAATTTTATGGCTCTGCTTTATCTTTATGAGCCTTTTTACTGCTTAAGTAGTTTTAATGAATTCTAGCAAAGCACTACAGTTAGCCCAGCCTTGTCTAAGTCTGCACAACTTTCAACGCCTGGCAAATATTAGATCATGTTTTCAAAACTTCCAGTGAGAGTGAACTTACCTTCCCTCCATTAGTGTTAGGAAAAAAGGGGTGCTAGAGCGTTTGTGGTAACTGTCTTACTGGTATCTATCTGCCTTCCCTTACCAAAAAAGACAATTTCCATGGCACATTCTTCAGTGCTTTCAGAGTATTTGAGTCTGTTTCCATTGATTTTCAGTTGCAAGTCCAGCTAAATACTTATACATTGAAACAGAGACAATTTACCCTGGTGGTCTCTGTTTAGCCCACCAGAAAGCAAGCCTCTGCTAGCCTGCTGCCAGCTCCAAGTCACGGAGTAAATCTTTGGACTATTTAGGAAATTTTGTCTCTTATCACAAATCCAAATAAAGACTTTTGTCTGAACATATCTTATCACCACAAATCCTATGGGTGAAAAGGAAATCCTATTTCATTTGTGAGTGGATCATCCAGTGATTATATGAACTGGAGAAATATTCATCCTAAATTGTCAGTCAGCAGGAGGGAAGCAGTCTTTGACCTGCAAACTCAGGTAGTGTTGTTAAAACTTGATGCTTACTTGTGTCCTTGATGCTTTCTCTCTGTTACAAAAGGTATATTTTAAGAATATGTTCACACATATTCTGACTAATTTTCCACCATTGAATAAAACAACTGTTTCCTCATTTGGAACTGCCAGGCAAGCAAAGCCAACGTGTAGGTGAACTTGAAGCAGTTGCTGAAATAAGGTACAATGAATAGTACTGGGATTTATGGAATATTCCTCAAATTTAGCTCCAGTGACTGAAATAAAGACAGTAAAGAAACTTACATCCTGTGTAGGATTATAGGACAGTTTAGGATGGGACCTCAGAATTTCTGTTGAAAGCAGGGGCAGCTCTAAGATCAGACCACAACGCCTAGGGCTTGATCCAGGCTGGTCTTGAAAACTTCCAAGGAAGGAAACTGCACAACAGTTCTATGTTTCCTACTCTGCTGCTGGACTGTCCTAATGGGGAAAAAAATGCTTCTTACACCCAGTCTGTATTTTTCCTTTCCAATTCTGCCCATTGCTTCTCATCTTCCACCATGCACTACTGTGAAGAGCTTGGCTCCATCTCCCTAATGACCTCTTTATAAAGCCACTGGAAGGCTGCAGTTCAGCCTCCTGGGTCTTTTCCAGGCAGAACAAGATAGGTTTCATTCAGCTTCATCTCATGAGGCATGTGCCCCAGCCCTGACCATCTTGGTGGCCCCTCCAGTGAACACACTCTTCTTGTAGTGGAGGCTCAAACTGGGCACAATACTCCAGCAGAAAAAGTTGCAGACATTCTAATCACACAGCTTTTCCTACCTCACTTTCTACAGGAATTCCAGCCTAGGGGCACACTATTTACTTGGTTTTCATTCAGCAAGCAAATATACACAACTCCTTACTGCACTGACAGAACAGAGAGCCTTTGAAGCTGCACTGGGGAAACATCACTTCAGAGTTTGACAAGTCACTTATTAAAAATACAAAATAGAGATGTGGAAGAATGTGTGTTGATAAATAGCAAGGTCAGAATCTAGAAAGTGACTGATAGCTTTACAAAGTGATTTAAGTCATACGGTTTAATCTATAATAAGCAGGCCTAGCACAAACATCAAAGGATTGTTATAGATTAATTAGCAGGTGCTATTATTAACCATAATAATTTTTGTCTCTATTCCCAAATGGATGAGACGAAAAATAATCACTTCCTGCAGTCTAAACGCTTCATCTAACTATTGCAGACAGGGGTATTAGAACCACAGCCACCAAAACAAAAGGAGCTGATGCAGACCGTGTACTTCACTGTTCAGTGACAGAAATAGTAAGATTTTTGGTTGAAAGAATTTGTTCTTGCCTCATCTTGTTTTTATGAGGTTTGGGCTTAGTCATCTGAGACTTGGCGAAGGGGAATATAGAGGGGAATTTTTTGTGACTTTACAACATTGTCTGTAAGGTTAAAACAGCTCAGGACAGCTCTCTGACCTGGACAGGCTGAAAACCACTATGTTATTTCCTTCTCTCTTCTCATGTACCAACTTCTAGGACCTAATTACAGTCTGAGAATTCTCCCAAAGAGAACACATTGCTCATCTTCCCAGTAGGGCTTTCAGGGATCAACATTTCCTGTATTTCCAGGAAGTATCAAAACCCTCACCCAACATCACATCCCTCATCCTGATTTCCTCCCTTGTTTTGCTTTTGAAATCCCATTTCTTTTCAATGGAAGAGCAAATCCACATGTATTAAAAACAGGTGACTGGCATTCTGAAATGACTTCCCAGTGATAAGAGAAGTCCTCACAGTTAAAAATGCCTTCATTTGATAGAATGACCATATCAGGAAAGATTACTTCAGGTACATGATGATATACCCACACTTTCTGCCTACCCAGTGTCTCGTAGCTCTGGATAAGGAATGAAGAATGGATGCTTCTGGTAGGTTTTTGTAATAAGCTCCTTATCTCAGATCAATTCCTACCCAGTTAGATGATCACTTTGCAATAAACACACCACCCCATCTCCCACCCCATCTCTGATTAATTAGCGGAAGTGAGTGCACCATGGAGAATGAATGATCATTTTCAGAGAAGTATTCCAAGTCAGCACACAAATGAGCACAGTATAAACTAATGATCAGCAATCCATCAACTAATTTTTAAATAGACTGGAGGTTTTAATATTGATGAGGTTGAAAATGAGAAAAAGGGAATGTAGTTCTTCAGCACAGAAGACGGCAGCATGACTTAATGTTTATGAGCATGGGAAATGAAAGGACCTAATTAGTGGCCAAAGGAACTTCAGAATCCTCTTTATGCCTTCCCCTTTTTAGCAGTTTTAAGTAGGAGTAAAGCTTTTGCTTCCAGTTTCCAAGCTGACTTACTGAAGGCCAATACAAGCCTCAACATCAGACTTGGTTCTTGAATTCAGCCCCTCTAGACCACTGCAGAGACTATTTTGTAAAACTGGCTAAACAAAACTGTCTCACTTTTAATTTTGGTAAATATGATTATGCCTTGTACATTTTTCTAAGTATTCAAGGTAGCAAAAAAATGGAGCAGAATGGTGAATGCTCACATTTCCCTTTGACTTCAGTGGCTTTGGCTCAGAACCCATGAACAGCATGAAAAATAAACATAGTGATAAGCAGTTATCTAGCATGCCTTTGTTCTTAAAGGCCAAGATAGAATTTGACAAAGCATAAAAGCAAGATTTGTCTCCTAGTTTTTAAGAGTTCCATGAATTCCAGAGGTTCTTAGAGTTCTGCAGAGGAACGTTACGTAATGATAATTTGTGATTTCACTTTTATAAGTATATAAAATAAAACTTTTAAAAGAGTGAATACAAGATGTCCCCCATAGATACAGTACAGAAAAAGTCAGCTGATTACAGATTGAGTATAGAACCCAATCTGTTCCTTTCAAAGCATCTTTGTCAGATGAAAGAGTTTAGGGTTCTGTTCCTCTTTCAACCAGACATGGACTTTGTTCAAGTCCCTTTTTATGCTAAATACCACTCATATTGTGTCCATTGTTTGTATTATTAAATAGCTATAAAACCTGCACCTTTGCTTAGGAATTAACTTCCAGGATAACGAACAAGTTACAGAGGGCAGGGACTGGCTTTCCATCTCTTAAATTTCACAGTACACACTGGATTCCTTTTCACCACATTTAATCAATTAGAAATTACCAGATGTGGTAAAGCGTAACTGCAAAATCCTACTGGCTGTATTATGTCAGCTGGGAGAAGAATCAGGAGATCTTTATATTTTTTAAACTGTATTTCTGAAGTAATTGTGAAATTACCATTCCCATTTGACTACCTTCCTAACTCAGAATCATGCTAGTAGGGGAATAACCATTTGATTGCTGCTTGCCAACAGAGTCTCAGCCAGCCAGAGAGGTGTTCCGTGCCCTGAAACCATCAGGCTAAAGGAACATGGTGAAGACAACACTGGGAGAGTGAGAGAATGAGTATGTGAGATAATCAAGGATGTTAAGCATGCCCATTGGTTCTAACAAACATCCCAGTATTGAGATCCACTGTAAGCTGTTGTTCACTCTTGTCCTGCCTGTGACAACCCAATTGTTAATTGCAGTTACAAGTGTGCATCGCTATGACGATCACGAACCAGAGACCCTTCTACGTTATACAGACCAGACAGAATATGAAACTGCAGCCCAGAGAAGGGATCTGTATTTCACTGTGTTGCCATATAACTTCAGGCTGCCATCAAGTATAATTTTTAAGGTCTCCCAACTTAAACACCTAAAAAGCAATCTGAGAATTACTTGGCCATAAAGCTGCAACCTGCTCTGTGAGGGGACTTCCAGCTAAGAGAGGACAAACTCTACAGAGAAGTCTCCAAGACTCAACAGGTTTCTGCATTCTGTACTGAGCTTAAACACACCACTCAGAACTCTAAAAAGAGGACAAAACCCCAGAAAATAAAAGAGAAAGCAGCTCCTGCAGTTGCACAATTATGGAAACCAAAATACTGGTTTTTAGGCACGAGAAATGAGTCCTCTGATTGGTGAGTATTTGGGAGGTGTCTCCAGCACGTACAGCCGTTGCCTGTGTCCACCATCATGATATAATATTTTCCAGACTACTAACTTCTGTTTGACATTTGTTTTGAAACTCACCATTTTCCTTGTTCCTTGTTTCATACCATCTGATACAGTGGACTTTCTGTGGATGAAACAACTGCTAAGAAAACGAAAGTAAGACTGAGAAAATCCCAGATCCTGCGTGATGTTCCCTAATAGAAAACATGAGTCAACCTAAACAGTTGCAAGAATTTATTGTCAATTTTCTATCTTTTAAAATCTATTCTGTAGAACAGCAAGAAACAATAATCAAAACACCACCATTTTTAAACCACTTTCAAGAAGGATAAGAAAATCCTGCAAAGAAATAAGCTGTAATAATAAAAGGACATAATAAGTACACTGTTTTTTAACCTGGTGTAGCTGAATCCCAGCAGAAGGGGGCACACAGGTAATAAAGCAGTTCAATCTGATGTAGTAGGAGCTAGAAGAAAATATTTCATATAAGGTAGTAACGCATCCAAACAAAGCTGTCTCAGAAGTTACTGATTAAAAAAAAAATCAAGTTAATCCTTTTCAAAATGGATTAATGCAGAATATGAAGGCAGATTCTTCTGGGAGGGGGAAAACCCCAAGTTGACAGCTGCAGAATAGGGAAGTCAGCTTCTTAGGCCTCTCAGTTCATAGGTAAGGACAACAAACAGCAGGTCCAGAACTGTTGTCTTCATAATCTACTGCCTTACTTAAGTGTGCAGGATTGCTCCCTTAGGTGTGCACTGTCAGGGACCTCTCTGACCAATGACAAATAACATTGTTAAGCTCTTAGCTGCAAGTGACAGGTGCCTCCTTCTGCTTCTAAACTTAAGAAGTGTTTTAAATATCAAACACAATTACAAGGAAACCAGAAAATATTCTTCAAAGAACAGGTTTTTTTTAAAAAACCCTGATTAATCACAAGCTGAAAGGAATAGTTGATGACTGGTGCATACTTCAGTTAACACTATTTCATAAAACCCGGCTTGACAGAAGTATAAGATAAATTAATCAAATAATACAAAAGCTGAAAGATGCTCCAGCTGGCTGGTGCTCAAGAAGAAACACACTGTCCCTGAATGGCAAAGGAGACTGCAGGAAAGCAACCAACCAAGTGGGCAGCGCAGCACCACATCAAACCATTTTTATGTGTTATTGACTTGCTTTAGAACACAGTTCTTGACAAGGAGACTACTCACACATTTGAAATCAACATATGCTATTCTGGATGACACTGAGGGACACTGCATAGTGGAGCATAACGCTCTAAAGACTTGTTCTTACAGTTTAAGGTCAAGGACTCTCATAATGAATGAATATTATGATACTGAATATCTAAGACACTCAGCTGCTGTGCTGCCTATTCACTTTGCATCTTATCAGAGCTTTATACAAAGGCATAATTCATAATGCCAAGTTAAAAGCTATTCACAAATAAGAAACCGTTCCCCTTAAAGATCAGTCACTATTATTTGCTTCTCTCAGAAATAGTGTGTATACTTCTTTTCACAGCATCACAGTAAAGATCGCTTCCTTATGGCACTTGAAAATGAGCCAAACACCATGGAAAAGATGTTTTTGTTTAGCATCAAATTCTTAAGCTCATGTGTCTACAAAAAGCAATGCCTGTGACATAACGAACCAAGGGAAAAAGAGAGTTGACAAAGTGCTAAAGCTAACGAACGATTTAAAGAATATTCAATTATTGACAAATGGTGCTAAGTAAAACCTGGCTTAGGATTGAAGTATTCTATTCAGTACCCACAGGGCTCAAATGACTTTCAGCAGCAAGAGTGAATTGACATCAGTAACACCTCTGACACAAGAATGTGAGTAGAACTGTATGCATCTCTAACCACATGAAGTGCAGAAAACTATCCTATATTTTAGATAAACACAGTTTTACAACCTTTTCCATACCAACACCAGGTATCAACAAATTAAAGAAAAAAAAAAAGATTTTTGCTACACAAACATCTTTTATGTGAGGCTCCAAGGCTGGTAATAACAAAAGGAGACCCTTTAACATCTCTCTGTGGGCTTAAGAGCAAGAAGTTACATCCTAAACAAAACACAGCAACCAACCCACCAGTAAATTTTCATTGTTCCAGTCTTTCTAGTCACTCCCATATTGGTAAGATACAGATTATCTCCACACAGCTTTAGGTTCCTAATGTTACATATACAGAGAAAAAAGTATTGGACCAACTTTGGTGCTGTCCTTATGCTGAATGTTAAGTCTATAACCTGGACCTAATCGCTAAGAAGGTTTCTCATTTTCCTGAGCTAAAATGTGATCCAAGTCTGTTTCTCCATGCTTCAAGAACCAAAAGCATGATTCCAACCTATGAAAAACAGAAGTCTCTCAAGTGTCTTTTCCTTGTTCTAATGTTTGTTTTGCATAACAAGCCTCCTGTGAAACCCTCTCTCCAGGTTAACTGACACAGTTGTCTGTACACAACCTTTGAACAGTTCATTCCACCCAATTTTCTAATGGTAGATGAGTACTTAGGAGAAGTTATTGACCCACAGTCTTACAGTAACCAGCCACAAAACAGTTGTTTCCAGAATGTAGTTATTACACTTTTGTAAACACAATGAAAACCCTCAGGCTAATGACTGGCCAGGTGAAACTACTCCACACTGAAAGTGATCCTGGTAACTAAATGCTTATTATAGGAGTGTTTATCAGTGGGGCCACCACAAACTGGTGCTTCGACATGACCTTCTGATGGGCCCTTACCCATCACTTACCAGAACTGGCGTGATACACAAGCACAGAAATGGGTTCCTCATTTCAGTAAAAAGAGACCAAACCCTATGAATAGAACGGGCTTGGCCCTTTTTGCTGACATTATCCTTTGTTGCGTCAACGCTTTAATGAGCACCATGAGCTTTTCTTTAAAACTTTGCAATGGTGATTACTGTACACACCACTGTCTCTTGTGTCCTCTATTACTTAATTTGCACTCATCTTCATTTTCAGAGATTCTGGATGACTGAATAAGAAAACATAGATGCACCAATCTATTTGGTGTTTGTATTTTCTTTGCAACTGCCAGAGAACCATGGAGGAGCTGACCAATAGGGTGTTCCCCTGTGAGCAGCTGGAACTCAGTTACACCTACAACTGTGTCTTTCCCAAAGTGGGCCCTGTTAGAGCCACTATAGCTAATTCTTGGCACAGTGTCATCAACACCAAATGAAGCCACTGGTGAAAGAGCAAACAGTTTTTCAGGCTCAGCAAGGCTGGCAAAGAGTTGCTCCAACAAAGGTGACCCTGGACACTAATGAAAAGACCTCAATTTACCATATAAACTCTCAGATAGGACAGGTTAGCGAGTGGTAAATCAGGGTAACTACAGGATTAAGAATCTTCTGGGCAGAAGTTCTCTGGATAATAATTTTGGTCAAAGTATTGAAGCTCTGCCTAAATCCCTTTTCAGACTTCAGGTTCTTGTCTACATCTAGGCTAATATAACAGCTTTGGTCTCAAATTATGCTACCAAACCACAGAATTTTTACAATGTCTTGAGAACAAAGTGGAATGAATCTTCAGCCTGGTCAATAAAGCACATGTCTGTATTAGACATAGGGGTTACTTTCACTATTACAAGGAAGTAAGTGGTTATTTGCATTGTGACTCTCCACCACCAAGAAAATTTGTCCCATAACGTGTAAATGTTATCTTCACATTGTATTTCCATTCTGTTAAAATTTTTGTTATTTTGAAAGCCAAATTGTATTTGTATGAAAAAGAAAGTTACACTGACATCTTATCATGTGCTACAACAGAATAACTACTGTCAAAATATTTAGTATGGTGTCTCCTGCCTCGACTGTGCTCCTGCTTTGCACCCAACTAAGAACTGCATGCTCTACCAGTTTCCAAAGACTAAAATTCATAGATCCTGGTCCTATCAGCTACATCTATCATACCTTCGGTCTGACGTTCCCATATCTCAGCTGGTACCTCAGATATTTGGAGCCGCAGATTTGCCACAGTTGAACCTTTCAGCTCCTCGATGCTTCCTCTCTGGAACTAACCATAAATTAAATAACAGGCATACAGGAATGATTTAGACATGTGCAGTTATCTTTAGTAATTGAACAAAATATTACATCTTACTTTACATAAAGCAAGACAATTAAAGCAACAGAAGGCTGTCGAGCTCACTGCACTAAAAGTTCAAGAAACAAGTGTGTTTGCAGACCCTCTTAATCCTACTGAGTCTTATTTTTTTCACCATTACACTGATACAAAGCTCAGTGCACCCCCATACTACAGATCAAATATACACAACAGAACTGGAGTGCAGCATGGGTCAGTTGTTTGCTGTTCTTGATTAAAAGTAGTCCACTCAGACATACACTATCAAATCTACATCATTTTTTCTATTACAACATTCAGTTTCATATTGGATATTCCTTGCCAACTGGAATTCTCTACCTTGCATCAAATTATTTTTAAAGTTTAAACCAGAAACGCTGCACTTTCAGAAATATTTAAGTAGAAAGATATGTGATTTTCTTCACATGAAGAAAAACTTATACCTACTTTAAGAAACTCTATTATATTCATGCTTTGTTATCAGAAATTAAGCAGAAGGATGGTCTGATGCACCTTTTAGAAAAAGATTTGAGGAAGAGAAAGAAGTGGGGTTGAGAGATGAGAGATAACAGAATTAAATAAGTAGGACAAGATCAAAATTCAAGGGTGTATAAGGTAATGTGAAATACATAGAACTAAACAGAGAAACAACAGTGGCAATGGCAGAGGAAAGACTATCAGATGGCTTGAATTCTTGGAGAGAAGGGTTTAGGGTGAGCAGAGACAAACAAAAATTTTCTGATACAACACTTTATGGTATAAACGTTCATTTTATGGCCCCATTTCTTTTATAGCACTTGTCAAACTCTTCTCAACTACTTTGAGCTAGGATTTTCTTTTTGTTTCTTTCATGGCTTAATGAAAGAAAAAAAATCTAGAGCCTAAGAAAGATCTGTCTTAGCACTCAAGTTCTGGTTTTGGCAGGTGAGAAAGCTCAACAATTTGCAAACAGTAAAAACAAACCCAGTCCCAAATCCTTAGGACTTCAGACACGCGTTACAGCAAGCACTGCCACCTGGAGACAGAAAGTTCCTAGTACAGCTAAAAGCAAAGGTCATGTTTCAAAAGGAAACTCTTCTACCCCTTAATTTCATTTAATCTAGCTAATATTTCTATTGAGTTTTCTCTGATAAAAATCTATTCGGGCAGTGGAAAGACTTTTTTTTTAAAAATGACATGGACTCCCATTTTTAAAGGACATTTATTATATGTTGCAAGAAGTTGAAGGCTTTTATATCTGTACAATATTGCACATTTCAGTGACCATAACATTAGTGCACAAAGCTCATGTGAATGATGTCCATGATAGGTAGAGACTAGGGTGACAGGCACCTAGCTGTAAATAAGAAAAGATAGCCATTAGTTCCAGTGCAAACCTACTGAATGGAATGATGATAAGTCTGCAGCGTGGAGAGGCAAGTGGAAAATACTGTGGTTCAAGTTTCAGATGGGCTTATAGTTCTTGTAGGTATGTTCTCTGCTCATAGCCTATGCTTTTGTACCTGCTACTAAGCTAAAGCCAGCTCTGTGCTCTGCTCATACCTCAGGTTTACGGGCTCCCACTATTGACCTTTATGCCCAAATACTAGTTAAGTTCTTTCAGATGAGATGCTGTAATTTATCAGATACAAATGACAGACAGGGCACTATTTACTATTTGTTAATGACTTGTAGTCCTTTATATTTTTATTCTCAGTAAGTTTTCCTGAGAAGCTCTCTGTTACTCCAATTTCGGAAAAGTTTGGGCTTTAAACTAAATCTGTGATTATACTTTGTACCTTTTAATCTACAGACTCAAATAACTTCAGAAATATTAATTTAGCTTCATGAGATTCCAATGAGATAAATTATTTGTATTATTTAAGAGAAAATTCCAGGCAGTAACTATAATAAAGCACTGGGCTTGACTGCAAGTCCTCTAAGGATGTTTACCAGTGACATTTTGTCTTCATCATTCCTCTTCTACTTCTGCTTTTTATACTAAAAAAAGAAAAAGGAAAGAAACAATTATTTGTGGGAAGGAGCACTAAAAGTAACAATTCATACCAACAAGGATTTACAACCCTCTTCACAATCCACATCAAATTATTTGTTTCCCTTAAGTTAGACTGAAGTTTGATAGGCTTTCCCTCCATAGCATAAAGTAATGCTTCTTGGCAGGCACTGTGAACCTGACCCTCCTGTCACACAGTTCAATTACCAGTTTTCCAATGAAGCAGACTACAATTTCTGTAGTAGAAACAGAATGAGGCTTTTCAGAATTGTAGGGAGAATAAAACCAGATTCAGGCACAGTTATTTACTAGGCTGTAACTGCTGAGATTTGGCTTCTACTATAATTTTATAATCTATGACTAATCCATGCTTGCTCCTGTAACAATTCTCATTTGGATTTCATGGGCTGGCAGAGAGAAGGACTTAACAGTCATTTAGTAAATTAAATCACAGATATTTAAAGCAAGCTGAACTTTTGACTTGTTTCACTGTACTCTGAGAAATCCACATAACATTTCCCACTCCCCAATCACATTTCAATTCAAGGAAGACCAGGTGACTCTCGGTTGTGTAATGGTAAACAGCCTTCATTCTTTTATTTAAGAAACCAGTTTGAGTGGAATCTGTCAGTGCTGTGATAGCACAGAGGCATCTGCTTGGGCGATAACTATGGCATGAGTAACCCAATCACCACAGTTTTGCCACTATGCTGTCTAACCCTGGTCTGCACAGCCACAGGCAAGATGTGAGGGGAAAAAGTAACTCCTTTGGGGAGTTTATGCAAACTAAGAGAGGAGAGATTCCTGTTAGGAAAACAGTTGATTTGTACCAACAAACCATGGCTTGCAAAATATTATAGTTTTTTTTTTTTAATCTATAAACAGAGTTATACTAGCTGAATTTTAATATAATTCTTCATGGAAACAAAGGTTTATACAGAGATGAACTTAAAGCATCATTAGTTCTAAAAAATAAGTTTAAGTTTATATCAAAGAATGAATTTTTAAACAAGAACTACCCCAGTCAGATTCCTAGTGGCCAGGTATTTCCTTTCACTCACACACTTCCACATCCAGGACAATGCAACAGGTTGTTGTTCTTAACTTGCTTTCTAATGTTTTCTTCTTTGAGAGAGAGCAAAACTCAGACAATCTGATGCACTTACTTTATTCATGACCCAGTCAGCATCTTCAATGGCTCTCTTAATAATCTGTTGGATTCGCTCAGGATCGTCTTCATCTGCATGGACTTTGAAACTCTGTAACATTCAGAGTGTTACAGTGACTACCCAACTTGATGCAACACTGGTCAAAACAAGGATTACTTCTAAATCTCAAAGAAAGTATTTGATGCAAATAAGCTGTTGATCTGAAAAGGTAAAAAACATACATTCTAGCACTAGGATCTACTATTTCCATAACAAGTCTTGTCATATGTTTTCATATTATTTATTTTGCTCCTTTCATGCACCATCAGCAAAAACCACCAGAGAACCTCAATTCAGGACAAATGAAATTGGTACATTAAAACTAGAAAGACAGGACAAAAGGTATGATCAAAGGCATGAAATTACATCCATATGAAGAATTAGATGAGATTTAACCCAGTCAGGGTGTTGGGCCAGGATACAGATATCAAAAAAGACCGACAAGGAACCAGTAAGGCACCATAAAAGCTAAGAAATGATTGCTCACTCTCTTGACTACAGAAGAATTAGGAATGAAAGCCAATGAAAACACAAGGTTTCAGATTCAAAGCAAACACAAATAAATGCTCCTTCCTGTACTCCCAGCATAATCCTTCAAATCCCCTCAACGTTTCAAGCTTGCCGAAGGACAACTTTTTAAGTGCCAGGAGTTACAAAAAGCTGGTCAAAACTGCAGGAGAAGAAAAACAAATAAACCCCACACCACTGAATCCCACTGCCAATAAACTGTTTCTCACCTGCCTGATTGCGTGTCGGTAATGCTGACGAATGTTCTCTTCAGGAAGCTGCTTACAGCATCGGAGCAGATAACGATATAACTGCAAAGAGTTCTGAACTAATCCAGCATTTGGGAGTGGGACCATTATAAAGCTTTTTAGCTGTTGAAAATAAAAAATGCATAAATCAAAATATATAATTTTATTAAAAACACAGATAAAAATGTAAAGTGATTTTACAACAACGAAGACAGGGCCATCCAATGAATGCTTAGCAGCATAAATTGAAGAAACTTTAGAAGAAAACACAATAAAAAATGAACTGGATTTGTTTAGTTCATGGACTGATGGGAGTTAGCAGTCATTGATCAAGGTATTAAAATTCAGAAGTGTGCAGTTCACACAAAAAGATCCCTTTATGATGGTAATATTAAGGTGTACTGCAATACTAAAGTTTTTCAATTTTAAAAAAAACCCAGTCTAAGCTGCTGTCAGTATTTAAAGCAGGATCACAGCCATGAGAAAGTTTAACGCTTGATAAGCCACGATTCTGAGATTCTTTCAAGCTTCCAGTGCTTTCCCTGAGCATCCACAAGAGCCCATCCACATGGTGACACTGCAGAATGAGAATGCTCATAAACCTCAAGTGGTGGTGGAATTTAACACCGTTTCCTCTTACTGTCATTCTCTCAAGAGGATCTTGTGAACTGGCTTATGCATGTCAGGCTTTAACTTGAAACAACACACAAATATAGGAGAAGAAAGGGAAAATATTGATAGCTGTGAAATTTTCCGGAGGTTTTTTTTGGTAACAGCAACAGGAAATAGAACAAATCTAACAAGTTTCACCTCCATAACTATACTTACATATTGTAACAGTAAGTCCATCCAAGCTATATAAAGTGCTAATCAAATACTGTAAATTGTCATTTAACAGATGGTTACCATCTGCAGAAAACTAAATTAACATTTGGGGAAAAAAAGGACTTTTACATCACCACTCTTAAGAATAAAGACAATAAATAAGTAACTGAATAATGAAGTAGGTGCATGGCATTATTTTAGCACTCATGATACTTACTGTTCATTTGGAGTATTTTTTTCCCTTTTTCTTCAGTAATTTAAGTCCTTCAGCCAAATTTATTTCAGAATAGATGACCACAGTTATCCCATGCCTGGGCTTTATATTTGCTCAGATTAGGTTTTCTCGCAGTCGGGAGAAATCCCCCCACTACATACCTATAAAATACCCATCACAATGTGATATGTACTATTGTAGGCTGTATTTTCAGTAAAACACAATCCCATTTCAGTCTATAACTGAGTCAATATAAATTAACATTTCACTATGACAGTAACAAGAGCTGTGCTGATTTACAGTAGCTAACGAGGTCACTGAAAATCTTCACTATTTTAGACACAAAAAGTATGATTCTTCTATGTGAAGAAAGTTATTCCGCAAAGGTACAGAATGTGTCTTTTTCTTGAGGGATGGGCCTCTACAACATTACTTTGCTCACAGCACAAAAGCACAGTGCAAACTCATATCTGAGCACCTCATGGCATTGGGATTTTTCTAATAATTACTGAAAGACTGGGTGAAATCTATGCTATATTAATGTTTTCAACTTATCTTTTCTCAAAAGTGACATTTTGTAAAACAAGAGGGAGCTGTTTCTGTGGCAGAGCCTCTTCTCTACAGGAAGTGTGTGAGAAAGCCTTGCGATATTAGCGTTATCCTTGCTGGAATGGTGCCCATACCCTTCACTCAAGGATTCAGGCCCTATCATCGTAGGTACTATATATACACACATATCTAAAGAAAAAGTTTCTGCCACAAATAAAGTACACGGAAGACTAATGACAAGTCATAAGATGAGGCAGAATGAGGCAGATGAGCCAAACAGGTGGGATGGGAATGGGGAGGAGGTGACGGTAATACGAGCCTGTTTTTGTGCAGACTATTAGAGCACACAACACAGCTCACCACCTGCTTAGCTGGTATCAACAGGCGAGATTTATAACACTATTTTTTTAGGACCTGCAGAAACAGTGAGTCACGGCTGATGGGTGTTATGGAAGCCCCTAAGAAAGGCTCTGGTGACACATAAGAAAAAGCTTTTCTAGCCTCCAAGGAGAAAAGACTATTACCTTAAGGAAATTCTTCACAGGGTTAATGTCTCATGAGCTGATGATGTAAATTACTAACACTAATTTTAAGATATACAATAGGCCTAATAGGCATTAACATCTGAACAATCTGAAGAACATATGCCAGGATCCCCTTCCTGCTTATTTATACTGATATCTTTCCTTACATCTGAAATAGGTTCTGTGTAGTTCACTGGTGCCTTCAGTCAGAGCCCTTTTCCCAAGTATTAGATGGAGATTTATGACAAGCAGTACTGCAAAACAAATGCTGATCACAGTGACCAACACCTCAGTGAAAAATACCCATAAATGTTCCAGTTTGATATTCACTACCAATGTCACGTTATTTGCGATTGCAATGAGCTGAAGTATCAGTGTATGGTGCTGTTTACCCTGATTCTGTTACTAACATTATAAAAAACCCCTAACTAGCCAAAAAAAACACTACTGAAGCCCAAGCTCTGTAAACACCATTAAGACAGCTGTGGTGACTTTCCTTTGGAGCTAATACAGCACAGATTGCCAACTACCTGTATGAGATTGTTTGGTCACTTTAGTTGATCAGAGGTTAATTACTAAAGCCTGGAATAAAGATATTAAGGACTGAGCTGGTACAGTTTTACCAAAGCTTCCATAGACAAATGCAAGTGTGGCATGTCTGATTTTTAGTTAGCTAACTCAGAAACAGACAATGTTGACCAGAATAAAATGTGGAGAGCAATGTCACGATGACTTGTGAGCAAGAAAATCTTGGTTGGCTCCTGGATTATGTCATCATAAATTATGCCAGTTATCTGCCAGTTATCCACTCCTCCCACAATTCTGATGCTGTAATGAAAGGAAGTCTGCCCCAGCCTCCAACAGGTGAGAGATGGGCCAGTAAATCTCACTCACCCCTGCAGAGTCCTATTTTTTTCTAATATCCAAAACTGACCAGTGGTTTTCTGCACTTTGAGCTTCACAGGGTGCGTCTGCTTTTGAATATTTGCTATGGTCTATCAGCAAAGTATGAGAGATGAGGTAAGACTTCACAATGATCCCTCCTGAGAATTATTGACAGCCAAAATATGGTTTCCATTAGCTTTCACGAACAATTAGAAAACTGTTCTTCCATCTCGAGGGCAAGAAGTTGGCTCTACCCTGAAACTGATGACTTTTAAAGCTGTTTTGTTTTGTTACGCAAATGTACCTGCTTTTGCCTTCCCTTCCTGCTTAGGATATTTAGTTTCCTGGCTCTTTCTACCCTGTTATTTAAACCGAACTTTCAGCATTAAACTATTACCTTTTTAATTAAAGTGTTTTGGGGTTGTCAATTTATACTATATGATGTAACATTTACTATAAAATTATCACAAGTAAATCCCCTCATTCAGTTTTCCCTAAGCATTTAGCTCTGCAGGCAACAAAACTGAGAATGATATACATAGACTAAATAATATACCTGACACATACTGATAGGTCAAGGGATTCTGTCACAAGAATAGTCAATTTATAGAAGGAGATGTCAATGTTTGCCTTTTTCAAAGGAACTGGGATATAAAGATTTTATTTTTTGCTCAATATCTAGATTTACTTTTCTTTCACAACAAGAAGTTGAATACTACAGTAACAGACATGCTGCATTTCTTTGGTAGCCTTGAATTTTTTAAGATATGAAATTACACAGGGGAAGCAAGACTTTTTCAATAAAGGCTGGATGTCCTCTGTGTGTATCTATACTTCTCTGTTTTACCAACACATTTGAACAAGAACACTCTGAACAGATACCGTTATAAAAAGAAGGAAAACAAAATCCAAAACAGGAAAGCCATAAATTTAAAAAAAAAAAAAAAAAGCCATGTGAATGGCCCAGTGACTGTTAAAGTGCTTTATTTGGCAGCCACTTAAAGCCTGATGATCAGGTTAATTCTGTAAAGATTAAAGCGCCTTCTAGAGTCTGCTACAAAAAAATTACTGAAGTTTAAGGATTACTGTCTAGAGGTGTTGTACCTACTGAAACCTACATAGCTTTACATATTTCCTGATCTTCTATTACCTTGCCCTGAGCATCTCCCAGTGCCCAAGACAGGCACTGGAATACTGCTCAGACCACAGACTGCTCTCATTAACGGAAAATGAGGCACAGACATAAACTGACCATGTTCACACAGGGTATCTCTGGCTCCAACCAATGTTCTTTCCTCCTTCCTTCTCCAATTCTGAAATCCAGTACAGTTAGTTTGTTGTTTATAACCCAAATGGCTACATGGTGAGTTGGGCAGTTGACATACAAGAGCACCTGAAACCATCTGACTGCTTTGCTGTGCCCCACAACCCATGACCAGGCACAGGGAGCAGCACTAACAGGGGCAGCAGAGGACAAGGGCCTTCCACATCTTACAGAAAGGGTCCACAACTGCGCCACGGAGGTGAAAGCTTGAGATGTGCTGCCTCCCCGGACTAATGCAAAGGCTGGGCATTTATCATTACTACACAGTTTAAACCAGTGCTGCACTTGGAAACCATGGCACTTCTGTTTTTAAAATACTTTCTGCAAGTACAGAGTCAATATACTAAAGCAGCCCAATAACCACAGGAAAAGTGGATATTTGAAAATAAAGGATGAACTCTATAAAAACCCCAGCTTAAATTGCTTTTGCCATTACCATCATTTTTGCATCCTCTATACAGAAAAGAGGTGTTTTTTATCTTTCACGTAATACAGATAAGTGTAGATAAATAACAATAAGAGAAAAATGGATACATTCCATAAACCTGAGCACAGACAAAGTTTGGATCTGGATACTATACTCCAAATTAAGCTTTCCCAAAATAATAATTTAAAAAAAAAAAATCTATAAACCACCACAATTCCTTTAACGAAATGCATTTATAGAAGGTAAAAATTGCTATAGTAGTAAGTTCTACTTCTTGAAATGACAAACATCCACACAGGTTAAAGATAAGAGATGAAGAGTTTCATTTACATAAGTGATAGGGCACTAATCACTGCCTGTGACTTACCAACACATACAGTGCTACAAGGGAGCAGGATACAAAGACAATCAATGCATCCAGATTTAAGCTAAACCCTCACTCCACTATGTGGCAGATTAAAATACATCCTGGGTCTATACTCAACTCTGAATTCAGCACAAGTTAGAACCAGGCATAGGATTCAACTTGACATTTACACAAAACCTATGGGAAAGTGGGTTTTTATCATCCAATATAGACATCTAGAAAATGCAGTTGGATTCAAGTTGATCTGAACCTAAATTTAACTGTATACACAGTTTTTTGGGGGCTAGATCCTTAGCTAGCAATAACTGGCATAGTTCCACTGACCCTAAGAACCCGACGCTGTATTTCACATACTCGCAGTAAATACATTGAAACATCCCAATTCAATACAGATCCCAAAATATACTTTGGGACTAGAGCCAATTTCTTGAGTTGTTTCTAGGCTTTGCTGTGTACACTCATTATATGTCATTGTGCTCTAGTTAAACCTAAGTGGTGCAATAGATTTTCTGCCACAAAAGCAAAGATCCCTCATGTGTTGGGTATGTATAGGACAGCCTGGTTCAGCATAAAGAAACTAAGCTATGGGAGAGAGGAAGAAACTAGAGACACGTAAACGTGGAAGGATTAAATAGATCAATGGAATGGAAAATGTTGTTTCACTATAGATAATTAGGACTTTTCCACTGCAGTAATTTTTCATAGGAAAATGATGAGCTGTTAAATCCAGATCACGTAACAAATACACGTATGCTGATGAATTTTAAAAAAAAATCCTTCACCTTCCCCACAAACACCAGATTTTCTAATAGACTGTAGTTTTCACCAGGTCTAGAGATCAAACAAACTATATGAGCCTCCTATATGGAAAAAAAAAAAGAAAACAATTGAGTTCTGACAGATTCACAGCTGCAAAAATGCTACAATTTTTTTGATATAAGCTTCACAAGGAAGTTTAGCATCAAAGATCTGTATCTTTCTGAGCATGTAATTCCACATAGTTTGCAATATCATTTCCAGTGAAAGTTTCACTGGAAAGCTACCACAGCACATGGAAAACTTGATGGCTATTTTGGTAAAATGGCTGTTTAATGAGAAATAATCTTAGGACCTGACCCACTACCAAATTTCTAAGATACTGGAGCACTGTATGAGTAAAACTCAACAGTGAATAGATGCTGGCAACAGGTAAAGCCAATCTCTGTGCTTGTACATACCACAATATTGGAGTATTTGCATAGTTACTTCTGATAATTCGTCCCTTACTTTGTATCAAAAGGACAATGAAGCACAGTAAGAATCTGCACTATTGCCTTTTGTTCTAAAAACATCCCATAAATGTTACCATTTTTATCTGCCAAGAAAATACCCTCAACCTCATAAAAATTGGCTATAATCCTGACTAATAATGTAAATCTTCTTCTGATAACTTAAATATCATGCATAACACAATAAACAAGCTATCTAAACTAAGAACTGTTGAGTCAGAAATAAAATAATCCGCTAATTGTGCTTTTCTGGAATGGATGACTGTATAATGTCCTAATCAGAAGGCTGAAATCACATTTGCATTTAGATAAAGCCCTGTTTAAAAAGAGGCAAATACAAAAGGAGACACTGAGACTATTGTGACATTTCTCTGCATTGCCTAATCATTTACATTCCTGATAATGATATTCAGTTAGCGAAGCAAGGGCTGACCAAAGCCAATTAATCTTGCACTCTACATTAGCAAGCTTGTCAATTGACCCAGTGTACAGCTGAACCCATGATAACACTGATATGACACTACATCACTGCTCTCAGATGGTTTGTTGGGGCTTTTTTTTCTTGCTGTTGTGATTGTCTTTCATGCAAATCCCTATGGTTCAACAGCCAGATCCTCAGTCCCTCTGGACTAGTTAAATGGCCACCCAAACTGAGACTGAGAGACTCAAAGTGCTAATTAACTGCCTGCAAGAGTTACCTGAGTTGCTGCTGTTTACAGGTTGGCTCTCAGTATAGAGGTTGGGAAGGTGTTTTCTTATTACTTTGAAGTATTACATCTCTAGAAGTCTAACTTGGGAATTCATGATTCCGTATCCCAGTGAAACCTCAATCTTTAAAGTATTGATTTCACAGTATTCTAGTAAAGTAGCACAACAGCATTATGTCCATTTTTAACAACGAGGAATCAAGACAGGCCTGGGTTTCACTCAGGTGATATAAAGCTATCTTGGAACTGCCCTGCCAGCTCCCTGGAGTCAGGCAAGACACACACTCCGTGCCACAGGGCAAAGATCCTAAGGTGCTGAACGCCAGCCGCTACGCAGTGCTCGACAGAATGGAGCCAGGTTCCCCCAGACTGCTTCAGCATTCTGAGCTGCCTTTCATGATAAACTTTATCTTTGCAATCGAGTTCCATGCTGGGAAATGCATCGCCACTGACTGTTGCCATTCCTCACAAAGCCAAGCACACAAAAAAAGACAGAGGCAAAGAAACTATAAATGGAGATAGCCTGTCTAATGCTGTTTTCTAATGTTAGCTCTGTGACACTGGAGGTACCTGTGGGATCCAAAAGCTGGTACCAGAGTCTGCAGCTGGCTACAGGCTCTTGCTCCAGATTGTTATGCGAGTTGATCACATTTGCACATTCAAGAACAAAATTCCTCAAAAATAACCCCAAACCCCATACCATCTCCCTGGGATTTAGTTGGTTGTGTTAGGACTCAACTATAAAAATTGCTGAGAAGTCCAGAATGTATTTTGCAAATTAAGATTAAGCAACCACATACCATGAAATATAATTAATCAAAGAAAAACAAATATAAAGCATCTATTGATCAGCACTAGTTTAGCTTTAATAATATTCCCAGCAGTATAAACACTCATAAAACAGCAGAGAAATGCTTTTTCCAAATCTATGTGTGATTTTAGTCATCTAGGGAACTCTGTTTTGAACTTGAAACATCTTATGCAATTTTGTAAGGTGCCAAAATTGTCTTCCCTGAAAACATAAATGTAAGAGTCTCATAATGGACTCCGTGAGAAGAGAAATTGCTAGCAAAATTACTATTAAAAATGCATAGCCAAGTTCTGTAACCTGACCCACCATCCCTCCACTGGACCTTTTACTCATATGAATACAGATTCCAAGTGGTGCTTGTGCAAAATTAGATGGTAACATTTACTGCACAGGGAAGTAATAATCCAACTGCCAAAATAAGAATGAAATTAGAAGCCTCTCGAAACCTCTTTAACCACAAAACATCTTGGTTTGTATTTTGACATCAGTCCAGGAAGACACCCAAGTGGACTGCTGCTACTCAGAAGGATTCTTACTCTTTTTGTCTTAGTGTTTGGCAGTATCAGTCCTCCCTCCCAGGTTTCGTGGGTTCCCAGCTGGTAAATATTGGAAAGGCCTATGATTCTGGGCTCCAACTTCTTACCTACACTTAGAACTCATTGCAGCAAAGTGGCAGACCTTTCCAGTTTCACTGAACTAGCTGCCTCCTCAGATTATCACACTGTAATGTATTTCTTTTATTCCCCAGTAGGTCACAGGAGAGCGACCAGTGCGCCGTGTTCAAGGCCAGCTCTGCGGGTTCTGCTGCCCTAGGCAAACCAACAAACATCCAACCCTACCAAGCTGCATTCACAGAGCTACTGGATGTTTTGCAGCCCTGGGCAGTGGCCCGCCCTGTAGATACACCCCTTCTCGTGTACGGGTGAGCACGTACAATGCTGAAGTCCCTTTCTAATAAACACATCTCTCCAGCATGCTGGGCTTTTATTGAGATCTGCTGCTTTGATGTGATCGCTTCTGACGAGCTGTGTTCTGTCATTGTTGTGGATTTTGTCCTTTCCAAATATGACCTGTAAAGTCCTATTGCATAAATGGTGATAGTTTTGTCCTGTTCACTTCTCTTTCCATCCTTCTCTGCATTAAGTTCTGTTTAATGCAAGAGGCAGAGAAGCAGTTAAATGACACTGCAACAGCAGCCCATTCTGGGGCATCATCCTGCAGGGCAAAGTTAGCTTTGCACAGTATTAGTAGAGCATATGGGAGATTAAGAACTGGCCAAATGACAGATCTCCTCAAAAATTGGTTTGTTGACAAGGGATCACCATTGGCTAGACACCCCTCATGCAGTTCTACAGCAATATCAGGCCTACTGCTATTCAACACTATCAGCAGTTGCCTCCCAGCCAATATAAGAATGTAATTGGCAAAATAAAGATTGCTAGAGCTATATATAATGACAAAGTGCAATCAAAGAGATTGTGGTAAACTTTTGGATTAGCTAGGTCCAAAGATGTGCTTTAATACTCCTGAACATTACACAAACCACTCAGAGTGCAGGTTATGCCTATACAACATGGAAACGTACCCTAGAAAGAACACTTCTGAAAAAAGAACTAGATAGTCATACTGACCAAGCAACTGAACATCAGCTCCCAGTGAGCTGTGCAAAAAAAATGGATAAAGTGGTCCCTCAATGTATAAACAAGGGAAACTATTAATAAAGGGGAAAAAGTAACTTTACCACTGAAAGTAGAATAGAGGTCCATTTCATTTAATACACCTACTTTTTAAAAAAGGAAAAGATGCAGCTGCCACTATCATAGCAATTCATCCAGTCCTCAACCTGCTGCTGAAAGGCCATTGTAAAGGACAACAAAGAAAGAGCTTCACACAGTTGAACCATCCCGACAATCACCTACAGCCTAGGACCTGGAGGGTACAGACATGCACGTCCAACACTAGTTGTCTGAATTAATGCAGAGTTTCCTGGCTCACATTTTAACACCACATTACAGAGAGTCAAACCATACAATCTAGTCGTTCTTCTTGTCTAAAATCCTGAAAATATAAGAAGGTGCTGAAAAAAAGAGCTGAGCACACTTGGTAGACTGGCATGTGCAGGACACAAGATCCACATTTTCAGGCTCCAAGAAGTTTTCCTACCAATCAAGTGCAGATCATATTTGACATTTGCACTCACTCTATGATCCTTTTACTGCTGGTAGAGTGTACGGCAACAGCAAATCACACCTATAATGTGTTTTTGTTAGGGTCTCATAAAAGCTTTAACATACAGGAAGGTAAAGGAAAACTAAATACAGATGTAAATAACAGGATTATAAAGAGGCACAAAACCTCTGGACTTCGTCCTTAGAAAGTCATCAAATTTTTGTTATGACAAAGAAGACCATTTATATGAATTAATCAAAACCATTGGGCAAATGGTTTATCTTATGCTCTCATTTGGTATCACAAAGCAGAGACATATACTACATCAAACATAGCAAATAAAACACTGAGACTTTGCAATCTAACACCAGTAAGGAAACACGCTGCCCACACTGAGGTCAAATTACCCTGTTCTGGATAATTAATAAGCATGCTCAGACTAATTAGGGTAATATTCGTTGGAGCATGCTCACAAAATGCCAAGTTCAGGCAGCAATAAGAGGAAAAGGAATCCTCCTGTTTTAGGTGCAATTCAATCTTCTCTACTGATTTTTTTCTGACAGACTTCTCCATTTAAAGAATATTCTGAAAGGCACAGTCTCAAAACTTTATACTCCCAGCTGTAAACTGCTCAGTTCAACTGCTGTCAACACGAATTTTTTTCTCAGTGGCCAAATCTTTAAGTATTTACCTTTGAGATCACGCCTGAATATTGAGTTATATCTGGGTGCCGTAAGCTTTAAAACAAAACTGCCTGTTTGTTCCCTTCTTCCTTGCAAATATATTCTGAAATGTTCCAGTGCTTAATTCCAGTTTAGCAATCACAGTTCCCCCTACTACTTCATGACAGTTGTTACACTAACTTTCTGGCTGGGCTTACATCACCTTTTATGTTTTCTGAATCTTTAGATTTAAGAAATTCCCATTAGGCACAACATAAGCTCCCACAAATTTTGTTAAAGCACGGATACCCAGCTAGAAGCATAAGATATGAAAGCTCCTTAGAAGGTGCAAGCATGCTGGTTTTGATTAATGAAAACGTTAATTTTATGAACGAAGGGTTACATAAGCATGGGAAGAAGCACCTTACAGCAGGTTGTCAAGAATCAGTAAGTTTTACATCAAGTTTTGTTGTGGCTCCTATCTCGATTCAGGGAGGACTGAAACTGGTTAAAATTCATTTTACATTTATGCTTTAAGATTGGCTCATTTTGCTCATGCAATCCAACATTTTTTATAAAAAAGGCAAGAAGGTAAAAGCAGATAATTCAAACAAGCAGCTGTCACTTAGTGCAGCAAGGGGTCTACTCAGGAAAGCGAAAGTACAAAGTTGAATAGAAGGACAAAGTCATGAGAAGACAGAGTCAGGATTTAAAAAGGCAACAGAAGTCACTGTGACCCTCACTACTGACTGAAAGAATAATAAAAAATTCTTTTTTAAAAAACTAAGAACACCTAATATTCCTTTAGTGCAAGCATCATATCCATCTGACAAGAAACTAAAACCTGCACTGTAACAGGGCTTTCCAGTATGACCTCTCATTTTACTGATCCCCCACAGCACATCATTTCCAGACTAAATACACACACATAATCCTAGACTAGTGACAATGGTAATTGTGCAATACCCTGGTATCTACAGTTTGTCTTGTAATTGTCCTTCCCAATTTTTATTATCCTTTACTGCAGCATCAAGAACAACTTGTTGCCTCATTATTTCAAATCCACACCTACTGAAATTTAGCATCTTCCAATCCCTTGTCCTCAATCCAAGCAATAACTCGAGCCAAAAACCTCTGGCATAAATGCTGTCTATGATGGAATTACACCATGGATGAATTTGGCCCACGACATCTTCAGCAAAATGTGTCTGTTCATGGGAGAAAGGCTTTATAAGCAGTAGAATTACAGAACATTTAAGTCCAGGAGTCTTTAGCCTCTTAAGGGGGATTTTAACTTGTACAGTCCACTAATCAGGGATTGTTACCATACCAACAGCTAATCATGTGGGCAGATGCCCGCCATATCTTAGGAACGTCTGAGGTCTTAAAGTCACATCTCATCTTCTCTCTGTGGCCTAGCATAGCTTGAAGAGAACCTATTTCATAACAAAGACAAAGGAAAAGTCTGGCTAGCAACAACTTTACTGTAGGAAAAAAAAAAAAAAAAGAGTTTCTGCTCCAGCAACTGGTTTTTGAGAAAGGACCCTTATCCCTAAAAAAAACCTCTGTTGGCTGCAGTGGGATGCCACAAGAGAGAGCTCCTCACAAGGGCAGCTGTGGTATGAGACTTGCACATTCTCCATGCCTTGGATGGCAAGAGCTATACATGTCCCCCATTCCTGCAGGGACCATTCTGCTCTACTTTCTAAAACAGAATCTTGTAAGATATTCTTTTGAGACAAAAAGAGAAGTTGAAGGAACTCCACCCAGGAAATTGGTACCTGGCTCCAGAAAGGCCTACTTAACAATTGATTCCAGTGTTTCATGATCTGACTCGATTAAAAGAGGGAAGCAATTAAAACCACAGCTGACAGTGTTGGCAGATGTTACCTGGTGTAATGTACTTCAGTTGCAGCCTACACGTTTCTCGAGCACAGGACTAAGTGTGGTGTTGTCTACATTAGCTCAGTCTTCGTTGTTTCTCTCCTGTTCTGATAGGCTTCCAAAATGAAAACAGACACTGCATGACAGGAGTTTTGCAAATTCTAAATAGTCTTTGGAAGTCTACTGATAGGTCAGACCTCTAACATCATCCAGAAGCCAGCACTGGTTCTAGTGACTTTAACAAACCTGTAGTCACTTAACAGCACAGGATCTGACCTCCCAGGGGTGTAATTCTACCTATGGTACTAAAAGGGAGCTGTGCACCCAGCACACCCTCTGGGGAAGAAGGCTGTTTGTCATCTTTTTTCACAGCAAAGTCATGAACGCGATTTAGATGGGAATAGAAAGCATATGTTCAGAATCTCCATGTTAGTAATACAGCTTCCCTCCTCCTCCCCTGTCATCACCTGGATTTAAATTAATGTCACTGAAGGCAGTAAGATGAAAATACAAATATTTTCAAAAATATTCTTACAAATTTGGAGGTGCAGAGCTTGCTTTTATTTGATTAAACAGCACTCATCAACTATACTGAGTAACTAATTTATAACTGTAGTTGGGATGAAGTTAAGGGGAAGAAAAAAAAATAGGTTTTATTGTCTACAAAGTTAAGTTCAAGCCAAAACTCTTGATCTGAGAGTTCAGCTCAGAGCCCTTGCTATAATAGATTAAAACAAACACACTGCACTCTGCAGAAAGTAGGAGCTGGATCTCAGTTTTGGCCCTTGGTGTTAAAGGTAAAAGCTTGCTCATACCCTTGAAAAAGGTAGAATTCTTAGCATCCCAGGGCAGAGACCCACTGCAATACATCAAGACACCAGTGACTCCAATATCCCATTGCATTATGCCTAGAACGTGGAAGCACAGCAGAGAGATGACCGTAACTTCTTGGATTTATAATGTGAAAAATTTCCGAAAAAAAAAAACCCCGTGCTCAAAAAAATTAAGTGGCTTGTGCAAAGTCACACAATGGGTCAATAGCAGAGCTGGGAACAGAATCTTCTGACTGTCGAACTACCACCTCCTACAAGGAATGATGCTATTCCTTATGTCCTACACAGTGAATCACAATAGCATCCCTAATTCAAAGCACTATCCTCAGATTCTTTGGAAACTATGTCTTAATTCTTGATGATGTATGTCAGCTAAGCCAGCTTCAATATCCTCTATACATCTGAATTTTTATCAATGATTATTCTATCTGGTTTTGACTGAATGGCTCTGGAGTGATTAAAATATTTCCTTTTTAATGTACTTGGATACAGAATGTCACAGTATTCTCCTCCCTTCGCAGCAGACAGCATATTTATCAACACCCGTCGGAGTGAGTGAATGCGGCAGGATAGTTCTTCTGACTGGCAAAAGCACTTGATGGAAATGGAGCTGCCTTAGGTTTCACCCATGACTCAGATTTGTTTGCATTTTGTGAAACCTCAGGAAAAGGGGGATAAAAGCTTTGGTTCAACTGAAGTCATGTTGTTAACCTCCAGTGCTGATAATTAACTCAATTATGCTGAATTAATTTGATGTAATTATTAGTGATGGCGCAAAGACTGGCCCAGAGAAAGTTTGAGAGACAGGAGGAACAGAAGTCTTAACAATACAAAATACCCCATAAATAGCATCCTTTTTTTTTGCCAGAATGAGTCAAAGACACAAAATGAGTTCATTACAGTCATCTGGCTTCACTCAACCCTCCAAATTACCCCAATACCCGGACAAATAGCTGTGAAATCCAGCAAGTGAACTAGAATTAAAACATGCCCTGACGAATTTGACACAGCACTCAACACAAGTGTCTTTCCCTGTCCTATTATCTAAACAATACACATTTAATAATATATTTGAGAGCCTCAATGTTTTTCCCTCAACTGAAGACATTAATTAAGAACATTTTCTTGTTGTTGTGCTGTCAGTTGGGTGTTTTTTTGATGAACAATCTAGAGAAAGCTTATGGAGCTTTTTCACTTGATCTGCAGTTTTTATCTAGTATTTTCAGACTTATTCAGTTCAAAACAAACAAACCCCAAGGATAAAACAAATATCTTTATCCTTTCTCATTTAATATTTCCCTGATTTGCTTTGACAAATGCATTCTTTAAAATGAAAATACCCATATTTAACCAAGATATTTTTTAATTTTCTCATGTACTGGAAAAGTAATCAGAGAGGGAAAAAAATCAGATGGGATTGTCTGAAGTCTCAGGAATTGGATTAAACTGACAATTAAAAAAAGAAATTCTAAGCGAATTAATGCTCTAAGAATCCACAGACTCTCTGCAGGATCTGCTACACCTACCTAGGCTCTGTTACACCTCCATTTATGGTCTACTCAGATGCCACAGGCAAAAGATTCATTTACCAAATAAAAACCTTAAAAGACAGAACATCAATTATCAGAGCCAAGGCAACAACACAAGTCTCTTGCTTCTCCAGCCAGCCACTGCCCGTCCAACACCTCTTCGTGTGTGGGGCCTGTGCCCCTCCAGTGCAGACCACCACAGGCTGGTGGTCCTTTCCCTACCTTGTTCCCATCAAGCTTCATTGCCTGAATGGATTTTAGCACCATGGGTTGTTTTTTTCCTGTTGTAAAGAACTTAAAAATTAGGAGTTTAGATTACAGCATGGCTATATTTAATAATAATATCCAGCCGTGAAGAGCTGCCTTTGCCTGTCTTGCTTCAGTCTGAAATATTTCATGACTTACATTTGTCGTAATGCTGTAAATATACAAGCTTCTAAAGTTCTACTGCATTTTTATTATCCTTGGTGACAAGAATAAAAATATTACCTCTGTCGTCACCAATTAGTTCTGAGGAGAGAATCCAAGTGCTTAATTTGATAAGTAGGTGCTGCTAGCACGCCTACAGATCATATCCGCATGGAGAGTTTTGATGATTCTCAAACACAGCTGATCTTTCAGAACTCTTTAATTGCCAGCAGGCTCTGATCAGACTCATCATTTCAAAGCAAGTTGTATTACATGCATAATTTATGTGTTTGATTTCAATAGATGATTTTCTGCCCAGTTCGGAGAGGACAAAAGTGTTTTCCATAGGGAAGCTGCTAATGTTTTCTGAAGAACTAAACTGACTTTCACTAAGAACTTAAAAAATATTATTTGGGAAGAAACAATACATTTTAACATAAATTTACCGTGATTGTTTGAAGCATCCTATGTTTATTTGGACAGCTCCTGCAAATTTTCTCTATGGCTATTTACCACAAACTATTGAGTTTTAGTTTAGTGAGCTGAGAGTTACTGCTTGAAGGAGTTAAAAGAAATAAAATGAAACAGTGTAGTTTGCCATAAATGAATTTACGCCCAACAGAAGAATCTGGAATACTGGTCTTGTATCTGTATGGAAACTCAATTTGGATGACTTTGTTTTTTTCTCAAGGCAAATGCCACTGAAGGTAATGCTAAAGTCATGAGTCCAAATTCCTGGCCAGCATACATCAGCACATTTCTATCCACTTCATTGAACCATTTAATATGCCATACAAAGCACCTGCAAAATAATTTTCCTTTCATACATTTCCACTGGAGTTTAAGCAAATTTTGCTGGATGTGATTTACAGATTTTATATGCTTCCTCCCATTTTCCCATTTTTCTTTCTTCCTACTTCAATTAGGTGTGCTCCTGCTTTACTACAATTTTTGTTCTAGGGCAGTAACCAAAGACAGATCCAAAATCTCATCTAGAAAGGTACAACAAAATGCATACAAAAAAACAGAAAACAAATCACTTGATTTCTGTTTACAGAGCAGCCACAGAATACACTTAGAACTCTGCAGGGTGGCCGAGGAGCCAGAAGAAATACATTCAGCATTAGCAAATGCAGCCATCATATAATATAAACAGGCAGCACAAAGACCCAAATAAAGCTAAATCATTTTGCACCATACTGGTTTTAGGTTTGGGAATTTGATAATGTTTTTGAGAAGGAAAAAATCCAATGACCAATCCTTCCATCAAGGCAGCATACAGTAACAAGCAAGTCAGTGAGACAAAAGCTTTACGGTATTTAGGACAATTCCTGGAAACAACTTGATTAAGCTGAGACATCCAAGTTAGCAAAGACCAGTCATTAAAGGGTTTTTTACCAGCCAAAATTAGCCAAGTTTGGAAGCAATCAATGGGTTCAGTTTTGAGACCTGAAAGGGTAGATAATCACAAAGGAGAAGGCAGGTGGCATGCCCTGCAATAAGCCAGAAGGAAGCATGACTAGTAACTTTTTAGCCAGCACAGAAGGAACAAGAGAAGATGTATGTGGTCTAACATATTCTAAAGCCACTTCACACCAGTTTGACAGCACAAAGGGTGTTTGCTTAAATGGGTACTTCATCAGCTTCTCCCTGACACCAGCCCACGTCTTCATCTAGAACTCCCTCTTCTCACACCCCCAGCCCTGCCTGTCATTTCTGTCGTCACAGGCTTGATTTTCCCTTTCATGGATTTTTTTGCTCGAAAAAGCATCACTGCCTCAATTGTCTATTTTCAGCCTATATTTAAGAAAACCCTTTGGTTCCATTTGTAGCCACATCCTGTCTCAGCCTCCCCCTCTTTTTGTTCCTAAATATAAGGCTGATGCAATTTGATGTGACATGACAAAATAGCACATTTGCATCGACAGAAACTTTCTCTCAACAGCAGTAATTAAAGGGAGTAGATGAGACATTGCTGAAATTGGTGTTTATTTAGCCTGGAAATAAAAGGCTTAAAGAGGACTTGAGAGGGATGTTCAAGTGTGTCATGAATATGAAATTCATCGACCAGTGCCTTCTTTTACATGCTTCCTTACTGCAAAAGCAAATGGTTGTTCAAATACTGCAATCAATTTAAAGAGATTAGAAAAATCAGATTTCTGGAGACTATATTCCTAACCAGTGAAAATCATTTAATGTGTTTCTTTGGGTTATAAATAGTACCAAGACACTTGTGGGTACACACAGGACAAGGTCATTCAATCTCTAACTTCAGAGCACAGACTCTCCCACAGAAGAGAGCTGAGATCTTATTGACTGTAGTGAAAATTAGGTGCTTAAATACCTTAATTTTTGAGTTGACATACATCAGCAGCAGATACTCACCTTCACCTACAATACACATTTTTGTCAGTTGTCAAAGACAGGAATTCAGGCATGGCAGTGCAAAGCTCTGAATACTGTGACTTCAACAGGATTCATATGGCAGATTAAAAATGTATCTGTAAAAAAGTAACTTGTGATTGGCTTTGCTGAATGGATACACTGCAAGTACTTGTCAGGATGAGACACTGAGCTTCCTGCACTGTATTCCGTTATAGCTGACAGCAATAGAAGACAGTGGTGGGTGGAAGAGCAATGTTTGGAAGTAGAGATTTTTTCCTTCATTTTTAGAAAGTAAATTTAGTTTACTTAATCCATGTGAAGAATTCATGGAAAGGTCTAATGGATGTTCCACAGACCATAGGATTTAACAGACATTATATGCTTTCAAGGGAAACTTCCAGCTCCTAGGAGAATCTTCCTTCTCTTGCTCCCTTTGAGGCTATTCTTTTAAATCCATCTGTGACTGGCACTACCACTCTGTTTAAAACTGGCAGACCACATTTTGAGCAGGCTGATTTCCATCCTAACACAGATGGCATCAAGAATAGGGCAGGCCAGAAAAAAAATCAGTTTGCATATTATGCTTCAGTTTTTATGGGTCAGATTACCATTCAAAGCCATCAAAATGGCAACCCATATGTGATGTGTCTGCCATGGGAACTAAAGTGATACACCATCATAATCTTAACAAGGCTGGCTAGAAAAAGTTTGATTAACCATTAATTAACCTCTGATATTTAGAAGTAAAAAGATATTTTTCCTTTCCAACACAATTTTTACTTTGGCAAATCAAGAAGATAGCTTTGGTGAACCAAAAAGGAAAAGACATTATCACATCTTCATCCCTGAACAACTGCATCAGCAAGGCTCTCTTGGCAGAAGGTAGTTTAGCATCTATGCCAAATATTCACTTAAGTGAGCCAGGTGCAGATGTTGGCTATGTAATTTGTTCTAACTTCTTTGTTCTACAAGCTAGAATATTGTTCCCACAGCTTTGGGGGAAAAATGGGACTATGAAGAGCTCTTTGTATGTTTTCATTGGTGCAAAAATATCAGCTGTTTTTTAAAGACACTCTCGTAGAAATAAGAAACGTGCCATTAGTAACACGCAGAACTATTAATTACAGAATCAGCAGTAAGCTGTGTCCTAGGGATGCTAAAGGGATGCTGAACCAAGGTCAAACCCACAGAACACTGTTTCTAGGCTCCTGCCCACATCCTACCAGATACAACTGCTGGATTCCATGCTCTGTAGGGAGTATTATCCCATATGCTCCAGCAGCCATGCTTCCATACTTACAGGGTTTAAAACAGGCAGCTCTGCTCCTGTGAGAAGTCTACTAAACAGTAAAGACATATTTTAAGTCTCCTCCTATACTATCATGGCACCTGAAATTCAAACAACTGTTATGCTAAATAACAGCCAAGGCCACAGTTCCATGTCATTACCAATGGAAACATTTTTCATCCACAATTTTTGTCATCCCTCCAGCTTTTCTACATGATATTCCAGTTAAGATACTTATACTGATACTCCAAGCTTTCATTTCCAACCAAATACAATCACACAGCAACACCAGATTCCCTCCACCATGCTGAGATTACTAATCTCATTGTAGTCGTGGCAGAAGTATGAAAATATTGTTTCCTTTAGTATCTTTACTGGCAATTAGAGTTCTGCTACTGCATTTGTCAGCGTGGCTGGAACGGAGGCAGGAGTGTTCCTGAACACAAAATGCTATTTAGGAATCTCTCCTGCAAACATGTACAGTCACGTAACAAATCCACACCAACTCCATTTCTATCATTTGCTTGTGATTTGGCATTTTCACCTTTCTTTCCCCCCCGCTCCTCCATGAGGCAAATAGGTCTCTAATGATTTTCACAAAACAAACAAAAAAAGTCACTTACAGCATTCAGAGCACAGGAACTTTAATTATCTTCACAGATTAGGTCTGTCGAAGCCCAACAGTAAGCAAGAGACCTGCAGAGAAGAATCAATTTTCATTATCTGTTTCTCCTCCACTCACTACTTAAAGTACCATCAACGAAGAAATGCAGAGAAGCCCATCTATAGCACAATTTATCAGTACACAAGCTTTCACTTTTGTCTAACTAGTTCCATTAGACATGAATTCTTGGCCTTCATATGAATAGGTTATTACTTTCAGTAATCTACTCAGAAAACACTTTAATAAATACACAGTACAAAAAGATGTAAGCAGAGAGAGATTCCAAATCACTCAGTGGAACTGAGCCTTCAATATTACCTGTTAAGAGTTCCTGAAGGTAAGAAAGCATTAGGTGCTTACATTTAGAGCCTGAGTTTCTAGCATTCAGCACTCTGTACAATGACATAATTTCAGAGGTTTAGATGTTCTTCAAAGAGCAGAATGTTGCTTTGGAAAAAGTATTTACCAACATCAGGACAGCCTGGTAGCTCCTTGCTACCATGTAAGAAGCATTAGGACTGAATGGTTATTTTGCTTTCCACTCCTACTGCCATAGCGGTGCAACCTCACCTCAAAATGCTCAAGAACACTTCCACATGAAGAAGCAAATACAATACCTTCTTGAACAATACCCGATTTGCTGTACTGAACTGCATTTGCAAAAAAAATTATCTCCAAGAAGGCTGCAGAAAACAAGGAATTACTTCCCTGAGAGGAGTTATTCTTACTGCAAATGAACAATGTACAATCAACACCAAGCAAAGCACTTTTACTACTGTAAGAAACCTCCCTTTTACAGTATTCTTTTAAAACATATTTTAACAGCATGTCACATGTGGCCTCAGAATTGCACCTTGGTGTAGTTGCTGGATGCCTCTCATGCACCCTCCCTAACAGGACAGCTCAGGGTTCTGTTTGCCAATCACCTGTCTAATCTCTGATCTGCAAGAGCTTGTTCTCCTTTCATAGCATTTTGACTTTATAAAAAGCTGATTTTGATCCATGGGACAACTAACTCCCCATAAGAAACTCCCGCCTTATCAAATACTTGATTGTACACTAAGTAAAGGAAAGCAGCTAATTCTCTAGTCAACACTAATTCCTTTATTTAGAACATAGTCCTAAGTGTGTTAAGTCAAGAGAATGAATTGCTCTGACCATCCAAAGACATCCAGATCAGATCTTATCTCAGCTCATCTGTTACTTCACAGAAACTCCCAAACACCACTTGAAACGGGAGCCCTGGAAGATAACAATGACAGAAGGATCCAAACTGATCTATTATACCTCCCTTTGAGAGATGCAAGTCTTTGAAAAGTCTAAGGCAAAATTCTGAAGTACATTTACAGACATGCAGATCAAAGATAACAGTTGTCATGGGTGAAACTTATTTTTCCAAGTATTAATAGCATCATAACTTGATGAGACACGACAGTTGACAACAGCTTGGGATGTTCAATTTTTGCTATCTAATTTAGGCACTCAATTGCCCTTTGAAGGCATATAATGACATTTGGAACACAAGTCCCAAGAACTAAGCATTCAAAACAATATCACGCTTTGGTTTTTATTCATGGGAGATGTTTTGTTTGCAGCTAAGGCCTGCCTACCCTTCCTTGCAAGGCATCCAAGCCAAAGCCTTTGTCATCCATTCACACAACTAACGCTGTCATCCACATTTCTCTATCTGTATCTTGAGCATCCAGTGTCCTTTTCTTTGGCTTCAGTGTTGTCCTACTATTTTTTGCCTATGCTATAAAATCTTTCCCTAACCCACACCTTCTTCTCTGTGCATTCCTTTACTGCTTCTCTTGTTTACTAATACACAGAAGCTATTCACTTTCAGTTCCAAACTTCTGACAGTATATTCTCTCCTTACTCATCTCTAAGACAGAGATGTGGAATTTTGCCTATAATTAGCCTATAATACTAATTTCCACCATTTACTTGTAAAATTTTTAACATAATGACTATCTCAAAGCTCTGTTCCCATTAAGTAATGGTCTGCAAACATCCACTAACCCACTTGCGTGTTCCACTTCAAACACTCCCTTGAACTAATTCCCTATCCTGATACCTCAAGAATTACAGTTACAGTTAAAATTACAATGTTACAATTGAAAAGACTAAAGCTTTTCCTTTTGCTGAAATAATAATCTGAAACCCAGATTACGCCCAGACAAAGACCACCTGGTGAGATCGCATGAAGCCAGATCTTGTTCTACCAAGATGCACCAAGGTCAACTTCCCACAGGAGGTAATGTAAAACAAGGACCTCTAGGAACAGATTCAAACTTTAACTAAAAGTGAATCCTGATTCCACTGAAACTTTTCAACGTTGGTACAAGAACTGAACACTGAAAGCTGCCTTATAACATTATTTTCAACCATCATCCAAATTTTGTTTTCTCAATAGTAGACAGTACCTCCAATACCAACCTTAGACCAGTCCTGAGGAAAGCACCTATTACTTACCATTGGTAATTAACATTTTGCAGATACACCTGCAGTTGGTTATCCCACTAGGTCACTTATGATGCCCTTCCAGAAGTACATTGCCCTTTGCTATAAACATGTAGCCAATACAACAGCCAAAAAGCAATGCAATTAACTTCATCAGCTGAAATTTAAACTAGTAATTACTTCTACAATTCACTGCACGGAGCATCAGGCATCTTTGCTCAGAAAGCTTTCCAAATCTACTCAAAATACACCCAGCTGAGCATTGAGAACACAATAAAATAGTATCGATCACTATATTTCATCATTTAGTCATAAACACTGCTTTAGGTCTAACTTGATTTTCTACTTGGGAAATAGAAGAGGCTTTAGAAGAAGTGTGAGGTTCCTTTACCCTGCTGAGGTATACAAAGAAGGGCTGATGTAAACGTGAGTTACATTCTTAATGTGTTTACTAGCTGGTATATGTTTGTTAAAGCCAATAATCTCTAATTTGCTGTGCTATTTTTACCAACTAAAAACCCAGCATCTTCTCTTGCTCTTAGAATACAAAGCTGATTTGCACTCAATCACTTTTACACAATGATGTGTAAAATTGATAACATTTCTGGATGTTTGAACACCACCAACACAAACAGCTGCAGCCTGGAGCAATGTCTGCATGGCACTGCTTACTGTCAAATATAACCCCCTTTTTTAAAAAAGAAAAAAATCAAGTTCTACTGTGCCCCTAACATGCTTGAGAAAACATGGTCTTGCTTCCCATTTGTAAGTGGAAACATACTTCCAAGCAAAACTCGGAGCCCGTGTTCATTCCTGTCTATGACTGAACAAAAGTATTGTTGTTCTATTTTTTATTGTATATCAGCCACACTTGCCATACCCAAAAGAAACAGAAAAAAGCTTAATGAAAGGCTTTACACTGTAGTGAACAGTAATTAAGCACCATTTACTAAGTGTAAGCAGGTATAAATCTGCCATTTCTAAAACACCAAAACCTATTTATCAGAAAGTTTAAAGTAAAAAGCGATGGCAGCAGAGAAGAGCAGGACTGCTCACACGTATCTACTGCAGTATAAAAACATGAAGTTCTGATCCAAAGGGAGCAACGAAATCAAGGAAAACTGGCAGGGTCAGAATTCAGAAATCTGAAACTAAGTGGGATTTAAGTGCCATCATCTTTATACCTTAGGTTTTTCCTGAAAATTCCAACTTTGCAAACCCAGAACAAGAAAATCAAAATAATTCTTCGTATTTTGGTCTTCAATTATTGTGTGCCTTTATGCAAATTTGCTTCAGTGGGCAGACAAAAACTGAAGCCATATACACATTTTTAGAAGGTTTGCCAATGATGAATCCCATTTACTGACAACACACCATTGTCTCTTTATCACAGCTCTGCTTCCCACTGGTGTCGGTACAGGATCAGAAGCAGAATGAACCAACACTGTCCTCTTTCTCCCACAGTGCACACTGGTCAGCTTTTATTGAGAAACATTTCCTTAATCATCTGACAAGACTTCTCCCTCATTTGTTTGCAATGAAAGAGTTAATCTGTGACCCAAATATGGAGACCCATTTTAAACTTGCTGAAAATTGCTTTTTAATCCTAGCTCTCGAGGATTTCCTTTGAAACCATCTGCCATGCACGCTGGTACTCCTTTCCTGTATATATGCAGGATTACTATAATATGGATTCTTTTGTGTAATTTAATACATTTCAGCATATTAAAAAATTAGTTGAAATTTCCATTCTTTTCTGACCTCGACTGTATAAGATAAAAATGACTAAAATCGAAATTGGTGATAAATTCATAGCAAAATCTACATCCATATTTATCTTTTTTATTGCAGTATTTACCACTGCAATTCTAATACATTTAGTCACCGTAACACTGGATAGGATTTAGGCAAATAGTTATGAGTCATTTAACTAACATAACTTATGAACATGCTTAAAATTAAGCTTGAGCATTTTGCTGGATAGGAGCGGATTTAAGCATGTGCTTTCCCAGCTAGAGTATAGTTTGAAGACAAGAAGACACAATATCATGACAATTAGAGATCAGAAAAGATTTCCAAATATTATTTCAAATCTATTGTTCAATTTTTTCTATTTTCTTGCTATAAACCTTTATGCAGTTGTATTTTTATAGTACAAATACTGAAGAAAAGCAATAAAGTCACATTTGTAAATAAACAGAAACTTAACATTGGCACATGTAACCATACATATTTTTAGCAATTACCCAAAACATTAGAAAAGAAAATACATTGCTTCCTACCAGAACAATCAAAGTCTGAGGGACTGAAATAGCAAGCATTCAGCAAAACAGATTTATTATAAAATTTCTTGGATCGACCTATTAAGTGAAAAAAAAAAAACAAAACCCAAATCCCAACACCATTACTGAGCATTTTCAATGTGGAATACTTCTAAAAATAGTGATTTGCCTGCAAACATTCTGGGAAGAGAAAATAAGGACAATAATTTGCCTAGTTTTAATCACATGAGGTGACATTAACATTTCAGTAGACAGAAAGGCTGCAGCCTGTGAACTTCTTTGTTTCACATAAATACACTGAGAGCACCACAGGTGTGCCTGGGCACCATGCTCACAGCCCTCAGTCCTCACTCACATCACTCTAATTCACAGCCCAATACCCAATAAAAGCAAATGGCAATACAAAACACTGCACCAAAGCATTCCCCTCCTACCCAAAGAAAGAATCCCATACCCTTGGACACCCTCTCCCTGGAAAGGAGCAGTGTTAGATGTGGTTGATACACAGGACAGATCCACACATGCAGAAGTCAGAAGACTGCAGAGAAAGAAAAAAAACAAGGAAATAATTTTGTTTCAGCAACAACAGATGTTGGAGCATCATCCAGCAGACATGTTACTTTTAAAACAAAACTGCTCATAACGTGAGTGAGGGGTTGAGGACAGAATCAATGTCCAATTACAGTTATTTGTGTTTACATCTCAATGAGCTTCCTTTACCATTTCATCCTTTTATTTTTCCTTCTCTAATAATCACACCAAATTAGTTTTGTCTGAAGTAGTTAAAAGCAATTCAGCTGTCTAAAAAAAATCCTAATAGTGCTGGAAGCAGGTTCTTAAAAATGACATGTTATACTGTCATTTACTGCCATATAAAGCCAGAGCAAGTCGCAAGATCCTATGGCACTACTTGGGATTAGACTTGAGTGACTGAAAACAGCTTCATGTCCCAATAAACCTGCTTTTATGGCAAATGGAGAATAAAAAACTGCTATGGCATTTGCAGATATATCAGTGCTGGAAAAAACCCCAACAAAATGCATAACAAATAGATTAAACCCACCTCTCTCTGGCTAAAGGAGGGATTAACTGTAGCCTAGTGTGCATTTCAGCATTTCAGCTGGATAATAACCTGCTTACCTGCTACATTGCATTTGCCACTCACATTGTCAATACAGCACCATAGTTTTCTTTCCACTTTCTTAAACTTGGTCAGTGATGTTGAGAGACACCAGGGATGTTAAAACACTGCCTATGCTGTGGCTACAGAGTACAAAAAGCCACAGATACATGCTTAGCTCTCACCAAGTCTGTCTCTTCACATACAGCATAAAATGAAACCCTCAAGCCCACAGAGATAAATACCTGCCCAAACCTATGCAGCTGAACACATTGACAAGGCTTCCAGGCAAGGGCAGTAGAAACACAGCATGTGAGTGAATACTTCACTGACAACATCCAAGCCCTCTGCTAAACAACAGGAACCTAAGTAACATCCAACCATTTACCAGAAGCAATTCAGAAAAGCTTACATGAAATAGACGTGAAGATTTTGATGGTGCATAGATCTTCTACGAGATGCTGGGCAGCACAAAATCACACTGCAAAAATAACGCTTAGTGCACACTGGAACAGGAGAACCATCTATTCATCATATACAGGGCTATATAAGGCTGCAACAGTGGCTTCTGAATTGGGATTGTCACCTCATGTACAGCTTCTCTTTACGCTGCACCCCCTTCTTTTTAACGCAAGGCTGCTCCTATGTCACCCCAGAGTCTCACTTACAGAACATTTACATCCCACTTTCCTTCACAGTGAATTAAATCAAACATCATTAAGATCATAGAGCAAAAGAAAAGTTACCAGCAGCCTTTAGGACACAAGGAATTCAGATGGATACATCTGAGAACACCATCACAGCAGTAGCAGACACACACCCCCACCCCAGACACAGATGTATGCAACAGCTACAAACTACTGTTGTACTTTGAGAGCCCTTTATCTCTTGGATAGCATTCTCCATTGGAAGTATTTTTGGAATCAATTTGCTTAGCTGTGTATTACATGGCCCCTCACTAGTACTATGTGAAATCCATAGGCAATTAACATCCCAAAAGGAGCTGTCTAAAGCTGCCCATACCTCTTCACACACATCCTGATCTGCAGGTTTTCAACAGCTGCCATGCAAGAGATGTATTTCACAATAAACAACAATCCTCACCAAAAAAAGTAAAGACAAACCCCCAACAGCCATAAATGTTCACAAAACAGCTTTCTTACAACTTACTGGTCCACCAATGCCACAGAAATTAGTGATGTGTAACTAACTGATACAAATCTCCTGAGGGCAGTATTGCTGCTGGTTATCTTGATATGACAAATTTAGTCCAGAAGGATAAATTGGATGGACAGCCCAAAAGCTTTAGTTCTGCTAGTTGAAAAGGAATTGATCTGGTAAAAAAAGCCCTTAAAGGGATATTATCACGTCAAAAACCAGTATTAAAAAACCTAATGGTCTTAAAACAACTGTGAGAACTTGGAAAACTGTGTTTCAATCAGTAATGGTAATTATTTCTACCTTCACACAAAAGGTGAAAAATTGAAGATGCCAAATTTTTAATATTTCTCCTAAACTTATTTGAATGTAATCATGAAACTGTTCACTATACAAGTCCATGTTCTGCAATTAGTGATTCCATTTTTGCATCTACTACTTTTATTTGTTAACTCCTCTTCCACTGAGTCCAAGAAAACTAGAAGTATTTGGATACTCAAGAAAAGCATTATGTAAAGCAACAGCATAACTAATGAATTCTCAAAACATACCTCACATGGAGCATTGCTTCATTTGCACAACTTATGTAAAACAAGTTAAAGTTTCTTGACTTTCAGATGGAGAGCCCTGCAATATATTGAGAGGGAAGATAACAGATGCTGTAACCAAACCAGCTCGTGGGATACCTGCTACTGTGCTCTGCTGCTAAGACTGGACGGTGACAGGGGCTCTCCTGAGGCCATCAGGAACTCCAACACCAAAAGCCAGCTGATCATTCGGGTGGAAAAATATCAGCAAGGGTGCTTAAACTAACAAAATTCTCTATGCACAACAATGATTGCTGTCTGTCCAAAAAAAACCCTGACCTTCAAGTCACCCAAACCAGTGCCTCCCAGGCTACATATAAATGAAGATTTCCTAACCCCTCATCTTTCTTGGTTAGTAGGTTTGAATCAAAGCAGCAACTGAATTGCATGACATGTAAACTCAACGCTGAATTAAGCAAATGTGCTTACCCAACATAAAACTGAGGTGTAAACTATGTGATTACTGTCTGAGATTTGTCCTGACTGACATTTAAGAACACGATAAATGATTATGCCTGTGGTCACACTGTGCAAACTAAACAAACCATTGATATTACAGGTATGCTGCAGAAATGTGAATTGAAAGCACCTGGCAGCAACAGCAGTGGAAAGAATGCATCCAAACTATAACAGACTGCACAGGGCTAGAATCACATTTGTTTTATTATGCCACATTAATCTGTTTCCTTGAGGGGTTTGCCTATACCAAGTACTTTCCACTGCACCAGCTGAGAATCTCTGGTACCCATAGAGGCTGTAGTTGCCCAGACCCTCAGCTATGGTAATGCAGAGGAACTGTACAATTTATAGCTTGGTATTTTTTTTAGCTAGTTTTTTTATTCCAGAAAGAGTTGGCCACAACGAGGAACAAGGTCACTAAACATGTGATGTGTTTAAACAAGCAGCAAATAGTGATGCAACTCCTGGAAAATATATAAATGCACCACCACACAGATCAAAATCACACAGTGGTTTTTTTTCCATGGGTAAACTATCTTCTGTAATTTCATTAACAATACCCTGGGAAAAAAAAAAACAGTAAAGGTTAATTTTTGGCTCTACATTTATTGCTGATTATGTGAGATTATCTCTTTGAAATTCCACTGAATGGATCCTTTAATAACATCATAAACTTTAAGTAACTTAATTTCCCTGCACGTGAAATACTTTCCTGCAACAGGTACGAGCCCAGAGCATCAAAAGGTATGTAAACCTATGGTAAAAATAACTACTGTATGGTAATGACTTGGGCAGTGGTTCACCAGCTCCGACCCAACAGAACAGGCTCAGACAGGTAGTGTTAGTGCAAACACCCATTGAACAACGAGGAGTTAAATAAAGGACATGGAAAACAGAGCACAGAGCACTGAATGGCTCCATACACCACAACACATAAAAAAGCTGATCTTTAAACTATTTCCATCATAACACTGTTAAAAAAAACTTGCTTCTCAAAAAAAAAAAAAAGAGTAAAAACACAATCTAGCACAGAGGTCAGTTTGAAAGAATGTCAACTTACATGAACTAAGCAAGGGCCTTTCAAATAAACATCACCAAAGTCAGATATATGGAGATAATTCTGGAGCCAATATGAAATCTGTTTCTCACATCTGTGACAACGTAAAGCTCTGAGTTCCAGTAACCCTAACAAATCTCATATGTAGGTTTAATCTCTAGGTTTAATTAGCAACTTTATCCCATTTTATCGGGATCACACTCTGAAAACAGTGCTGGAGTCAAATGTTGCCACAAACTAGGATGCAAGTTTGTTGTTTCCTGTTAGTTTCCAGATGCCTGGGCCCTGTGTGTATTCCTATTCTGACTGTATGTGTATGACAAAGAAATACAGTAACATTGGCAAGACCCCAGGGAATAATGGCTGCTCTGGACCCAAGAGAAACACTGTTTAAGTTACATTTTCAGAATTCCCCTGCTGTAATGGATAGGTGTGCTGCTGCAAAGACAGCAAGTTAAAAAACACTGTTTGTTTAACTGTTGCCATAACACACTGTTCTTCTTTTGATACTGAATGCATATGGTCTATTACAACATTCAATGAACTCTGACATGGTGAAGGATTTATGAGTTATTATGCCAGACAAAATTAGTCATTACATGAAAAGAAGTTATCCAGACTGAAAATAAATGCCAAGGGAGGTGGGGAATCAGAATCAGGTTGGACTTTGTGCTATCATTATAAAGCTAGAGCAAACAAAACTAACTGGTATCTACAGATACATCATCACCTGCAAGAATTTAACAATCTAAAGGTTTAATTTCCTACCCAAGACTTCCCTGAAACATACTTATAGAATATTGGGTCAAAATACAGCTGATCTGAGATAGCAAGTTGTTGCAAGCACTTTGTTTCAGTGTAACTACATGCAATACAAGAAATTATCATGACCACTAGCCATGATGTTGCAAAGCTCCTAGGGAGAGGCACAGAATCAGAGAAGCATACAATCAGCTTGGATTAACTCAATTGCTTTGTTCAATTTGTTGTCACAGGAATCAATAACAGAACTAAAGCCAACTGTGGGACAACCAGAGCAGGAAGCTGGTTCTCAGTGATGGTGTTCTCAAAACCACCACGGCAGCAACAGTATTTTTTAATCCTGATTGAATCTACAACCCAGAAAATTCAACATATCATAAGCAGCGGTGTCTTAGCTTCCTCCCTTCCCCATCACTGAATAAAAGATAGAGTAGAAAGAGTGCTTGGATGTTATTGTACCTGTTTTAATGTGGAGGGAAAGTAAAAAGCCTGCTTCTCTCCCCACTCCAAAAACACATTATTTAGGGATCCTGCTCACACAAAATCAAGTGGCTTGTGGTGGTATTTTAAATTCACCACCTTCTAGGGAAGACAACATGGTGTGAAGCTATTTAAAGAACATCTCATTCACAAAGGTCTCCAATTCAGTCTTCAGAGACAGATATGATTTTCTTGCTACTTCAACATCTTTACTAGCATGACATTTGCTTCAGAGGGAGTTCATTTGCTGTTCCAACATCAAAATGGAGCAAGAGCAGCTGCCAGGAGAGGGATAAAAGGAAACACTGGTGACAAAGAGCAGCAGGGTCATTTCTAGAGCAAAGAAATGTGGAACAGAGAGAACTGCCCAACTGTCACCTTCTCCAAAAAGCTGCGAGGGATGCAGACCTCTCCTCTAACCCCAGCACTGGTTCTTAGCAGCAAGAAGGAAAATAAGACAGAGAACTAAATCAGGCTGAAGCCTTTAAATGGCAAATTATTATAAACCAACTTTAAGCACCTGAGTGCTCCCTGTTAAAGTCAAGCTCAGGCTTAAGCTCTCCAGTAAGCAAAGTAGTCAGTAACTCCTACAGAAAACTCAAAAGAAAACAATTTTGGCTAGAAAGCACTACAGAGTACAGAGATCACTGTCTTGGAGGTGATCGTCTTTGGGATGAATTCAAGCATCAGTGCTAATCATGATCATCATCTTTGTATATTCAGTATCCTGAACAACCTTGGGGCCAAGCTGTCAACTGCAACACAAACACCACAAAAACTATACTGCAAGAGCCACAGACAGGGCTGGCAGGCCAATGAAGCAAGGGAAGTGCTCGTAGAGCCTGATCTCACACATCAGAGAGATGCACTATCTCAGATAGCACCATCTGTCATTTACAGCAGTTGCCCCCTTCTCTAGATCTCAGTCACATCAGCGCAGCACTATTGAATCAAGTACCACTCCATCATTTTAATTGCTTCTCAAAGAAGAGGCCAAATTCCCACACTGCTGCTTTAAAGCCAAAGACGAGGCCCATCTTGGTCAACATGCCTTTTGATAGGCTTACAAGCTTGTTCTGGATCATCCACTTGGTTTGACTACTTTGATTTCCCCCACACACACCCTCTTATTAATACATTGGCCAGAGCAAGACAGGGATTTGTCCCCATTCAACAAGACAAGCAGACCCTTGCCCTCCTCTTAGATGAGGGCATACCACCATTCTTGCAAACTTCAAGACAAATCTTTATACATAATCAAAGTCAAAAGAAAAGACTCCTTCCCTTTGCTCCTCACTGCATTTTATTATGAGGTTGCAGTTTTGTAGGAAAAAAGGTTTTAAAGATGCAAACTCTGGAAAATTATTGTTTGCAAAGAAAAAGTACTAACATACACCGATAGGAATTTTAATTCTATGATACCTCATGTATATGCATGTTTATTCTGTTGTATGTCAGGCCACAGTTTATTTAGAGCATGACATTTCTCTGACTAATCACCCCCCTCAAATTCACAGGCAGTAGCACTGCGCTCATGACACCTTTAAGGACTCAGCATTAGGATTTATGAATAAAATATTACCAGAGTGTTACAGAATACTGAGGACTGTATCTGCAGAGTTGTATATCAAGGTATGTGTGGGCTTGTCAAACACCCACATGATAAATGATCATTACTGCAGCTCGGAGTACTCTTTTTGTGGATCAGGGATAAATCTGTGCAAGCATTTTATTATGCGTTGTTCTACTTACATTTTCTGCATTAAAGGGTCACAAAAAAACCCTTTACACACATAAAGGCTGAAGGACATTTATGCACAATGCTTAGCCACGAAATCAAAAGACTTATTCTAACACTCAAAGTCCTGTTTTCACAGTTAGTTCTTGTGGTAGAAGAAAAAAGCCACAAGTCTATGCCTGGAACTGGACCATAACATTTTATACCGTGCAACTTGATACAATCTTTGTGGAGAATTCTAAGGTTAAAACCCTGCTGAGGAGCATCAAAGAACTAGAACTGATTACAAATTGTCTTCAGTCCTTCGCCCTTGTGCAGAGTGCTGTCAAAAAGATTACACCCGTGCAAAGCAAGTGGCAAATCCAAGGGGAAAAGAAATCTCTCAAGAGTCAGAAAAGGCTAAGCTTGATGCAGTAGATTTTCAAAAAGGGACAGGTCCGTGCCCTGTGTTTCTAATGCATAGTATTTACTTTTATACATACTTTTTAAATGAGTGAGAGCTCCTGACAAATCTAGATACACTATCATTCTGTTTGATACTCAAACAGCTGACTCGCTACTGCTTTACAGCACTCTTACTGTGAATAAAATAGTAAGAGACAGATGCATGTCCCCATGAATAACTGCCTTCACCAGCAAGAGATTAGAATTGATCTGTCATGTTTCATCAGCAGCAGTCACCAATCGCATATCTCCATGCATCACTGGGGATGACAAATTAGTTGCAACCGAACCGGGCTTTGGCAGGATCTAGAGCAGTGTCTCTACTTGCCCAGTTTAAATTAGTATGGTCAGATTTTTGCCAACTCGCTCATCAAGCAGCTCGAGCTCATTGAACTACTCACAAAACACTCCTGCTCAAAGTTACACGAGCCAGCTCTGTAACAAGCTCCTCAACAGCCTCGTGCTTCTTATACAGAGGCATTAAAACACAAGGAAGCACTGACTTACGACAGTATGCAATTCATTCTTCAGCCCTGTTCTATGTAGGAGTGATTCATACAGCTAACAGGTAACCCTTCCAAGTAACAGATCTGTACTGAGGAAACAAAGGGTCAATTACAAGCTGAGCACTTCATCTGCAAGTTTCATATTTCCTTAATATTGTATTAAAAGTTTTTTCCCCTAACATTTTGCCATCAATCTTGTCCCCCTCAGCTTTCATAGTATGAACTGCCTGAAAAAGCAGCTGAGCTGACAGTCTCTAAACTTCACAGCATGACAGAGGCCAGTGACACCAATTAAAAGCGTTTGTAAAGCCAGTGTGGAAGGAAGATATACTTGTTAGGGTGGGTCGTTCAACACTGGCGTCTGACATAACTCCATATGGACGTCTCAGATAAGTGTGTCCCTGCAGCTGCCATCCCACCAGTCTCACGCCTCACCGAAAAGAGCTGGTTCAACTTCAAAGGTCGAATAAAAGATGGATAATATGGTTGTAGCATTTAGTCAAACACTGGGTCTCAGATTTTACTCACACATTACAGACACTGATATTGGAAAGCAGGGTTTGTGGTAGCCCAGTTAAAAGCTGTCAGGGAAACTGGTATCAACACCAGGACTGCAACCCAGTTGACTTCTTTTGCTCTCACTGCTGAAAATTCATCGACCTGACAGTGCCTAATGACACTTTTAGAGTATTTCTAAGACAAGACACTTATTAAACTCGCATACAGTCAAAAATGAAGTCACTGTGGATTTGATTCACTAAAGCTAGCAGCAAAAGGTTGTATGACAGATCAATAGCAAGTCAGTAAGTTCAGACAAAGGCATGTGGGGAGAAACTCTTTATGCTGGATACAGCGTTCTGGTTTCAGGCAATGAACCTCCTCACCAAACAGGGGCCCTAGGAGCTGCTCCAGATCTCTCAGAGGCAATATGTAAATAATCAGTCAAGTCTGGTGGCTGGCTGAGCTGATGGAACTGGTGACTTTTCTTATTAAGGCTTAAAAGATAATCTCTATCCAAAAACCACAAGATTGTTGGTGCATGATTATTAACAAAGAAAAAGAGCATCAATAAACAATATAAAACTTCTACAAAAGTTTAGTCGTGATATTTTTTAAAGAAGTTTGTATTTCATAAAAATAAAGGCAACATTCACAATACCATAATGCACCATGCAATACCTGCAATGGAAAGCCACACACACATAACATACTCAGCTATGGCAAAGATGCTGAGTACAATCCTCATCACATTGATCCTTCCTTAAATAATAAGGATAAAGAAACAGCATGAGCTTCAGCTGGAACTTCTCTCAGGTTAAGTGGCAGCTGGTTTGCTCATGAGGAAGTATAAACATGCTTTAAACACTAATGAGAAGTGGATCCAATTCCCATCTTTTCATGGGTACAATACTTGAAAGAACAGGTTCTCAGGGACACAGGCAGCTCCAGAGGAAGCTACACAAAGCTTTAAAATGTCCTACCAGAGACTGAGGCATGACTTATTCCTTATCCACTGCAAAAACAAGTAGGTAAAAACACCTTAACATTAAACATGGCTGTTCAGAAAGTTGTATAAAGGTTCCACGCAGTCAATGTGAAAGAAACTTTCAGATGATACCCAGACACTCCTCCAGACAGCAGTGCAGGATACCTCTTCACACTTTAAGGAGCCTACAGAGATCAGGCTCCTAAACTAGAACCAGAACTGCACACCTCTATGAACACTGCTCCATAATGACCTCTGAAGTCATTACACGACTTTCTGTTTATGTTAGAACAAAGCTGACTTTTTCCATATCACTGAGCACTCTGTTTATGACCTTAATTTCAACTATAGTCCACTGGCAAGAGCAAGACAAATGTTTCCTTCTTCTCTTTTCTTCCCAACATGCAGCTGAAGATGACTGACTTGCAGCAACTGCACCATTAAAAACTAAATTCCACTGAAAATCAATTGTTTAAAGAAATGCAATCCAATTAACTCAGTAATGTACCCAACTGAAAAAAATTGAGATGACACTCTAAGTGTGGACTTGAATAATGCCACTAATCTCCAAATACATTTAGAACTCAGGTTTCCATACAGCGATTATTAGGCAATTGCTCGGTTTTACTGCTTAGAAAGATTTTGCAATAACAGAGAAAGAAAAAAGTCTATAATGAAAATGTGTGGGAGTCTTTACTGCCTTTCAGTCTTCACAGCACTTCCTTATGCCCAGGCTCCCCTAACTTTGTATCTGCTTCCTTCCATTGTCCTGCACACCCCACCACACCACTCTAGAGCCTAAGAGCCAACGGAGACCAATAGTAGTCCTGGTGCCTGCAGTATTCATATTCACATTAGCAGCATGTTATCAACTTCAACAAAAGCTTCAAACAGGCAGCTAGAAATACAAGTTTTAAATAAGTATTCTGTCTCTTGCTTCAATACAAAATATTATACAATGGCTGTAAATAAAATCTTCTCTTTCTTACTTTTTGTTAAAAAAGAGGAAGAGCAAAACTCTACTTTAATTCCAGACTGGAATAAAAGCTAACAACATTTCAAAATGCAACATAAACAATTTTAACAAAGAAAAAGAAAAGAAACTTGTCTTAATTCCTGCAAGACTATTCAGGTTTACATTCTTGAAAAGGAGATAAAATGCATCAAAAATCCTTTCTAAAGATTTTGAATTCAAGTTTTAGGAATTGCAACAAGCCTCCTTTCTCCCATGCTGTATAGAAGTCCAATGATATTGTTCATTATTTAGAGACTTACAAAAAAGACAGATCACAGTATGCTATCCTGTACCAACAGGGATTTCTTGTTAAGACTTCAGCATTGCAGTTGTGCTGTTATAGCTCTGATAGTTCTGTTCAGACAGGAACCAGACGCAGAGAAGGAAAGGGCTGTCAGCTCACCCATAACCAGGGCATGTACAAACCCACCATCAGTCATTCATTTCCTTTGGAACAGCTCAACCAATTTAATCGTACGAAGGAACCTCTTTATCACTCTTACAGTCAATTTAACTTGTGGGTAAGGCTCTGATAACTAGGAGTTTTTGTGAAGTAAAGCCATTAATCAGATATGATTAATCTTCACAGAGGAAAATGGAAAGTGTTAAAACTGTCAAACTTTTATTAATCTCTATGTTTTAGGGAACACTTATGCTCTGAAGGACAACACCGTATTCCCTAAGCACGCAGATTAATGGCACAAGTGAAATAAAATAACAAACCATAAAAAAACATTTTCATTCTAGGTTACCACATACTTCACATTTTAATCAACTTCTGAGCATGATAATGAGCCGGCTATAGCCAGCCTCAAAAACACAGGCTCTGAGAACTGGCTGTAGTATCTGGTACCGGCTGTCTGCTCAAAGCATCTAAAACCACTTATGTTTTCAGCCATGAGTGGAGGGAGGCTGTAGTGGGATACGGAGCTTCGCACCTGCTCCTGGCACCCTCAGTACCAGAATTCTGCTTGTTCCCAACTCTCACCTGCCACAAAGCCTTCGAGCCTTAAGATAAAGCGTTTGAGTTTCGACCTTTATCTTCTGGACTTCAAATCAAAGGGAAAAAGGCACAAAACTGCAAAAAACCACCACCCCCTAAGAAAACCAAGCCGCCCCCCGCCTTTAAAGCGCGTTCCCCTTTCTGCTTAGCCGAGGCGTGCAAGGCTGTTGTGCGACTGAGCCCCAACTGCCGCCTTCTTCGGGGGAGCGGGGCAGAGGCACAACCTCTGCCTTAAGGAACCGAGCGCCTGGGCCTGGCCGGCGAAAAAAAGGAGGAGAGTGGGAGGAGAACGGAAGAAGAGCGGGCGGGCTGCCGCGGGCTCGCACGGCCCCGAAGGCCCCGGAGCATCCCCTCCGGCGCGCGGCCCTCACAGCTTCCCGCCGTGACCCGCGCGCCCCTCAGCGTCCTCACCTCACCCCGCCCCGCTATTGGCCCCGCCCACTGCCCATCAGTCGTTTCTTGCCTTCTATTGGTCGGCCGTCCACCTGTAGGCGGGTTTTCTCGTCCGTCACGCGCCGCCGTGCGCAACTTCTCCTTTACCGCGCCTCGCCGCTCCCTACTCGTGAGGAGAGCTGTCAATCACGCCGCCGCCGCGCCCCCGAGTACCATTGGCCCAGTAACCCCTTTTCGGGCTTTCGTTTCTCTCCATTGGCAAATTGGATCGGATAGGGGGCTGCGATTGGGCAAAAGGCAGGCCTTGAGGGCAGGACTTGGGTGGAGGCGCGAGTCCATTGGCCAGCGGGCCGGAGCGGCGCCGTGTGATTGGCAGGCGAGGTAAAGGAGGCGTGGCCCCGCGAGGTGAGGGTTGTGTGAGGTGACGGAATCTCGCGGGGTCTCGCTGGCTCCGGGCGCGGAGGCGCGCGGTGATTGGTCGTCGGAGGTCAAGGGGGCGGGACTGAGCCGGGGAGCCTCCGCAGCGGCCGAGTCCTATGGGCCGGCCGCGCTGGCTTCCCTCTCGGTGATTGGGTGGGGGCGGCTCTCGCGGCGCCTGGCAGGCCGCGCCCGATTGGCTGTCGGGCGGGTGCCGGGCGCGCGCCCCGCATGGGGGCGGGGGGGGGGGGGGGGAGGGAGGGGGGGAGGAGGGCAGGCCGGGTGCGCGTGCCCGCTGTGCGCTCCGCGCCGGGGCTCCGCGAGGAGGTGAGTGGCGGCACAGGCGGCGCGGGGCGCGCGGCACGGGCGGCCGGGGGGGGCGGGGCGGAGCGGAGCGGCGCGCGGCGGGGGCCCGCGAGCCTGCCGCCCCCCACCCCCGCTGCCCGCGCGCACGCAGCGCAGACCCCCCCCCCCCCCTCCTCCCCCCCCCCCTCCCCGGCCCTGCCCGCCCCGCCCCGCCCCGCCCGGGCGGCCCCGGCCCCGCTGTCAGCGCCCGCGCCGCCCCCGTCATTCATTTGTCACCCGCCCCGCTCCCATTCCCCCCCCCGCCCTCCCCTTCCCCCGGCGATCCCCTCTCTGCATCGTCCCTTTCCCTGCCTCCGTCTGTTTTTATCTTCTTTTCGCTACCTCTTGCCCCCGCTAACCCCCTTTCTCAACCCTTCTCCCTCTTCTCACCCCTTCTCTCCTCTCTTCCTTCCCTTCGCCTCACCCCTTCCCTCCACTCTTTCCTCCCCTCTCCTCTCCTGTTCCCTCCCCTTTCCTCCCCTCTCCTCACCCCTTCCCACTCCTCACCCCTTCCTTTCCCTCTCCTCAACCCCTTCTCTCCCCTCTCTTCACCCCTTCCCTTTCCCCTCCCCTCTTCACCTCTTTCCCCTCCTCTTCTTTTCCCTCTCCTAACCCCTTCCTTCCTCTCACCCCTTCCCTCCACTTTCTTTCCCTCCCCTCACCCCTTTCCCCCACTCTTCTTACCCCTTTCCTCCCCTCTTCTCTCCCATTCCTTCTCTGCTTCTCACCTCTTCCTTCTCATCTCCCCTTCTTTCCCCTCTCATCTCCCTCCCCTCTCCTCTTCCCTGCTCCTCACCCTTTCTCTCCCCTCTCCTCACCCTTTCTCTCCCCTCTCCTCACCCCTTCCCTCCCCGCTCCTCACCCCTTCCTTCCCATCTCCTCACCCCTTCCCTCCCCTCTCTTCACCCTTTCCCTCCCTCCTCACTTTTTTTGGGTGCTTGTGTGTGTTTCAGGCCTTCAAGGAAAAGTTGCAAACTCCCAAGTTTTGTCGCTGTGTTTGAGGGAGCAGGTGTGGAAAGGAGGGAGCTATGTAGGAGGTGCCTGGGCGCGCAGGGAGGTGTCGAGGAGACCGATGGAGAGGATGTGGGAATGGAAGGGGTAGGCTTGTCAGTCCTCTCAGGGTGTTCCAGGGAAGAGACTCCCAATCCTCCCTCCAAGGGAAGGGGGATTGGTCAGGTATTTTTTTATTAAAAAAAAAAAAACAAACTGAAGAAAAAACCCAAACCAAACCCAACCCCGTTGCCCAAGGATGGAGTTTCAGTAGCCACCCACGGCTGGACTCTTGGGGAAGAGGGTTCATGCACTCTGGCTCACGCACACATGAAGAGATTCTCCAAATTGTTTGGCTTCGCGAAGAGATAAGGCCAGTTGGGCTCAATGTTTTTAAAGGTGGGCCGTGTATGATGAACCCCAACTTCTTTTAAAGTGTAGCAGATTTCATTTTTATGGCCAAATGACAGCTTAACCCAGTGGTTATCCAGTCAAAGGGCATTTTTTTGAATGTCTCTTTGTGGCACAACAGCCAACGCAAAAATGATGGCGGCTTACAATGGCGGTACGTCTGCAGCAGCAGCAGGTCACCACCACCACCATCACCACCACCTTCCTCACCTCCCTCCTCCTCACCTCCATCACCACCACCACCCTCAACATCACTTGCATCCAGGCTCTGCAGCTGCGGTACATCCCGTACAGCAGCATGCCTCTTCGGCAGCCGCGGCCGCGGCAGCTGCGGCCGCGGCGATGTTAAACCCCGGGCAGCAGCAGCCGTATTTCCCATCACCGGCACCGGGTCAGGCCCCTGGACCAGCTGCAGCAGCCCCAGCTCAGGTACAAGCTGCAGCAGCTGCTGCAGTTAAAGCGCACCATCATCAGCACTCACAACATCCACAACAGCAACTGGATATTGAGCCGGACAGACCTATTGGATATGGAGCCTTTGGTGTTGTCTGGTGAGTAAAGAAAAAAAAACTGAACCGATTTTTCCTTTTCATTTTTTACCAGATCATAATTCATTCTTGGGTTTGTCATTTGAATCAGAATACAAGAGAGCTGCTTACTACACAGTTTTTTACTGGTTCTCCTCTGTTCTTAGAAAGTTGGCTTCTCTTGTTTTTGTTGGCAGAAGGAGGTGAGGAGCAACCTCTGACTGACAGGCCGCACCAAGAGTCTCTTTTGAGACAAGTGCAACATCTTTATGTACCTTCTGTGCATTTTATTAGAATATGCATGTTGTGTAGCTAAGCTGCGCTTCCTAAAGTTTCAGGTTAAGAAATGAGCATTAGAATACATGTTTTGACCTGACTTAAGAGGTAGGAATTAAAAGCATATGAAAATGTCTTCCTTCTTCAGTCACCTGTCAAGATCTTTGTCTAGAAGGCTGTTTGACCTGCAGTAGTACGCTGTATGCTGCCTGAAACAGAGTATCTGAACTTTGCTCTCCTCTCGTAAATGTAAATGGGATTTTCTGCCTTACTGTCGTACTGCCTGCAGTCCTTTTATTCCCCCAGCTGCTGTTTCAGAGGATTCTGTCAGTGGAACATAATCTCTTTTGATATATTTTGTGACCACCTTAGAATAATGGATGTAATTATTGCCCATCAGGATTGCTGAAGCAAAGCTGGCATGATTTTTTTATTTATTTTTTTAATGGTTGTCAATTTACCCCATTCTGAAATGTTCGTTGGAAACACAAGCACTGCCGTGGTGGTGTTGCTGAGAGCAAGCAAGCCGCGGCACGCTTCCTGTGTCGCAAAGACAAAGTTTGAAGTGTGCAGCTGTGTCCTTCCTCTACAGAACTTCCCGCAGCATTTGTTCGGGAGGACTTTCTGTGGGAGTTGTCCCTTACGTGCTGTCTGTACTTCAGTTTTACTGGGACAGCAGTGTTACGTGGCTGAGGCTTCAGTCCCTACCAGCATAGGGTGGCGAAAGCTTTGCAGGACAGGCCTTGGAAGAGCAGACTCATTATTCCTTCCTCCCTGCCCTTAAAGTTGGTCACTCGTAACCAGAACAGCGTATGTAATAAAGTTGTGCTTTCCGGGAACGCTGCCCCAGCTGCGCAAGCTGGGCATGGGTTAATGTTGTAGTTGGTCCCTTAGTTCGGAAGGCCTGGGAGTTAATTTGCTCAGTTTTCAAAGTCAGAGGGAGGGGTGCTATTGTACAGCAGGCGCTGCTGTCTTCTTGCTATGGTACAGTATGAAAAAGAACATCAAAGAATGAAAACTGACAAGAGATCTGCTGTAAAATATGATCTAAAGATTATTTCCATCTGTTCTTTTTTTTTTTTTTATCAAGTGTGGAGTTTCTTTAACTTAATTGTTACAGGCTTGCCTAAATTTAGGTTGTTATGTAAGATCAGACCTTGTTATCATTTCTACAAACATTTTATTTACCTGGACGTGTTTCCTAGGTCTTTATTTTCCCAGTTTTATTTGCAAAAAATAAGGTGCAGAGAGAGATTTGCTTTCATAATATTCAGTAGAATAAAAGGTCAAGCTTGCATATTTAATATCATTAAGAATGCTGAGGGCAAGAAAGAAGCTCAGAGAGAAGGGAAGGTCTGCTCCTGACTGACATCAGGTAGGACAGTGCCAAAAGTGCTCACCGGTCCAGAGACCCCTGAATGTGGAACTGCGCCCATGCCAGTGGGAATTGCCACTGGTGGGACAGCACTTGCAAAGTTGTAACTGCAGCTTTTAATTCTAGGTAACAACAGCTTTAAAAAGAGAAAAAAAAAATAAAAAGAACAAAACCAGCTTAAAATAGAGCAAATGCAAATAAAATAAAAGCAGAAGCTTGGAGGTCAGGTCTGGTAAAGCTGTGAGGCTGCACAGCCTGAGTGTGTAATTGGCTGAAATGAGTTCCTCTTTACTCATGTGTATTTGCATTCAGCGGTCACTGTTAGGCTTTTGACATTTCATATTAACTTCTGCAACTGAATGCAAACTGAATGAATGAGTCGGTAAGCAATAATTAAACGTGAAAGAATGCCTGTGTAATTTAATTTTAGTCGTGTGAGATAATGGGGCTGAACATAAACATTGATTTTGATATTTATAGTTTAAGTTGACTTAGACATTAAAAATGTATACTTTGATAAAAGTGCAACTCAGAGTTTTCAGTAATGTAGAGCCTAAGCTAATTTTGAGTAAGGGTTCTGTTGCTTGTCTGTCTGCCTGTGCTGTCTTGGCGTAATAGATAACTGGAAAGTTTGTATCTGAACTTCTGAGGGAAATACATGTTATTCTACAGACAGTTTGAGTATTTGAAGAAGTAGTCTTTCATCTTGCTGCTCAGATGTGTCATTGCATTGTCTAGAAAGAAACAGCTTACCCTGTGGATAAGTTTAGCTCGAAATAAGTGATCAGTAGCATGTGGTATTGGGTTTCCTGTTAGCTTACTGAGAGAGATTTTGACTTGGCAGTTGAATTAGCATTTGTCGTTAGTTCATTTGTCTGGTACGCTGTGATGTTTTGGGGTAGCTAATGTGCTGCTGTAGTTTTTCACTCATGAAGAGCCGAAGCATCATGCTTCAGCATTTTCATTATTAATTCCTGCTGCCGCTAGGATTTGTGTACACAAACTGTATCCTTGCTCATCTGCTCACCGTTAGGTTTTAAATCGACTGCCCTTGGCACGCCATTGCCTTTGACTGAGTGTAGGATTTAAAGTGAACTGAACCCAAGCTGGCAAAGTAGAAAAGAATGTCTTGAACAATCAGTATTAAATTACTGTATTTATCCATTTTCATTGTGCTTTAACATAAAGGTGTCCATGTTCATAACGAAGTTTAGTGCTTGTGAACTGTGACAAAGGAGGCGTGGGAATTGCTGAAGCAGGAGATGATGCCTTCTTCATGTTCTGCAAGTTTGCCTCGCACATTGCCATGAACCCAGTTGTGTTCCTGAGTTGCTGAAAACAGAGCAGTTTATTCTTTAAGTATTCACTGTTAACATGTTCTTAAAGGGCTGAAAAAATGCTGGCTTGTAGTTTCAAGTGACAAGCACTCTTTGTGCCTCAGGTTTCAAATTATCTATCTGATTTTTGGGAGTCCTCAATTTGTTCTGAGAATAAGGAGCTGTCCTTTGCCGAAGTGCTCCCTGCTTTGCTGGGGAGACCTGCTGCTGCCATCTGGTGGGGTTCTCAATGGTAATAATAATAATAACAATAATAATAACAATAATAATAACAGTAATAATAACAGCAACAATAAATATCCCTTGAACCTGCCAAGGCTCATTGGTTTGGGAGTGACGGGTAAAGCCTTAATACCTCTGCGAGAGGCACTCGTGCTGTTTTCATGCAGGATTCCTAAACCAGTGAAGAGGAACTGCAACTTCTGTGGAGGCAGACAGGGAATAATGACTTTTGTTGCTGGTTCAAGCTGTTAATGGTGCTGCTGAAATGTTATGAAAATGTTGTATTGGTTGGGATGTATCCAGTCCCATGGGATAAGAAACCATGGCTCTGTGAGGTGCGTGGGGATTGTATTTGTCTTACTTGTGTCTCTGATTTTGAAAAGTTATTGTCATTCATCAAAGACTGGCAAATCAAGCAGTCTGTTTATCAAAACAATGATAAAAGTCATCTTTGTGGAAAATTTGTTGTAAATGATAATAGAAAAAAACTTCATGAATTATTTTTTTTAAAAAAAAAGTCCTGATTTACACAATATTAAACTACAGTGGGGTTTTAAATGTATTAGCTTCTAAAACATGTTATTCAGAAAGTCAAGCAGCACTGTAACGCTCGGAATAGTTTGTCTGCTGATGTTGGGACAGGACGTTATGTACAAGATGCCATAACTTTTAAAGGCAGAAATAATTTAGCCTGTCTGCTGTTCGTTCCTGGCCTTCAAAGGCCTGAAGTCATTAAAGTAATTGCTAAATAAAAAATTAAATAATATTCCATACAGTTGATTGTTGCCCGGACCCTAAAACTATTTTAAGAGGATTTTATCACTATACTGATACTAAGCACAGCAGTCAGAAAGGCGTTTCTAGGATAAACCGATAATCTCCTAAGTGTTACCTTAAAGGAATGTGTCATGCCGAGCAAGTATGCAATACAGATGATTTGTTTTGGACAAAATTACTAGAATGTGGAGGGGGGGGGACGGGGACGGAAATGATGTTACAGCTTCAAAAAAAGTATTAATAACTGCAGAATAAGTTCCCCTTCGGATGCTGTGATGCTTCAGATATTGCTGCGAACGACAATGATGTTTTGCATAGTCAATGCAAATAAAAATACAGAAGTTTTGTCTGGTAAGCATGAAAGGTTTAGAAAAAGGTGAAATGTGGAAAGTTACTTTATGAAACCCTTTAAGACATTTGGTATGAGATATTTTTTTCTAAACTAAAGCTGCTTCTATTGTCACCTTTACCCAGTCCCTCAGAACTCAGTTGTTCGTGGAAGACAGCAGTTGAACATTAGGCAAATGTACATGTTAATTAGCATTTAGATGGACAATTGCTTGCTTTGCTTTTATCTATTTCATGTGTTATTATGTGTTACTCTAAAATGACTTTATTTTTGTTATTGATTCAGAAGTTTATCCTGGAGCCCTCATTGTGAGTGATACTGAGCATAAAGGGAGAGCTGTATGCAGGAGGTGGTGTCTCCACAGTAGATAGAATAGAATGTCCACCCGAGTTGGATAAAGAGGCTCTGGGAGGGGTAATCCACACCAATAATGCTATCTAGAGAGAAGATCCCTACAAAACATTCAAACTAAGCAAATCCAAGACAAATCCAAAGAGCCTTTTAAAGTACTGATATTTCAACTGGCTGAGATACAGCAACAGTACTAATCAAGAGTAGAACTCGGGGTTTTCTCTAAGAGTGGAAAACATCTCCAGTGTAATGTGTTGGTTTGCTTTTCATAATGGACAACAAAAATGTTTAAAATTAGTTAATAAAATGGTCAAAGATAGTTTAAAAAACCTTCTAGGATGTTTGGAGGACTTGGCTGTCTATATTGACTGCTGTATTTGTCATTGCCATGATCTTCATTCATCTAGGTGTATATGAAGCTCTTCCATTCACGTGGTCCATCTGCTTTGTCTACATAGGCTGTAACAGAAGAATGTGAACAGAAGTGTCCAGTTGGGAAATGTCACCACTATGGTTCTTTCTAGTTCCAGTATGCAAGGAAGGACCTTCCGTTAGAAGCTGTGAAATAAAGGTCATTACAATTTCCTGACTCCTTATGGATGACATGTCCAAAATGATGCAGTCTTGCATTGTGCAGCTGGATAGAGTCTCTTTATTACTGTCTTGAGTGAGCTGTGCGTTCCAGGCAGGACCATTCTGGATAGGAGCACCACGCTGAATACTGGCTTTTTTGGTTTCCCACTTTTTCTCCTATGCTTGAGTGAGTTTTTCTGTTGTCTGGGGTATCTGATGCAGATAGGCAGTGATTTCCTAAGGAAGAGACCAAGTCATTTTTATCCATTTATTTCTTGGAGGAAACCGTGAGGATGCCTTAGGCAAAGAGGCAATGGGCACATTACAGAATGGCGCGCGTATTGTGTTTCACACTTAACCAGCACAATTTAAGGATCTGCAGGTGATTATCTTTAATCATTATGTCAGTATTTTTTAAATGATTGCTTTATCTAAATTGCATTCTGACTCTGTTTGTGAAGAAATACAGGAGAACAATGACCTCATTCAGTGTTTTTACATGGGGAATTTTGCAAAGCTTATATCTTTTAGTTGGGGTGGGATTTTTTTCAAGTTTCATGAAAGGAAAAATTCTGTTGACATTTAACTGACTATTCCCCAAATGCGCTGAATTAAATGAAATGGATATAATAACTCCTTGCATTTAAATTAGACGTCGGGAATTAGATGAAATTCTATCTAAGTAATATACTAGAGTGTTCATTATCGTCGTGTAAGATGATGCAAGAAGGAAGGAATGTGGATAACTTTCAAAGCTGGGAGAGGACCATTTTGGATAAATTAGTTCCCTGTAAATTATGCCAAGGTCAGCATTTCACAGGTCACTTGAAATCCTGTTGTTTTGCAGCACCTGCCAATCTTGATGTGGTTTGTATCCACGTACAACCGTGTGCTGATCGTACAGTTAGAGCACGGCAGCGTCCAGTATTTTCTCTTCCCTCTGAATTCCACAAATGTTACAGCAGAACAGCTTGTGTCTGGATCTAGAATCCAATATTGCTTTCTCCGAAGATGTATTCAGGTGTTCTTTTCCCCTCTCCCTTGATGTACTCTTTCACCTTTTTTTAAGAGTGTTTAAATTGTTGATTTCACTGATCTGAAAACACCAATGCCTTTAGTGTTTATAAATGGGAGAGGGTGTAAGCATTCATGCCAATTGTGTGTGATCAAATGGAGGAGTAAATAAAGGCAAGTAACAAGTGTGCGCGTGTTTTGTGAGGTCGCTTGATGTCGCCAGGCTGCTGGAGTTCTTGGGGGAACAAGGAGACTGAGAGTGAAAATAGCTTTCGGCAGGTAAAGTAGAAGGAAGCCTTTGGGATATGTTTGAAGTGTTTTTTGATGACTTGTAATGGTTGTATCTGGGTCTCATGTATCTTTAATCCTCTGGAAAGTTCTGACTTCTAGTCCAGAATAGGTAATGTTCAGCTTTTTATGTAAGGAAAGCTAGCTTAAAGTTGTATAGAGCTTACTTAAACTGAATTTATATTTATTAAAATGAACAATAATTTGTTAATATAATAGGTAATGGTTTTTAAAATGGCATATTAAAAAAATCCGCAATGAACTGTAAATTAAATGCTAGAAAAGAAGAGAATTGAGAAGCTGGCTTAGTCTGAAAAACTGAGCATAGATGAATGGGTTTTATGATGGAGAGAGATGTTTGCGGGAATGATGTTGAATTTTTGGTTAAACTATTTCTGTAGGCTCTTATATGTAAGCAGACTCATCTGTTCTGTGTTTGAGGGTTAGCTTTTGAAGTCCTGTTCGTCCAAGTTGTTTGTAAGCAAATACAGAACAGTACTTTTACTACTGGATTTTGTGTGCCAATGAGATCTAGCTCCCAGTATTTTAATGTGGAAGTTTTGATTACTTGATCACAAGGTGCCTTTGGTTTCTCAATGCTAAAATTTGCAGTAGATCGTAGAATAGTTTGGTTGGAAAAGACCTTTGAGGTCATCAGTCCAACTGTGCCTGTCCACCACTAAACCATCCCTGAGCACCTCATCTACCCATCTTTTAAAAACCTCTAGAGATGATGACTCAACCACTGCCCTGAACAGCTGGTTCCAGTACCTGAGAACCCTTTCAGTGAAGCAGTCCAGTCTTCCTTGTACACAGAGTGTGAATCATTTTCCCCTCTCTATTTTTGAAAGATGAAGGTGGCACACAGGGAATGCTACAGTCTTGTGTGATCTGGGGATAATTTAGTTGGGTGGAGTGTGAAGCTGGGTTGTAATGTTTAATCGGTTTACAAATTTATTCTACTGCGTCTAAGAAAGGTTCCCCACACAGTTGGTGTGGTGGCCAACCCATCACCATTCCCATGTTCACAATTGCTTGGTAACGCTTGTATTCTCATCCCAAACTTGGGATAAGGCATGCTGAAGCGATGTTAATTACTTGCTAATAGCAAGAATAGGTTACAGGACTGTTCTAACTGGTCCAAGTTGAATTTGAACTGAGACAAGGAATACACATATCTTTTTCTACCTTTGTTGGTTATACCTTTGCTGTGTTTAGATTTCTGCTAATTTGGGTTCTGTGCTTATTTCCTAACTCTGGAGATTTCAAGAGAATGGAACTGGCTACTTTGTTGATTTTGTTGAAAAATGAAAGTCCTAGGAATAAAGAATAAGATGATACATGGGCAATTTAGATTTTAAAATCCTTCTGGAGTATGAGAAGTAATGTAAAAGTAGGATCTGTACTCAGAACAGCTTCTAGGGTTTACTGAAAACCCATTTATTTCTGGTCAAAAGAATTCAATAAAAAGAAGCTTGGCTCAGTTATTGCAATTTCCTCTGTAACCTTCAGAATCTAAGAGCAAGCACTTGATTAAAGATTAAGTTATAACTATTATTATGAGAGTAATCTATCTGGAAATGTTTTGATTTTGTTTCTGAAACTCAAGTATATAGTGTGCCTGGGACTGACTCAATAGCTGATGTCCATTTTAAATTTCTGAAATAGATTACTTAATGGCTGTGATCAATGGCTGTCTTCTCTATGGCTTAGTACCAGGTATTTACAATGATATAATCGCTTTCTGTAAACAAAATTTGGTCTCAGTTTCCAAGCTGTAGCTTGGATTTCTGCCGGTTTGAGTCTGTCCTAAATTACCTGTAAAGTTGGGAAATTCTTAAAGTAATAAGTAGTTTTAGGTAATGCAGCCTTAGTGTTGATTAGACTGGTAAGCAGGAACATGACACTGGGGTGAACTGCTGAGCGTGGAGTTGTGTGGGTCTCTTCCCATGTTACCAGTATGGTAGTCGGAGTATGGGGTGAGGTGTGTGCTGTTGATGGATGGGAGTGGAAGCCTGGGAACTTCCTGGAGGAGAGAACTGGGATGAGGATGAGTTAATTGAAAAGGGGGGAATCCCTTCTGCATGTGAAATATCCAATTGGTCAGGGCAGAACTGTGTTTTGTGTCTGCCACTGATGCCATTTCTCGAAGACGATGGTTACCTTGTCTGATTCGGAACAGGCAGGTTGGTTTCCAGACACCTGAAGAAGCTTTGTAGCTCTCAAAGTTGTCTCTTGTGGATGTGTTCAGCCGGTCTACAGACAGTTAAGTGCAGTTGGAACAGACAAAACTCCGTTGTTGTAATTTGAATAGTATAGTAGATACTGGAAGTTCTGCTTTATTGTGAGTCAAACTAACTATTACATCCAGGTTTGTAACAGTAGACCCCCGAGTGAGGTAGTAAATGCTTAAATGAAAGTGGCTTATGGCGGGTAGTAGAAATACATATATAAAGGATAAAGGCTGACGTGGTTAATGCGTTCATTTATTGATAATAGTGTTTGACCATAATAAGCATTAACAAGGAAAAAGTGAATGCGGGTGGTAGTGGATGGGATGAGTGGGGAAAGGGGTGGTAGCTGAAGATGGTACAAACCGTAGCAATTATCTACTATCTAGATACAGAGAGATTATAAAACTTGTTGTGGCAGTAAGCCATGCTTTTAGAAAAAAATAACATAGGTAACATGTTTTCTTTATTTTTGTCCGCACTGTGTTCTGACCGTCCTTTTCATTACTTCCACCCCTTTTTCTTCTCGTCCAGTATTGTCAGTGGTACTTTGTATGAAGTGCAGTTGATCAACAGTGTGTTTAAATGAAGACAATAGTGTTTATATAGCAGGGCTAGATTGTAGAAAATAAATGCTGCTTCTCTGGGGAAATCACTGGAGCTCCATCCATGGTGCATTGTAGGAGTAAACTGGAACGGAGTGAAGTCATCTGCTCTACAGAAACAAGGAGCATTCCTTAGCAGGTCGTAGAAGCTGTGTGGATGGGCTGCAGACTGGCCTGTGGATGTGAAACACATGCAAATGCATGTGGTTCAAGTATGGAGATCCCAGAACTGGGTATCATTTAGGGAAATCCCCAGCTTCCCTGTGGTTCGAAGTGCCCTGACTTTGCTGAAGTATAATATGTTAACTTTTTTAAAGTACTGGTAAATTTTAATATATTGTAGTGTACACTGATAGCCTTGATCCATCCAGTTGTCAGCACGTTTTTCTAGGTTTCAGAGTTCTGTAATTTTGCTACACCTTGCCTGCTGGGAGTTTCAGTAATCATGGGAAAAATGACAGTTGTGTTCAGCTGAACTCGGGTGTGTAATGTGTGAGCATGTACGATGTGCTGCAAATACAGTGTTGGAGAACGTGAGTGCATACAGCTTCGCAGATGAGGACAAACTGCATTAGGTGAATACAAGCTTTTACCAAAATGCATTGCTATCCAATTCACCAAGCCACCACAACAGCCTGGACTTAATTTTAGTGTTTAAAGCTCTATCTTTTTACTTTTGTTTTCTGAGTGATGGACAAATGAAGGTAAACTGATATCAGCCCTGATATTAAATGACTCCCATGGCTAAGGCTGACTTTGGAACGTGGTCATGCCAGTGTTTAGAAGTACTTAGTAAGAATTTGAGCTTTCATTGTGAGAGCTGTTGCAAAATCAGTGTGTCCTAGTAGTTTCCTTTAATTTCCTGATGTGGTATTTTTCTGTTAAGGCTTGGAAGCGTGTGTATGTGAGTGGAATGTTTATGCTGCTTATGATGTTGGATATAACATCAGAATGGTTATAGCAGAATCGTTTTGTAGAATGTGTACTTTGATAAATTATCTTCTGTGATTTCTTTAATTTTCTTAGAAGGTGGCATTTATGTGTCGTTTGAAAGAAATAAATGCAGAGCTTTCTGTTCAAGAGCTCTTGGAGGAAATTTTGTGGACAAGTGAAATATACTGGGAAATGTAGGAATCTTTTCCTCGTTCTCTTTCATGTGCAAATACAGTTTTATAGGTGAAAAAAATTGCTCACCAGAGAAACTGGTGTTTCAGCCTCATTTTCAAATAGTGCTATTCCAAATTTTAATCCTAAATCTATTCTGGATTTCATGGCAGTATTTTTCTTCATTATTCTGGCACCACCAGGCGGTGCTCTTATAGTTTTCTTCATTTCATAGTGTCAAAATAGAGCCTTGGCTTAACAGGAACAATAAAGCTGAGCATGGTATTGAGCTGATGGTCAAGTGGTTATTCTGTCTTTGAGCTATGTGATCAGGTTTTTCGGAAAAGTGGCTGTCTTTCCCTTCTCCCTTGGAAGCGTTCATAGTTTTTTTAATTTCAGATAATACATTTTATTATTTTATTTAATGTAAGTTCTTGTAACTGTTGGAGAAAATTTGTCAATGAATAACAAAACTTATTCCATAAAGGGAGTAGCAATTTTCGGAAACAAGCAATCTTCTTCCTGTGAAATAATTGCTGAGATCTGTGCTAGCGCTGCTCTGCAAATGAGGCTCGAAAGCCAAACTGGTTGTAGATCAGGAAGGAGAGAGCCTAGCGGGTGGTCTGGGTCAGTGGATTTGGTTTCACTGAAAAACATTTTATTTTTCATTTAAACGTTTTTCTTCCTAATGACTTGCTCATAGTTTCTTACAGGAAATACAGGAGAAATTGTATCATGGTCCATTTTGAACCCTTTTTGTCTATGTATAGCACTTCTGTCTGGAGTGGAAGCTCACAGTGCACTGGCTTCTGAATAGCAGTGTATGTCTCTCTCTTTGAACAGAGTACCTTTTTGCTTCCTCAGGCCTTCTTTTTTAAAGGCCTTTGGCAACTAAAGCCCTAAATAAGATCTTTCCCTCCTGCCCAGAGATTACATAGTAAACAGAAAAAAAAGAAATGTTAAAAAAACAGCAATATAACTTTTCTTTGGATATTTCTTGTAATTCTTGTTGGCTCATTGACTTCAGATCTCTGATTTGGAGGGAGAATATCTTGCAGGTATGCTTCACAGCAGAAGGAAGAGAATATATCACTTATTCCTAAACAGCTTGCAATTCATCTTTCTTAATTTTATCAACTCCTAGGCTAGAGTTTTTAGGTAAAATGAAAAAGAAAATTTTCTGAATCTCTTAGTGATTTCTGAATCTACTGTGTTCTTCCCAAGTGCTTTTTTGAAATTCCCTAGACCAGACATCCTTGATGGTGGTTTGTAGCTTGTGGGTATGTTGATAAAGCAAAATCATTCAATAACTGAACAATCAGTTATTGTTCTGGCTGGCTGAAGGGATGTAGACCAAATAGGTCATGGGAAGACCTGATATTCGTGAAATTAGTATGCATACTGTAGCACTGCACAAGGTTACAAATGTAGCCTGTATGGAGTACTTAGTGTTCAAGTGAGCTTTAACTTCAGCGATTGCACCTGGCTGGAGCTGTGGAAGAAGTGTGGAAAGTTGCATCTACACACCAGCTATTAGGTTTTTATGCACATCAAAAAAAAGATGGTCATAACAATACAAGAAATAAGCATTCAATTAGCATTTTTCAAGTCATGATTCCTATTTCAGTTGCAGGGACGTATCTGGAACAAACAGGAATAGACACAGGCTGAAGGTGATATCCCAGAAAATGAAGATCTGCCAATAGTTTTGTTGCGGGCACGTGTCCTCTAAGTCATTGTTCTGAAGACTGATCTTGTTAACATGATGTACAGTCAAAGGACAGTGGAGTTTAATGGTTTATATTTTCTTGTCGTTCAGCATATGTAAATGTAAAAATAACCACAAACACAAGACCAACCAAGGGTTGTGTCAAGAAAAACACCCAGCATTTAAAGTGAAATAAGCAGCATGAGTAATAATTAGCGTCTGCCTTGTTTTTATCTCTAAATTCAAATTGTTGGGGAGAGAAACTCCCAGATGATAATTGCTGTTAATGTAAATAGGGAAATCTCTGCTTTTCCTCATCCCTTATTCCTCTCACCATTTTGAATTGACTGAATGAATTCACTGTTACTGTCCATGATGTTTACAGGTATTTTTATGTGCCTCGTCCCTGCTGACAAGTGTAGTAAATATCTGAGTTGAAAGACTCGGTTTTAATTTAGGAGCTGTGTTTGGTTTAGGGAGCAGTTTCACAGCCACATCCATGGCAGCCCATCAGCCGTGCCTGAGCCACCATTCATGTGACAATGCCCGACTGTCAGGCTTCTGCTCAGTGTGGCTTCACAAGGAATATCCAGATCATGAACTGGAACAAAAGAAAATGAAATTAAGACCTGCTAGAATTCTTCTTCAGTTTAAGTCTTAAAGCCTTTATGAGTTGCCTTTTATGATCTGGCAGAACAAGACATTTATCTTCTCCGTGCAGATCCAGCCTGCTTGTTGAGGGCACATCTCAGTGCACTTTCTGGGGAATACTTCAGTGTCAATGGCTGAAGAACAGCTTGCACAGATCCTGCATTGCTATCCATCTTTATGAGTAATTAATCTGAAAGAGTCTCTCTCTACGCAATAGTGATAGGCACAATTATTTTTTTTTAAATCTATTTTACTGTAGGTCACCTGATTTAATACAAGTGAATAATAGTTTGTCGTGGTGTAGCCCCAAGCTGGTAACAAAGAACCACATGGCTGCTTGACTTAGCCCCGAGCTGGTGACTGAGAACCACGTGGCCTCTTGGTCTGCCTAACAGCTTAACTAAATTAACTAGAAGCAGTTATTAATTATGATGTAGGAAGTACCTTTTGTTTTTTAAGTTATAGATAGCTCAAGGTATCAAAGTGCTTTTCTGAGTCTGTTTGCTCATTGATTGTATTTGAAGAGTCAGGATTAAGGTCTTGCACTGTGCTTTTGACGGCAGGGCATTGACATACCTACTGAAGCCCATAATCTGGGTTGCAGTTTTCCTCTTGCCCCTGCTGAAGGAGAAAAACATTTATGTACTTTAGATTTGGATTGTTCATTGTTTTCTGAAGCAGTTGAAGAAAAGTAGGTGAATGTTGACGGAATTGGGACCAGCGTTGACCTACTTGTGGCTTTTTGTCTGATCTCTGTCTCAGGCATGACATCTCATCATTTTATGCTACTGTTTACTCATCCGAAGCCTCATCTAAAACGTGAAGAACTGGCAGATGTTTGGTAATGTGAATATTAAATGTAGATATCCTCACTCCCACAGTTGTTCCCAAGAAGATTTTGTCACCTATCATATAACCAGTAAAGGGGAACCTTCTGTAATCATTTTTATTTCGTACTGCACTATTGTTTAAACTTTGGGTTCGAAGTGTTTTAGAGCCATTAATTTAACTTCCCTTTGAAATTCTGCGTTTTCTTCCAAGAGTCAGTGTTTTACTTTAGAATGTCTCAAGGCTGGAATTACAGTCATGGGAGCAATTTGTGTTATCACAAGGTTTTTGTCTGACTCTGAACATAGAAATATGTATTAGGATTTTCAGGTCAGTTCTTGGAGATCATTTAAACCCAAATGTAGCTTTGAAACTGACAGGTGAGAGCAGAGCCCTCCCTGCAGATTGGACTTTGGTGCTTCTGGGGATGAAGTTGTGAAACCAAAGAAGCTGCTCTCTAGAATGTGAATTATTTTGGTTTATAACAATTCAGGTTGATTTGTTTGAGGGGAAGCAGGAACCACACTTTCCTTGAAATTCTGGTAATATTTTAAACAGTTATACCAGATTATATCATAAGTTTTAAAAAAGGACAGGATGCTGAGTAATACCTTTCTGAGAGTGCAGTCTCCAGCACCTGCTGGTTGTACCTGTGCACTTGGCACTGACACTGTGAGATTAGCTGGGACAGTTGGGGTTTGTGTTCTGCTGACAAGTCTTGTAGATGTTTATTAGTATAAAAAAATGGTGTGTGGGGCTGCCATCCTGCCAGCATCTGTGTTTGGAGGGGAACAGGGGCCAGGCCTTTCAATAGGTTTTTTGCTACTCTTAGGATGCCTTGTGTAACCGAAGCCGCGAACTTTATTGCAGACTGTAGGCACATCACACCTTTAGGCCCTGGTTAAATGTATTAAATGGAGACATAAAGCTAATGTAATAAATATTACGGAAGGATGAGATTAGAGGAACAAGACCAATCTGACATATCTCTCCTTTATTTGTGAATGTCAGCAAAAGAAATATGTGAGATGCTCTGTTCAGCAATAGAAAATACCCTGCACAGCAACCAAGCAGAGCTGGAGTGACATAGCTTTTGTTTTATGCCTGAAATACATTTATGTTTTAGTCTCTGAGGGTTTGGTGTGGTTGATGATATCACTGATTAATGTTTCAGTTATTGATCATTGTAATGAATTTATTACTCAATTCTACTTCAATCTGAAAATACTGTCCTGGAAAAGGAAATAAAAATCGAATCAGCAACAGACCTGCAAAAATCAGTCCTCACTCTTTTTACATTGATAATTTATTTTGTTCCTGTATTATTATGCAATTGTCAAATGTTCAGATAGACTTGCAATGAAAAAGTTTCTCAGTTCTGAAGCTGGATGTTTATTCACTGGCTTTAAGAAATCATCTGAAAAGGTATGCTTTGCTTTTGATAAGCATAAGATAAAACACTGGCAGAGTGATACTGTTTTGTCTTGCAAAAAACCCTAATTATTTGAGTTATGGTTATATACTTCATGGAAAGGGAGTCTCGTTAAGTCTTGGGAACTGTTACAGACAGAAAGTTAAGGTTAAAGGAGTTGACATTGCCGAGAACAGTTCTGAATACCAAATGCTTCATACCAAGCAGTTACTTCAAAAAATGTATAGACAAGGGCTTGCTTTCACCTGAAAATTTAGATTTTGCAGATGTTGCGCTATTCCAGTCATTTGAGTAGTAAGCTAAACAATCTCATAGAATCATCAACAAGATGAGAAATTGCATTGGTTCCACATTCTGCCTGTCGCAGATGTGAAAGCATTTTAAAACATCTTATGTCGCTCTCAGCAGGCTGTTAATTCAAAGGTACTATTTACCTGTCTGTTTTAGTCTGCCACTCTAATATCTTAATATTTCTGAAATTGCCTTTTGAATCTAATGAAAAGGAGTGGTTATGGCTCAGATGTAATTGAGACTGTCAAGGAAATAAGTGGAATTCTTACAGCACTGTTAGACTTGATGGTATGTGACAGAGGATCATTCACTTCACTGGTCCATGGTGATGGGAGACGGATATCTCTTTAAACTCCCTGTTAATAAATATAAGCCTGACTTACTTTTCTTTTTTTTTCCTTCTTTGCCACATCATGGATCTTTCTCAAATCTTCATTAACATATTAAAAGAAAGCACTTCTTTCATGTTCCAAAAATATCCCATAACCCTGAAGTATCTTCTAGACTGTGGATGGCACAGGTTATGAGTTTATTTCACACTTATGTTTTGACGTGTCTCTTCTGTTCCTGCAGTAATTCGAAGAAAGAATGACTGTGCAGTGTTGATCCCATAGAATTCTTTACACAGGAAAAACAAAATAGCAGCAGTTTACAGTCATTTATGCAAGTGAAATGTACAAAGGAAACATCGGAAAAACTGATGTCCAGTTACCTTGTATATGACAAGGAAGCTGCTGTTAATGTAGCTGGGCTCTTTACCAAATATGTGAAGTATTGTCTTCAGTCTGAGTTGACATTACAAGCAAAAGCTATATTGTCTCTTTGAAAAAGGTATCAGATGTGCTGTTCGTTTTAATTCTCAGCTCTTAGTTTTGGTTTGTTCAATTAAGAAGTATTTTTAATAATGATCTAAAGTTCTGACTTCTAACATCTATTCCCGTGTGAGACAAATTGTGAAAATACTGTTGTCTAAAATAATTTTTGGTAAAGGAAATGGAAGAGAGAGTGACAACTAAGCAGTATTTTGAGTTGTAGTATTTTATTCTGTATTATTGCATTAAATATATGTATTATAATAAGGAATGGGCAGAATATAATTTGAAACTTGGAAAGTCAGTAAATAAGATTTGTCTCTTCCAGGTAAAAACCTTGATGAATGTTCATAGATTTGTCATTACTACAGAATTTGGGGAGATTAATATAAATAGCAGTACTTAATAAAATTAAAAGGTACTGGTGAGCCCCGTACAATAAATGTATCACAGTCCTGAGTCTTAGTACTTAATAGACAGATACAACAATTTCCCTTGGTGATACCAGCGAGCACTGGAGTGTAATTACTTTGGAGTGAAGTGCTGTGTTTCAAATATTTGTTGCAGGCTTTGGTTTGAATTCTCCTCGCATTGTTTCATACGCTGGCAAACAGCCAAACATGATAGCAGTGAAAAACAGGAGTTGCCGCAATACGATAGCTTTAACTGGGAAGATGAAGTACTGAGATATTAATCGAGATGAGGTGGAGTGCTGGGTCGCTGTGATTATTGTGTAGCTTCGTTGGAGTAACGAGGCAAAAAATAGTTGCACCACAATTTGTTGTTGTTTTGCTTTGTCCTCCCTCTGCTCCGAGGAGAGGCTGAGGGGTGCAAGGAAAACTGATCATGAAACTTAAGTTGTTGGGGATGATTATTGCGGGAAGCTGGTATCTATCTAGAGGATATGACCAGAGATTTTATTAACCTACTTTGCTGTGGAGGTGCTAAAATATTCTAGGAACTGTGCCAAAGCCTGGAGGCTTGCTGGACACAGAGAGGAAGGTTTCTCATCTGGGTTTTCCTTGGCTGACTATGGGAATGGGAATAGAGGTCAATGAATTGGGCCGGGGTGTAGTCATTCATGCAGTTGTGGCATACACTTTTAAAACAAAGTAGTATGAAAATACATGGAGATTTATGTGTTTATTGGGCATGTTATTTATTTATGAACATCACAGACCCTGCAGAGCTATGCCATTGACTGAAAAAAAAATTTCTTTTATGGAATTAAAAAATATATCCGAATAAATGTCCTGTGTAGCGTAATAACTTATTCTAGCTGTGGTTCATATAGGCAGTTGAGAAGTAAATAAAATGGCCTCAAGCATAGCCAGAAAATTTTGTGTAAATGAGGAAATAAATTTGATTTGGAAAGCAGTTTCAATTTTAAGCTTCCATGAAAGAACACAAATTAAACATTTTAAAAGATATTAACCATAACAGTATCCCTTTAATTTTCTATCCTTTCTTTTAAGTAAGATATTCTGAATCAATTCTTGTTCAAGGAGAGAGATTTCTTGCAGTAATCAGTTTTGCTTTTAGCTCTGATTTTTAAAGAATAAGCGATAATGGCGCACATGCTTGAGGGTGTGATTAGAACCCAACATTAAAAGGCTTTTTAGGACATCTATGGTTGAAAAAAGAGCTCTGGAGAGGTCTGCATTTGGCAGCTGAGCAAGACTGAATAAAGCACACCTTTGAAGTGTGGTGTGAAGAACAAGTCGCTTAACCCTTTCACGTAAAATACCTTTTAGTGAAAGTTAAATCCGGGTGTTTTCTTCAGGCTCATCTGAAAGTTATACATGAAATCTATTCACTTGTATTCAATCTTTTCTTTTCCTGAATAAATCCTGTACCTCTACAAAGACCACCCGTCAAGAATATCGTTTAGAAAGACTTGGCTATTTGAAGTACCTTACAGTACAGATTTTGGAGTGCCTTTGAGTATGTTTTGATTGCCTTACAGTATTCTGTGGAGTGTGTTGAGAAAACATAATGAAATGCTGAGAATGCACATGGGTAGTAAGTTAATTAAATTGTCTTTTTTGATAATCTTCTTAAGGAACTTGTTTTCTTTTCAGTGTCTTTAAAACGCACACAAACCATTGTTCACGTGCAAATTCCTGGATATAAAACCTACTTTGCTTGCCTAAATTTTAGGAAAATATTTAGATGATAGTATATATTTCTGTAGGTTCCAGCTGTCTAAAAGTGTAAGAAGGTTTTACTTTTGTCTGTTAATACAGACAAGTGTTATTTGGTAAGAGTAAAACGCGCCTCCGAGAGAGGGTGGTGGGTGTTGTGTCATCCTGGGGTAACAATGCTGTCACATCCTCCAGCAGATCTGCTCAGCTCTTTCCTCCGACTGTCATTGCACTGTTGGCGTAGTTCCTTGTTGATTTTACCCTGACTGGCCTTGGATGTCTGGTCTCAGAGTTAAATCTGAGTGAAATCAAAGTTTTGCTCAGCAGTATCTCCTCAGCTACCTCTTTCAGTTTGCTTTCATATCATATCTTTCAAAATTAAGGGATTTTTTTTTCCCACAGTTAGTATTTCATTTTAGCATCTTTGAAGTGTTGCCAGCTGGAGGCTGCTGCAGAGCAGTAGTGACCTGAAAATCATTAACAGCACATCCATCTCTTAAGTATCTCAAAAAGTAACAGCTGGTCTTTTTGATAATATGCTTTAACAATGAATTTGTTTTCTTATTTTTCCATGCTTGTGTGCTAAAAATTCTGCTATCAGTGCCAATTGCTACCCAGTGTATTCCTTCAAACTCTGCTAGATATGGGTTGATTTTCTGTGCTGCAGCTACTGATGACTCTTTGTAGGCAATGATTTGCAGCAGGATGGTTAACAGATTTTGTGGAAACTTGTTTAAAGTCCATGAACTGGAAACGTTTTAAATCCGTAAATTGCTTGGTGAAAATATGCGGATGCACTTCCTAAGTGTCAGTGTTTGTGTTAGATGTGTCTGTCTTGTGGGCCCTGATCAACTACTTAGGGGCAGGAGATTTCCAGTATGGCTTGCAGGTGGTATAATTAGAAATTATTTCCTTTATCTCTACACTCATGCCTCTGGCCACAGCATGGATGCAAGATCCTCGTTTTTTCAGTGCTCCAGTGGGTGGTCATCCTCAGATTCATTGTACTTTTCTAGCTTCTGCTGCTTCTTCAGCATCGATGATGCTCTGAGTGCCTGACCTGTTGACTTCCATTTGTTTATTCTTCCTCAGTGCTGAGGGGCCTCATGCTGTAAGTTTAAAACAGCCTTGCAGAGAGCTCTGGTTGCTGCTGTAAAGTGAAGAAGACTGCACACTGCACTGCTGCAATGTTTTCTTCCTTCTCATAACTTACCTGTGTGGGGATTTTCCTTTAAAAATTATAGCTAGAATGATTATTACTATCTTCTTTAAATGAGATTGTATCAGCTTTTGCATCTCTTTAAACAATGCGTGTGCAGCCAGAGGGTAAAACACATTATAATACCATGCTAATTGCGTGAGTGCGTATTGCTAAAATTCTCTTGTGAAAAAGCCAACAGAGCCAAACCCTAGCTCTCTTCTGATGATATGGCTCTGTTAGTCACCTCTCCTGTTTCTCACTGCAAGGAAAGCCTAAGTCACTCCACTGCTAGGACAGGATTTGATATGGTTTGTAGCATATAGCACTGACTCTCAAGTCAGACTTGGCACACAGGTGAAAAAAAGGCTCATGTAAAATTAAAAAAAATTAAGGTCCTCAAATCAGCAAGCTTTGGTTATCCACAAATGAGGCATCATTTTGAGCTGATTCTCTGCAGGTAACTGGTAGGATGAGACATTTGTAGAGAAACAGTTTGTGTGTTATCTAAGAGGCCTCTATAAGAGATTAATCCCACCTATCCCTCTCCTTATTGACTTGGCAGAGCCACTGTGACTGACTTAGGTCGTAATAGACATATGCTTAGGCTGACGTTGTCACTGAAAAAGCAGTCTGTCTGTCTTCCCCTTTGTCTCAGTTACTTATTTCCCTGCTTTCTGCCTGGCCATGCCAGCACAGCTGTTTGCAGGGCCACAAGGTGAGCCAGACCTGGGAGTCCAGCAGCAGCCAGTAACCAGGTTAAGAATGCCCCGCTTAGAGCCTTAGGCTGGAAAATTGACTTTTAGGCTACTAAAGTTAGACAAAAAGATTTAGCTTTTGAATAATTTAACTTCCATTGCCACAAAGCCTTAAAATGTATTTTATATGTGTCGGTGAACACCACCGCTGGCTATCAGAATGAGGCTGGAATACAAACTCTTCAGTCTGTGACTGGAGAAAATACTTCTGTTTATTAGGCAGTGTCACTGGAGAATCTTGAAAATTACCTGTGTCCTGTCTCACTTGTATTCGAGTGTTTATAATAGCAGAATTGCTTAAAAATTCAATATGTGGGTATAAATTTCCTTTTTAATCTTCCATAAGAAATCTGTTAAACATGCAAACGTGTTGGTTTATTTTCTTAATGATTTCACACATTATGTACGTGCATTCCTCACCTCTCCCCTCTGCTACCTAATAGTCTGTTAAGTGTTGTGGATCAGTTTTTGTTGTGTATCAGTAGGGCTCATTGTTTGTCAATAATTTCACCGAGAGCAGATACCCTGAATCTAATGGCCTATTACTGTGTTTAAACTTGATGTGTCCAGTCAAACATTTCTGAAGTAAGTGATTTGGTAACTGCACACCCTCTCTCTGCTCCTTCACTTCAGTCTTGGAAATATTTCGGTTTTATGAACTTTTCTAAAGGGTTTTTATTTAATCCCATGCTCAAATGTATTTTGATATAGACCAAGACTCGATTGGTTGTAATACCATGTACTGAAGAGGTGCAATATTGAGCATCACGTGCCCTTGAATATGAGCTGTATTATTTGTTTAAAAGTTGTTTATCAAATACGCTTGGGTGAGCGGCTGAAATGTTTGAGGGACCAGTTTTTTTCCAGAAAGCTGAGAGCAAGGCTTTCTGGAAAAACTCTGTTTGATTAAGAGTCAAGCAACTGAGGAAAAAAGTTCACTGACTGATAGGAGAAAATCAGGACGTAATCCTACTAAGTCCCCCCCTTCTTTTAAGTCCTGATGTAAATTTATAGATATTCTCCTAAACACAAGGGAGGGTTTGCTTCTCTCTTAGAACAAACTCCATCAGCAGTTTCTCACACCGCCCCTGAGAACATTCTTTCATTATCTTGTTTCTGCGTAATTATTGCCATGGAGTAGTCACAAACTTGTTTTTCTACCAGTTGAAACTATAGAACAATGTGTATGCAATGACCTGGATTCAGAGAGGGAAAAAGTCACTGTTGGCTTAGTCTGCACCTTGAAAATTTGCCATCAATGTGGTGCGGAGTGTCTAAAGACTTAAAATGCGTAATTGAAAAGGCTAAATGCCTGCAAGGATTCTTTGAGATAAGAATTGTCTTTGAAAACATTTTAACTAGAGGTCTGGGTTGTATCATTAATCCTTTCTGTAGTTCTATTACTCTTTAAATTTTCATTATTGCTGGAGTGATTAGCCTGCAATGTAAATAGAAGCCTCAGTTTTTTTGAAGTATCTTTTTTCTTGGTATGTTTTATGTCACTCTTTTTATTAAACTTTTTATGTTGGTCCTAAATATAATGAGACTTGTATATTTGTTCTGTATAATCAGCAAAAAAAAGAGTTTTCTGATGGATAGAAGAACGGCCCTGCTACACAGGGCACGCAGCTGTGATCCAAGAGATGCAATCCCCATTTCTGGCTCTGTCCATAAGCTCTCAGCATGACCCAGGGCCTGGTTTCCTGCTGTACCTAATCCAGTGTAATTGAGAACTGCTACCAAAAAATCACCCTGGCTTGCGCTTTGCCCCAGCCGTGTGCCCACACAGCTTCCCCTCTGTCCCATCTCGGGATTGTGTAGCTGTGGGATGACTTCATCCCGCTTGCTGCATGCTTAATGCACGGGCTGGCTGTGCTGAACCCACTGGCACTGTGGGCGGCTCTTGGGTGTCTCCAGAGCTGACAGGAGGGAAGAACCAGCAGTGGATGGTAGCAGGTCCCCCTCCTCCTGTAGCAGCGTGTGGTTGTAGTGTGGTGTGAAACCACACGATCCCTTGGACAGGTACCTTTATCTACCTCACCTGTTGAAAAGATAGAAGTCTTTTACTTTGGATAGCGCTGTTGTATGTGATGGTTTGGAGACACTGTCAGAGCAAGGCCTGGTGTGCCTGGAAGCTTGTGAGCTTCTTTACACTGGTCCATACTGGTGAACCAACTACTGGTTGTCCTGGTGAGATGTTATCTGCAGAGTCATCTCGGTCACTGATGACACGGTGCTGAGTTACTGCTGTAGAGAGGGGAGTCAGTGTTCTGGTAGGCTTGTCTGTCTTTTAAAGAAAAAGATAAAATGAAACTAAAAATAGAGTTGTGCTTTTACAATGGGTACATTTAGATTTGTTAATGAACACAGGACTAGATATGGAAGAATTAAACAAGATGGACTGCAAGTGCCTTGCAGCCGTTAGTCCAGAACGTGTGTAATACGTTCTGGTTGGGATAGAAAATTTAGCTTTCAACTTGATTGTAGATTTGATAAAGAATTTGTAACATTTTGATGTCTGGGAAAAATGGGCAATATTTCAAGAGGAACATTTCAGTCTCATGTCAAGCATTCAAATATATGTGTATTTGATTTTTTTTTTACAAGAGCCAAACTCTAAAATAAGACAAATTATCTTGTTTTACTGTCTTATCTCTTTACTTTCATGTTTGTGTTTCTTTTTGGTCTTTTTGACTAGAGGGATTGTTTCCATCAGAACTCACCAAACTGATATTACAGAGGAAACAAACTGTTCAAAATGCCAAAATGTTATCAAATACTTCAAGAATAGAGAAATATTTGGGCTATGATAATCTTGGTGTTACCTGTGCCAGCAGGCAATACAACTACAACAAAGAGTTGCTGCATGTTTTAAGTGACAGAATAGTGAAGTCAATTAGTTTAAGTGGAAAATAATAGAAAGGTTTTCTTTACTTCTTACATTCCTCTCAAGTACTAAAACCCTGGTAAAGTAACAGGGAGAGCATCTTCCAATAAACTTTTGAACTTTACAAAAGGTATCATTTGATAATTTTTACAACCTGATGTTCTACCATTATCCTGTAGAGAAGGTGTGAGTGACAAGGAGAGGCCACTGGGTGCTGTTGCCAGTGGTCAGAGGTGGTGGCCATGGCCCTGGGTGTGTTAGCAAACACATAGCCAGGTAGCCCTCCCCTGACAGCAACCAGCTGCTGGTTGAGCTGGAGTTAATCATACTGAAAGACCGGTAATTGCTGTGAAAGCAAAACGTGTGGCTTGGTTTAAGAGTATTAAAATTAGCTTTTTGCAGCAGTTTATACTGTATAATAAAGAATGCTAAATGATTGGGTGTTCTCATAGAAACATCTGGGATCATATAATTCTTTGAGGCATGAGTAAAGCCCAACTAGATATTCCTTGATATTTCCCCTGCCCCCTGCAAATTATATTTATTAACTTATTTTTGCCCTATGCCTCTATATAATTTTTTACTAAATTGTTTCTGGTTTAAATCTTGGTCTCTCATCTCTTCATCCCCAGCTACAGCTGTTGCTTAATAAGTGAAACCTTTGCAGACTTCAGTAGTAGGTTGAAAGAGCACCCCGTTGGCTCCGTGCGGAGTGATGGATAGATTCCCTGCCTGCTGTTCACTTTACTGCTAGGTTCACCTAGGGTGTAATATCCTAACAAAGCAGAGGAGGGAATTGAAATGTGTTCTTCTGAGAACAGCAGTAAGTAAAGCTGCCTTTCTAGTTCTTCTCTCAATTAGCTCCTAGGAGATTTTCCTGCTTTTCTAGTTTCTCTTGGGGATATGTGACCTGATAGCATATTGCTATAAATAATTATTTCACTGATATCAAAGTGGGTACCATACACAAACACAAGACAGCGTTTTCAGCATCTTTATTGGATGCTGTAAATACCAGTTTTTCAGTCAGGCTTTTTCCTTTCTTCCTTTCCTTTTTCTGTTCTCTGGAATGCAGTCCTGACATTTCTCATCTTCATAACTTTGATTGTTAGTTTTGTGCTGCCCCTTGAAGTGAAATTGCTCATGAGCATTATAAAGCTCACCAGCTAAGGCAAGGGGCTGAGGAGCAGTGTGAAATCATTGCAGCTACACGGGAAAGAGTAGAGGAATTGCTTTCCAGCTGGATATTGCAGGTGATCATTACTTGTTTGTAGAAGTGGGTTATTTAGAAGAAAAAAGAAACTGGCCTTAAATGTATATGCCACGGCAGTCCCATTTAACTCATTCCTTTATCAGAGGCTACAACAGGAGCACCTGGAAAAGACTATTTTTTGCTATATGGAATATCTGAAAAATCAGAGGAGAGCCAGGCCTTGCTTACACAGCTGGGATACAGTTTAACAGTTCTGCAATACATTTGGCTCTTTTTGTCCTTTGAAGTGGGTCCCACAACAAGTAAAAATGTGCATCAATAACTCTGTGGTTGCTATCACTATAAATTGCTAATCAATGCCATTTGATTAAAGACCAACCATTTTATCAAAACTTTCACTCTCACTGATGAGGCTGAGTGACAGCCACGTCTGTGGGAGAAGGGTAAGAATTAATAGGGCACTGGTGTTCACTGGCGTTGGTTGCCTAGTTTGATTCTAACTTAACAGGACTTGGTATTCCTAGATAAGTGCTGTTGTGGAGACTGAACTGAAGAGCTGTGGTACTTCAAGGTACAAAGAGCTCTCGTTTTTCTCAGGTAAGGCTTAGCAACAGAAGCAACTTGGGAATCAGTACTCTAAAGTTTTAAGTATTACATTCTGTCAGAAAAAGGTGGATATCCATTTCATATTTTTGAGGGTAGTGGGTGGAGTGATTTTTAGGCATTCAGCAATTACGTTCATATCCATATAATTTTTTTAATAAAGGGGCTTGGAAGCCAGTTAGACAAAGTAGAGGTTTGATTGCAATAGGGGAAAAAATTTCGCTGCTTGTATTACTTTTCATGTGTAATTAACACTGATTTATGAGAAATTTAATATAGACAACTCTAAACTACCTCATGACTCTGCAGAGCAGATACAAACTTGCTTAACTGTACATGGTCAACAGTCACGTCCAAAAATTTGTATTCAATCTGAACTAGTTTTTGTAAAAGCTGTTTTGGCTTCTTGTATTTGTATGCAGTGAGCATGAAGAAAATGAGTGCTTGAAATCAGTAAAAAAGTGTATCACGGTTATCTTTTTACAACAACCTCCTCTTCAGACTTTCTGTTGTCTGTTGGAAATACAAAGATTACTTTTCCTGAATTTATGTCTTGGATTCAAATTTTTAATGCTGAAAATGAGATTTTCACGATGTTTATCCATATCACCACCATTGCTACTGGTGATGCAGCTCAGAGACAACTGGGAGAAGTGGAAAGTGTACACTTGGCTGTTGTTTGAATGTGCAGATGCCATTCAATTTAGTTGATGAGGTCAGACTGCTTACTTCAAGTAGTTGTTCTGACTTACTTTAAAAATCATCACAGGAACAACTGCAGAGGCAGTGTAATTGAAAATCAGTGAACAAAAGTAAGTTTATATTTAATGCTCTTCTGTATTTTAACATTCCTGTAGTTTAGGACAGTGTGAGTGAAGTACTTCTGTTCATTTACAATAATATATTGAATTTCAGACTTTGCCCCAAAGTGTTTCAGGTTACTATTCTGAAACTGAATTCTGTTATTCTGTTTTAATATTTTATTAGAATTGGGAGTGACTATTTTAATCTGTAATTCAAGTAAAAGGACACCTTTTGAGAGCTTCTGCTCGTTTTGTGTGGAGGTATACATGTTGAAGAGCATACATGAGTGTAGGTTCTAGTTTTTAATACTTTGATTTTTAGACTAATGCAATGAAAATGCTAGCAATTTTTATTTTAAATCCCATTTTATTAGATAGGACTGTGTAAACAGATATGTTACTGTAAAAAGCAGGTGTTTGTTTGGTATATGCATTAAAAGCACACTGTACATGACATTTAAATAATTGATGTGCAGTTTAGTTTGACAAGTAACTGGTGGTTAGGACAAAGAGATGTTTTGAACAGGACTGTTTTCAGTGGGGATCACGGAGCTGCCTGCCGAGCTGTTCGTTATCGGTACAGCCGGAGATTCATTAGCTAATACAGATGGGATAACCCGTGTGTTGCAGAACTAGAAGAGCTCAGCCCAGCAAGCCTTTCAGCAACAAAGAAATAAAAGCATTCCTCTGTAACAGGCTTCAGCACTTATCTCTGTTCTCGGGTACTGTTTGTGCTGAACCAAAGCAGCTGCTACCCCGAGTTAAGGGAGAACAAACTCAACACGGCGTGAAATTGCTGCGCTCCCATTCACAGCCATCAGAGTTATATTGTTACCGGCTACAAGCATGACTGCTCTGTGCATGAATAATTACAAGAAATGCTACTTTGTGAGTTTTACCTTAAAACATTAACAAGACACGATGCGAACTGTGAAACCATGTGTATTATGGTCCATGTAATAATATATATTATTGCATTTTTCTTGTCACTTGCTGGAATAATATTTATATTAGAATCATAGAATGGTTTGGGTAGAAGGGGCCTTAAAGCCCATCCAGTTCCACCCCACTGCCGTGGGCAGGAACACTTTCCAGTGAATCAGGGTGCTCAAAGCCTCATTCAACCTGGCCTTGAACACCTCCAGGGATGGGGCAGCCACGACTTCCTTGGGCAGCCTGTGCCAGGGCCTCCCCACCCTCTCAGTGAAGAATTTCTTCCTAATGTCTTACTTACTGTAAGCAGCCCAGGTGATGCCCACGGTTCAGATGACAGATTTGTATTGGTCCTGGAAGGCTGCATTACTTGTTCATATTTCTTTCTTCACAAGTGCTGTTGTTGGTGACTTCTGATCGGTTTAGGTCTGTCCATGTCAGGTTCTAGTGAACTGGTGTAATTTGATGGAGAAAACAAACAAAAACCTGTTCAGTCTGTGACTGCACAGCTGATTTCATCAAGGAAGTAACCGAACAGATTCCCATGGTTTTCACTTTACGCTCTTTTTTGTTTTGTGCAACCTCCGGACGTGATCGAGGAAGACTTTTTAGTCTTTCATTAGAGAAAGTTATATGTGCTTACCACACTAATTTATTACTGGTAATAGAAATGGTAGAAGATACGAACTCTCTCACATAAGCTGTGTGGATCTTAAGCATTGTTTTATTCTGTCTTCAAACAAAAATTGGAACAATTTTAGAGAATTCATTTGTTCCCAGTGTAAATCGGCAATTGTGTCTATTTGAAGAAAATTCTTTTGCTATAGTTATGTTTTTTTAGATATGTTTCTAAAAGAAAATAATGCAACAAACCCACATATTTGATTTTCTTTACCTATTCAAAAAGAATTACAGAGTGTGCTCTAAATATGCTACAATATAAATTTTGAAGGTTTTAAATTGAATATTTTTCATGGCCAAGGTGGCTATTTAACTCTTGTTTTGACTCTACTGTTGAATATAACGTAGCTGAGGAACATGCTTGTGGTCTGCCTAGGTATTAACAGTCATTTGTGAGGAAATTCCATGTTGTCAAAGGTTTCAAGTCTTGCATCCATAGGATACTTTAGCCAGGACCTTTGCTAAAGGTCCTGGATATCCAGGACCATCCAGAAACTTTGCTGTCCACTGGTGGATTTCTTCCATAGCTGGGAGTATTGTCTTGACAGCAGTTGTGTGTGTGCAGTGGTCAGAACTCCAAAGGGGAAATCACTAATTCAGTAGAGTCTGCAGTGAAATCAGTGGAGATTTTTGTAATAAAATTGTACAACTTTGTTTTTGCAGCACAAAGTATCTATAATTCTCAGAAATCAGCAGCTTTTAAGTTTTCTGTTACAGGTTAGCGTTTCGGTGGCTTGCCTTTTTATATTATTACATTTTTATTTATTTAAAAGCTGATAAAAACTTGGTGGGGGTCAGAAATGCAGTCTCATAAAGAGAGAAGAATACCAGTAATTAGCTGATCGGTGGTACTTGACCTTGTGAGCACTGGGAGGTCTCAGCTCATGCTGTGATCAGATTTATGTGGATCCGTGAGCCCCTGCCTGGTCCTGCCCTGCTGTGTGTCGTGCAGGATGTGCCTCAGCTGTAATCCCGAAGCTGCGGGCTGGCCTGAAACGTCTCCTGCTCGTGATGAATAGTACCTTGTTTTGCAAGTGGCCTCGCAGAGGGTAACCAGCATCTCGGAATGAAGCCACTTCAGGGTGAGGGAGGGTGTTTCCGTCTGGCCCGTGGCGAGTGCTGAGTTGCACTAACAGAGGATTTTCTGTAGCTCTTCCAGCTTTCATTCCCTTTCTTTCAAATTCAGGCTAGAGGCAAGAGGCAAAGGTCCTGGAGAAAATAGGACGCATATTGTGAATTACAAGACCTTTTCAGATTCTTTTCAGCTCTGTGTTTCCCACCATAGAAATAGTCCGGTATCGACTTTCCCGCGTCCCCTTCCGCCCTGATTTAAGATACCAATATGCAATGGCTGTTAATGAGTGTTCTAACGAAGTGTGGGACAGCTCTCCTGGACACACCAGTCAGTGGCCACTTTGGACTTCTCGAATTGATGGAATGGTTTTGTATTTTGAAGTCAGATGTGGTACTTGGAGATAAGGCAGATATTTGATTACCCCATTCTAATTTTTTATTTAGATATATAAAGGAACGTGGATATGAGACAAAAGCAGCAGCCTTCCATATCATCTGTAGGAGAGTCATATGATAGAAAAGCCAGTAACTTTTTCAGGACTTTAGGGTGCATGGCTGGGTGTAGTTTGTTATGTAGTTATGGCATTGCGCTGAGAAGAAAGTTATTTTGGTCATCCCAATAAAAATATACAGAAAAAAAGGAAGGCTTCAACAACTTCAACAACTGAAGATCTAGAAATCCTGCTTGAGAAGCCTCACCTTAAAAACTGATTGGGAATTGAAGCGCCATAATCTCCTTGCTCTAGTTTTATGGTTCTTATTATAAAATTCTATTTTCAGAACCTAATTATTTTAAATTAAAATACTTACCATGTGCAAAGCACCTCATAATTTCTGAACTACTGTACTTGCATCCCATAAGCTCTATGGGAGAAAGACAAGTGTCATGCCTGGTTTACGTTTGTGGAAACCTATGTACCATGTGCTGTTGCTTTTCCAGCTGTAAAGTGATGTAGTGATAAATCAAGTTATGGACTTATGCCAGTGCTTTATCAGAATGGGATTATTCAATTTTTTGCCCTCTTAAGAGAGGAAGAAGAAAGCAGTAGACCCGTCAAAATTATCTCTGTGTAAATGTGGAAATGTCTTTCTCTTAATAAGGTCTTTTTAGGGAGGTGAAGATGTTTATTGTCCCGTCTGCTGCTCAGCTCAGGGTGTTGATCTGACTTTGAGCTGCAGCGTGTGCCCTGATGTGCACATGTCCAGCCACTCAAGAGCTGGCAAGTGTGACTGGGTATCTATCTATGTGCTCTAACTGAAGAGTGATCACACTACATTTAATACAGACTCTGCAGCACAGTGCATAATGTCCTCTTAATGCTTTTTTCCCTAGAAGTGTCTTCAAATTGTTTTGACTCACCATCTAAGTTGAGAATGATAAGAACTCTAAAATATTCTTTTCTGATTTAGAAAAATTGTCTAACAGTAGTATGTGATGTTCTAAATCTTTTATTCTGTAGGTCAGTGACAGATCCACGAGATGGAAAGAGAGTTGCACTCAAAAAGATGCCCAACGTCTTCCAAAATTTGGTCTCTTGTAAAAGGGTCTTCCGGGAGTTGAAGATGTTGTGTTTTTTTAAGCATGACAACGTAAGTAAATCCAAAGTAATTTTGAAGTCTTTGATAAAGCCTAACTGTACAATGGAACTATCTGTAACAGAAGGATATTTTTCTTTTAAGTTATAGAATACCAAAAATGCTTTAAAAGCTCTCTAATTTTATGGTTATCAAATTTCCTGGAAATTGAGATATTACTGTTGCAAGCATTATAAAAAATGAAGTTATCAAGAATCTAAGGATGTTCATTGTTTCCCTTCCAAAATGTTTGCAGATAGACAGGCAATACACTTCCACCTAATCTTATTTCAAGCTTTAGATAAATGTCAGTCTGCACAAAGCTATGCCAGCTGGAGATGCTTTTGCCTCCCAGCTATTTCTTACTCCATCTTCCTCTCCCCTTTGTTGGAGTTTATTGCTCTCTTAGTTCTTCTAGCAGAGTGGTAGTACAAGCACTCCCGTATCTGCTTTAGGTGAAACCAGATAAGTTAAGTTAAACCATTTTAAAAAATTGTTTGCATTGACCCATATGGTTGTTTCTGAAGTGAATAAAAAAATACTTGCAGGAACTCTTCCACAAGTCACCTGTGGATGTGGTAACCTCTCCCATTGATGAGCAGTAACAAGCATCTTGGGAGTATTGTCTCCCAGTGGAAGGGGGTCAGGAAGCAGCTGTTTCAGAACCTTATTTCATTGCTTTTCCTCCTGTTTTAGGTTTATCTTCTTTTATCTGAGGGTATCATATTCCAAGAAAGATTTTATTTGTGGTTAAGCGTGGAATTCAGATCAATGTTGGCAGTGGGATGCCACAGAGTTGGACTGCCTGGCGAGCTTGTACAGGATTGCAGAGTCCCACCACCACCACTGCTATCACCAGTCCTTGGCAGATGGGTTCTGGGACAAGATTCTTTTTGAACTGGTGCCTTAAACTGCTCCTCACCAGGGTCTTCATTATGGAGATGAATTTACTGAGGATTAAATAAAAGCGTCTCTGTACAGAGTCAGAAATCAAGTCTTGATAACCACTGAAGTTTGTGTGCTTCATTCAGATGTCTTAGATATTCCTAGGACAGGATTTAAAAGACTACACCAAGGCAGTACTGTTTCCTGTGACAGGAGCTAAATTCTGTACTGCTGCTTTTCTACCTTTCTGCTTTGCATGGAATGCTGAGTGTCTGATTCTGAACGTGAACAACTTGGGTTTTTTGTAACTCCCGTGAAGAAGCAGTGTATCACAGAGCTCATAAAGATGAAAGGCAAAACACAGTATATTATCTGTTGCTTTTTCATTTCTCTGCTAGAATGAATTCTTTCAAATATTTTGTGGTTATATATATTTTTTAAATAAAGTGTTTTTTATTGGGTATATAAACTTATGCTTTTAAGCTTGAACAGCTGGGAAAAGTTTCTTGAATTAAAATAAGTAAAAGAGAGAGACTGTAGTGTACTGAATATCTGACTTGATGGGCTGTTAAATTCACATGTCTATTGAGTTAGAATATTGGTCTGTCTGTTGTGGGATAGAATAAAGCCAAGAAAGGTGCAGTCTGACTGTCTCTATGAAAGGGATTTGGTATTGTTTGACTGGGATAGGTCTTGATCTTGTGTGGTGTTTCCTAGGTACTCTCTGCCCTCGACATACTCCAGCCTCCACACATTGACTATTTTGAAGAAATGTATCCTAAATATAAAATAGAGCATCTTAATTGAGGTAGGTGTAATTTTTGTTAGCTTAGAAACTGCAAGTAGTCGGTGGAATCTATGAAATAGAACTACAAAACCCTTGAGCCTGTACCTGAACAGCTTTATTTAAAGTGGTGAATCCAGACTATCAAGAACTCTTAGTTATTGTTAACATTGAAGGTGAAATGCTGCAGGATTGAACATGAAACTCTGAATATGTAAGGGCCAGTAAATGCAGGGCATTGGGGTATTTCCCAGCAGATACTGCTGCTGCGAACGGTGATTCCCCTAAAATAGTTTTTGAAAACTATATCCAATAATGAACTTCCTCTCCGTTATCAGTACCATAAAGTACTTTCTGATGTTTTCAGAGTGTGCTGCTGTCATGCTTTGAAACCATGACTTCTCAGGGATGTTTCAGCAGACTGTGTGGGTTGTGGCTTTCTTTGTTCAGCCTCTATCTGGATCAAGAAACACAGAAATACCTGTGCTGTTTGATGTGTTATTGTGTCCCTGATGCAAAGGTGCATGCTGTCTGTAGGTAACTGTATTATAAAATTGGATTGGTTTACATAACTTGACACAAGAAGGTCACACTTTGTTTTGTGTTTTTAATTTTTCAAACTCTGTTTGGGTTATCTTCTACTTTTTGAGGTTGGGAATTCTACATTCTTAAATGCTGAGAAGTCAGTCATTGTCCTATGTAGGCTCTTACTGACTCTGCTTGGAACAGAAGTCCTGTGACTCAAAGCAGGTTGTTTAGTACTTACTATAGTTTTTAAACTGCTAGAAATTACTCTGATGCAACGAGTTAAATACAGATTTTTATGGTACAGTAAGTGTCTAGGAATATTGTGAGATTTAGAAAAAAAAAATATTTTAAATAGGGGTAATTCTGTTCTCTGCAAAGACTTCTTTAGCTATAGACCAGGACTCGTCATAGAGATTGGCTGCCTAGATTAATCCCACTGTCTGTTCTCTTCTTTATGCTATCTTAAAAATTTAACATGCTAAGATCCAATTTTTGAGAAGTTTTTAGCTAATAAAAAATTAACTTGATAATTAGCACCAAATGAGATTAGTTGTTTATGTTTTATTTTTTATGTGTGCAGGAAAAGAGCTCTTCACCAGATTCCTGCGTGTAACAGTTTTAAGATTATTTGCAGAGCTTTATAAGCTGTTCAGACCTTTTTACAACATGCTGTTAGTGACAAAATATCCTTTGTAGACTTCAGTAAAAGTGATATTTTAGAGAGCAGATAATCAACTATCCTAACACATTGGCATTTCCATTATCAAATTAGCATTTCAGTGCAGAGATCTGACACACAGCTGAGGTCAGCTAATAGACTGCTGTGTTTTATATGGAAAAACCCAAAAGCAAACTCTGAAAATTAAACTTGTTGAAAGCAAACACTTGAACCGTAGCACGGTCCGTTATGTGTCATCTCATTATACTGAGACTCCTTTTACAGCTTTGGTTGTATTGTCTTTCAAGTTTATAATTCACAACTTCCTCCCGAGTCCAAAATTGTTACCAAAAATCTCTTCATAAATCAGGCAGGGCACCATGAAAAGTCAGTTATAAGTTTAAGTAAGATGCTAATCGATTTTCTTCAAAAAAGGTATGCATATACATTCAGGAACATATATATAGAGTGTTCTGACCAAGGGTTTGGGTTCATTTTCTGGAATGATAGTTTTCAGACAATTTTAATTAGGACCTGAGAGCTTTTTCTATTACCTGGGTGCTTAGTAATAGGTTTAAAAATCCGTTCCCCATCCCACAGATGCCCACATCGTATGTTCTGCTTATCCAGCAAGCAGCTTTATTGCATTGGTGTCAGTCTTCAGTGGAGCTGCCTAAGGTTTGGGTGCACCAGCTCACTCTGATGGTTAGACTTTGGAAGGGTATTTCTTAATTACTGATAGTTTTAGCTGCCTTTTTATATGACCCACTTTACAAGACAATTAATAGGTGGAAAATTGACATTATTTTTAGATAAACTGATCTTTGTGAAATATGGTTCAATCTATATATAATACCTTGAATTGGTTGGTGAAGAAAGTACGTGCAGTTTAAATTCAGTGATTTTAACCAAAGTACAGCACGATTTACTGATTGGCTGAAAATATTCCTGTACTATAATAGGGCTTTTTCATATTGATATTAGATAAAGCTCTTAAATTTAGCTTGGCTGTTTCTTTCACGTGATCAGCATATGAGTAGTCTTCCAACACTGGTTATTTGCACTAGTTCAGTGCCCTCATTTTGTAACAAGTCATGAGATTTACAAATCAGATCTGGGTTAAGGATTACTCCTTCTGTGTAACTGTACGATCAAGAATATTTAAATGGAATAAGTTTATTTGTATGAGCTTAGCTACTGCCAAGTTTTGTATATAAATCCAGAAATGTTAGTTTCCTTCGTGGTTAACTGATTGTACGTCATTCTGACAAGTATTTTATAGGGCTGTCTTTTAATTTGTTTGAATTTGTTGGCTCTAATATTGGTAATAGAAAACCGTTTGCTTTGTAGTCTTCTTTCTCCTTTCTGTTGAAATAATTGTAGAAAGTGCACTTCTGAGCCTTCATTGGAAGAGAGAATAAGTGTTTAAATTTATGTGCACATTTTAATTGTATGTGCTTCTGCTTACTGTAGTCTTAAGAACTTATTTCACATTCATTTTAAGAAGACCAGGGGACTGTATTCCATATCTGGGGGACGAAGTTGTAAAAACTTCTTTTGTTGATCCCCTTGGATGATTCCTACAGATATCACAGTGATGTTCCATTTTTACAATAAGGTGTATTGATCCATGATGAAAGTGGAAGGGGATCGAGTTGGTACTGCTTGATTTCTTTTTTTCTTTCTAAGGAGTTGGTGTGCCCTTTATCATAAAAAGAAGAAAAAATAGTAAAAGAATGACCAAAATTATAAGAATGATGTGTTTCAGGTGAACTGGTAGAGTTAATTTCAGTTATTATGTCTCTTACACGTTGCAATTCTTGCTAGTACCTGTTTTGTAAAGACAACTCATTTCAAAACTGACTTAAAGTTTTTATGGTAAATTAAAAGTTTTCTTAGGAAACTGGTGATCAATAAAGGCATTTTAATCTAGGGAAATTTTTGGTTTAGAATACAAATTCTTTGCAAACCCTTAGATTGAGATAATAATTGGAATGTATAATGAGATTTTTAGACTGACAGTCTTTGTGAGCATTTAACGTCTTATACAGGTATTGATATTTTTGCCAGTATCACCTAGGGCAAAAATGAACAGATAATGGAGCACATATTATTCTGGGTGTCTGTCTTGAGAAAATAAATGAAAAAGAGGTTAGTAAATGTTAGTTTTTACATGTTCCTCATTAAGCTGATGTTCAGTCTTCAGGTTATCTTAGTGGAGCAGAAGTATGATCCCTGATATGCAAGTTTGGATGATGTTTTAGTTCTGTCGTGTGTCTGTGCTCCTAGGTGGACTGACCTAGCTTTAAAGCATATCAGTTATAAATGTAAATAGTGACTCTCAAGTTTTGCTAGGACATCTACAAAGCATTTCATTACTATTAACACACCTGTTAATTCTTGACTGAACTGATTTGGCAGTGGTAGGTTTATGGTTGGACTTGATGATCTTAAAGGCCTTTTCCAAACTAAATGATTCAATGATTTGTAGCTCTCTCTTTTCCAATTACAAAATCTTCCGCAATGGATTGTAATACTGAATTCGGCATCTGGAGTTACACAGATATTCTCTTTTAAGAACTAAGTCTTAAGTTGCTGTAGTAACTTTCTGATAACTTTTTCCATTCAAGTGAATATTCGAAGCAGCTGAAGAGACATTGCTTTTGGAAGGATTTTAATACTAGTAAAAGCAAAGGTGCACAGCAGTTCCTCCCCATTGATCTCATTAAGAGGTGAAAGAACTGTTTTCTGGCAGATTACAGGGTAAACCCCTCATACATGTCTGGTGGAGGAGGGTAGACAGGGACAAGGTAAGATTTGGTTCCTCCAGCCAGTTAAAGGGACAATGACCGCACTGTTGGGGTATCAGGCAGGGCATTCTCAGGCTTCCTGTTCTTTCACAGCATCCTCAGAAAGAGTTTCTTTGGTAAGTACTCTTCTGAAATGGCCTTGTGGCCAGTTGCTCTGGGCCAACACACAGACAAACTGAGCAGGGACCTCAAGGATTACGAGGATTAGTACACTCCGTAAAAGGCTACAGGTTGACCGTTTGCAGCCTTATATTGTTGGGTCAGGCAGAATTGGAATTTAGATTCTCACTAGATTTTAATGAGAACAGAACAGCTTGATGTACTCTGTACAGGTAACGAAAGCATGATGGTGTTATTTTCAAACCAGGAAACTACAAGACAGAGTCTGAGATGTCTGCTTGAATGAACCCTCTGTCAGGATGGCTCAATTCTCAATATGACGTGAGGCGCTTTTGCCTTGGGTTAAAATTTTGTTTTATTCAGCAGTCAAGTTTTAATCCCTTTGTTCCAGTATTTGCAAAATCTAGTTGGATGGTATTGCCTGGAACTGAAAATGTTTGTATGCATTGGTAAGGAAGGATTTCTGTAGAGAAGATTGTGTAGATAAAGGAAAATACTAGGGAGGCTTTAAAGTTGATTATCCTGTGTTGTTGGCAGGGATCTTTCAGGTAGAATCTGCTGGCAGTGTGTTCCTGGCTGTCAATGATTCAATAAACATAGATGGAAATATTCCCCTTTGTCTCTTTAATTTTAAACTTTTTATAGGTACTCAATAGCATTATAGAATAGTTTGGGTCGGAGGGGACCTTAAAGATCATCCCGTTCCAACACCCTTGCCAATTATCCTAATTCCGAATTTAAGGATTAAGGCTTGATTCTTGAACCACTTGAAATGAGGCAGTGAGAGAAAATTTTAGAATGTTGGCTTTGACTGGGAGCTCTTCACAATGCATGTTTGACCTTTGGTGTTACATGTTTTGAAAGTCTATTTTAAAAGCTATTTGTAGAATAAGTTATCAATAGTGGTTAGTAATTTATCCACAGATCTCCTACTGATTAATCCACATTCTCCCTTGCACTAGTCTTCTTTTTTTCCCACTCAAATGGAAATATTTGGTAATGTTACTGCAGCTGTCCATAAGCCCAGAAGTACCAGGAATGTTGATCTGCAAGAAGTGCTTTGTACCACAAACGAATTTCCCATTTGAATATCGAATTCATGTAACCTCGAAACCAAATAATTAAATAACCAAGTGAAATTCTGAAACTAATGCTGAAGTGGTGAAGTTTATTTTTTGTTCTGCAAACCTTGCCCTTCCATGCCTCCAGGAAACAGCTCACCGTTCTGTTGCAGACACACAGTGGTTTTACTGACACCAGAGAACCTGTGTGCCTTACTCTTGCTAACCACAGCACACAGCCAAGCAAAGTTGTCACAACAAGCCTACCCACGACCTTGCAGGTGTGATAATGTTGGATGTATTTGCCTTCCCAAAACAGAGCTTCCACGGCACGCAAGCTTTGTTTTACAAACACACATTTAGATATGAAAATTAGTGTTTTTATAGAACAACTTTTGAAGCTGAGTAGGAGCGGAGAGGTGGGAGCTGCTGCTTTACCAGAGTGCTTCCCTCATTGTACCCCGACTCAGTTGGGTTGAGAGGCTGAATTTTCTCTATATTAGAAACTCATTGAGAGCTTGGAAGCCCTTATCTTACACAGAAGCAGGATTCAGGTGGAGTTTCAGTATTTTCTTCCTTGTATAAAAAACTGTATTTTTGCCTTTTTTTCCCCAAAGCCATGTCCCTCCAAAAAACTTCTGCTGTTGCTTGTCTGTGGTCTTTGACAAGTGCCATAGGTTCCCACTTCTACATTGCATACTTAGAAGTGACTTGAGAGTAAATATACTTACATCAGTAATTTTACCTATAACAGAAAAGTCAACAGATTATAAACATAATTTAGACAGGCATTGGATGAATTAATTTTTTTTAATAATTATTGCACTGTTTTTACATGGACCAGGTCTTTTTTTTCATGTTTTGGATATTGATACAAAATAAGGACGTTACAGGAATATTTCTGCTAGGGAGCTATAAAGTCTGTAAAGAGAGCAGAGGTGACATCACAAACTAACCTTGAGGTGATTCTAATCTAGACCCAAGTATAATTAAAGTCTACTAAAATAATAGAAACCCTCTTGTTCCCATTTTATAGAAAATCTTGAAATATATGTGAAAGAGTTTTGTTTTGGTTTAAATATGTTTCTTACAGTATCATGTAGATAGTCACCTCCACTCCACAGTTAGCATCCAGCTACTCCACCTACCCCTGAATTTGTTCACAGAATGCCAGCCTCTTCCAGAAAACACTCTATAGGATCAGGTTTTGAGGTGCACAGAACCCTAATAAGGAAGGATCCGAGCCATTATGAGAACACCACATCACAAATTGTACTTTATTCCTTTTTAAAATTTGCCTGTCACTTTGTAAAGTTTACCAGCTTAGCAGGGCTCCCAGTCAACAGAGTAAGTGAAGATCTTTTGTGCTGTGCAGTTGCCTTGATAATTATTCTGAAGCAAATTGGTACATTTGTAGTTCTAATTCCATATAGCTACTTAACTAATTACTGCTGTCAGTAGCAATTTTTATCTGGTAGTAGTGTTCAGTTTGGCTGCATGTTGCAGCTCTGGTGACCACCTCACAGCCAGCATATTTTATGGTTTGACTTAAAAAAAGAGCACTGCAGGTACCTGTTGGAACAGTTGATTGGATCCCATAGGGGTTTGTAGTTTGTTTTCGCTAAACATTTGTAGCGCTGTCCAGAGCAAAGTCATTGACCCTCTTGGGTACCAGCTGTTCAAGAAACTGCCACGTTTGTAAAAGGCAGGAACACCAAGTGCTGCTTTTGCTCTTGTTTCGAGGCCCTCATTAAATTATCTAGAGACAATAATCAGATAGCTGCTGTTCAAGGTAATGGCACCTCTGAGCCCCTGTCAAGAGAGCTTTATTTAATGCGCCACAGACCTGGAGTGGTGCAGGTGCCATTTCAGGCCCTCATTTAATTTAAGCTGCTTTAGTTGGCATGGCAACTAGTTGAGACATCTGGGAGACATTATGCTTGGGATTGAGATTTAGGAGGATTTGTGGCATAGCAAAACAAAATTCTTATCATAATAAAGTGCAGAGTAATGCTTTTGGATTTTTTTTTTAATATTTTACATTAAAAATTAAATGTAAAGATTTTTTGGAGCCATAATGTAAAAACCAAATTTTAAAAGGCTGATTTAAATATTTAAGAGGACCTTTGCAAAAGGAAGAGAAAAATTAGAGGACTAGGAACTATGGTGCTGCAGGGTTGGTTTTTTCCTTTATGAATTCTTTATGAATGTAATTTTAATTTGGGTTTTTTTGGTCAAAAAGTGGGCAGTGTTTAATTTATAAAATTAATTTGTGTGCGGTGTGCTGATGGCAGCTGAACAATTTGGCTGGTAGGGATTTGGCCGGATAGGGTTTGCAGAGCAACAGATGGAAGGAGAACATTGATTAGGGAGAGATGAAAGGAAGGGTAAGTTTTCTCTTGTTATAAGTGCAGCCCATTAATCAGTGATAATGGTAAGAACAAGCAGCAGTTTCTGCTGAAGCCGACTTGCTTACTGTGTTAGCAAGAGATAAATATCTGTACTGAAGTCAGGGTTATTATATTTCAGACTTGATACGCAACAGAGCTGGTTCTAAAGAGCGTTGAACCCACTGATAGGCTCCTGCAGGACAGTGGTGAGATTTAAAAGAAGGGCAGACGGAGCCCGCGGGGCTGAGCTGGTTGGCTTTGCTGTGGGAGGTGAGGTCAGGACAGCACACGTACACACCACCGCGAGGTCGGGGAGGTCAGGAAGTTGAGCGGAGGACAGGCGAAACTGAAGCGTGTGACTTCCTCCCGGCGAGTGGCAGGGAATCCTGTGCCTGCTCCCTGCACCTGGAGCCGGGCAGCAGAGCTGTTGTCCATTCCCACAGTTTGGGGGGTTTGGGAGGCTGAGAGCTGAATCCTGCCTTACCTTGAACTGTGAATGAACCTGGTGCACCAAGGGAGACACTGCACAGGGGCCCAGGAGATGCAGTTTTATTTCTAACTCTCTCCTTGATCTTTCCGTGACCTTGGCAGCGTGCACCACCTCTGCTGCTTTTTGGTCTGTTTTGGATGTTGCAGGGCTTGGTGTGACTCCTAATGCTTAGGGGTGCCAGGGAGGCCAGGGAGACATTTGATACCTTGTTGTAAAGCAGAAGTTCAGTTAACAGATGGCTCCCGTGTTTATCTTCTACGAGCACAAATGTAATAATCTCAGAGATTTTTTGTTTTGAATAGGACTGCTAGGGATACCTTTTAAAGCAGTACTGTTTCTTAATTATCAAGGTTACTTGTAAGAGTTGAAAATTCTCAGTATTGCAAGTTCAATCCTTCTTTAAAGTTCAGGTGCTGTGGTTTTTACTTTAAACTCTGTTCTGAACCACAGCTCCAAAATCAAAACTTAATTCCCTGGTGGTGTTTGTGAGTGAAGCAGAGTACAGCAGGGGCAGCTTCTCTGCAGCTCATAGGCAGTGAATGGCTGTAGCATCCCAAGTAGTTGTTGGAATGGTTTTTATGTGTGTTTTATGACTGTAAGATATTCAGGCAGTTGACACGATGCTGTTGGCTTTGTGGGTTAAGATATGCTGCTTGTGTCTTCTCCATTTTTTGTATTTTTAGTGCTTTCTGAATGAACACAAAACCCTGCTTTTAATCCACACCTGAGCTTAGTATAAGCCACAGCATACACAACTCTTTGTAAGGTGTTTGTGTAAAGGATCAGTGACTGTGGCTGTTGCTGTGTTCTGCGTGTCTGCGAGTGCCTGGATTCTGTCTGTTATTTTATAGTTTTTCCTCCAGGTAGAACCTGGGATTTTTTCTTTGTCTCCTCCTGTTATAACAGAAGAGGTTTCATGACTGGGATTTGTGCGTGTGCATATATGATGCTTGAGAAAGTAAAATAGCAGGTACTGGCTACACCTAGGGAAGTGTCTGTATTTCTAGAAGTCACCATTACTTCAGTTGCAGTCTGCAAGGTGCTTTTGATAACCAACCATTACGGGCGTGCACTGCCAGGCTGTCTGGTTAAACCCTGTTGATCCACGTCCACTATGCAGACACAGCTTTAGTTGTTTGTAATCTGTGATTTAGCAGTTGTAAGGAAAAATTAACGGCTTCAGGATGACATTAATCATATTAAATTTTTGGTTTCTGAGTTATAATTTGACTTTGAAATAATTTTGTAACTACCTTAATGCAAATGCTACTTCATTGAGTAATCTGTTTTCTTTTACAACCCATTTTTCATTTTCATTCTGGTAAGTGTCTGAAGACTTGGCCTCTGAAGAAGCTTTATTCTTTTTCACGCAATAGCTCTGACCTGTGAGAGCTGAAATTCCTAGGAGTTAGAATAAATGTTTCAAGAGACTATGTGCTGGACTTTCTGCTTTTGCCTTAACTAATAAATTGAAGATATGTTGTCACTGAATTGATGCAGAGTGACCTCCATAAGATTATCGTCTCTCCTCAGCCACTCAGCTCGGATCATGTCAAAGTTTTTCTTTACCAGATTTTAAGAGGTAATTTTTCTTCTTTTAAATTTAATGACAATTATGTAGTAGTAGTAATTTTTTTCTCTGTTTCTTAATGTTTACTTTCATGACATCCTTATCGTGAATAAGTTTCCTGTGGAAACTTGTTCTTTTTATTTCATATAATGAACGAATAGCAAACATTAATTATTCTAGTTTATATGAATGTGGAGCCCTGCTGCTTTTCATCATAGTCATGGGTAAAGCTTCAGCTGCAAAGGGTTTTTCAGTGGCCTGTGAGAGTCTTAAGGTGGGTGGGCATGTTTTAACATCCTCCCGTGCTTTTTGAATTAAGGTGCAGGAAGGATGCTTATACAGAGCCAAACTGATATACTTCTGTTACAAAATACCATTTAAGGTATTTTGGAGAGCAGTCTAGTTTAAATTGTTATAGAACAGTCCACTAAAGTGTGATTTTTAGCTAAAACAATATACCACAATAGTAATTTTAAACTTGATTTATTTTTTTATTCCATTTGGAAACCTTCATCCAAGAAATGAAATTATTGAGCTTATCTTTTGTACATATGGCCAGTATTGGTCAAGTTGCTTTTCCATTGCCTTTATTTGAGTATTTTCACTGGAATAAGGTGAAAGTAAACAGTCAGTTTTATCTGGTAGTAAATAAATAGCAGATCATATTCATAAAGAGCAGAGCAAAGAAATATAAAAGATATCCAGAATTAGTGTGGGCTGTTCCAGGTACCTGTTGTGCTAGAGAAAAGATTTACAGGCCTGAAGGACAGAACACATTTGTGCTTCTATGATTACTGAATTAATGGTGACTGGGAGAGCACTCAAAACTCTCATTTCTACCCAACTGGCAATGCAAAACTGTCAGTTCAAGTTTGTTCAAGAGTACTTCTCATTCCATTTGCCAAGGCATTGGACCCGAGAGCTCGGTGTTCCCCAGTTTAATGCTATTATTTATTTTTACTCTATCTGACCCTGCTGGAATAATGGACATTTTTCCATTTTCCATGCTGTGTCTGCTACTGCAGTTCATGTTCACAAACAACTCCGTGTCCATGTACTTCCTTCCACTGTGCTTTTTAGCAAGGTGCTTTCTGCATTACTTTCATTTTCTTAAAAAGATCAGGATTACAGCTTCAAGGTCTGCAAAAGCACACAGGAAGCACAGGTTATCTCTTCCCTAACCACCAAAAGGTTTGAAACATTCTCAGTGGCTCTGATCAGATGACCCAAGTTCATCAGCTCTAGCTTTGAATTTTTGCACTAATAATGTTCAGAAAAGGGCTGAGCTTTTACTGTAACTTGGGCTTGTTCAGCCATGCTTTACATTATTTACTGCTGGCTTATGAGGTTTTAGTTTCAAAAAAGCAATTTAAAAAAAAAAGGCAGATTAGCTTGGGTTTGGTCAGAGTTTATTTCTGAAGTGCAGCTGTTACCTAGGAAATTGTTAAGTGAAATTTTAGTGCTGTACAAGTTAAAATTGCTACTGGGAAACAGAGTAGTAAGAGGTATATGTCAATATTCCAGTGTTGCGCTTACAACCAGGGAGATGATGGTTTAGGTTTGTATTGATTAACAAAACAACTAAACAAAAAGAAAACAACAAAAACGCCCTGCTTACATGACTTGCTCTGTGTAGTTTATATACTCCAAAAGTTTTATCCTTTTATTGAGTGACTGAATGCACACTAAATACTGGAATTTAAAATCATTGAAAATGAGCCAATGGTAAAGTCTTTGCAGATCAGGAGTTGCAAGACCTTCCAGGAAAATGTTGCAAGCCTTAAACTTCTTTTAAAAGGAAAAAAAAAAAGTATTTATTTTAATTTCGTTTAATATTTCAGGTCTGAAATATCTACATTCTGCTGGCATTTTACATCGAGACATTAAACCAGGGAACCTACTTGTGAACAGCAACTGTGTTCTTAAGGTGCTACTTAAATTTATTGAAACTGTACATATGTATATGCTGTTCATGACAAATCAGTTGTTATTTTTTTAAACAAAGACATTTAATATGAACACTTTTCCTGAAAGTCATTTGAAAAGAAAAATTCCCACAGATGCTTTAAAAGTTATAAATGTAACAAACTTCTTCCCTTACTGTTTTCTCCGTACCTCTCCCCAAATCTATGAAAGCAAGACAGAGGTGATTCTTTTGTTTGCCTTGCATGGGATCTCTTGTGCCCTCAGCAGCTGGGAAAGGCAGGCAGTGTCTTCAGGTATTGCAACATTATTGGGGGGTGGAGGAGTCAAAGTCCAGGCAAAACAGAATGCCCAGGGCTCTCCCATTAACTTCTCAGGCGTATGGAATTGTGGAGGGCTCCATCGTATCGTATAACCATGCCAGATGTAAAAACATTAAGTTTTGTTTAGCCTGATTTGCTAAGCATTCCAATGGTGAAAGTTTTTCCTAACCCTCTGGTTCAAGAAACTTTTAAAAACTCTCAAAGCCAGAGTGAGTAGGAGGCTGAACCTTTCTGTAACATTTTGGGGTATATCATGAACAAATGGAATCTGGTTTGAGATGGAATATTCAGTACCCAGATGCTGGCAATATGTTTGGGGTTTTTTTTTTTAGTGCAAAGGTTTTTAATCTTTTAGATGATAAATATTGTAATGCCAACTAAAAATATACTGTGATTTCAAACAAAATTGTAGGACGTTTAAATGGATGTGGAATAAAGTAGCATAATCTCTTCTATTCCCCTTTCCCTTTGCTTATGCAGTTACAACAGATTATTTTGTTTATTTAAATGCTGGTTTGGAAACTTTCCTGCTTCATTTCCAGAAGGTTACCTATTTGAAATGCATTAAGTGTTTTGGTTATTTTAATTTCTTTATTTACCTTCTCAATTTAGATTTGTGATTTTGGATTGGCCAGGGTGGAAGAATTAGATGAATCTCGTCACATGACTCAGGAAGTTGTCACTCAGTATTATCGAGCTCCAGAAATCCTGATGGGCAGCCGTCACTACAGCAATGCTATTGACATCTGGTCTGTAGGCTGTATCTTTGCAGAATTACTTGGGCGAAGAATATTGTTTCAGGCACAGAGTCCCATACAGCAGGTATCATTAAATTTCCCTTTAAATTTTTTTTCTACTGCATAATTTCATGGAATCAGTTATCCTGATGCATTTTGAACCTCAAACTTGCTCTTATTTTGCTTGGTTTACACATATAGGCAAAAAAACAAGTGACTCTGAAACACTGAAAGGATAACTTGTAGACAGTATTAAGAGCAGTGGTTATGAATGTTGGCTTTTGAAATGTGTGATTTCTTGTAATCCCATGAAATCTGTTACAGTACAAAGCCTGTCAAAGCATATTACTGAGATTAGGTAAAGGTGATATACCTGGGATTACTTTTTGTAACAACTAGTATGAGAAAATAATGAGTTTTCTGTCAATTTATAACTGGAGATACAGAATGGGCACTTGAACTATTTAAACTGCTGAGTAGTAGTGTTACTCAGACTGCTTCATTTTAGGAACAGTCAAGTGTATAAGAAGATATTGAATATGTTTTTGGTGTTGTATAGCTGTGGCTAGGTATAAAAACATGAGATGCACCAGAATACTTGAGCATCATTCCAACAGTAAGCAAGCAAATACAATATACATATGTATCTAATAATCCTGAAGTGCTGTTTTTACAATAGAAAATAATGTCTGCAGCAAGGTATTAAGAGATGGATGCACTTATACTTCTAAGAGAAGGGACAAAATGTGCTGGTGTAAAAATGTTTATCTTCAATGTTCCTGGTATTCATCTACCGATTAGGAACTACATTGCATTAAAATTGCGAGATTATCATATTGATCATCAAGAAGTAAAAACACCTTCCAAACTTTTGTTAAAGGTGACATTCCAGCTCTATACTTTTCTTGTTTGTTTATGCACATAGCATTTTCTCGAGTTTGAGAGACATCCACATTTAGCATGCTGCTTTCAACAGTCATATTGAGAATGTTGTGTTGTGTATGTACCTCTTCAGTGCTGTGTCCTGTCTAATGGTACCTGTCGTGTCACCTCAGTGGTGTTCCTCACGAGGGACTTGGTGGTCACTCTACACAACACTTATGTTCACAGAAATCGGCGTTCTCCCCACACCCCCCTCTCTCCCACCCTTGTGAAGAGGCTGTGGAGTAGAAAAGCAGTGACGTGATGAGGACTGCTGGTCAAATTGTCAGCTGTTTGGTTGCAGTCTCAAAAATACTTAACATCTCCTGTTTTTCTGATCTTTGATATTTTGCTGCACTGAAGCTTAACTTATGTGTGATTTTAATAACCTTGTCTATCCTCAAAATCTGAAGTGCAAAGACATCAATCAGCTAACTCTAGAATAGCGTTGTGGGATGGGCTTCTTGTGTGGTGTTCACTTTATTTGATTGGACAGTTGGATAAGGTTATATTAGAGTTCCTAGACCTTTGTTAATCCCTGTGCAGTAGTAGAATGGTTTAAGAAGTGACACCATGTGTATTTCAGTTATTTGAGAAACTCGGTGGTGCTCAAAGGTGGACAGTTGGGAGCCCAACTGCTTGGCTTTAGCTGCTGAAATTGGCCAGGCCAGGGCTAAACCATGGCAGTGCCTTGGCTGGTTGGGGTATGGTCTTCCCATTTTCCTGTGCTATGCCCTGCAGTGCAGGTTGTCCACTGGAAATGGTCACACCAACAGATCTCACTAGGCCAGCAAAAGCTCTCTGATGTCAGGGTAGCCATCACCAGGCTAAAGTTTTCCTGGGAGAAAAGCCAAGGAAGAGATTGTTTTAAAAGTGACTCTACTGGAATTTGTAACACAAATCTGTGATAAAAAAAAAAGTGAATAAAGCTGAACTTTGTAAACCATGCTGGAACTGGTGATTTTGGTATTTAAATCTTTAGCATTATGTTGAAAGTGGTGAATCGATCCAAGTTGCTTCCTCAAGCTACAACAGCTGACATCTGATAAGGATTTATGGGATATAAGAAATGAAATAATCTACACTGAGACATAGATAATCAGAAAAAAATTCAAATACAGGATTTCCTACACCACCCATTTTTGCTTTTTACTGATAATATTTAGAATAGTTAGCATTTTTGTATGATACAGTCTTTCTGTTTTTATTTAAAAATGCATTTTAAAGGTGCAAATACAAGTTATTTTTAGCTATGTGTCCAGAAACATTTAATACATCTAATTTTATCTTCTAGTGCATCTGTGGTGCAGGAAGGGTGATCTCTGACTTTCTGACTGTCAGTGGGAGCAAATGCTTTTCTCTGCTTGCTCTGAAGCTCAGTCTGCACACTGTTTTGTAAAAGGCAGGTTACAGAGTGCTAAGTGTTAACCACCGTCCAAGGTTAGCCAGTTCCTCTAGTCTGATTTTGCTGATTTTTTAATCCTCCCTAAAGATAACCAGTCCTGTGCCAGAGTTAACAGAATCCATTGGGAAGGATCAGAGTGTCAGGAAGAAAGGAGAACGGGGCAGACACTGCCCACCTGGTGTGTTTCCATCAGCTGGAGCACCTATGTGCAGTTGCATTTGTAGCGAGTTGTGCAGCGCGTGTGGGCCCATCCCAGGGTACGCGGGGAGCAGGGCTTGCTCCTTCACACACCAGTGTGCCCAGGGCACACTCGCTGCTGGGTACCACTTCTATGCTTCTGACTGAGCAGTGCCTCCTTGAGTAGTTAGTGCAGAGCAGCAGGAGGGGCCGCAGAGCAAGGTGGTGGGTGCTGAGGGCCATTTTCCACAAGCAGAGATGTGCTCTGGAGGGGGCTTGCACAGGCTGGATGTCCACAGGTGGATGAGCCTTCAGATGTTCTCATGAAGTGCATCCCCAGTTACCTAAAAGGGGGCCCGGTGCCTGTGCTCCAGGACGTGCAGTGCAAACCAGGGCACAGGTAGAGGCAGCAGCTGAGGAGTTGGTTTTGAAAGTGCCCTTCTAACCTAAAATAACGATATGTAGATTCATTGTATATACCCAAAAGACTTGAAATTCACACAGCTGAGGTCAGCTGAATTCAAAATTAAAGTTTTGTAAATTTTTTTCAATTTTTATACTAAAACTTCAGAATATATTTTGTCATACTTCAGTAAAATGTGTTTAATAACTGCTGACATGCATCTATGTAAATGACATCAGACCCCTTAAAGCTCTTCGTGAATGTATTGGAAATGCATGGGCTGAGACAAGAGAATGAGAGACGTGAAACATCAGCTTTCAGGAGATCATTATGAAAATTGTTTTCAGTGCTTTTTCTTGCAACCATTCAAATGAAGTGTGTATATTTATATCCATATCTATATATATAGATATAAACATATATTAACATATCATTGCTGTGAGCTTCAGGAGCAGTTGGCTGAAAAATGCAGGTGTTTATGCAGTCTACATTCCCTGATCTGCTGCTATAATTTATGACATTACTTTTCATAGTTTGTAAATACATTGATCTTTTATTACATCAGCACCATGTGTCTATTTCTAGATTATTTTTCCACATCTAAACCCCTCAACGTTTAGGATTTTTTTGCTGTCTGGATTTCCATCTCCTTACAAGTGTAGGTGCTTTGCTGTCACCCCTCTGTGCAGTTCACGTTAGCCTGACCAGCTGGGGCTAAGTGGGAGGAGATGTGTTCAGGTCTGAGTCAGGACATTGCGTGTTCCTGGAGGCTCTGGACAGGCCAGTGCTTCTGCTGGCAGGTGGGGAAGAGATGGAGAGAGCCCAGCAGCCAGGAGTGACACAGCTTGGTGTGTGAACAGCAGTCATCTCTCAGGGTGTTACACCAAGAGTCAGCGGGTGAATCCCCTGCCTATGTGAGCTGTGTAATCATGGTAACAGGTTTGGTCTCAGAGGAGAAGCTCTGTGTTTGCTTGTTAGTGCAGGTGGATGATGGCCATAAGGGACTTCTGGATGAATGGTGCCCATCTCACCACTGACAAAGCTTATTATTATTATTATTATTGTTATTATTATCATCATCATCATCATTTTGCTTGACTTCTACAGATTGTTTTGTTTGTTTATATTCACTAAAGGAGAATATGCACACACTTCTGTAGAAATAAGGTGAAAACCTGTCTGTTGCTTTCCAAAATGAAAAGGTGAATGAGCTGTCACTTCATTTAAAATTAAGACCAGTTTTAAGCGCAGCATCATCTTCAGTCTTTTTGGGTAGTTTTTGTTTTCCTTATAGCCAGCACCACTCTGTTTCCTTCCTCTGGTTATTTTTTTTTTAACAGGTTTTTTTATATAGTATGTTTGTACTGTATTTCTGAGGGGTTTTATTCGTGGTCATGACAAAATATTTTGAGTAAAGTAGTAGTAGACCTGTTTTTTAGGGGGGAAATTTTGTGTGATGTATTGGTATGCAATGCAGACATTCAGTTGAGAATATTTGGGCTTTAGAATGAGTAACACACCATTAACTGTACTTACAATTTTCTTAATGATGTAAAATTGACTTTTGAATGGCAATAAAGTATTGTACTAATAAAGCTGTAACCAAAAAAAAATCTCCCAAACCTGAAAATTGTCTTCTGTTAGGGCTTTTTTGGTGAAATTACACGTTTGTATTTGCTGTCTACTAGATGTATACGTTAATATTTGTAATTTACTATGCACAAAACAGTGGGTTTGAATTGATTCATGCCTTGAATGTAATTTATGCTAACTTAAGAATAATATATTGATTTATGTCTAAGGTCTCCAATGTCTGTGTTCTGTACCTACAGCTGGATTTGATTACAGACCTGTTGGGAACGCCATCGCTGGAAGCAATGAGGACGGCTTGTGAAGGCGCCAAGGCACATATACTCAGGGGTCCTCATAAACAGGTATGGCTGGGGAAGGCTGGCCTTGCTATACTCTTGGTCAAGAGGTTCCCTCAGTCAGCCCCATAAGTCAGAGTTTCCTTTGTGCAGGATACGACTGCTGCGTCATCGAGGCATTTCACATCCTGATTAAATTCTCATGGCATGTTTGCTCATGTTTGTTTGGATATTTAATCTCAGCACTGGCTCTGCCTGTAAACCAGATTGAGTTTACCAAAGGCGGTTGTGGTCTTGCAGTGGCATGGGTTAATGGTGTAGATATTCAAACTGCTATTGAGACAAGGTGGGCTTTCACTAGGGAAGTACATTTCCTTCTGTCCTGCATGTGTTGTTTGACTTGGTGATACTGTGAAAGACTCCATTTTTGAAGCACCAGTGTTCTGATAGCTATTTTGAATGAAGATGTTAAGTTTAAGTGATAATATTAGCAAGAGACATAAATTAAAATTGACAGTACAGTTCAGAAAGCCCTGGAGGGACTCCTGAGCTGGCAGGATGAACAGTGTTAGAAGTGGAAATCACCCGTTATCTGGATCTGTAAACAGAACAATCCTGCAACTCCTCACCAAAGAGTCCCCTCACACATCTTTGCAGTGACCTGAGCTGTTTGTGAAGGGCTTACCAAGGTATTCAACACTGAGACAGGCCACTCAACAGAACCGAACTGGAAGCTAAATTTAAAAAAAAAAAACAGCAAAGAAAGGCAAAATGATGTCATTGTGCTGACTGGACAATAAAAAGGGCAAATGAAATACGCAGTTAATAGATACAAAGAAATGCTTATGCAGGAATCCATAGGGCAGTACTAAAGCAGTATGTCCATCCAAGATGGTCATTTTTATGATTGTTGGATAGTAAAAATTAATGAAATTAATAGCCTGTACATGATAATACATCAGATCTTTCCCGTAGTTAAGTTTGCATCTTTATTTTCTGCATGTCTTAGTAATATCTCAGATGTCTACTCACCACAATAGTAGTTACCATAGAAATGAGCATTGAATATATATTCTGCTGTATTATTAACATGTGGGAGTTCTGCCTCCTTGGCATTTTTGATTCACTACACCACGTTGTCTCTATTCCATTTGATGACAGTTTTCTTTTCTTTTAACATTGATTTCCATAAGACTTTTTTACCAATTTTAAAGCAAGTCAAGACTATTTTTTTTTGCTATCGTGTGCTAGAAGAGTTATAACTTTTAAGCCAGTAGTCCTGCACTTCAATGTTTGAAAGGCTTAAAAACAAAAAATAAAGCTGGAAGAAATACTGTTATACCTCATATAAAAATATGTAACAGTATACAAATACATCCAGATACATTCTAGAATGCCTTGATTTTACATTCTGATAATTTGATAATTGCTTGGCATTCTGAAGTGCAGTAATTGTGCTCTTGGCAGTAGTAATCAAGAGCTCTGGAATTTGTTAGCCTTGTTCAGTTTGTTAAACCAGAATGTTTTATCAAGAATTGAAATGAGACCAAGAATGTCTGCTGGTTTTGTGACCCCAGTGCTAAGGCTGCTCTTGTACAACCGACTGAAACTGTGTCTCTTCACCTATGGTGGCAATTTCACCAAAAAGGTGAAATGGCACAAAATATTTCCAATACAGATTTAATGTCATATACCCACTAAGTCACAGGGAATAAACTCGAGGCAGTTAGTGCTGTGTCTGATGAGGAAAGCAAGGTTTGTTTTGCATGGAGTCTCTGGAGCTGGTGTGCTTATTTGCAGCTTGGAAAAAAGGGGTTACAGGAATCCAGTTGATTTCTTGAATGATATTTTTCTAAGTGCACTTTGTCTTTGAATGCGAATTCATGGCTTTTCATCTTTTCAAATGGAGATTTTGCTGGTTTTAAGTAGCCAAATGTTACCAGTTTCTTAATTAGATCAACAGGGAGAGAAAATCAAGCTAGAAACTGGTGATTGCTTTGTCGCACAAACTATTTTTAATTGATGTAGGTGAGCATAGTAGGAGTTAAGGGGTAAAGCAGTTTGCTGCTTTATGTAAAAATAGATTAATGCATCAAGTTTCTGATTTAAAAAACCCACCCCAGTGTGTGTTGGCATAATTAAAATCCACATACTATGCAGACTTCTTTGTCGGTTTTGTTTTCAAAAATGTACTTCAAACTAAATTTAAATGAATTGATAAAGTTGTTTAACAGGCAGCTCAGGGCAGAGCATCTCCTGCATTTGCAGTGGTTTGGACTCCACTTCTAGGAGTCAAACGTGTGGGAGTTCATTCCCTCATTGGTGCAGTCCCTGCACTCTCTGTTTTAGGAGAGAGAATCCGGTATGATGCACATTACTTGCTAGGACACCTGACCGTTGATTCCATGGTAATCAAACCTTACAGCAATTCCATTTTTACCAGTTTCTTCCACCCTTGCCAACACTTTCATCAGGGCTGTTTCTGATCTCAAGCAGTGGGCTTGATTGCGGTTTGCCGAGAAAATGATGTCCCCAAAAGCTGTACAGAAGCAGATGCTCTTGGAATGGCAGGCAGGCTGCAGGCAAGGGGCGTAAGTGTAGCAAAAAATATGCATCCCTCATTTCTATTGGGTGCAACAGCTTCTGTAAGTAAGGAATGTGATCATATTTTTCTGCCCCAGTATATGGACGAAACCAACATCACCATGGTGTTTGGATGGCCCTTCTTTTTTTTTGTGTAGACAGTACTTAATGATTGGAGAAATTATATGAAGTCAGGAAGTATTATAGCTTTATATTCCATAGGCATCACCTATAAACTGTGGCTGAGGAGCGCCTGGTTGCTGTGTTTGGTAGCTCAGGGGTCACTTAGAATGATGTCACTGTGGAGGGGTAATTTTTATATATACTGACAAATTTACAGCAACTAATTAACTAATATTCATCTGCTTTGCTGAGCAGGTAGAAGCCACAGCTGCCTGTCAAATGTTAACATTGCACACAGGTTAAAAGTCTGTGTGGAGTTAATGCAGCTCTGGAAATCTAGTCTAAGTTTGCCAGTGACTCTTGTCCCATAAATACAGTAGCTTAGCTTTCAATTGATTTGTTATATTTTGTGCAGAGCGTTTCAGTCGTTTCTGCCAGCCAGCGAGTATATTCTTCCCACATCTCAATAGTAATTAATCACAGGTGCAAGTGCAGCACTTGGTATCAATCTTCCTATCCTAATGGCTCTTCCCAGTGCCTGCATTCATGGGCTAATACGAATGCCAGTTGAATTTTCATGGGAAGAATACAAAGGTGTGTGTTTGTGTGGCTCCACATGTACATTAGCATTTATTCCCTTAAAAAAGAGATAGGAAGGAAATGTGAGGAGTGTTGGACTCGGCAGTACCATGCTCCATAGTGGAGGTTTTTTTGGCAACAATGCCTGTTCTAATATCTGTGGTGCTCTTTTTTCTTTAGTTCGGGGTTTTGGTTTCTTTTTTCAAAAGGTTTGTGTCTTTGCTTTCTTCTAAGTATGAAAATTGAGAAACACCCCCCCCTTCCTCCCATCTTACTCTTTTTCCCCCTTGCCTTCAGAGGAGCAACTGCTCACTTGTTTTGCAGGAGTTTATTTACTTTGAAGACTCACTATAGTGCGCTCTACTGCTGTTCTTTAAGTGGAATAGGAATAATCTTAATTAAGCAGGAAAATATTTTACTTGATTTTGGAAGCTGACGTTGTGGCTTTAAAGAAATATATATTTTAAAGAGAGAAGATTATTCCAGAGAGCCTAGGACACAGCTAATGCTTTCAGACGAATGAAACATGGCATTAACAGGATTGCTGATTAATTTTTTTCACTTTGGGCAACTTCAGACAGTGCTTCTCACATTTTAGGATTGTAGGGATAGGGCTTGTCTTCACATTTTACTCCCTTAGTGTTAACATTGAATTCCAGAGCCAAGGGGGACTTTCAGGCTGGAGAGTAGGTACAATTAAGAGTGGTTGTGTTGAGTCAAGCCTTGTTCCAGCACCATCAGCTCCCTGAAGGGCAGAGTTGGCTGGCACTGCAGAGCCTGGCAGAGTGGTTGTTCCTACACCTGCAGCCAGGCCATCCCTGCGCACAATTGTGTGCTCTGGTGCCCAGAGAGGCCTGGGGCATCCTCACTCTTTAAAACAGCCTTTACTGGGGTATTTGTGCCATAGTGGTTTTTTTGCCCTGAACTAAACCTGGAAGCTTTCAGCATGGGTAGGCTGTAGTGCTTGTGAATGTGAGCAAATCGAGGAAATCCAGGAGGAAAGGATCTGCAGAGCAGGATTTGTGTGGTGAACCAGGGCCTCTGTGCCAGCGGCTGGGCTGCTCCCTCTTTTTTAACCAGCAATTCGTGCCCCGAGAACGCCCTGTCCCCCTCCCCCAGTCCTGCAAGCCTTGGGAGCTGGCCTATTTATCTCTGTATAAAGTGCTGTATGCCTGAAGGTCATTTTAATTGTATGGGATGTCACTGTCAGTTAGATATGGATCGCCTGGGTAAGGAAAAGCAAAATAATCCATAATTTGGCAGTGATTGAGATGAGAAAAATGAAACACTGGAAGTGATGTGGTTAATCAAACCCCTGAGCATTACAGCTTAAAGTGGTGTCTATACAGAAAAATAAATAAATAAAATATAGGTTTGTCCAGGGATTATCTCTGAACTAAGAAAACAAATAATCAATTAGATCTGTTACAATTGCTGAGTGTTGTAATGGTGATTATAGTCTTGCTGGAAAGCATTAGGTAGGGCATGTCCTTTTTAGCAAGAAGTTTGTCCTTGGTAACTATAAAATAATGCGTGCTATAACAGTGTTTTCTTGCTGATGGATCTGACAGGACAATTATCTGTACTTTTCTTTCTCCTGTTTCCCCTACAGCCATCCCTTCCTGTCCTATATACGCTTTCCAGTCAAGCTACACATGAAGCCGTTCATCTCCTTTGCAGAATGTTGGTCTTTGATCCAGTAAGTGTGATTTAAAATCTTTTCTGATACATTTGGTTTTAACACTTTTATTGTCTGTTACTTAAATGAATATTTTAACTAAAGGACCACTTTCACTGGTTTCTTCTACATTGCATTTCAGTACTTTTGGATCTGCAAAAGACATTAAAGTATTATCTTGTAATTGGTCAATTAATTTCCTCCTGGAATGGGGGTTTTGCATTTAAAATCTAGTGGTCTTTTGAAGTGAGCTACAACAGAGTGGGAAAGATGAGGGTGTTTGTGAATCATGCTATCTTTTCCTAGCTAGGTGTAGGTAGCAGAACATCAGATACTTTGATGCAGTTCTAATTAGAGATGCGTGGGTGTTTGTGGTCTTGCAACACACAAAAAATTCCTTCTGCATCCACACAGTCACATAACAGAGTCTTTTTTTCCTCTCAGCATCTATTTTTCTAATAAAAAGGTGCTACTGTGGATTTTGGATTTCATCTCTTGGGCTTACTATACAAAATTGTCACTAGAAGATCTGATACCTGACTCGAGGATGTGATTATTTCATTTTAACAGGAGAATCTCTAACATTTCAAATAAAAAACAGTCAAATTGACTAAACTGCAGAGGAGGAAGTTCATAAATAATAAAGTATTCAGAAAGCAATACCTTTTGATTCTCTTTTTCTAACCTGAAGATCTCTTTACTGAACAAAAACATAAGACATGTTAAATCAGAAAGTCCACGAACTTAATTTTGTTCCTTTCTAATTCCCCCCAACACTCAGAATACTGTTATTCCCAAATCACATTTAAATAAATGTGGGTTTGTTTTTTTTAGGGAATCAGGGCAAAATCCTTTAGGAGAGGTGATTTTAATTTAATCTTAAAAATACCCTGGGAATTAGGACAGTTTGGTTGATACTTCAAACTTTGCCACTGCTTTTGCTCTGTAACATTTAGCAAGTAACTTCTGTTTGTTTGTGAATTGGTTTGGGTTTTTTAATTCACCTTTAACAATGAATTTCATAACATCATGCATTTGCAGTGGCACCTGTGCCTGCAATTCTTTAGAAACAGATAGTATTGTGTCTTTTTTAAGGGATCATGCTGCACACTGAGAGACTGGGAACTTTTGAGTTATGCACAAAACGAGTCTTAGCAATATGGAAGAAGGCTTTGTAATTTACACCACTGCTCTGACAACCTTCTTCCCAGCACTTCCTTCACTACTTGTTTTCTGAAACTTGACATGGAAAGTATTTCTTAGAACTCCAGATGCCATGTCCTGTATTATTCTGTTAGCAGTTATGCTTAGATATATGTTTCACTTTAAATATTTTTTTAAGGACACGTTAAAATGTTTTACAGAGTATGGACCTACAAATGCAGTATTTGCTAATGTTAAGTTCTTATTTTGATTCATCGTAGCAGTCATAATTTTAAGATTATCTGAAGAAAGTACTTACTGAAAAATGTATTTCTAAAGATTGTATTAGCAGCATTTCCTGTCATTAGCTCTAGTAGAGAAAGGTCAATGTCATCTTAGCAATGCCACTCGTTTGTGAGTAAAACCTTCCCTCTAGTGGCAGCATTTGCAGATGTAAAACATTTTCTCACCTGAACCAATCCTTTAACGTGATCCAGTGTTTATAAGACAATTTAGAATGAATTAATGAATAAGTATTCTTTAGACTGTTTCAATGTCTCTGAAAAATATCCTAACTCTCTCTTTTTTCTTTTCTTTAAATGCAATATTTCAGTCCAAAAGAATATCTGCTAAGGATGCCTTAGCTCACCCATATCTTGATGAAGGGCGGTTGCGATATCACACTTGTATGTGTAAATGTTGTTTTTCCACATCTACTGGAAGAGTTTATACTAGTGATTTTGAACCCATCACTAATCCCAAATTTGATGACACTTTTGAAAAGAACCTCAGTTCTGTTCGGCAGGTTAAAGGTGAGTAGTAGTTAACCTTTGCATCTGCATTTGTCTTCCTTCTCCATCCTTTCGTAGTGCAGATGTGTAGTCAGGATGCATTTTCTACCCCGGGTGTTTTTTTCTTTTAGGTATTATTCCATAGTAGATACTGGAAGTAATTTCTTTTCACTGAAAGAACAGAATTGCTGCTGAATGTTCTGACATGGTGTAATATCACACGTGTTAGCTGACATGGAGTCTGTTGGTTTCAGTCCTTAATAGTGTTTTTCCCTGATGTCAGTGCTCCTCGCACCACGCCCGTGTTGAAGGATTGCACCAGGGGGACAGGGTGAGCCTTTTCAGGGTGCAAGGCGTGATCTTGGTAACTGTCCTGCAGAAGGGCTCAGCACCATCAAGGACTGAAGCCGAGTGCTCTCATAGTTTTCCAGATTCATTTCCTCTCCTCTGTCCCAGCCTGCTCACGCTGAGGTGTCCGTGTCGAGCACCTCTACGCAGCAGCTGGCGGCGGCTCTGTTGTCGATGTCGTGCTGTGGGTCTGGCAGCAATGCCAGGGATGTGCTCTGGCTCTCCACGGGGTGCTAGGAGGAAGATCCCTCCTGATGCCTGGAAGAGGAAACTACTGCTGCAGATGGCTGCTAAATGCCAGCAGTTGCTTTGTGGCTCTAGAGATTTAAAGCCTGATTCCACTCTACCAAATAGGCCATAAACGAGACTTTGTTTCTCTTGAAATCAGATCCAATCAGGAAAGCAGCCCTTTTGGGAGAGCAATGCAGGATGAGAAATAGTAGTAGAGATTTAGGTTCTGTCTGGTGACAGCTGAGATAACTCAGGAGGAATAGAGGGAGAAATGTGTTACCTCAGTAGTTCCTAACAAACAGTTTCAGTCATTTAGGACAAAAATATTCCATGATGTTGTCATAATAATGTGGCTTATTTTGGATATTTCTTGAACTTGTAATTCTGAAATTCACATTTAATAGTTACTACAAGGTCACATAACTTCATTTTCTTTTTATCCTGTGATTCTTTCCATTTCCCTCTTCTCTTTGGCTTTCATTTCCCAGAACTGTGCATAGATGGGCTCTTTTCTCTAAAATCTGCTGTTATGAAAGCTGCCATTAAAGTTTGCTGACAGTGATCCCAGCACATTGCCCCCAGCATCCCTTCCGGGCCCATGGAGCTCTGTTCTGGCAACCCTGCTGCTGCTCAGAGGAGCTGCCTGTTGCCAAACCTTCTGGTCTCTGCTTTTCTGGGGGTGTGCAAACGTGTATGTACGAGAAGGTGCTTTGTCTGGCAGCTGTCTCTAGAATTCCTCTGTCCTCATGAAAATTTACTTTTTGGTTTCAGTCTCCTCAAGTGGCAGCTTTGCACTTGGTGGTAGTAATTGAATTAATGAATCAAACTGGACTGAGTAGTACAACTGTGTTTTTGGGATTTGTAAACAAGTTCAAGTTGAGAATTCTTCGTTTTTCAAAAAAATTATACCCTGAAAATAGTGTTTAATCAATAACTGATCTTTGTGAGTTCAGTATGATAGTGGTAAATAAGGTTTTATTTTATAGACATTTATTTCAGCGTCGATATAAGAGTTCTGTGTGAATTTCTGCTATGAGGTATCACTTCGAATTAGATTTAGGGAACCTGGAGTTCTTTTATCCTTACTAAAATGTACTTTCAGTAAAGGAAGCTGTATTTTTCTCCAGTCTGCCTTGCATTTTACTGTGGCAAAAAGTGTTAACGGTGTGGTGTTTTTATTTTTCTTGTATGTACAGAAATAATTCATCAGTTCATTTTGGAACAGCAGAAAGGAAACAGAGTGCCTCTCTGCATCAACCCTCAGTCTGCTGCTTTTAAGAGCTTTATTAGGTAACTGTATGTAATCACATCTGATATTAATTCCCATTTATTAGTAGTACAGAATTCACACATCTGAAATGTTTTTATGTTTTACGTTTCTGAGAGTAGGAGAGGCCATAGATAACTCCTGCAAAAAAAGTACCTTAAGGACATTTATGGTTGCTTTTAAAGATACTTTTAGGAATTATTTTGGTATTGAAGTAAAATGTGCAAGTTTCAAGTAATATTTTTGCGTAAAAGTACAGAAGTCAGACTAAAAATTAGAATTGACACATTGACCAGTTGAATTCTGGTTGCGGAATTGCACTCTAAAGCATTAAAATTACTGGTAGATGAAGAATATTTAAGAAAATAAGTAGATAAAGTATAGCCAAATGTGGGTTTTTTGTTTGCAGTGTTAACTGTTGGTCCTGGGGTGTTTTGGGTCGTTTGGGTTGGGTGGAGTTTTTTGTTGTCCTTGCAATGTTTGTTTACCAGTTGAGCGTTAAGGTTCTTGTCTATGAGCTATCGCAAATGAACACTGATTTTCTGTATCGCCTGCATTCTAGTTCCACGGTTGCTCAACCATCTGAGATGCCACCATCTCCACTGGTTTGGGAATGAAGTGGAAGACAATATACTACTGAAGATGTAATGTAGCTTTCCACTGGAGTCTGGGATTTGCAATTCTGGAGGTTAATCATGCTTGTACTGTAATTTTACTAATGAAGTTTTAAATTAACAACCACTACTTGTACAATATGAATAATATTTAGAAATGTACTAGACTTTTAATCTTGTAAAGTGGTTGTGCTTTTAGAAGAAAATATTTTACCCAGAGTTGCACGTGTTTTATGAATTCTAGTGCAGCTGTGATGGCTCAGCTCAGAACAAACAGAAATGAACCAAATTTGGGGAGGTTTTTTCTTTTTTTTTCTTTTTTCTTTTTTTTTTATTGAAGTGAGATTGTACAAACGGATAGACATACATTTTGATATTGAGCCATTCCTGAAGATTTTGGGTTTTCTAAAACTAAGGAATACAGAAAACTTGACTGCGACCAATCATGAAGTCACATCAGATGACCGTGACCACAGTAAGTGGGCAGGGCACCTGATGATCAAATCCTATAAATAGCTTCTCACTAGAGCTGTGATGGTGATGTGTGCTGTTCTAAAATCAAATGTTGTGAGTAGAGAGAATGAGTTTGTGACTAGGAGAGACTAAACTTCTGTTTCCTTACCCAGTATAAATATATATATATATTTAATCTATTTTTATTAGAAGTTTTTCTGCTCTTTCTTACATAAAACCCCCCAGCATGCATCTTCTATGTGTGTAAATAATTCCATTTATGGGCTAATTTCAGAGATCCCTGACATCATTGCTGTATAGAGAGAAACTAGCTTGCACATTTTAGGTCTGTGAAATTTTGTGAGAACTTTTTCCTGCACTGGACAGTTGAGAGAAAAAAAAAAAAGAAAAGGAAAAAAAAAGCACATAGGGAATTCTGTTAATTGTGTTCGTGTCCTTAGGCGAAGCTGTGGAAGTCTTGAAATGTCACAGTAGTAAATAACTTTTATTACTTTTTGACTAATTCTTTTTTCTGTTGGAACACTGAATTCTGTGCATATGTATATATGAACACAAATTGAAGGCCTCTACCTCCTGGAGTTATACAACTTGGTTTGTTTACCTCCACATGATTTTTTTTTTTTTAAGTTCAGTGTGGAGACTTGAAACTTGAATGTCCCTTCCAACTTTTATATTTAAAACAAGACTAGAAAATCGAAGACTGTTTTTCACCTGTACAAAAGAAATACTGAAGGGTGGTCTTAAAATTTGAGCATTGGTCTGGAGAAAACCGTGGTGTTTGTTATGGACAATTAACTGTTAAAGTTATTGTAAGTTATCTGTATTTAGCAGAGTATTTTCAACAAGAGTGATCTGAGCTGAAATTGGAGACTATTAGTAAGTTATGTTTGGAAGTTTTAACTTCAATGAAGTAATTATTTGCTGTGAAAGAGACAAACATTGAATAACTGAACAAAGATGGTGCAATATCTTTGTTTTTTATGAGGCTCCTGAGAATAAAACCAACGGAAGCATTTCAATTCACTTGAATGAGAACGTGTTTAATTAAAAGAGCCCGAGAAGACACTGGTATGAAAGGTAAAATCTCAGAGGTTGGTCAGTTAATGTGGCACACTTGCTGGTCACTTTGTAAAATGTAGATTTGAAGTACAGTGGTGAAAACATTAAATGTGACATTTGAAAAAGAAGCGGTGTTATCTTCATTCCCTGTCTGATCTCCCACCTTTATTTAAGAATAAATTGTTACAATCTTGATTAAGTACTGTCTAAAGAATGCAAGTAAAAAGAGTTTATAACATCTTGTTTTGGGCATGGTTTTGATTTTCACACACACGTGCGTACACAGACGGACACACATATATGCACAAATATGAGAATTCTTAAATAAAATATTCATTTACTGTTTAAACTTGGCCTTGGGTAAAGGCAGAACTTCCTGATTGAATCAGCAGTTGACTGGCACTTTAGTGGGAGGCTAAAAGACATCCAGTCAAGTATGGATTTTACTAAATTTGCTGAGTTTGTTTTTTTTTTCAGCAGAAATGCTTTCATGGCTTCCTTTAGCCCTAATTGAAAGAATCCAGCGTGCAGTGGGGTTGCAGAATATGACCGAAAATGTTCATGATTTATGGGTGTGACCCTTTTAAAGGTCAGATGAATGGAGCTGCACGGCCCAGGCCTCCGGACACCACCAGCAATGAACCGACACGCGTGGCCCCTCAGCGCGCCCTCTCTTCCCAGGGCTGGCCTGGGGTCTGTGCCCCTTCTTCAAGCCACTTCCTAAAAGTCTCCGTGCTGCTACGAGCGAAATTTGAACGTGTTTTAGAGCTGGTGATTCTAGAACTGGTGTCATTGCTGCTTCGTTGTTCTCTGATCCTGAAGTAGCAGCTGTTAATTCAGGGCTGTTATTACTCAGTCTGCTCACGGGACTGTCCTTCAGGGTGAGACTGTGTCACCAGTGTGTGTGGGGTCTCCTGGCTTTGTCGGGCTGCGAGCAGAGGGCGACCCACGCAGCAAAGCCCAGCCCGTGCATCACTGTGTGTGCTGGAGCTCAGTGCTACAGGTCCGTGCGTTAATCAGTAAGGAACGGGGTTTCCCCGGCGTGATCCGGGATGCAGAGTGAAGAGGAACAGACTTTTTTTTTTGTGGAATCATAAACTCCCAGAGTGTCCTGAGCTGAAGGGCCCCACCAGGGCTGAGCGGCGGGGCGGGGCCAGAGCGGGAGGCGGTGGGCGGGGCGCGAAGCGGCGGGGCGGTGGGCGGGGCCATGGCGGTGGGCGGGGCTGAGGCGATGGGCGGGGCGGCACGGTTTGAGCCCTGAGATGGGGCGGGGCGGAGGCTGGTGGGCGGGGCTTTGAGGCAGTGCGTGTGGTGGGCGGGGCTTGGGGCGGGGCTTGGGGCGGAAGCGCAAGGCTGGGGGCGGGGCCGAGGCGGGTCCGGTGGCCGCGCGGGAGATGGCGGCGGCTCCGCGCTGGCGGGAGCGGCTCTTCGCCTTCTACTTCCTCTCGCACATCCCCATCTCGCTGCTGATCGACCTCCAGCCGCTCCTGCCCGCCGGCCTCTGCCCGCCGGCCGTGAGTAGGGGGGCGGGACGCGGCGGGGCTGGGACAGCATCTGGGATGTGGAGACAGCGCGGGGGCAAAAAATGCGGGAAATCTCCTAACGGGAGGGGGCGGGGAGGGTCCGCGGAGGAGCGGGAGAGGCGGGGTCCGCGGGCAGAGCCCGGCGGGGTGGGTTCAGCCAGGCTCAGTGCCGGCTCCTGCGCTTGGGCCGCACCGGCCCCATCGGCGCTCCGGGCCTGGGAGAGGCTGGGGAGCTGCCTGGAGGGCAGGGCCGGGCGTGCGGGTTGACAGCGGCTGAGCGTGAGCCAGCAGCGGCCCAGGTGGCCGAGAAGGCCAAGGGCGTCTTGGCTTGGATCAGCCGTGGTGTGGCCAGCAGGAGCAGGGGGTGGTGGTGCCCCTGTGCTCAGCACTGGTGAGACCGCTCTGGAAATCTTGGCTCAGTTTGAGGCCCCGCAGGACAGGAAAGACATTGGGGGGCTGGAGCACGTGCAGAGAGAGGGAAGGGGCTGGAGCCCAGGGGTTGTGGGAGCAGCTGAGGGAGCTGGGGCTGGAGAAGAGGAGGCTGAAGGGGAGACCTCATCACTCTGCAGCTCCTGGAAAGGGCGTTGGAGCAACGTGAGTGTTGGTGTCTTCTCCAAAGTGAGAGGTGACAGGGCCAGAGGAAATGGCCTCAGGTTGCACCGGGGGAGGTTTAGATTGCATATTGGGAAAAATTTCTTTACTGAAAGAGTGGTGAAGCACTGGAAGAGGCTGCCCAAGGCAGTGTTGGAGAGGTTCAAAAAAACATGTAGATGCGGCACTTCAGGATGTGGTTTAGTAGCCATGGAGGCATTGGTCTGATGGTTGGACTGGATGAGCTTAGAAGTCTTTTCCAAACTCAATGATTCTGTGACACGTTGAATTACATTTCTGTCCAAGATATTCCTTTGGGCAGGACAATCAATGGGATCATTCAGCCCTGGTGACCAGTTCCAGACCCCTGGGAACGGCCCCCTCTGGCCATGCCGGGGGTGTCTGGTCACTGCCCCAGTCCAGTCCCCACACATCTGCAGGGAGAGGGAATTGAGCTAGCACTGGGAACCCAGCTGGTGCAGGAGCGTCTCCTTCCAGCACCCAGCCAATCTCTCTGTCCTCGGATCAGGATGGGGAGGGGGCTGCCAGTGTCTATCCCATCCCCTCATCCTAGGATGGGGCTGCCAGTGTCCTGGGACCCCAGCTGTGCCTGCGCTCCTGCTAAAAATCCCCACCGCAAGAGCAGGCGTGCTTGCACCCACTGTGTTGGTAGAAATCTCTGGTTTGCTGGGTTTGGCATAAACTTATGGAAGACAATAAACATAAAGACTATTAAAGTAAGAATTGGACAGCAGATAAACAGTTCAGCACTCATCATCGGGATGAGATCAGCATCACTTCCCATCTGAGCTTTACAGTTGCTGAATTTGACTTTTACTATTGGAATTGTCTGTAGAATTACTCCATTATAGAAACCATTTTTAATTAATAGTTAACTAGCAAATATCAATATCTGTTTCTCCGTTCAAAGTCCACCTCCAAGCCATGCTGGAATTTACATTTCTGTCATGGAAACAAAATGCAACTTGCTCAGCCAAAATTTTTATATTGAGCTGCTGGAGCAGCAGCTGCTGGCTAGGAATTGGTGATCCAAGGGTGTACTCCAGGACCAAAGGAGGCCCCCAACGCCTCCGGGCCTGGGAACCTGGCTGGGGTCCCACCTCCTGGTTGGACATGGTGAGCACCTGCAGCGTTCAGCACCTTGAGCTGCCTCAACTGCCATCAAGAGGGTCAAGAACAGGAAACTAGGAGAGTTCTTTAAAGTCTGCTCATATCAAGGGGGAGATCTGCTGTCATTTGGGTTTTTCCTGGCAGGAAATGGCATTTCAGGAATAGTTTTTGGAAAGCTCCTGTACTTAATGCTGTAGTAATCCTAAAATTGCCTGTAGTGCAGATTTAATATGTACATAATGGAAAGGGTTCATTGCTTTAAAGCCTTCAGAAATGGAGTCCCCATTAAATTGGAATTGCAGTGCCAAGCCTTGTGTACCAAGATGGGATCCCTTCATTTCCCTGCTGCAATACCTGAGCGCCAGAGGAGGGTTGCAGCTTCCCCTGTTGCAGCTGATGTTCAGTGTATTTATTAGTCTGTATTCTGTCCTTTCCCTGCAGCTGGCCGAGTTGTTGCAGGGCTATGCAGCCGCCTTCAGAGACCCCATGATGCTCCAGCCCCCCGAGTGGTTTAAAGCGTTCATATACTGCGAAGCCTTCCTACAACTGCCGTTCTTCCCCATCGCAGCGTACGCCTTCTTGAAAGGTTGGTGTGAAACAAGTGTGAGAACGTGTCCTGTGCAGTATTTCTGCTTCCTGTGCAGCAGAGAAAGCAGAGTTATCAAGTTTGAGCGATTATAGGGACGTAGCGAGTGGGGCCCTGTGCTGTTTGCACAGCAAGTTTTATCTGAGAACGCAGCACAGAACGAGGCTGGTTGGAAACCAAACCCCTGACTGCGGCCCCTTTGCCACTGCAGCCGCTTACGTGTAACCAGCATCAGCACTTGACACCTGGCACGCTTCCGAGTTGGTAAAGTCAAACCTGTGCACTCACTTTCTTACTTTAAAACTTTCACACCATCCTTTGAAATTCCCGTAAAGGCAGATCATTTTCCTGGGTTGCTGCTCCTACGTGTTTATTTCTGCTACCTCTGGGATGCGACTCACGGCCCATCCCATCAGAGAGAGCAGTTAATGTTCTGTTAATTTAAAAGCAAGTTAATTCCATGTGTTTCGGAATACTGGAACCGTGCCCTTTTTGCTTCTGTACAGGTGGCTGCAAATGGATAAGGACTCCTGCCATCATCTACTCCACCCACGTCGCTACAACCTTGGTTGCCATCCTTGCACATATCCTGTTCCATGACTTCTCCAAGTCGGAGCACTTGGGACCTCAGACGCAGCGCGAGCGCCTGGTCCTGCTGTCCATCTACGTGCCCTACTTGCTGATACCCCTGCTGATCCTTTACACCATGCTCCGCAACCCCCACTATAACCACGTGGAGAAGAGGAAAAGGAAGTGAGTTCAACACTCCTGTTGGCTTTGGTGCTGACGCAGTCCTCTAGGACAAATGTCTGCCTCGCATTCCTGGCTGCAGCAGCCATCTCCAGAGCACCTGGTCTGGCAAGAACAATTGGAATGGGTTTGAGTTTACAGCTCTCTTTCCAGAGAGAAGCTTCTCCTTCAGAAACAGCTTTGGCAGATGCTGGCACTCACAATTCCACGTGGGCTCATGTGGGTGAAGGGACCTCACTCCGTTCCCACTGCCAGCGCCTCTGTAATAGGAACATGAACTTTGACCATTCCACGTGTAACTGTGTGATTGGGAGAGCTACAGCTGATGCTTTTCTTCCAAGTTCCCCTTTTCCAAGATGACGGTCAGAAAACACCACTTAACTAAATTTGTCTTCCAAACTCAGTCTGCAGAATCCCTGAATGATTATACACAGATTTGCAAAGCTGTGTGAAGCATTTCAGATCATCTAATAATTAATTTCCTCACCCTTTCTCTGCTCCTATTTTGATTAATTGTTAATGTCTGATCAGTGATAAATGTGCCAAAATCCAGGTTTCTGAAGTGCACTCTTGGCAGTGAGGGGTACTTCCTAGAGGATTGTGAGGTAGTTCAGGAGTCCTAAACAAGGATTTGTCCACTTCTCTCTTCCACAAAATCACTTCTAATATGGAAATAAATAACAAAATGCATTAAACAGCACTTAATCTTCTTAAGGGAATGACTATAAAGAACTTTCAACGGCCCTGTGATCATAGATAGTTCAACATAGTAAACACACACACTGGATGTTTAAATTCCTGGCCATAAAACACTGCAGACAGAAACTCTGGATTGCTGTGGTTGAGTTTTGAGTTCTCAATCTTATTTTCCCGAATCAAACCTGGAGACTTGTGTGAGCCCACAGGTCACCCAGGAAGCTTTTCAGGCGCTGCCCATGTATTTAAGGACTACCCTGGTATAAAATTTAAACACAGACAGGACAAACACTACAAGGCAGGAAAGGCAGGATGATCAGCCAGGAAGCTGTGAACTCTTAAGCTCAAAAGCAACAGAGCAGAAGCAACTGATTCTCATATATCCAGAATTCTGAAAACAATAATTTATTTCCTCATTTTCTTTGAAAGAGCTCTACAATTCAAAAATGAGAGATATAACATTGCGACAGTAGCATCAATTCAACTATAATTTGAATTAGACCTACTGACTGTACAAAACTTTATAAAATTAAGGACAGAACAGTCTTTATGTCTGTTGGAAAGACCTCCTTATTGCCACATTTAGCGTAATGCACATTGAATTAAAAGATACCACCTTTGGTACAAACCATCTCTTCATTTGCACACAGTGAAAAGTTGCATATTTTTTAAATTCTCAAGAATCTGGAATGGTCAGGTTTCCAAGACAGTTTGGTTTTATCTTAAAAATCTTCTATTTCTGAAAGATGAATTGGTCGATGAATTCGTTCTGGTCCGCTTCGATTTTACACAGTGTCTCGTACTCTATTCGGTACCTGGAAGAAGAAAAACCAGGTGGTGACCAGCTGCCCCCAGTCCTTGCTGGGTGAGCTGGTCCAGTGCTCGCTGCTCCATGGGGAAGGAATGCTGGGCTGTGGAACTGCAGAGTCTAACTCAAAGTGTCTTCACGGTCAGACACGCGGGGCTGCGTTACAGCTTCATTCCTTCAGCTGCCTGATCCCACGCTGCCTCTGTGGATTGAGGTTCAGGGTTGCTGGAGATGAGAGGCAGCCAAGGCCTTACATGAACTCCAGGGGCTCTGCTCAGTTCCACGTGTGCTTGGGCAGGAGATGCCTTTGCTGCAGCCAGACTGAGCACAAGCTCCAGCAGCGTCCTGCAGCCAGGCACACAGCGAGATCGACTTTCCAGCCCACACAGTGCCCCAAAAGCATTGAACAGAAACCCTACCTTTCCAGCTGCACCTTTTTCTCAGCTATTAATGCCTGAAGTTGCTGTTCCTGAGCTTCCCTCTGCTTTGCCATGGACTTCAGCAAATTCCGTGCACCAATGGCCTGTCAAAACAGGATGGTCAGCGATGCAGCTGTGTCAATTTTTTTTTAACCCCTTTCACAGAATCTTGGAATCACAGAATGTTTTTTGTTGAAAGGGACCTCAAAGCCCATCCAGTTCCAACCCCCCTGCCAGTGGGACACCTCCCCCTAGATCACGTTGCTCAAAGCCCCATCCAACCTGGCCTTGAGCATCTCCAGGATGGGGCAGCCATGACTTCTCTGTCCAGGGCCTCACCACCCTCACAGGAAAACATTTATTCGTGATACCTCATCTAAATCTCCCCTCTTTCAATTTAAAATCATTCCCCCTCATCCTGTCTCTGCACTTCCTGATAAAAAGTCCCTCCCCAGCTTTCCTGTAGACTCCCTTTCACTATTAGGAGGTCAATTTTGAAGTGTCTCAACCATGCTAACAAGAGAGGAGGGTGACTTTAGAATACAGCATGGTTGGTGGAACAGGCAAACAGGCCCTGTAGGGGCTGGGCAGATTACAGCACTTGAGATTTCCTTCATGCTCAAGGAACAGAAGTCACCGACTGCTCTGGAAACACAAACTGAGTGGTGGGCACTGGTCCTGCACAGCAACAAGATCCAGTTACATTTTTCCCCCAGAACAAATAAGGAAAAAAGCTATTACCTACAATTGTGCTAAACATTAATTTCCATTTCCATGATAACATGGAAAAAATCCAAATCACTTAGTGTCACACAGAAACACAAGAAGCAAACTTTACAGGTAGTGTTGGAGCTATTCCCTGATTTGGTCTTTAGAAAGCCCCCCTCCTCCTCCTCACAGAGCCTCTCATGCTGCTTGAGGACAAAGCTCTCCAAGTAAAAGGAGTGACTAAAAAGTACAAATCCTGTTTATGTGCCAATATACAGATAAGCAGCAGTGGTAGGACTGTTAAATGCAGGAGTAATAGGACACACTGAGTGTGCCTATAGAATTCTTCAAGGTGTTGGTATCCTACAAAAATCACCACGCTTTCCTGTTGTGGACAGACAGACGTTGGTACACAACTGCTCGTATGAGGCTGGCAGAAGACACTTGTGCTGTGAGAAGAGGGAGGGGGAGATGTGGTTTCCAAGCACAGAGTGGTCACTGATGGCACAGTACCTTCATCTTCTCACTCTCAGCAGCTTTTGCCAACTGATCAACGACCTCGATCAAGCTACCCACGATTTTTTGAAACTCTACTATTTCTGCAAAGAAAAGAATTGTCAGGTGAGATTCCAAGCACCCCCCTGCACACCCACGATTCTGCTGTGTGCTGGGGTTTTCAGACACACCTCATGTTTTTAGGCTTTACTGTAACCACGTCCCCGTTAGGATGCTCCTGCCTACCAGACAGGGTATAAAGGGGGCAGAAAAGGAGGGGGGCAGAAAAGGGGGTTGGGGGCAGAAAGAGGTGGAGGGGGGCAGAAGGGAGCGCCCAGCCTGTCCCCGGTCTCCCGGCGGGACTCACTATCCAGGAAGGCCCGGCACTCCTCCCGCAGCTGCGCCGTCTGCTGCCCCACCGCCGGTTCCAGCACCCGCAGCTTGTTCAGCTCGTCCAGGTGCAGCCCCGCCGCGCCCAGCGCCTCCTGCGCCATCGCCCGGGGCTCCCGGGGAGTCGCGGATCTCGGCGCTCCCTTCGCCTCGCACCGACCGGCGCTTCTGGCAGCGCCGCGGGGCGTGAAGGGAGGTGTGGTCACTGCGGGGCTGGCCCCGCGGTGCGTGACGGGAGGTGTGGTCACTGCGGGGCATGGCGGGAGTTGTAGTCACAGCGCTGTGAGGACAGGGCTGAGAGAGTTGGGGTTGTTCAGCCTGGAGAAGAGGATGCTCCGGAGAGACCTTAGAGCAGCCTTCTGATAAAGGAGGGAAGATTTAAATAAAAAGTGGCATTATAAGGTTAATTGTGTAGTTACACAATAGAATATAAAAAGCTTAAAATGACCAAAATAAGAAATGAGTGAGGGATTTGTAGGGGGTCTCTTTAAAGCTTTAAGGCTTCTCTTAACTTTAAGGAACTTTGTAAGCTAAACGAACTTTAGATTTAGAAAAGCTGTGTCCTCCCCCTCTCATGCGTAACTCAGTTTTGCTGATAACCACCTGGACTTTGGACATTCTGTTTGATAAGTTGTACAAGAATGAAAGGGGAACACTGCAGACTCAGCAGAAGCCAATTAGAGACTTGACTAATGACCAAGGAGCTATCTGAGCATGCACAAGGGAATAAGGTGAGAAGTTCACCCTGAGGATGGCTGCTCAATTCATCCCCAAACACCCTCTGAAGACCACCACCAGGAGATACAGTGCAGGTGCAGCTGGGAGGAGACAATGGAAATGATCTCTTGGACTCATTTTAATACAAAGCGGGGAAAAGTTATGCATGTGTATAGGTAGAATTAGGTAATCTCATTATTATGTATTATTGTAGCATATATAACCACACAGGTTCTTTGTCTCGGTGCACAGGGCTTTTGGAATAATCCATCCTGTCTCCTGCTAGCAAAATAGAAACAGACCTATTCTATAATTTATGCGAGTTATAGAGGTTGTTTCCGCAGCTCACTTCCAGTACTGAAAGGAGCTCCAGGAAAGCTGGGGAGGGGCTCTTTACAAAGCCTTGTAGTGACAGAATGAGGGGGAACAGCTTTAAACTGGAAGGGGGAAGGTATAGATTAGGCGTTTGGAAGAAATTCTTTGCTGAGAAGTTGGGGAGGCCCTGGCCCAGGTTGCCCAGAGAAGTTGTGGCTGCCCCATCCCTGGAGGTGTTCAAGGCCAGGTGGAATGGGGCTCTGAGCAACCTGATGCCATGGCAGGTGTCCCTGCCCATGGCAGGGGTTGGAACTGGATGGGCTTTGAGGTCCTTTCCCACCCAAACCATTGGATGAGGCTTTGGCGCCGCGGGGCATGACGGGAGTTGCAGTCCCGGCGCGCCGCGGGGCATGGCGGGAGTTGCAGTCCCGGCGCGGCGCGGGGCATGACGGGAGTTGCAGTCCTGGCGGCGCCGCGGGGCATGACGGGAGTTGCAGTCCCGGCGCGGCGCGGGGCATGGCGGGAGTTGCAGTCCCGGCGCGGCGCGGCGGGAGTCGCGGCGGTTCCGGTGCGCCGGTTGGCGGCGGGCGCGGGGCGATGAGCTGAGGCGGCGGTGAGCGAGCGCCGTTCCCACCGTTCCCGGCCGCCTCTCGCGTCTGTCGGCCGCTGTGGGCCGGGCGGGACGGAGCAGCCGCGGCCGCCCCCGTGCGCAGGGCCCGCGGGGCAGCACGGGCCGCGTTGCCCCGGCCTGGGGGCACCGGGAGGGCGTGCGGTGCGAGGCAGCGCGGGGGGCGGGATCGGGCCCAGAGCTGCCGGGGGAGGGGTGGGGGGGTGTCCCCGTGAGGGTCGCTCCTCGTCTGGGGTCTCGCAGGGCCCGGTTCCCGGCGCGGCTGTGGCACCGGGAGGGGCTGGCGGAGCGCAGCCCTTTGTCGGTGGGGCCGGGGGCTCCGTCCCCGCCTCCGCAGGGGCTCCGGGCCGCTCGGTTCGGGTGTTCGGGACCTTCCCTGGCAGCTCTTTTCTTTGCAGAGAGCGGGCGGCCCGGGCTGGGGCTGGCGCTGCGGGGCTTGGCCTTCTCCCGCTTGGTTCTGACTCGGAGGTGGCGAAACGCCCCGAGCGGTGGGGCCGGTGGAAAGCCCGGCGTCCCGGGAGATTCCCGTGGAGTTGCGGAGCTTTATTCGGGCCTGGGCTTCTTCCCTGTGACAGAACGGCCTGGCTGTCCGCACACACCCCTCTGCAGCAGGGGCTGCCGGGGGGGCCAGGCTGGGCGTTGTGACACGAGGGTAGAGCTGAGGCGCATCCCCATTGCTGCCAAAGGGCCTGAGAGCCGGGCGGGGTGGACCTGCTGCTGGCCTCTGTTCTTGTTTGAGATGCACCACAGTAAACACCCAGGGTGAGCGAGGAGCTGTTCTTGCAGTGCTGCAACAGTTTCTGATTGATTTCCCTGTAACCCTCAGCTGCTTTCTTTGAGTAATTAACTTCTCATATAACACCCTGACCGTATACATAATATTTGGTTGCTGCTGCTTGCTTACCAGTCAGGAATCACTTCTCTGGCCAATTCCACTTGTAGCATGCAGTCCCCTTTGGCTTGGATTTAGTCGTGGACCCCTTCAGTCTAATGATGTAGCTGGAAAATAGTCTGCTGCAGATGTAGGCTGAAGTTTGCTGTTACATTTAGCGGTGCTGAGTTGAAAGCAAAGAACAACAGCAGCTGGTGGGAGTTCCAATTAATACATTTATAGATAAACTGGGTTTTCTGGGCGCTAAAATTCTTAGAATGGGTTTGTGTCTTGATGATCTGCACAGTATTTGTATTACTTGTTGTTTAGTGGGCCTTGTTTGTAGTATTTGCTTCATTAGAATAATTGAGTTAGGAATGGTAGAATAATGTTCCATTTAAGGTGTTATTCAAATCTCTGGCAGTTTAAGGTACTGTCTGTGGCTGCTAAGGACTTCACTGCACAGATGGAGGGCTGTAGGGTTTTCTCTGTTGAAAGCTGAGGTGGGGTGAGGAGGAAGAGTGGTATAGGATGAACAGCATTATAATTAGCAGGTTATTATAGTTATTTGTAGAAGTTACTCATGCGCCACAGGCACAGGACAGGCAAGAGAGGAGATATTTGTAGTCTGAGAGAGTCCTAAAAAAACAACAACAAAAAAAACCTCAACAGCAAAATGCTTTTGAGAAAAATAATTATTATTAGAAGCATAGATAAGAAACTTGTATTTGTGCTTTTCTGGTTAAAGAACTTTGTATCTGTCCCATTAGAGTTTCATTCCTTTATTTGTTGTTTTCCACTTTAAGCTTATCATCGGTGGAAGGATAAGCGTAGTGAGGCTGGGGAGAGAAAACAGCAGTGAGAGTATAGCTGAATGTTTAATTCAGGTCAATGTTCCACAGAGTGGGAGTACTTGGTGGGGAGTTGTGTTGAGTGGTGTTAAGTTTTTAGAACTTGAAGTTGCATTGATCAGTGGGAGGAAGGGCAGAAAGCTCTTCCGCTGTGTTTTAGCTCTGCACAAAAAGAGTTGTGTTCCTTTGGGGAGCTGAGAGGGAGCTGAATTCCAGCTAGTGTAAAAACGTGACCTGCAGTATTGTATGGTGTTTGTAGTGTTGGCTGGAGAGGAAATGACAGGAAGTCCAGGAAAGCTGAAATGTGCCTCACCAACAGCAGCACAGCCGTAACTTGACTGCGTTATATCCTGCGTCAGTTGTCTGAAAAACACCTACGTCTTATTGTGTTGGAATAGGGGTAGACATGTCCTTGGGAATCTTCTGGAAGTGCTTCCTCTTTAGTGTGCGCTTCCTGGTTTTGTTGTAATGGAAATTCCAGGCTGCTGTATTGATCTTGCGCATCTCTGTTTCAAGGGTCCAGTGGTTATGACCGCCTCTGCCTCGCCATCCTCGTCTGGTGGCTCGTGACTCCTCCCCAATCACGGCGGAATCCATCAAGCCCACGCTCTGCAGGGTTGTCATCTACCTACAGAAGGAGATGTCAGGGGACACGTGTCTCACCACCACCCTTTGCCCAGCGGTGGGGCCCAAACCCAAAACCTGCAGCTTCAAAGCGGGCAGCCTTGGTAACAAGTACGTGCGGCTGAATGTCGGGGGCTCTTTGTACTACACCACAGTGCAAGTGCTGACCAGGCACGACACGATGCTAAAGGCCATGTTCAGCGGCAGAATGGAAGTGCTCACAGACAAGGAAGGTAAGGGATATCTTTTGTTGCTGCGTTTTATGAAACAAGGTGGGGTTTTGAGGTGTTTAAATATCTTAAGACTTTGCTCAGTTAAGAATGTAGGGAAAGATGTATTCCAAAAATAACTTGGAACATTAGGCAGTCGACTCCCATTGGCGCTAACAATCCTCTCTGCTTTATAAAAATGTGTTCTTTTGTTACTAAAATTAACTCGCGGAAGAACGGGTTCTCTCTCCTACGATCGCAGCTGGTACACAGATTGTTGATGTTGTTACAAGGAGTGAACAGACACTACGTGGGCTGTCGCTTGTGTGGTGTCAGGTGGTGGCATCATTCGAAATGCGCGCGTGGGGAGGGACATTCCGTTTGCATCTTTAAAACACGAAATAGCTTTGCTTGTTATCTTCAAAATTCTTTTTTCCTCTCTCCAGTAGCCTGTTGCACTGGTGGCTTATGATGCTGTGACAGTATTTAGTCGTCAGTCAAGCAGCACGTCACCTCCTGCTGGACGATGGATATTGGCATTTTGACAACCCATAATAAATAACAGACAGCAGAACAAATGAGACCAGTATCAGCAATGGCTACGAGTGCTTTCGTTTGCTTTTCTTTAGCAGTCCAGGGTGAAGTGTTTCCTTAGGAATGAGGGTTGTGCCACTGTGGAGAGGCTGAGAGAGGTTGGCAGGTATTTAACCTCTCAGTGTTTCTGAGCACTCGTATGGAAAGCTCTTCTGCATGCCCACATTACTGAGTTTAATCTGGATGCACAGCAGGGTGTTTTCTTACACTGAAACAACTCCTTGTGCATTTTGTGTGTCATTTACACCAAGTTCCCCTTGAGTAGGCTGGGTCTTGTTCAGTGTTAGATACAATCAAATCATTTAGTGGAGTGGTTTTGTGTAGGAGCCTCACCTTGAATGGAGGACGAGGTTCGTGTTCTGGCAGCTACTGCTGCAGAATCTATCAGTGGCTTAGTCTGCTTTCCGGTGTTGTCTTCTGTACCTAGGTCTCAAAATAACAATTTTTTGCCTGCTTTCCAAATTACAGTGCCAAAGCCTTTTCCACATTAAGCCTTCTGCCTGTGTGCATCACACATGGCTATTGTTTGCCAGCAAGTCATACATCCTGTTTCCTAGTGAATTGGACTTCAGGGATATTTTAAAATGGCAAGAACCGTCTGTCTGCTACCATTTCCTGTGCTGTGTCCCCTCTCCGCCCCCTCCTGATCTGTTTCTGTCGTGTTCTTTGCCCCTATTTGGAGACTGCAACAGCCTTTTTCCCATACTGGGTTTTCTGGGCCAGTCTACTTTTTAGAATCTTCAGAACACTTCTTTTCTCTTTCACTCCAAGCAGCGGAAGATGTGATTGTAAAACTGCCAAATCCTTCTCAATAGGCCCAGATCCTCTTGTCGCAAACATTTGTGGATTCTCTCTTCTAGCCTTCTCTTTCTTGGTGCAGTGCTAAGTTTCTAATTGCCCAGCATTATGCTGCAGCAGCAGCAGTTCCTACAGTTATTTCATACAAACACAGCATACCTCTTTTTTTGCTGGGAATATGACATGCCTCTAAAAGAAGTAACCTACCTAACAATAAGCTTTTATTTTAAGTTTTGAATGGCCTGGACAGTCAGTTAAATAGATGTAAGCTGGTGACTTCCTCTAGTAGCTAAAAAAGTCTGTTCCTTTAATCAGAGCCTTGTATGGAGAAGATGAAGCAGAGATGATAATTTTGGTCAGGCAGCCACTGACAGATCAATTGATGCAGTGCAGTCAGGTTCCTGCAGCAATTTTAGCGTCTTGTGACAGGAAGCCAAGTGATTTTAGCTTGAGGCTTTTTTTTGGGGTGCTGGAAAGCAGTGAGAACATACGAGGAGTACCGAAGGAGTGGTTCCACTGCCAATTTCTGTTCTGTAACCACCTTCAGGTTGCTCAAAGTCAGTAAAAGACTTCCACGGAATGAAATGGGAAGCGTCATGCACGGTTGCAGGCATTAGGCTTATTTAACCTCTATGTGGAGCTTTTTCCTTGCCCTCTGGTGTTGATGTGATTAAAATGATGGGATGGTTATTTTTCAGGCTGGATCCTTATAGACCGTTGTGGGAAGCACTTTGGAACAATTTTAAACTATCTCAGAGATGACACGATTGCACTTCCAAAACACAGACAGGAGATCAAAGAATTGATGGCAGAAGCCAAATATTATCTCATTCAGGGCTTAGTGGACATGTGCCAAGCAGCCCTGCAGGTAAGAAACACAAGTTTCTTCGTTGTTATTGCTTATAAAATTCACTTAAGGCAACTTGAGAGAGTGTTTCATGGCCTTAGTGATGAAAGTCTTAGATGTACGGATGGCCTGCAAAGAAAACAAGACAGCAGTCAGGTGAGTTATAAGATCTTATCCAGTATGTTTATCAAAGTCACACTTATCCTTGCTCTGAATGCACACTTGAGGTTCTGCGATGGTTTCAATAAGAGGTGAAATTTAGTTTATGACTTCCTGTAAATGTTTTCAGACCCATGTGCTGCCTTGGCACAGCCTTGCAGGGCACAGGTGCCTGTGCAATTAGTGTGGTTGCATTATCGAAGGAGCTACTTTTTTGTAAGAAGGGAAAGATGGTCTGCTTGTTAGGTTAGAGGAAGGTTGTCCCCTGGTTAGATTATAGGAATCCAGAACGTGCAAGATGTAGGGTCGGGTTCCTGTCATTTTGGAGATGTTTGGTATGATGGTGGATAAACCATTTCCCTTTGTGCTTCCATCCAGTTGTCCAGCTGCCCCCTCTGAATGGGGATAGTAACAGTTTTATACTTCACTGGGATGCTGGGAGGATGAATAAAGTAGGAACTGTATTCATAATTTATCATTTGAATAGCAGGACCTTTTGGTTCTTTTCTGGTTTTGTCTTTTTTTTTATTTTATTTAGGAAATAGATAGTGAATGAGTTCTTGCCTGAAATGAAATGAAAGCCAGAAATTTAAAGGAAACTGATTGAATAAACATGATTATTTAGGGCATAGGTCCTTAGGGCATTTGTCTCAATTTTCCCTAAGTTATGTCACTTCTGATTAGGTAATATTTATTACCAGAAGGGGTTTGAATCTTTGAAAACATGGTAACTTTTTTTCTAAGTCTGGCTCTTACAGAGGAAAAAAACCTGTATGGTGAGCACTGACTGCTTCAAGGACTTTTCTTTGTATGAGTTTATCACTGCTCTTTGCAAATATGTAAGCCCAGAGTGGCTTTATTCAACATGACTCGTCCTTGTGAGTTCAGCTGATTGGAATCAGCTTGTTCTACCAGCTTTTCAAGAGCTTAGCCTGCATGCAGTCTGTATAACTTATTGTTAGTCTTAGGATTGTGCAATTAATGTTTCTTGCAGGACAAAACTTAGTAATTAATAAATACCTCGCATCCTAGGTTCAGTGTACTTCTTGTGTCCACTGGAAGAAATGCAAAGCCACACTGACAATTATCTTGTTGGCTTGGTATTTAAAACCTGTCCTCTAAAAACAGAATGTTCTAAGGCTTTCCTGTTAGCTATTGAGCTTTCCTTAATTTGCTACATGAGGAATCAGGAGCCACAGACTGTACTGCACGCTCTTGATTGTTGCTTTTGTATCACAAGGGCTGAAGTCCGTTTTGGTGACGTGCTGTTCTTGCCAAATGTTTAGTTCATAGTGGCAGATGTTCTTATATACTGCAGTGTTTCGAGTTGATTAGACCCAGTGCAAACTCTTCCTAGCCTTTTCTTCAGGAAAGGATAGAATAATAAACCCACTTAAACCAAATATGGCCTGAGCTCAGTCCTTGCTATAGCTAGAAGGACATCCACCCGCATCCCAGTACTTCAATTACTGCTGCCTTCTGGGGATGAGAAATCTCTTCGCTGTATTTCTGGGTTGCAGATCAAGGTAACACTGTGTCGTTACCATAGCAACACAAAGCTTTTCCTTTGCATCACAGGATTTGGGAACATGGCTGGAGGGGCTGGAGAAGATAGCAGCAGATGTTAACTTTAGCATTTATCTCTTGAGTTGATTTCCTCTCTCTCTTCTTTCTTTAAAATAGGATAAGAAAGAGTTGTATGAACCCGTCTGCAGCATCCCTATTATCACCTCTCCAAAAGAAGAAGAGAGGCTGATCGAATCGTCAATGAAAGTAATTACTTTTCTATACCTGTCCAGTGAGAAACTGAATTTTTGCTAACACAAAACACAGAACTTACCTTTTCTGCTTTTTCTCTTTGTCTCCCGATAGCCTGTTGTTAAGCTGCTTTATAACAGAAGCAACAATAAATACTCCTACACCAGGTATGTTAGTGTTTTCCCCCACTGTAATGGGAAAGTTTCCCTTTGACTATGGGAGTGGAGGAAGATGTGGTATGATCTAACATGGGGATTTTTTGGATTGATCTGGGGTATTTTTGCTTACAACGGTGCTCGTCTATGGAATTGAGTGCACTTATTTTTGACTCATGAATTTAAATGGGGGAAGAACAGAACAATCTGAATCTGTTCAGTGGTATGAGAAAGATGAACAAAAACAAAGGACAAGAGGTAAGAATGGTGAGGCTATTAAAATAGTATTGGCTGAAACTAGATGTGACTTAGATCGTGCAATACTAAATGATGAGCAGAGCATTCCCTCGCCAATGCAAAGCTAACACTGCCATGATCCCTACCCCATCAGTTCAGCTTTACTTTTGAGTCTGCATAGACCTCTGCCAGCACTCTTTTGCTCTGACCTACAGACATTCTTCATGTTACAGCACCTCTAAGTGAAGTAATTATTTGGTTACAAAGGAAAGTATCTCTTCTGCTCAGGAACAACCCAGATAGGGCTTGGGAAAGAGTTTACTGGCTTTCCACCTGTATGAAGTAGCATTGTTTAGTTTTTGCTGTAACTATCATGATCCCTTTGTTACAATGCTGTCAGATTGGCTTTGGATTTTCCCAAATCAGTCATTGAAGTGATGTGAGTAATCCTTGATGTTATGCAGAATCCTCATTTTAGACCTTTTCAGTCTGAGATACAATCCTGGAAGCTTTTTTCTCTAGACAAACCTGATTGTCTGTCACAGAGATGGGTTCTAACAACCGTGGTATTTCAGGTGGTCAGGAAATGCTACCTGTGGGAGTGCAGAAGAGCAGGCTGGCTTTCACAGACTGCATTCTGTATCTGCCAGTTGGACTCCTCCCTCCGTTACCTTCCGGCTTTTGGCAGCAGTGCTAAAGCAAGCGCAGAATAGCATATTAGTCACCATGGCTCTGGAAATGTAAACATACTGGTAATAAGGCAACAGAATCCTAGATACCAGAGCATGCTGGTAGCTCGGCTAGCTGTAGGGTTCTGATTATTCCTTGCACATGCATCTGTATGCTTCAATGGTGTTTAAATGAGGCACCTTATTTAAAATTCCACACTGGCTGCTAGCAACCAAAGATTTTGTCCTTCTATTCTGCGTAATTGACAGTATAAGAGGAACTCTCTGAGTTATGTTGTCAGTGTGGTCTAAGAGCATGAATGAATGAAGACTTCCACATTCTTTTCCCAGCTCTGCTACTTGGTAAAGGCTGACACTTGTCACTGACTGAGTCCCAGATTCCTTTATCAAATCACTCTTGCGAGCTGAAGATTTTGTGTTGTTGTAGGTCATTCTTTTTATGTTTAGATATGAACAGAAATACTTCTCAGACTGAATATTTTGTGTAAAGCCCAGTTGGCTGTTCTTATTAGCAGTATCTTGATTCACAAGTATTTCATAGTCTTCCTGTGCCACTTGCAAATGTTAAGATACTGCATATAAAAGTATGATGTTGTGTCTCTGGCAGCAAGGGGTGAGCCTTCAGCTGCTGAGTCCAGAGAGTAAGGAATTTTACTGTTAAAGCTAGCAAAGTTGGCTTTGTGGTCTAGGCAGTATTGAACGTTGATTTGCCATGATGTTGATATTTAAGTTAAATATATTAAATTTTAAGAACAGCTTTCAGAAAGCTTCACTTGATTTTATAGCTGTAATACAGTGGATATTTTTTTTTCTCTAGAACATCCAGATCTTACTTTAAAAGTAGTTGAGATCCCACATTGCGTTGGCTGTCAATAAAACTTAGTTTCCTAAGTGTCTTCACCCTAGAAATTTCTATACAATATCACTGGTGTTAGGTGCAGAACACCTTGCTTTTTAGCCGGTCTTCTAACATGCATGGACTCTGTGGACCTTTGCTGTTCCTAAGCTGAGAAGAGCTACAGTTAGCATGTGATTTAATCATATTGAGCATCAGTCAAGAGGCAGTGGTAGATAGCTGATGTAATGATTTGGGAAATTGTGCTGTCGTTATTAATTATGTAACTTGACCTCTATAGGCTGGTGTGTTTGCTCATGGGGATCAGAGCATCTTATTTGTATCTGAAATTGGCTCTTTTCTTGGCAGCATACGGCAGTGAGTCACTACTTATTTGTATTCTGCAGTGAGAGCAATGCTTAAAGCTATGGTGGAATAGGTGTATGAATTCTATAGAGATGGCCAGGTGAAAACCCACAATAAGCATGTTCCTTCTTTTGTTTCAGTAACTCGGATGACAACTTACTGAAGAACATAGAACTGTTTGACAAACTCTCTCTCCGATTCAACGGCAGAGTTCTTTTCATCAAAGATGTTATAGGGGATGAAATCTGCTGCTGGTCTTTCTATGGACAGGGTCGGAAACTTGCTGAAGTGTGTTGTACCTCTATAGTATACGCTACAGAGAAGAAGCAAACCAAGGTAATAGAATTTTACCTGCCTGTCTCTTATGGTTTGAAGAAAATCAGGTTCATGATACACTGAAGAAAGATACAAATTTTGTGTAACTGAAGCCAAATTGGTAGGGACAAACAACATTATTTATTAGAAGAGCTTTGATACCAACTCTCCTGAGTATTGGCTGAAGTTGATGGTCCGTGACATCAAAATTAGTGGGGTGGCTCGTTGCTTAGGGAGCTGCAGGATGAGCTGGTGCCTTGGTAAAGGCTGCTGCGTGCTAGATGGAATTCAGAGAAGGGTGAATGTGGAGCAGGTTTGAAGAAGGAAATACTGAGAATGGTAATTCTGAAAGCATGTGCATTTTAGCACTAGTCTCTTAAAGTCAATGGACTTGGTGTCCCTAAAGCATGTAAATACCTATAAATTCTTCTCTAGTTAAATGAAGAAAAGATCTAATTCTGCTCCTAATTATACCTACATAAGTGTGCTTCTTTGCAGTTATTTCGTACTATGTTTCACTTGCACTGATGTAGTTGTATATAATTGGACTGAGGGTTACGTCTGAGAGTATAAATTTCTTCATAGTCTTGGAAAATACATGCCAGAAAGGAGAAAACTGAAACTCATCTGTCCCAGCCTGAGTAACTGAAGTGGTTGGAATGGCATTAGTGAAATGGAAACTTGAGCTCAAACACTGTTTAGAAATATATTTTTATTGCCATTGTGCTTTCATGTACAAAACTATAGAACATCTGTTAAAATCAAAAGTTCAGCAGGAGTGCAGATTCCAATAATCAACCTGTCTTATTTTTCCTGCATTTTCATTGAGTCTTCTCATAGCTTTCCCACCTCTGATTTTGCAAAGGCTACCTAAAGACTTGCTTTCAATCACAGTACATATTAAAGAGATGATTACGTGCACGAAAATACGATGATTAGCATGATTAATCTGCAGACTTTCCCTTGCTTTGGGAGTTAACTTCTGACTTGCAGTGGTGCAGGAGTGGTGACCAGGGTCCAGCATTAGAACTTCAGAATCAGAAATAAGTGTATTCGTTCCAGAACAATCTGAAAGAAAAGGTGAGGTAGGTGAGCTGGTGGTGGAGGTAATGCTCTACTAGGAATTGGACTGCTTTGCTCATCTTTCCCATTTACAATTGTTCTACTCTCTGTAGAGCATGTCTGTTTGTGGGTCAAGTGTGTATTTACCTGTGGGCATGTGTTCCAGTTATGTTATCCTGTATAGATCAGGAAAAGGACTTGTGCTGGGTTTTGTAGGTTGAATTCCCTGAGGCGCGAATTTATGAGGAAACACTAAACGTCTTACTATATGAAACACCACGAGTTCCTGATAATTCTCTGCTGGAAGCAACGAGCAGGAGCCGAAGCCAGGCGTCTCACAGTGAGGATGATGAGGGCTTTGAACTTCGTGACCGAGTGCGTCGCATCCATGTGAAGAGATACAGCACCTATGACGACCGTCAGCTTGGCCACTAACCAGCCAAGGAGAACGGGCTTGGAGTCAAGGCTTGTATTGATGTTCTTTGGGGGAGATTGAGAAGTAGGGGGGGATGAGTTGGACACTGTGGATTCATCTTCATTTGGCTTCTTGGCTCCCTAGAGAAGCAAATGGGCATTTCCGCACACAAAGCAACACTAAAAGCTTTGAGAACCAAGATGTTGATTTTGCACCATGTGCTTTAAATACAGAGTGGCCCCCTTTTCACACCATGTGAGGAACGGAATCGGCAACACCGATTCTGACACTTCGTGGTTGCTCTTTCGTATCTAATGACTTGCCAGGTTCCTTACTCCCTGTGAGAAGGACTGCTTTTCCTGAGTGAGGTGATTTGAAAATCATTTTTTGCAGATACCTACGCTTTTTAGGGTTTTCTATAATGGAACTTCCAGTTTTTAAACCAAGATACTGAGGAGAGGGTGGGGAGAACTTGAACACGGCTCCCCTTAGCAAACACTACATCTGGTAACCCCAGAAGAAAGGGTTAGCTACCCAGTAGGCAGACACACTGCACGGGTGATTGCTCCCACCTCTTGCCCCCAGTACTCATATAAAAGTTTGTGTTCTGAAATAACTGTCTTTAACACTCATTAATCCTAAAGCAAGCTCTTCCAAAGAGGTAAGAGTCAAGTGATGAAAAACCCTTCCCTTGTGAACGAGAAAACTGTGAAAATTTAAATATACACGTACTGACTTGTCTTGGGAGATGGAGAATTGGGTATGGCAAAGGAAGAAATTCCTTCAGATAAGAAAATTTCAGGAATAGATTGTGGCAAAGTTGCCATTGTTTAGGTTTGGGATAGTTTAATCCTGTTCACATAAACAATGGCAATCTGGGGAATTAGTTTTACATTTGTTTTGTCCTGTGGCCCAAAAGTGCTATTTGATGTTAAATTTCTCAAGCAGGGGAAAAATGATAGGGACATTTTATGATACTAGATAATGTTCACATACCAAGGAGAAAATTTCAAGTTTTGTGTTCTGAATCCCTTCTAGAGCACAGAAGTTGAAGTGGAAAGAGAAGAACAGTCATAGAAATCTTGCTCTAGCGTGAAACTTCAAAAGGCTTATAGCTTATACCGAGTTTTAAACTGAAATAATGTCTTTTTCTGAGTGCTTGGCTCGGTGCTAATTGCAAAGGACCTTTCAGAAGGTTGGAGTCCAGGCTGCTTTCCCAGTTGGTGTCTCTGGAAACAGTTTCAAGCTTAGTCTGAAGAGTTATTACTGTATTCTTAAATGTTTGCTGCTGTGTGTCAGCTGTAGGTTGCAGATTCCAGCGTCACCACTGTCATAAAGGGTTATTACTTGAAGGCTGTAGTTTGAGAGCTATGGATACGTGACAGCAATGGAGCATGCTCCACAACTGCTTTTATATTCCCATATTGTCCATGAACATGGAAGCTTCAGGTTCCACGATGGTCAGTCTTGAACTGCTTTGACCAGTGCCAAATCTACCTGTAAGTTTTAAAGCAAGTGACTGCAAAAGCCTGTCAAGAAAATAATCCCAAATTAATACAGTGAATTCACAAGTGGAATCGAGATGGGAGATGGTTTGTCAGTTATAGAAGCAGGGGGAGGGAGCAAAAAAAATTATTTCCACTCATTTAGGCTTTTGAAAATGAAATTTTTGAGGCTTGGTTAGAAAACACTACTGGCTGTGAGCTTTCAGGACTTTATTGCCTGGCCATCCTCTACGCGTGGCAGGCAGTCACTGAATTCTCCTCACGTTCAGGAAGCAGCATTGCCACAGTAATGCACCTGCCTTTTTGTGAAAGGCCTCTTTAAAACCCTAATAACCTTTTTTCTTTCTATATTCCTTTCTCTAAGTTGTTGTTTTCCAGCTGGTTTTTCTGTTGTGCCAGTGAAAATACAGCTGCTGAGATTAGTTCTAACAAAAACTTTTGTTATTTTTTTTCTTTTAATCCTGCTAAAGTGTGATGTCGATCTTTAGAATAATTTTTCCCCTCCACTGATGCTATTGAAATCATGCTGTGGTGGGTGCTCTGGGGCTGCCAGCAGGGCCTGTAGCAACAGGGCCTTTGTGCTGTACTTAATAACTTCCATTTATTCTCTTGTACTTCTCTTCATCTTGCAACAAATAAGATTGCCATTTAAAATTCCTGTGTGGCGCTTCTGTTTCTTGGCAAACGATTTATATTGCTTTTTTTTTTTCGTGTTACTATCATGGTGAATGTTAACAGATTAAGTGAGTGATTGCAAAAGTGGTTTTAAAAGAAGTTAGAAGCAGGAAAATGTCATATTTGCATCTCTTTTCTAAGGGGAGTACAGGTATGGGAAGGAGTGTGTGGAAGAGAATGAGTATCAGATCTGTGTGCTAGTCCAGAGGCTTTCGTTCAGTGGTTGGATTCTGTACTCGCAGGATTCACTAGGGAAATGGATTCAAATTGTGAATTAATACACTGTAAGAAGCAGAGAAAAGTTTGTGTTTGGTTTAGTTGGTTTTCTTTACCCTGTCTCCCATAGACAACAAGTAGTATTAATTTCTAATTTGAATTCAGATTAAATTAATCTTGGAAGCAAACTGTTTTGAGAACCATCTGGGTTGTGAGAACCTTGTAAGAAGTTCAAAATAACTCCTTGGTATTTGTGGAATATGGAATATCAATAAGAACTGGGTTTTTTAATATGTAGAGGTATCTTTTTTTTATTTCACCTCATTCTTTCATCCCCATTTGTTCTCCCTTCTCTACCCCCACTCAGCACTGATCACAAATTGTCTGCTTTTAGGTCAAGACATAACTAGAACTGGAATGACGTTAAACACTGTTTGGCCACTGGGGATGGAACACTGTTAGTCTGTAATCTTAACTCAGAGTAATAATCTAATGCATAAACACTAAAGTTTTGTCTATTCAAAAGATATTCCAAAAGCATTGTCTTGGTATTCTTTGTCCTGATAAAATTTTCAGGATGTGTCTGAAAGAATCCAGTTAAATACCTGTGGTTGGGTTTGACCAGCATCTCTGTGCTTCCCTTCACTGGTGGACAGACAGGAGTGGGACAGCATCAGGAGATCCTTTGGGAAGTGTGCTGTTCAGACATGCACAAAGCAAAACCAGTTGTAGTATTAGCAATCCCCTCCCTAGGGAGGGCTGCTGTACTTGGGGTTCTGATAAAATCTGAAATACCCTGAGTGATTTCTTAGCCGAGTGCTTGCAGAATTGGATAAGTTTACATGTAGACGTGGATGCAGCCATCTCTTCCGCAGTTTTTCTAATACCAGTGCCAGAACTCTATATGTGCTCTTTAAGAGTCCTTCTTATCTGGAACAGCTCTAATACAGAATGTTAATTGAATGTCCTTTCCACCAAAATCATGGCATGTTCATTTATACAGTCTGTACTACCAGGTTCTGATAATTTCAAACACTGTAGTTTTGACATAGCGCATTTTATATTCTCATCTTAATCATTCTTTACTTTATTAAAGGCTATAAATTGTTTTGACAAGAACATTCTGGAACATATTTTTACAATGTGGTATAATAGAGAAAAAGCAGCATGGAAAAGGGTAATGCCATTTTGAAATGCAGTGTTCACATGTTCGTAGTTAGCTCTCTGCTTCTAGAGTGCGAGCAGCTGTGCTTCCTAAGGCTCTTCTCTGCTGGCTTTAAATATCACAGATTATGATCCCTATTAGGACAATATAGATTTCTAATTATATGCATTTGTCTGCAAGTTAAGAGACTTGTAATGGCTTCCTACGTAGAGCATCAGCAATGGATGTGTTCCCTTATGTGCCTGGGAATTTATAGTGGCCTTTAGGAGGAAGAAATGCCTTTTTGCCTCATTTGTAATGTATGAATTCTAATTACTTCAGCTACCACTCATTAGCAGCTGGAGCTGTTTTTGCAACCTTACTGTCCTCTTCACTCCTAAATTTCAGTGAGCTTTAGTGCATTCAGATATAATATTAGCAGACTGAAAGAACGAATGGAAGATATTAACTGATGTCTGCACACAAGTACTGTAGTAAAGGGTTGCATGTTTCTGTAATGGGGTCCTAACATATTGCAAAACAGCCTCAGTCTTTCTGCAGTGAAGCAGGCCTGGTGCCTTGAGCGAGTGTCTGATGTTAAACAGCTTTTCAGCATCAGTGTTAATTAGGCAATAATGTCAAAAGAGAGCTCTGCAGGGTAGCAGCCCCCAGCTGCTTGATAAATGCCGAGACAAAACTAAATGTTTAACCTTCACCTTGACATTTAGGTTTTGGAATGGGAGACATTTATCCTACTGTAACGTTCTGTTCTGCTGACTTTTTATCTCTTGCACTTCTTGGTTAAAATATAAAACACTGAGTGCAGCTGGGAGAGCATTGGAGGAACTGACACCATGGTGTCACTGAAAAGCTGTGTTCTGCCAGGAGCAGGCAGTGCTGATTGTGGGTTTGGTTAGGTTTTTTTCTCGAGGTTTTTTAATTTTCAGGCACAATTCATTCTTGGCAATACTGACCAAGTAGACCTTAACTGAATATGTCTGACCCAGCAGTCCCAGCCTTGCACAGTTTGATAATATCCTCTAAAAACCTTAGCGTTAAATCTTCGTGGCCAAGTTTCACAACATCCATTCTGGTTTATTAAGTGGGTGTGAGCCCTGTTTCCACTTTGCCACTAACTCCGTGATGTACAGCGAGTCCGTTTTTCTGTGCGTGTGTTGTTTTTCCTCATCTGTAATAAAATGATGGTAAGACCCTCCCCTACCTCAGAGGGATGTTGAAGCTTGTTTTGTTTAATGATGGTAAAGGACTTTGGATTTCTGTCATATTTTGTATCTGGAGGATAGCGAGTATGATTGCTGATCTTGTTTAAACTGACATTCTGTGATCAAACTGTTTTCTTATAGCATAAGGCTTTGTTTTATTTTTATGTCTAACTTTTAAGGGTCAGCCTTATGGATAAAATAGTTAATGCAGTAACTATATTAGCTATTGATTAAAGTGTTTTCTCTTTTATCAGTGCATTAAACAGAAATGGAACACTAATTTTTAATAAAGTGTTATATTTTGTCTTCTGCGATTTTTCTCTAGCATCATAACTTTGTATTTGTCAAGTTGGTCTCTGCACTTTTGTTCTGCTTTGTAGTTGTGATCCTCACCACGTATTTAGGAATCCTGAACCACAAAAATACTGTATCATCAAATGTTTTTTGTATTACATGGAGCTATTGCTGCCTTTCACCCATGCCCTGTGAGTGTGGGCTATTTTTAGGAGGTATCAGTATGCCTACAAGTACTCTGCAGACAGATGGATTTGGGGTTTTTTTTGGGCTTTTCCTTTAATTGATAGCAATTCACTGGCTACAGTCGTTGTTCATGTAAGTAACTTCATTTCTGAAGAAGAATCACAGAGCATTTTGATCTTTCATTAAGTCTACACACAATTTGTATTCCCACAAAGGTAACATAACTGGTGTTTTGAAAGTCTGTAACCTTGTTTGACTGACAGAGCAGCCCATCAGGGAGTTAAATTCAGAGATTGTTGTGTAGAAAGTGTGCTTTTGACGTAGCCAACATAATTTTATCTGTCCGTTCTATTTATCTGTTCTTTGCTGCTGTTACCCTGCTTTCTGAGCTAAGCCACAGGTGTTTGTTGTGAGCAACAGCTGCAAAAATACTCCACAAAGTGTCCTGAGTGTCTTTGAAATAAGTTAAGTAACCTTCCATTTGGAAAGGTGAGAAACCTCTTAGGTAATGGGTTTCTAGTTCATTCCACCTGTTCTTTCCCACTGTTGTTGTGGAGAACTGGTTTACCACAAGTCATCCTTCTGTACTCAGTGCTGGTGAGGCTGCACTTCAAATCCTCTGTTCAGTTTTGGGCCCCTCACTATAAGAGAAACATTGAGTGGCTGGAGGGGAGCAGAGCTGGGGAAGGGTCTGGAGCACAGGGGTTATGGGGAATGACTCTAGGAAATGGGATTCTTTAGGCTGGAGGAGGCTGAGAGGAGACCTCATTGCTCTGCAGCTCCCTGAAAGGAGGTTGTGGTGAGGTGGCTGCTGGTCTCTTCTCCCATCTAACAAGTGATAGGACAGAGGAAATGGTCTCAAGTTGTGCCAGGGGAAGTTTGTATTGGATATTAGGAAAAATTTCACTGAAAGGGCTATCAGCCACTGGAACAGGGAGGTGGTGGAGTCACCATAGAATCATGGAATGGTTTGGATTTTAAAGGACCTCAAAGATCACTCACTTCCAGCCCCACTGTAGGGACACCTCCCGCCGGATCGGGTTGCTCAATGCCCCATCCAAGCTGGCCTTGAACACCTCCAGGGATGGGACAGCCACAACATCTCTGGGCAACCTTGAAGGCTGACATAAGGTCGCCTTGAAGCCTTCTCCAGGCTGAACAACCCCAACCCTCTCAGGATTTGCAAAGACGGGTGGATGAGGCGCTCGGGGCTCTGCTTTAGCGCTGGGCTCGTTAAGGGCTGCCCTCGATCGTCTCCCATCCGGAGGATTGCACGGCGCCCCCTCCCCGCCCCGCCGCGGTTGCCATGGCGCCCCCTCCCCGCCCCGCCGCGGTTGCCATGGCGCCCCCGCCCCGCCGCGGTTGCCATGGCGCCCCCGCCCCGCCCCCGTGACGTCAGCGCCCGCGCAAGATGGCGGCGCGCGGCGCGGGGGCTGAGCGAGAGCAGCGCCAGCTCCAGCCCCGTCCCCGCGGGCGCCGGCGGCCCTGAGCGCGGCCCCGCTCCCCGCGCCGCCATGAGCGGCCCCGCCGACGCCGCCAAGGAGAAGCTGCTGTGGAACGTGAAGAAGGAGGTGAGAGAGGGGCGGGGTGTCCGGTACCGGGCGCCTCGCCCGGGGATCGCGGGGCTTCGACCCGGGAGGGGAGCGGGGGCACCGCTGGGTTCCAGGGAGGGAGGTCGTGGAGTCAGGGAATGGTTTTGGTACCGAAAACCATGGAATCATGGAATGGTTTGGTTCGTAAGGGACCTTAAAGCCCAGCCGGTTCCAACCCCCCCTGCCATGGGCACGGCTTCTGGTTCTCCACCTGGAGTCCTGTGTCCAGCTCTGGAATCCCCAGCACAAGAAGGATATGGAACTGTTGGAGCAGGTCCAGAGGAGATGGATGGTCCGAGGGCTGGAGCACCTCTGCTGAGGACAGGCTGGGAGAGTTGGGGTTGTTCAGCCTGGAGAAGAGAGGGCTGCGGGGAGACCTTGGAGCAGCCTCCCAGGACTGAAAGGGGCTCCAGGAAAGCTGAGGAGGGACTTTTCCCAAGGGCCTGTAGTGATAGGGCGATTGGAAATGGCTTCAAATTGAAAGGGGGATGTTTTAGATTACACATTAGGAAAAAATTCTTCACGATAAGGGTGGTTGAGGCACTGATGCAGGTTTCCCGAAGAAGTCCTGGCTGCCCCTTCCCTTTCTGGGGTCGCTGCTGGGGTGTTCTGGGCAAAGTGACCACTGGTGAGTATGCCCTGGTGTAAGAGCCCCTTCCTGACCAGGCTCCAGGTGGACAGGGCAGGGTGACGAGCAGCCCCAGCACACTCAGGTACCCCATTCTGCCTTTTTGCAGCATTGGCTGCATAAGGGCTGTGTGCAGCTGCCTGTTCTTATGCAGGAGCTTAGGGAAGATGCAGTGCTTGTCCATCACAGTAGTAAAAAGTGTTACTAAAAAGCTAATCCTCCTGGTCCTTCCCCTCTCCCAGTTGGCAGCTGGGTAAATTAGAAGTAGCCAGAGAACAGGATTCGTTAAAGCTGGAGTAAAAAGTTGTTGCTGCAGCCCAGGGTTCCTGAGCCCTAATCTGGTGTCACAGAATTGTTTAGGTTAGAAAAGACCTTTAAAATTATCAGGTCCAACCCTTAAACTAACACTGCCAACTCCACCACTAAACCATGCCCTTAAGTACCACATCCACATGTCTTTTAAATCCCTCCTAGTATTTATTAGTGTTGAAACCAGAAAACAGCAGATGTTTCAGTCAGTGTGGGTGGACTGGAAGTGGTGGAGTAGAGATATGTACTTAAAGAACAGCCTGAACGCAAACCTGCAGGACCATGTCCTGGAATGACCCAGCTGGCAGCTGGATGCAGGGCACCGAGCGGCGGTTCCCTATCACCTGCTTGCGTGCTGGATGCTGCAGCTTAACACAGCTGTCAACCTGCCACTGCCGTTAGGAATTGTGGGTTAAACTGGGACCTGTGAGCCAGGATGGTATAAGGTTTGAGTTAGAAAGGCGTGCACTTGCTCTCTTGGGGTAGTGTTTAAATATATAAATAAATCTCAGTAATGTTTTCCAACTCTGAACATCGCAGTCTTGTGCTAATGTACAAGATTGAAAGCGAAATGGGTTTTCATGATCCAAGCCAGCTAGAGAAGAGGAGAACAAGTGGTATATAATTAAAAAATCTAAGGCTAATTTGTTTTTAAAGCCTCTAAAATGTTTTTAATTGGACTCTAGCTTTTAAATTACTTCAGTAATGTTTGAAAGTGTTATTTGTACCCTCTCTGTCTTCTGCATTTTTGTTTTGTCTTTGATTAGGTTTTTTTTCTTCTCCAGATCCTCACAAATGCTCTTTGAGAGGGTTTATATTGGCTTGGCTTTCTGGGGGTTGCCCAGAGCTTCCCATCCTGAAACAATCAGGAGAGCTCTTTGGTGATTGTATGAGCATTGAGGTGACACCTTTTGTCTGTCACTTCCCAGGTGTGTGGCAGGGACCTGGTATGTTCTGCTCCTGTGTAGACAAGTGGTATCAGGAAGCAGTCAGAAAGGCTGAGATTGAGATTTGTTGTTATTTTAAACAATGAATCAGTAATTGAATGCAAACCCCTGGTATACCAGCCCCCAGATTATGCTGCCCTTAATTATGGTAATGAACTTTTTCTGATAGAATTTTCAACCTCATTTTTTATTCCATGTGACTTTTCACATAGCCACTTCTGCCTCTGTGCGTGTTGGGTGGTGGTGGTGGTCTTGTTTTGAAAACTAGCCTAGTTCATGTCTGTTCTCAAAGCCATCATTCCCTTCCCTTCAAAGCCAAGCTCTTCCTCCTTTGAATTGTCATAGAATCATGGAATGGTTTGGGTTGGAAGTGACTTCAAAGCCCATCCAGTTCCACCCCCCTGCCATGGGCAGGGACGCTTCTCTCTGGATCAGGGGGCTCAAAGCTCCATCCAACCTGGCCTTGAACACCTCCAGGGATGGGGCAGCCACAACTTCTCTGGGCAACCTGGGCCAGGGCCTCCCCACACTCACAGGAAAACATTTCTTCCTGATATCTCATCTAAATCCCCCATCTTTCAGTTTAAAACCATTCCTACTCATTTTGTCACTGCAATCCCTGGTAAAGAGCCCTTTTCCAGCTTTCCTGTAGCCCCTTTAAGTGCTGGGAGGGAATTATTTTCCTGTAACCTCAATATCTAGTGCAGATCAGAGTAAGCATATTCTTTCTGTATGTTGTTTGCACCAAACCTGTTAAAATTCAGTTGTCTCTGCAAAATAGGAGACGGTTCTCTCTAAAGTCACTTGCTGCAAAGTGATTTTTTGTTTTATTTTGTCTCTCTCTCTCAGCGAAAACTTTTGCATTTTTCCTCTGGGAAAATTCAATGTTGTTTGCTTTTTCTCAGATGGACTCTGAATTCCCACTGGTAAAAACTGTATTTTGTTGGCTCTGATAGAAAGGAGGACATGTAATGTGTTTTGAAAATTTAGCTCTACTGGGATTCATGCTGAGGCTGCTTGTAAGTTCACATTTCGAACATTTATCTCTCTGCAGGAAAATGTGTTGTGACAAGTAGGCTCATAAACCAGGCTTTTCTCTGGCCATTTCCTTCTGCCTACTGAAATGGAGGGGGTGCTGCCATTTCTGGATTTAAACTCTTTCTGGCTGTGAAACAAAACAGGGTAACAGTAACCTTAGCACCTTGCACCATGAAAAAGTCCATAGCACTTCAGAAATGTGATTTCTCATCTCACAACTAAAATGCAGCCACTTCTGAGCAGAAATATAGTATTTATTTAACAGCTTGTATTTACAGTGCCCAATTCTTCATTGAGAGGAAGAGTCAGTGCAGCAGGTGTGATGAATAAATGAGATGTATGATAACAACAGAAGCTTAAGAAGGCATGGATGCTGGGCATGAGGTTTTCTCCTTTGAGGAAAAGAAGTGCTGTGGGTTTTAACTGTGGTCTTGGTTATTCCGGTATTTTATGAGCACCGTTTCGCTTCCGACGCTGCGTTGTCCCTGTGGTGCTTCTCCAGCATCCAGTCGTGATGCAGGGATGGTGAAAGTGCTGCAGCATATATTCTGAAAGAGTGGGCTGGTTTGAAAGGTCATTCCTAACCCTGTAGGTTGCAGATATGTTGAGATGTGCTGGGTCAGCCCTGGTGAGAAATTCCTTGTTGTGACTGTTCTTATTGGAGTGGATGAAGAACTCTATAGAGGAATGGGAAAGAAAACACGTGTGGGTCTCCTCCAGCCCTGTGAACACATTCGTATATAGTTGGTGCACATGGCATCCTTAGTTGTCTTCATTTTCTTGGTCTCTTATACCAGCAGGTTGCTGCAAAGTTGGAGTTTATTTCCATTTTTAAAGCTTCATTAAAATGAAAATAAATCCCACAACATAAAGGGATTTATCTTGTGTTTTTCTTTGGTGAAACCTATGAAATAATCAGTATGTTATGACCTAAGTTTTGTGTTTGACTGCATCTGAGAATTTTGGCCATTATTGGGTATTGTGATCCATTATAATCTCATACAAATGCATCTCAAATTTTATTTGCTTTACATGGATAGTTCTCCCACCAGACTGCTCTTCTGTCCTCGTATGCAGAGATCTTTACTTGGATAGAGAGAGTTTACCCATCCTGGCTGTCCAGTGGTTGGTAGACTGGGTGCATGTGGAGCCTGTTGCCTTTTTGAGGGAGAGCAGGATGCCTGCTGAGCCTGTTGCAGCTCCCTGTGATTCCCTGGATGCAGGGCTGCTTCTGACCCACTGATGGAGAGACTGAAACACACAGAAGCTGATGCTCTTGCTGCTTTTCTGCATGCTTGTCCCACCTGGCAAGCATAGGTGAACAGCCTGGTTAAGATGAGTGGATCTTCTTATCGATCTGAGAAAGGAGGCACAGGGAGGGGGAGGGATATTTCAGGGGCAATGAAAGAAGCCTGGATCATCTCAGCCCAGCCTCTGCTGCCTCTTTCTCACCTGGACAGGGTTTTTTCCTAACCCCTCTCTTTGCAGCACTGGCTCCCATGGGAGGAGGCAGCCCTCCATCCCACGCAACAAACAGCAGTTCAGGAGGCTTAATGGATTTTTTTCACCTGTGCAGGTGGATGGGTGAATGCAGGGGAGCGGGCTGTAGATGGTTCTTTTAATGAGATTAATTTGCAGTTTGGTCAGGTCCTCTTGTATCTGTGAGTGGGTGTCTGTGTGGGCTTGTGCTCGGAAAGCTTCATTGACAAGTGCTGCACAGAACAGAGAGACATCACAGTATAATTCCCTACAAAGACAGCTGCACAGAATTGCAGAGGGAGGGAAAAAAGGCTTGTGTTTCATTTGATCAGAAGTATTTGATTTAGCTCCTTGCCTGGAGCATCCCTGAATTACGTGACAGTGAGGAGTGACGTGGGATTGAGGAACACTGCATTCCAGCTTTTGAATTTTCACATCTACTGTCTGTGCCCTGAAAATGTTTTCTAATAACGTTCACTGACTCTCCACAAAATGTACAGAGGTTGCTCTGTGTTCAGTGGCAGCTGGGAACAGACACCAGTGGCTTGCCTGGTCTTTATTGCCCGTCTCTGGAGGTCCTGGATTCAAAACCTGCTGCTGCGCTGGCCGTATGGTGTTGCCATATAAACCTATGGTTGATGACTGCATTTGAAACCTTTTTCTTTCTAATTTTTTTAATACACTTTAAAGTTTTTGCTCCTGGGGCTACAAACTGGGATCTAAATAACCCACTGAGGTAATAAAGATTGGTGATTGGGGTGTGCTTAGGAAATGTTGTGGCAGCAGGGAATAGGTCTCCAAGCTGTAGAGCTCTTACTCCCAGTAAATAACTATTCTTCCTCCCTGTGGTCAGGAATTGCATTCCAGTTACTGTTCTGGGGGGAGGCTGAAATCACAGTTTGCAGTCCTGAGTACTTAATGGTACCTGAATTTGTGTCTGTGAAATTGAGTCACACGTGCATGACTTACCCTGGTGCAGCTCCCCAGTGCTTCCTCTTCAGTCCACCTTAGTGCTGGCTGCACTTGGAATTACTTTAGTAGCTTGGGCCTTTCGTTGGGTAGATTAGGGTTAGTTTTTGTCCAGTGAAATCAGAACAGTTTGCTAAGGTTGGGTTGCTGTCCTGCTTGCACAGAGATGGGTTGGCTTGGAGGTAGTGGATGACACTGTCTCTGGGCTTCCACTGCAAGCTGTGTTTGCGGGAATGTGCTGCCTCCAGTGTGAAAGTGCAGGTCAGAGGCTGAGCTGGAATTTAAAAAAACAGAGCTGGGCAGCTGTTCTGTCTCTATCCCTACTGGTGGGCTGCCTAGGTGCTCATTTCAAACCTCTAGGTGAGGTTTGGAACAAGTTTTGTTGGGTTCCTGCCAAGACAAACAGACATCAAGCTTGTAAAAGCAACAAAGATGTGAATGTGAAGGTGAGAAGGGGATTGCTGCACAAGCAGGGCAGTCCAGATGCTCCCTGTGTGAGTTCCCATGTGCTGGATCTTCTCACACCTTTGCTGCTTTCTTGATACCCTCCTACTCCTCCACCCCACACTGCTGCTTTACTGTGAGGTCCAGAGTTGTTATAATCGTGTCAAAAAATGCCACAGGAAAGAAAGAGATTGCTGTGTTAGGAGTTTATATGGCTGAGCCACAGGCTGTGAACAGTGAGGCTGGTTTATAGAGAGTGAAAGACTTGCCTTCAAGTCCTTGTATATAAATCATGTTCTACTTTCAAAGCCTCTTACATGCCTGCTTCCCCCTCATCCCTGATGTTTTCTTTGCAACTCAAAGGTTGATAAGAAGCCCAAATTCTGAAGGATCAACTTGATCCAGAATTTGGGGCGAGGAGAATGCCATGTGTTGACAGGCTCGTGCAGCAAGAGCTGGAGCTGCAGCCTGCTGCCAGCTGGTCTGAGGGTGTCAGAGTGGGCATGGAGGCTTTAAGATGATCACCAGGAGGAAGGCGTGCTTGTTTACAGCATCCAGAACTGGCTACAGGTATGATCCTACTGGGAGAGGAAGCCCTCCAAACTGGAGAAGACAATGAGTTGGCACCTCGGCATCACAGCAGTGCAAGTGTAGGGCTCAGCAGGCATTGCACCTGCAGCTTCTCCTGCTTCCAGTGCCGAGTGGGAAGACTGGAAATGTTTGGACCTGTCAATGCTACAAAGAAGTGACCCAGCTTTCTTTAAACTGGTTATCTCAGGTACCAGCTGCAGCCTGATGAGAGCAGAATGCAGTGTCCAGCCCTACTGAAAAGCAAGGATTGCACTCTCCTGGGTTTGCTGACCTTGCCCTGATGGGGATCAGCTGTGCTGGCACCCAGGTCAGAGAGTTGGTGCACAGGCCACGCTGCTGAGCTTGTTGGTGAAGAGTAGCCACACAGTGATCACCTGCCAGATAATTCAGTGTTTGTTGGATTCCAGGACTGCTGTAAAAACTGTTTTCAAGTTAAAAATAAACCACAAAATGTTGGAAGAAGAGTGTCTTGGTAACTCTTCTGCCACAGTAGCACTCACTTTCATATATTGAAAGTGATGTGACATTTATTTAGGCAAAGTGTCCTAGTCCTGTAATTATAGCTTACAAATGAGAGAAGCCAAAAAATGATGGTGGATTTGTATCTGGTAAAGCAAGTGCTCTGTGGCTTGGGGAATGAGTGGCTGATAAATGAGTTGGTTGAGGCAAAGAGGTTTCATCTGGTATCAGGCGAAGGAAGCTTCTAGGGTAGGAACAAGCTAGCAGATGAATGGAAGGTAACTGCAGCCTCTCATCTGGAGCCTGATTGTAAGATTTGTCTATTCCTTAATTTTTGAAAGTCAGTACTCTGTAATGAATTCCCTCTGGAGCTTGACACATCAGCCTTGAAACTGGAGAGGAACTTTGTTTTAAATCGGGAAGAAGTGTGATAAATGTAATTGTATTTGCTATAATTGTTAAATTGTGCCTAGAAGTGAAAACTGAAGGCACTGACTTCTCTATAGGTACTGTGTTACCTCTGTATAGTGTCTGGTGCAGAGCATCATTTGTAATTACTGTGGTATGCGAAGTCCCCAAATGGGAGGGAGGCTGCTGTAAACTCCTCTTGGGAGGAATGCCTGGGTAGCTCAGGGATTCTTTATGCTTGAGGATGAGCAGAATGGCACAACTGGAAAGAGCACCTGGCAATATATAATCTTGTTTCATGAGCAGGAATAACTATGCAAGAAGGCCAGGGATGAATTACATAAACAGTTTGGCACAGCCCTTTTGGCTCGAGTTCTCCAGAGGGCACTCTGCAATAATTCATCCTTTTATAGGAACACGTCCTAAATAGACCTGTCCTTGTTCTTCCAGAGGTTCTCTCACCCCATGGAAAGCTGCTCAGGTTTGTCCTTTCTCTCTCTTCTTAAATGCTCTTATCCTTGCATGATTTGTCAGTCTTTTGGTGATTCAGAGGTTGAAACTGGAACTCCCAAGTGCCGTGCTGGTTTGTATTGGGATCTTACAATTGCTTCTTTTTATTTGTTTTAGGTAAAGCAGATCATGGAAGAAGCTGTCACCCGGAAATTTGTTCATGAGGACAGCAGTCACATCATCGCCTTATGTGGTAAATGACACACAAAAGAACTAATGCTGCCTAATCTTTTCCTATAGAAATGTATTTTCTGCTGTTGGAGGTCACTGCAGGGATTTAAATATTAGAAATCATGGAGTTCAGGCTCATGTCACCTTTTCTTTACATTTACTGCCTCTATAAGTACATTACAAATAAGGAAGTAACTCTTACTAAAATGGCATTATCCAAAACAAGTACCAAGCCAAAATGACAAGGTGATTTACTAGGAAGCACTAGTAGGTTAAAGAATATGCATTTGGGGGTAAGACACAACCTAGAGAATAACTACCAAAAAAAAGAAGTTTTCAGAGTTGTGGGTTGGGATCTAGCAGCTGCCTTCCAGCTGGAAGTGCTTTGTTCTGTAAGTTTTCTTCATGTATTTGAAGAGTAAGGTGTTTCATTTTGAGTATAGGTGACAGAATCCAACCCAAAAAGTCAACAGAAGAGCCATTGCCTTTTTTAGAGACGAGTAGCAATGGAAATCACAGTGATTTTTCCAGCCAGCATCATGCCAGTGGCTTACTGGCATGTTTCAGGTCTTCACACTGCTGTCCTCTGTGCACTGAACGCTGTGTTACACAGGTGGTGCATTTGTGAGATTGAGGTCTGGGCTTTGACATCGTGGACATTCTTGTATGTTTTTTAATACAAGCAGTGAGCTGTTACATTGATGAATTTTCCTTGTGACTGTATCTTGGAAGCTGCTTTAGCAAGAAAAGTAAAATGTGTTTGATGATAACATTGTGTATCCCAAGGGCAGCTCGTGTTTCAGAGAACTGCTCTGGGAATTGCTCAAAGGCTGAACACGTTCTAAAGTTTGGTGGGGGGTTGCCTGGTCCCTGCACACTTAGACTGATGCATCTGTGTTGTAATGATGGAGTGAGGCAGACTCTGTATAAGTGGGTGGATAAAGGGTGGTCCAGTGATGGATTCCTAGTATAGGTCAGATCCCAAGGGTTCACACCCAGTGCTCCTTTGGAGGCTTGGCCACTTCATTCAGGTCTGAGAAGGAACTGCTGAATGCTGGTCCAGCTGTTCTGCCATGTAACCCATAATGTGATAGGGCCAATAAAAAATATAACACTTCATCAGACTTTGGTGTGCAGAGAAACATCTCAGCAAGATCCTGCTGGGAATTAAAGCTGTGTAAATATGTGTGTTGGCCTGTGAGTTCTTGGCTGCTTTGTCTTTGTACTTCAAATTGGAGACTTAACTGGGAATGATGCTGAGAATGATTGGAGAGCAGCCATCATCCAGCCACTGCTGGGGTTTCACAGAATGGAGCGTTTGCAGCCAAGCAGAGCCAGTTCCCTGTTGATGACAGCAGAGAGGTTCAGAGGAGTGGAAGTTAGATTGACTTTGGAGATCCGCAGGCTGTTCAGACAAAGGAGTACTGGCACATTACTGTTTGAGAGTCTGGCTTTCAGTAACCTCTTCCTGTCACGACACTGAAATCCCAGCTTGCTCTGCTGTGTGGTTATTGTGTATGCAAGGCTAATCCTGAGTTAGTCTGCTTCTATTTCCAAGTTATCTTTTACTTACAGCTTGGGATAATTTATTCATCCCTACATATTCAGTGCAGGAGTGCAAGATTCGGCAGTGTTCTGTGGCTAATGGTTTATTGCTATTAATATAGACTGTAGCCATTTCCTCCATTTAGATTGTGGTTATGTTAAATATTCCCCTTTTGTCTGTGTTTGTGCTATCCAGAGCAGAAAAAGTAACTGAGGAGAATGGTCCTGTGATAGGAGCAGGTGGAGGAACCCTGAGCCTGTGCCCCTGCTGCGGATGACCCGTTTGATCTGGAGAGCTCTGCCTGTGCTGTGTCTGTTCTCTGTCTTTGCAGTTATGTTCTGTGCAATGTGCTGCAGTGTTGATGTCAGGGGTAGTGGGGTGGCAGCTATTTCTGTTCTTATCTGCTTGGCCAGAATTAGCAATACTGTAAAATCTTCTTAATATTTCTCCCTCCCTCCCGCTGTGATTCCAGTTGGGTTTGTATTCTGAATTCTGTGGGGTCTGAAGAACTAATAACTCTCCATGAGCTGCCTTATTATTGCCCAGCAATCCTAAGGAAGTATTCCAACCTGCAACTGCTTTGAGTGTAGGGCTTAATTAACTGTAAGCCAGAAGTAGGTGAAGCTGAATGTTCTGCTATTGCTTCAGCTAATTGAATGGAGAGGTTGTTTCCAGCATATTTGGCTAACAGCTCCTGGCTGGGCTCTCCTGTGTGTGCAGTTCTCTTCCCTCCCCCACTCCAGTTTCATGTGCCTCTTCAGGAGGTTTTTCCCTTCTATTTAAAATTAGATTGGCTCAGTACATGAGTCATTTTCAGTGAATCTTCACTGTAAATATAGAATTCTTGTGAATCATTTTACTCTCCTGCAAGGCTGAGTTTAGCAAGAGTCTCTTAAATACATGGTAGTTGAATTTCAGAGCCTGTCTGCATCAGTAACTGAAAAATTCCTACCTCTCCTAGGCCCTCTCCTAGGCCCCCTCAGTATTTAACTGGCTATTTAACACACCAGTTACCTAGTGTGTGCCACATGCTGTGTCTCCCAGCTGCAGGGTGCAGTTGGGCAGAAAAGCAGCTCATGTTGTGTAGGGTTCAAGTGCAAGTCCAGAGGAGCTTATATGGGATTTAACTCTGTGGAGATAGGTTGGCATCCAGTGGGTAGGAGAGTCCCTTTCCTGCCCCAGGGACACCCTAGTGACACCACAGAAAACTTGTCTTGAGATAGGAGAGGCAGGCTCAGCACTACCTGTCCGATCTGTTGAGCACAGAGGATGAAGCAGTGAAGCTCCTGAAGGAAATGCTGTTCTAGAGACCTGGGGCACCTCCGTGCCACCCTAGCAATGATGGCTCTGAGCTGGTCAGTTCTGCTCATCCAGTGGGATAGATTTGTTGTAACCACAGTGACTCTGCTCACAATCTATATTCTTCACCTCTGTGATCTAAAGGAAGGAAAAGAAAACAACGAACGCAGGTGTTTTTGTGTTTGTTCTCAACCCAGTTTATAACCTAGTTACATTCCTATTACTCTTTCATCCTCTGATTTATAAAAGGTCTAGCTCTGTCATTCAGTTCAGTTTGGATTCTGTGCAGTGTGGCTAATGAGTGCTGTGTTGGGACAAAAATTCCACATTTCTTTGGGCTACAAGTTGCCATTGAGTGAATTTCACTGGTATTATGTTGTCAGTCTGAGTATAATGACATGCTGCAAGCTCCATGGATATTTGTAGCATCTTTAATGGACGGGCATTTCTGTTAGAAACTGGATGTGGATGTTTTCAGCCTGGCTTATCTGATGCTGTTTCCTTAGTAACGGAAGCTGCCATCGCCTGACGTAGGGACCGTGCTCGCTCAGCTGAGAACCATCTCTGCAGGCCAGGGACAAGGCTGTCACTCTCCTCCTGCAGCCTTCCTTGCTCTAGCTGCCCTGAAGTTTTCCTGGCTGGTTGTCTTTTCACCAGGAATACCGGCCTTTCCTGGCTTTTACACTTGTGAGGGAAAGGGGGCAGAAAAAGGAAGCTTTTCTCCATCTGTCTTTGCAGTTTCCTACTGTGTCTTCACAGTAATCACAAGCAGAGTTTTCCAGTGTAGTGCTTTCCACCTCCCATGTTTGTCTGAAACCTATCTGCAGCTTTGCCAAGTGTTTTTCTGCATGGTTGCCCATATTTTGGTCTGACAGCAACGTGCTGCTACAAGCAAAGAATTAAAAACCCGTTTAAGTCAGCTTCATACAGCAAAAACAGTGGAACGTGCCTTGTTCATGAGTGGATCCAAGGCAAGGTTACCCAGACGTTGGTGTTTGTGTCTTTAAGGGTGTGTGGCTCAAGTCATGAATCTCATAGAACTGATTTTCTCCAAGTGGTCTCTTCTATGTGTCCAGTCAAGATCTTTCATTAACTCTCTCTTTGATATTTCTTCTTTTCCCGCTTTCATCTAAATAGAAAAGCTAGAAATGTACCAGATTAGGATGAGTTTACTCCAGATGTATAAAGCCAGTTCAGACTGTGCTTAATAACACTCTTTATCTTGTCCAAGAAAAATGAAAGTGTCTGAAGGTTGTTTTTAATCTCACTTTTGAAACCAGGATTTTGATGTTTTTCAAAGAGCAGTCTCATTTCCAGTAGATGCCAGTGGTGTTAGCCTGTGTGCTGGTTTGGAGGATGTCCTGCCACTTGTATTTCAGGGACTTTGTAAAGAGTGTAGGGTTATTAAATCTCCTTCAAAGAGTTGTTGGCCTGGTGCAGTAGGGATCTCTGAACTGCCAATGCCCCCTTTGGCTTGCTGGGGTGTATCTCGTGCTGTGTGCTCTTGCTTCCAAGCTCCTGAAGTGTCTGTGTACGTCAGCCCTGCACAAGCATTTATTGTTCTTGGAAGAAAAGTGGGGGAAAACTATTGTGCACAAGTGGTTTTGAAGCAGCTCTGCTTTAGGCTTTAATTCCACACTTGAGAGAAGAGCTAACATGGAGGCCCTGTGTCCATCCATTGTGATTTCCTTTCGCATAGCTCGGGGGCACCTGGGCTTGCATAATCATCAGTGTAAGATGGTTCCTTCTTGGAAAATAAGTACAGGGAAATGTTAGCTGGAATAGCTATATATCAGTTGGTATCTGTTCACAGCAAAAGGACAGGCAGATTCTGAGAAACAGAATGGTTCTTGGGTCCTTAACATTTTAGAGCCAATTCAGTGTATAACACGATTGCAATTAATCTGCAAAACACTTAAGACTGGACTTTATATATCAGACAATTTAATGCTTACTTCCCAACTTTAATTAGATGTTGTCACGGCTCCCTAAAGCAGATGAATACTCCATTCATTTTGGAGGTGGTAGACAATAGGAAAGCAATTGTGTGGCTGGATTTTCTGGAGCCGCGTGCTCAGTCTGAGGTCAGTTATGTGCTTAAGTTTCAGGGAAATTGTAGAATCATAGAATGGTTTGGTTTGGAAGGGACCTTAACGATCATCCAGTTCCAACACCATGGGCAAGGACACCTCCCACTGGATCAAATTGCTCAAAGCCTCATCCAGCCTGGCCTCGAACACCTTCAGGGATGGGGCAGCCACAGCTTCTCTGCGCAACCTGTGCCAGGGCCTTACCACCTTCTCAGTGAAGAATTTCTTCCTAATATCTAATCTAAGTCTTCCCTCTTTCAGCTTAAAACCATTTTCCCTCTCCCTATTCCTGAACTCCCTGCTAAAGGGCCCCTCCCCAGCTTTACTGTAGCCCCTTTCAGTTCTGGAAGGCTGCTGTAAGGTCTCCCCGGAGCTTTCTTCAGTCTGAACAAGCCCAACTCTTGCAGTCTGTCCTCAGATGTCTCTGTCAGAGCTGGCAGTGGAAAACCAGGAAACCTTGGAGCACGAATATGACTGGTTGCTCCTCAAGACCAGGCATCTGGTGTATTTCAGGGATGGACAGCATGTCCAAGTTGCAGGAGTGCCTGCTGGCGCTGGTTAGGAATCCAAGCTGTTAACATACGTAAGGGGTTAACCACAAAAATGTGGTTACTTGTGGGACTGTTTTCTTCATTGATCTTATGATGACTCGTTATCCCATTTTGCACAAAGTTAATTGTGTTTGAAAGAGAAGATCTGATTAGGAACCAATGATGCTGGAGCTTGCGTTCTGTTTTCTCTTGTTCAGGACCTGAAATCCAAGCAATTACCAGAGTCACCAAACGTCATGATTGCCAGCCCCAAGCAATGAAAAATCATGAGTCAGAAACCTTTTCCTTCATGGCCCTAAATTACAAGACTGGATTAAAGTTCATGACAGGGAAATAAAATCTACTGAGGAATAGTAATGGATGTCTTAAATGCATTTCTTATCCCAAGTTTGTTATCCAGTGCATGCTTTAAGATGGTAAAAAATATCAAACATCCACAGACTTGCAGTAGAATCCTGGAAGGCAGCAATATGGGAAACCCTTCCTTGTTTTTAAGGTAAGAAGTTTGTGATAGAAGCCCTTTCTCTGCCTCCTATTTAAAGTATTGCAACGAAGTGTTAGCAGATGAAAGCAACAGGACATTGATTTGGAGCTGGTCTGGATCTCATTTTTAGGATGTCCAACGAGCTATTCCCATCTATTTCAGCTGGAGTTACAGCCTCCCATTCCTTTGAAAATCATCCTAATCATCATTAGGAAGAGAAGCCTTATGCTGTGGGGGTCTTAGGTGATTCCCTTCAGGCTTTTAAATAGCACAGTGCTCTGAGGTTTGACAAAAAATAAGAATTTCCTCTCTCTTTTCTTTGGCTCAGAAAAATGTGACTTCTGTAGAAATAGATGTAATTAACCATTATCCAACCAGACAATGTAATCTTTTAATTATTTTTTGGCTTTCTAACCTGGGCATTGATGTTTTAACAAAATGTAGTTAATCTGCTATGGAAGTGCAGGTGTCTCAAACAAAATACGAACCTCTCTGTATTACTGCTCCTATTTGGAAAACATTTTCAGTGATAAATAATGCTTATCAAATAGTTTACAGAGATACTACCTCACTTCATAAACACGTTAGTCCAAAGAGAGCACCAGAGGTGACTGTAACTGGGGGAGGCGAATGTTTTTCACACAAATTTAAAAGGTTTTTTATTTTGCTCTGCTTTAAAGTAATGAGTGGTGTGCTGTAGAGGAGAGAAAAGAAAGAGAGAGTGAATATTAACTCTGATGGGAAATCATCAAACAGTTTTTGTAGTGCGCTTGTTTTTAGTTTGAGAAGTGGAATATAATCTCTCCTGCTTTTTAGAGCACTCTGCTAAACATTTTACTTGGGCCATCAAATTTGATCATATTCAATTATTTAGAGAAGCCTCAGTAATTTTGATTTACCCTTAATAGTGTTTAATGGGAACACTTCCCATTTTCTGAAGTTTATTGTGATCCTTGAAGCTTGATGGTCGAGGTTTTTAAAAGGAGCAGTCACTAACTTCCAGCCCTTATGATTCCCAGCCAGACATATCTTTAGAACTGAGGATTGTCTTTTTATTGAACATAGGATATCTGAGCTGTCTGCATGGCAGAGCAAATCACAAGTAGTCGAGGTGAACTTAACCATTAAACCACACAGCTTTGGATGTTTAGTTCCCAGTAACTGCTGGTTTTGTCTTGCTTCAAAGGGGAAAATGTGCTTTCTCTTGGTAAAGATTCAAACCATCCAGTTAACTCTAAGTAGAGCTTTCAAATTAAATAATTATTTTATAGTGTGTTTTCAACATTTCTTTAACAGTGAATCTCATATTAAACCTCAGAGTGAAGTGGAAAGGGTTTTTTTCTGTTAGGAATCAAGTGCAGTTTTACTGGTGGACTCCTCAAGGCAGAGATTGCCTGCTCCTTGACAGTTTCACAGGACTTAGTTCTGTGTGGTCCTGGTCAAGGATAACGTCTCTTTGTGCTGTTATGAAATAAAGTTACTTGTTCTTCTAGCATTGATCACCTTGGTATTTTCCTTTGCAGGGATTCCAAGTGATTTCCTACATTCGCACTTGAAAAAATTGTAATAAAAGTAATAGATATTTCATTTTGCAGCTTGAAATGAAAACAGTTTCCCCTCCCAGCTGATCTACATTGGGCATCTTGACTCCTCAGCTGATCAGAATAAGAGCTACAGCACAAATCCAGTGCCTTTAAACTCCTGAATATACCTCTCTCTTAGTGGTGCTGCTGATGTTCTGATATAACCATGGTAGGGCTGCTGTAAAGAATGTGTAATGAATGCACCAGACTTGCAATAAAGCTTCAAGCCTCAGATATCCACAGCCTTTTGGTGAAATGGAAACTGGATATAAACTGAAACAAAGTACTGAAGTTGCACCTCAGCAACGGAAGAAATGCATCGGGCAGATACCTGATGTGTGTAGCTATTCAGGGATGGCCAGTTACAAAGCATGAGTTGTACCTGACTACTGGGGCATTCCCTTGAAGTTCTGATTGCAAAGAAAATATTTAATTGGACTTCACTTCTTATACTCATTTCCTGCTTTTCTGTGAAACACTTTGTAGGTTACTTCCTCTGTCTCAGGGATGTAGGAACTCTTTCATCGCAGAGGTGTATCTGCTTAACCCTGAAAATGATTACAGTCCTGGAAATTAAGAAGTGATCACAGATATCTTGATATCACTCTTACCCTGTGTGATGATATTTATATGACAGCACCAGAGGTCTGAGGGAGGCATTAGTTCAAAAGTGTCTTTAGTGTTTTCGGTTCTGATAGGCAAGGGAATCCTTCCATCTTGGTCACAGTGCTTGCTGCATGCTTGGGTTTGATGAATGATGTGGTGAAGATCAGGTGAGGCAGGTGGAAGTGAGGACTTGGCTGTAGCACAGCACTCTCCTCATTATCCTTGCCTGATGTCCCATGAGCATTCTTGGATTTGTCACACAAAGTCCCTTATATCTAGAGAGTCTACAGTCCTTGGCATTTGAAGACAGAATAGAAAATGAGGATTGAGACCAAAACACATGCTTAATAGTCAGTTTTTCCCTCTTCCATAAAATCCACAAAGCAGTACCCTTTGGGCAAAGGAGGGAATTTGGATTCTCTTCTACAGTCATTTGCTTCTTAGCTGGTAAGCAGGTACAGCTGGGTATCTCATCTGGGCAGTAGGTATTTCTCAGTGACAGAGCATGCTGTCACTTGGTAATAAAATTTGTTTCAAACTGGGCAGATCTGTGATTATCTAGGTAAAGCAACAGCAGCTGGAGATCGTCAGCATCTGATTGCTTCTTTATCATCCTCCTCTTTTCACTTGTTCTTATTTTCTTCAGCCTCATGAATTCAATTCCCTCTGCACAGTTTCCATGAAAACAAGTATTTAGCTGCAGAATTTCTTCCTGCCTGAGGGAAATCTTATCTGCTAAATAAACCCCACAAATAATCCTTCCACAGGCCTTCCTTTCTTTGCTTACCACCTTTTCAATGCCACCCCTAGACCTCTCTTATTTAACACTCCATTAAGTCATGTCAAGATTTTCATAAGGCAAAAAAGGAGAAAACTGAACTTGTTCAGCTGACCCTGCAAGAAGCAGCCTTGTTGAAGCCACAAAAAAGTGACATTTTCCAAAGCTTGTTGGGGACTGTGATTATTTGGACTGTAAATCAATAACATATTTGCACTTAATTAAATTGAGCATTGGCTGCTGCAGGGGATGTTCCTCAAAACTGGCTGGAGGTAATGAATTTTTAGATGGCTGCTGTCAGCTGAACCATACAAGGAAATTGCCTGAGCTACGTTGATTTATTCCAGGTGCAGTGCTGCTCTTCCAATCTATACCTAAGGAATATCTGAGTTTTTCTGTGGTCAGTTTTTGTATATATTTATTGTAAGTATAGTGACAGTAGGCAGGCTCAGGATCACCTTGTGCTGTGCTCAGAAAGCTCATGGTAGTTATTTACTGCCATGCATGCATACATAGAAATAAAAGCATATATATGTGGGTGCAAATTACCTGTTTGTGCACAAAACTCCCTGTTGATGTCTTTCTGATGTTATCTGTTCCTTCAGAAACAGCTACAGCTTCATCTCTTTTTTGTGTCTTTTGGAATGTCAGATTCCAAAAAGGGAAAAATGGTTCATTTTCTTTAAAACAGGTAAATAACTTAATTTTTCTGTTCCAAAGGTTCTTCTAACTAAACTCCTGTAACATTTTGTGTGTTATCTTTTTAGACAGCAATCTGAGCTTCGTATTCTGCAGTTTGCAGCTCCAGGGGACTACTTACTTTTGATTTCTCAAAACTAAATAAAAGGAGGTTTGCAAAAACCTGAGTTACTGAACTTCCAGCTCTCTTCCCCCAAAACAGTTCTGTCATGATTATTTTTTCCCACTCCCCAGCTCAACCATGTGTTCTTGATGTTGTCTCCGTTGTGTGCTGGTTGAGTTTTATGCATGTGTCTCCCAATGTGGTTGTAATCAATAACATGTATTGATTTCAACTGATTGAAACTGTTTGCTGATGGGAAGGGGAGCATGTGTGCACACCATACCCTTTTATGTATTTAGTTAAAATTTCTTGTTGGTTCTGACAATGTCCAGCAGAACAGTAGAGGAGGGGTATATTATCTTTTGGGCAAATGAGTTCAGTTTGTTTTCACTTATTCCCACAAGCCTACAAGATGAATGCCAAGAGCCTGACACAGAGAATTGATTTAAATTCAAGAGCTGGCCAAGAAACAGTACTAATTCTCTTGCAGATTACCAAAATGCAAGAAGTGTAAGCAGTCTAACTGCATAGCAGTGGGTTTGTGGAGGCTCTCCTGCACAGAGAAGAGACGTGGAGGTTTTCTGGAAGAAGAATTTGTGAACATTGGTTTCTGTCACTGTAAAAAGTGGTGCTTTTATTATTTCAATCCAATGCTTAGAAAATAGGAATTTAATTTTTGTGTTTGGTTTAAACCGGAAGAGAAACAAGGAGAGAAAAGCTGAGTGGATCTAAGGAGATGTCCTCAAATGCGTTGTGTTTTCTCTCTAAAGCCATTTGAGCACCACTGTCAAGGCCCTCTCTGTCTTTTAAAACGTTCTGCAGCTTGAGGTGATTCTTCCACAAGTTTCTCCAGGATGTGTTACAGTCTTTGTTTTGACTGCTCTTGGCTGTGTGTGTGCATGAGAATGTGGTGGTGGGTGATGCTGACAAGATGCAGTGGGGTCCGGGTCTGCCTTTGGACAGACATGCAACAAACAAAGAGCCCCCCCTCCCCGTGCCTCTTCCAGGGCACTGCCCTCTGTAATTCCTATGCTGGGAAGCTCCGTGCCACTTGCTGTGCCAGGGTGGTGCCTTCCAGCAGTGGTGACATCTGAACGGTCTCCTGGACAGGAACAGGAGGGCACCCATGCTGGGAGATGTACTGCCCTCCTCCAGTGTTCCATAGTTTAACTGGGTAAAAGCCCTTGTGTGTTTGAAAGCTGATGCAGATGAGGTCTGATGTTAAGTCAGTTGTTCTGAAATAATGCCCTTGTATAAAGGAGCCTGGAGAGAGTTGTTGGGGCCAGACAGTGCTGTTGGGCTCAGTCTGTGGGTGCAGTAAAGAGCAAAGTGCTTTGGAGGTCCCACAGACTGGAACAACAACCTAAACCTAGATCTTGGGGTGCCTTACACCTAGAACTGGACACGGTGCATTAATCCCTCATCCCATGAAATGTACATTTTGAGGCAATCAGCAGCTAATTGCAGTGTCTTTCCCTTTGCAGATAACCACTACATGTGTATTACAGTCAGTTGGGTACTGACGTTATGCCAAGTCCCTGTGATGAGAAGTGTCACAGTGGACTAATTAAATATTGGGGCTTTAGGGACAGTCACTGTGGAAATTGCCCTCTGTGGCAGCTGCAACATTTATTAATAATTAAAGCTGTGCCTGCTGTGCTTTTCACTGAATTTGTTTCATTAATATTTTATTGTTTTAAAGAAAGTAAAAAAGCAGCGGTGAAGGTGGGGAGAGAGCCTGTCTCCTAAGCAACAGCAACGCACTTCTTTGCAGTTATTTTTAAGGGTAGGTTGCTTCATTTAAGATTTGGAACCAATTATTGCTGCATTGCTTCAGGCATCCGGAAAACTGCTTTTTGTTTTTCATTTTCTTGGTTTCTAATTGAAAGACAGAGCAAAACAGTAGCTGGGTTAAGAGTTATTGTGATGGTTGCTAGACAGGATCTATGACTGTGATGTGAAGAGCATCCCCATGCTGTCATCACTCTTTGTTCTTCCCATGCTGCTCTACCCAGCCTTGCAAAACCCCATGGGCAACCAAACAGCACTCGCCCCCGCTGCTGCTTCTGTATCAGATGCACAGATGCTCCCTCTTCCTTTGAGTAGAGAGAACCTTTTTGCAGAGTTGTCAGCAGCACTGGGCTCCCACTTGTCTAAGATCACAGGCATAGAATCATAGAATGGTTTGGATTGGAGGGGACTTTAAATATCATCCAGTTCCACCACGCCCCTGCCATGGGCAGGGACACCTCCCACCAGATCAGGGTGCTCAAAGTCTCATCCAACCTGGCCTTGAACACCTCCAGGGATGGGGCGTCCACAGCTTCTCTGGGCAACCTGCGCCAGGGCCTCTCCACCCTCACAGAAAAAAAAAAATATTCCTAATATCTCATCTAAAAATCCCCTTTCAGCTTAAAACCATTCTCCCTTGTGTTATCCCCGCACTCCCCGATCGAGAGTGGAGAATGCTCAAATGCTCTTGTTTATTAAAAAAAAGGAAACCCAGCAAGAAAACAAAAGAAAAACCCATGTCCTTCATTATCAGTAAGCACATGAGAGGTGCTGGTTCGTTTATGCCAGCTGTACTGCTTTCCACAGGGCTTGGCAGTCTCCTCAGTTACTCATTCACTGGAGGGTGGCTCTGTGTGTGTAGGGTTTTCCGGTGTTTATTTGAATTGCCCCTGTTGGTCACGCATTGGAAGAAGCTGGTCACAGCCCTGTGCATCACCATCCTGTGCTTATGGCCTGCTTGCCAACAGCATTTATGTGACATTTTTCTGATCAGGCAGCTTGAAGACAGACTGTTAAGATAGTGTATGTCTCTTGTTTCATTTTAAGATGAAATTGGAGTTTCAGTTGTTGTGGTTCCAATTTAGGTTGTGCAATTAGGGAAAATATTGAATTTATTATCAAGAATTTGCAGCCTAAATAAATTTAGGACTAGGAAGGAGGAGAAGAGAGAATGCTGACTTCTCTATATTAGAGAATGAATTCAGGGTATAGAATTAGAAGACTGGGCTTTGCTCGCTCAGATTAGTTGTATCTTCCTAAAAAAATCATTAAAAATGAACAATCCCAAGACCCCAAGCAATCAATATTTAATTCTACTGGCTGTCCCATAGGGAAATTAGGGCTTTCCATAGAAATTTTACCTTCTGTAAGATTTTGTCCAATGTTACTTAGCTTAAAAACATATCTGCCTTCACAGTTGAAAGCAAAGTAGTGGCATAGTTATCCCATTCCAATTTGTTTTTCTAGTGCAGTTTTCTGCACTCTAGGAGCAAATGGTTGTGCTTTCTGAACACACATTAGGTTAATTTCTGTGGTAAGGATGTGATAGCAGGAAGCCAATTACAGTTTTCTTTTTTTCCCAGAGTGATAAGACACAAAATGTGAAGTTATTAATATCTCATAAATGCTTTTCAGTTTTTGTGTCCATTCAGCAGGTCGTTCTTCAGTCTGGCAAAGCAAGATAGAGGGTGGCGGTGCTGGAGGGGAAGGGGACTGTTTCACTAACACTGAGCAGTACAGACACATTCTGTGATCTCCTGACTGCTGTAACTTCTAGGCTAGATAAATGCAAGAGATGTCTTTACACACCACTCAGTCTTGCATGGGACTTAGGTGTGTTTTGGGGGCTGAACGGTGCTGATAGGTCTTTTCCAGCCATGAGCTTTCGGGTATTATGGGATTTAGAATCGTAAAATTATAGAATGGTTTGGGCTGGAAGGGACCTTAAATTAGCTCATGCAGTTCCACCCCCGCTGCCATGGGCAGGGACACCTCCCTCTGGATCAGGGGGCTCAAGGTCCCATCCAGCCCAGCCTTGAACACCTCCAGGGATGGGGCAGCCACCACTTCTCTGGGCAACCTGTGCCAGGGCCTCACTATTCTCACAGAAAAATATTTCTTCCTAAGACCTCATATAAATCTCCACTCGTTCAGCTTAAAACCTCATCCTGTCCCTGCACTCCCTGATGAAGAGCCCCTCTCCCAGCTTTCCTGTAGCCCCCTTTCAGTACTGGGAGGCTCTTCTAAGATCTCCCTGGAGCCCTCTCTAGGCTGAACAACCCCAACTCTCTCAGCCTGTTCTTGTACAGGAGGTGCTCCAACCCTTGGATCATTGTGGTCTCCTCTGCGCTCACTCCAACAGATCCATGTCCTTCCTTTGCTGAGGACTCCAGAACTGAATGCAGGATTCCCAGTTACTCCAGGTATTTAGAGCCCATTAAGTACCGTAAGGAGTGAAAGTCTTCAGGATATGCTCAACACCTGACAAATATAGGGCTTAAAGTGCAACAGAACACTGCCTTCTTTCAGAATTAGCTGCTCAATTTGGAGAGATGCAGTGGATATCGGAGCAGATGGAATAACATTTGTTACTCGTAACGAAAATCTAATGTGGTGATTCGAACTGCAGCTTACTGCAGGCCTGCCTGCTGTCATTACACACGGGAGAGCATTGCTCAGATGCTGAACTCAGACCCTTTGTTAGGGGCTGCTGTGCTTTGTGCGGGTTTCACTGAGTCCACACCTTGCAGATATCATTGGGTTTTTCCCCTCCCTGTGAATGAATTGGTCCATTCTCCTCCAGACCCTTTCATGGACAGTGTTGACTGGATGAGTCATATGAAGTCTTGATTTCAAAGCTGGTAGACAGGGAAGGTGCTTTTTTTTTTTGTATTTTATTGGTTTCATTTATATTTATCTTGTTTCTTTTTCCTGCAGCAGTTTAAATGGGAGCTGGTTGGATTCCTGATGCACAGTCCCACAAGGCTGAAATAGTGCAATGAGGTCTTTTGCTGGTGACCATCAGAGCGTGGTACAGGAAGGGCTACAAAATGAACCTCGCATCTGGATCTGTTGTAGGTGTAGGTTTGGCTGCATCTGCCAGAGGAGACTGGAATAAATATATAAGGCAGTTGAGGGAGTGGTAGCCTTTTTTTTTTTTTGGCATTTTCATTCCTATTTCCAATGAGAGATTGCATGATGCAAATAGCTTACTTCCATTTGAGACATGAAGAGTTAATGTATTAATAATCAGAAATAAAGGGATGATTTGTTCAATGAAAGCTGTGTGGTTGCTGGGTAGAGTAAACAACACAGTGCATGCCAGCAGTTGGTTAAACACAGCAGCTTGTTGTGTTCAGATACTGGATCAGGTTTGAACCTGAACTCTGTGTAACTTACACGAGATGTCCTCTTGCCAGTATCATTCTTCACAAGCCAACATTCCTACAATGTGATTTTAGGAACAATTAGCAAATAACAGGAAAGTATGACCTCCAGTTAGTCTTTTTCATAGCAAACACCAGACCCTATGGAGAAATACAAGTGGGAGATACGGATGGAGCAACTCACAAAGATAAACAGGAGCCTCTGCTGAAAACAGAGATCAGTGAAAGCAGATTTCTAGCTCATTGTATCTTGAGTTGGGGGACCTGGTTCAGCCATGAGGAGCTGAGAAGTTGTTTTGCCTTTGGCTTCATTTTTGGTACAATCAGGAATTCTTTCCCAGTGATGGAAATACTGGGAGATATTTCTGTCTTTTGGTTCATTTCTGTACTGACAGGATCTGTAACATATAAGGTGCTACTCACATCATCTGATTTTGCCATCTAGTCTGTCTGTCTCCCCCCTACTCCATTCTCCTGGCTCCACAACTGACTGGAGGGTGTCAGGTGGCACTCACCAAAGAGCAGACTGAGGACAGGCAGTCCCCATAACCGTGTCTCCTTCCCTTTCTTGCAGGTGTTGTGGAAGCGTGTCTCCTGCACATGCTGAAGCGCAGGGCTGCCGGCTTCCTGCGGTCTGACAAGGTGGCTGCTCTGTTCACCAAAGTTGGCAAGACCTACGCGGTAGCTGGAGACATATGCAAGAAAGTGCAGGAGCTGCTACAGCAGGTGGAAAGCAGGTGAGGCTGAGGTCTGTGTATCAGCAAAACTCATGCCATTGAGAGGACACTGCTTGGTAAATGGAAAGGGCTCTACCTTGGCCACGTTTGTTAAAGCTTTGTCTCTCCAACCAGAAGACAGATGTTTTTGTTTGATCAAGCTGACGGCTTGCGAAGGGACAGAGGTTGGGAACTGCGTCTTTGGTGGTTTGTTTTGCCTCTCTGTGTAGCAGATCAGCACATCCAGCCCACACAAAGCAACAACAGTGATTTTAGAGAGTGCTGGCAGTCAGGGTGTGGTGGGCCAGTTGGGACTGTTGGTGGGAAGGGACGTGGGTGGCAAGAAGAACTGAAGAACAGAGTGAGTGGAAAAGTTATCTTGGCATGCTCCTTTCCAAACCAGTAACAGAAGATTTGTGGGTATTACGGTAGAAATAAATTAATTGATACAAAGAATGACAGGAGGAAGGATGAACTCAAGAAGAGGTGGTCAGCAGTGAGAGACTTACAGGAAAGCAGTTAAATACACGCTGGACATGAGCACACCTGAATTTGTGCCAGAGTCAAGGACTTGGGATTGCTGAAAGTCCTAAACTTCTTGCTAGTGATGAGTAGTGCAAGTAAAATTTTCCATGTGGTTCTGCTGCTGGAATCACAGTGTGTGAGCCTGTGGGATGAGAGTCTTGTATTATAAAGTCAGGACAGGGGATTTTTAAATTCTGTTTGTGGATGGTACAGCAGTGGCACTGCTAAGCCTGAAGAGGTCTTTGAACATTGTAGGAACTTTAGTCTCTTGATCCACTTGCTGTATGAAGGGCTTTGTCAAGAGAGCTTAGCTTCAGTGTGCTGCACTGAAGTCTTCAATTATTGACAGTTGTTTAAATTAGCACTTACACTTGTATTTCTCTGCAGTTTTCTGGCATTTACCTTTATTAGATATCTAATTATCACACTTTGCTATGTAGATTTTACAGATATGTGTCTATTTTTGATATTGGTTTTAATTTTGTGCCTACTGACATAGACTGGGATTTTATTAATTTTAGTTTTTTAAATGTTGGGAAGAAGGATGCTTTCTACTGAGAATTCCCCAGCTTTCCTTGGTTAAGAGCCCACGTGAACCCTGCTCTAACCACCAGAGACCTTGGCTGTCCTCTGACAGAAAGGAGCAAATGAGCTAAAATCCTGTGGTTTCTCTTGGAGAAATTGAGTGTGGTTTTCAGCTTTCAACAACCACAGATTTTATGTGCTGTAGAAAATACACACAGCAAAGAGACTCTATTAGGAAGTGCTGCAGAGAGCGGACTCGCTTCGTTGAATGTATAGAATGAGAGAGAAGTGCTGGAGCAGCCTAATTGCTCCTGAGCCTGTGGCTTAAGAAAGGCCCTGTTTAGGATGCAATTAAAACACAATTGATTTCCCCTGATATTAGTGATGGTGTGAGTTTCTTGTCTCAGGATTGTCACTGCGTGTGTGTTTGGCTTGTAGAGGTTCTGTCGTGGCCCAGTGGAGGACTGGGGACTGTGTAAGTGCAGAGAGGAATTAGATCTTGCTGAGGACAGCATCCAGCTCTTGTATTCTGTCTTCAAACACTCCCCTGAAAGGGGACCCAAGGGCTGTTAAGGAACAGGATCGTTCGAGAGCATGAATTTTCTGCGGTGGATTGTTGAAGACATCAAGGGTTCTCTCCTCATTATGACAAAATTGAACCTTCTTTTTTTTGCTATTTTAAGGGGCAGATTTGCTGGGAAAGGGATTAAGAGGGTTAGTGTTTCACTGCTGGCCCTGTGGAGTGTACGGAGAGCCAAGGCAAACCTGAAGTGCTGTGCAGAGGTAGGAAGTGCTCCCAGTGCTCGGCTCTGAGCTCTGCCTTTCTCCTGCAGCTGTGTTATATTACCTGATGCAGGAGTACAGACACATCACAAGATGTCATTACATGCAGTGACAGGGCTGGCACAGCTTCACCACCAGCTGTGCTATGGACACATGGCTCAGTTGCATTGTGTATTTTAGGAGGAGAGGATGTGGGGTGGTGCCCCACCAGTGCTGTCATGGGGTACACTGGGTGCCACCTTATAAAATTGTGCATTGTGACTTGTTGCTGCATGTTAGGTATTCAGCATGGAGCAGAGTTGGCATCTTGTCTTACATAATGCAGCAGGAAAACCTGGTGGGGAAGGAGGAAGGGAACACAAATTCACATTGTAGCTACTTTGCTAGGCAGCAGGAAAGAGAAATGGAGAGAACAAACTCATTTTCCTTTTTGCGGGTTACCTTTTAGAACCTGGAAAGCTTTAGGTATCGCATCCAGCTTCAAAATCAGTCTGTGGTTCCAAATCTCTTCAGGCTGTTAACTATCTCAACAGTGACAAGTGATAATTTGTGTCAGTGCCACTGAAGAAGTGAAGGGAGCTTTGTTGTCATCATGAAAATATAGTTTAGACACCAGTACTCAATGGATGAGAGGTGAATGCTTAACGTGGCAGGACACCCAGCATGGATAAGAGCACTTGTGTTGTGCTAAGAAGGCACAAAACTGCTCCTTGGGATGATGTGAATTTCAGCTCCAGCCACTTGAAGCTGGGCTGTGGCATACAATTACAGGAGTAATTTAATTGCAGAAGCAGAGCAATCTGGGGTCTACAGAGGAAAGTACCATTCTGTTCATGCAGCTGTCCCACAGCGTGCCTGGGGCTCAACATGCCCCTGTCCCTCGTTGGACTGGGGTCAAGTAGATCTGGGCAGCACCAAAAGGAATGACAACATCCTGCATGGTTCAGAGACCACAGTCCTGAGCAGCCCCTGTGTTCATGTTGACAGCTGGGCTTGAGAAGTGATTCTGTTTCTTATAGCCAGGTTGCCATCCTGCCATGAAAAGGCAGCATTAAGCTCCTGGTTTCTAAGGTGGACCTGTTGCTGTGCTGGCTTATGCTCTAGGAACAGGCAGGGGGTCTTGGCTGTAAGCGAGCTCCCAGCTGGCTTTGGATGCTCATTTGCTGTACTTTGAGTTTCTCAGTTTGATGTTGCTTATGCCTTAGTTGTCTTGTTGTCATGCTGTAGGTGGTAGGAGACAGGATCTCACTGCCAAGACACCAGCACAGACTGTGCTACAGCTATATATGGTGCTCTACAGAGAGAAGGAAAGATGGGCTTGTGCCCAAGGACTGCCTGGGGAGGGTATGGCAGGAGGTCCCTGGAAAAGCTTTGCCTTGTGTTATCTGAAATCTTACTCCATGCTTCTGGTCTCAGTGGGAATATTTGATGCCTTCTTGTGGTCACAGCAACTTCAGCCTGAAGGTACGAGACAAAGCTGGGAGACAAGAATCTTCTTTTTACCGTCCTCCCTGTGGCTTTCTCATCTAAGTGGGAAGCTTTCTTTGATAAGAAGGAAGCGTCTGTTCATCAGTTTTCTGCTACACTTAACATTTACAGCCTGTTCCTTTCAGTCTGGTATGAGGGAGTTTGGGAGGATCTCAAATGTTGGGCTTTTCCAACATTTGGAAGCAGAAAGGATGTTTTGGTAGGTGACTACCTAGTCTGAGATACCTAATGCAGGCTACTTGAGGGTTCTTTTTAGGGGTTGTTGAGCATCTGTCTGTGAATTAGATAATCTTTACAGACTTCTCCTATTTTGAACTGGGAACAGGGCATGCTAAATCATCAAAACCATGATCTCTGATGATGGACTGACTAAAACTCCCCACCTCAGTGGCAATGAGTGCTAACACAGGAATGTAGAGAGCTCATGTACAGATATGCATTTGTCAGATACGTACTGTGTATTGTGACACCTCTCCACGCAAGTCTTTCACTGGAGAGCTTTCTGTGAGAAGAAGACTCTGAATTCTGACTGCTTTTGCCTTATCTCCTTTTGCAGGAAAAATCAGCCCAATGGGCAGGAGCCCCTCAAGAGGCAGGGATCAACCACAAGCAAAACTCCTGTCCTGACACCTCAGGCCATCAAACACATCTGGGTTCGGACAGCGCTGATTGAGAAAGTGCTTGACAAAATTGTGCAGTATATTGTTGATAACTGCAGGTAAGGAAAGAATCAGAAGTGCAGGGATTTGTTGCACTGTTGTGTTTAGCTATCTGCAACAAAGGGTTTAATCAAAAGTCATCTTTGAACTTCTGTGATGCAAACTCCTGGTAGGAAGAAATCCAGATCCACAAACATTGGCATGTTTCAGACTTACACAATGTGTTAACAGCCACACAGCTTTCCAGAAATCAGCTTAAAAAACCCTAACTTGCAGTTTATTAAGGACTTTTAAATTTTTTTTCTAAAGTTGGCAATTTTGAACAGTGCTACCATATGCATGCTGGAGCATGTGAAGCCCTGGTCCTTTCCACTCACTTAGGCACCTCAGGTTTTAGTAGATATTAGTTGCCCAGATTCTAATGGGACCTAAACCCCAGCAACTTAGTGGAATAGAAATGTCTTCTAAAGGTAAGGAGTGCTTGATTCACTTACATTGGTTAAAAATAGTCCTTTGGAATTTTAGAAAATGACCTTTGTAGATAAAAGAAGAGGAAATGAGTTTACAACAGGAGTTAATGACATAAACCCTTAGGGCTGTGAAAAAAGGTTTTTTAATCATGTTTCATTTTTAGAAAATTGAAGTTTTGTGTAAAAGCCTTGCAAAACCAGAGAAGAACATTAATGCTTTATGGATGTAATCCACAGGGACTCTTTAAGAGGAAAAGACAAGTCCTCTCTTGTGTTCTATCATCAGTTCCTACCGTTGAGCATTAGCTTTGGTTTCCCAAGAGGTGATTCTCAACTGTACTTTTTGTGCCTTCATACTCTTCCATAACTGATAAAGAATTAAAGGGCACACTGGGACCGATTTCCATAAGAAGAGAAAGACAGGAACCCTAAAGCTTGATATGGTCCCAGAAAAGTACATCTGTACCCGCTGCCATTGCAATTTGGTTGTGTTGTAATTCTGCACTGAGGGGACACATTGTTGGCTGTCCAAAGCCCACGGGTCACAGTGAGGAAGAGAGCTAGGGCAGAGGAACTTATTCTTGCAGTATTTTCCAAGTTTGCATTATTTTTTACCTTGTTATCAGGTTTGTTTTCATGATCTATCTTGCCACTAAAAAGAAAGAGAATGGAAGAAAGGTCTTTGTGCTGTTAAAAGAGAACTGTTGCTTGGGGGAATTGAGTGCCAGTTTGTTCTAAGAGCTGGGTGCAGAAGAGAAAGTGGGAGGGTGGGCTGTGTCCCAGAGACATCGTTAATGAAAGCATTTTAGTCCAGTGTATCAATATGGCTGCTGATACAGGGGTACAAGGATCTTTTATTTACTTTTTTCCACATAATTTACCTGGAAACATGACAAGAGAGTTCAGTTGTTGCATTGTGGATGCTCATCTTACTGCTTCTCCATCTGTTTTAATGAGTTAGGATCACATCCTTAACTGCAGGTGTGGGATTTTGAGAACCTGACTTAGTGAATAAAACAAACCTGTTCATAAGGGTTATTCTCCTGCATTTTTGTGTTATTACTGCTCAGATGCTCCATGTCTAAGACCTCCAGCTCTTCTGTTCTTGAGGAAGAGAAGATGGTTTAGAGTTTGAGCCCCATCTAGTGGAAGAGACAGCAGAGTATAAAGACAGTTAAGAAATTTGGATGTTTTCATCTTTTGGCAATGTGGTTTTATAAGTCAGCTTTGCCTGCTGTGATGGGAACACTTTGGGGTCATTGCAAGAACTACTATTTGTAGTACTTTGTTGTTCTTGACAGTGTTTCAAGATTATTCCTCACAGGTGGAAGAGATGTTTAGGAATGTGTGGATCTCTTGGTCTCTGTGGAAAACTGACAAAATTGCTTGCGGAGAGTTAGTGTTTGTTTCCATATTGCATTAGTGCCCAAAGCCCCAGATCAAATATACTGGGTAAACACACTTAGCAGAAGGCAAGCTTCTGCCTCTTGAGAGCTCAGTTAAAAACTGATGATGCAGAATGAGCATATTGAGAGGAAGTGGCTTGCCTGAGATTACACAGCTGATTGGAGTAGAGTGTGGATTCAAAGTAGAGGTGATGGTCATCTTGTTAAATACAGAATCTGGAGTGCAGATTTATTCAGCTGGCTGCTCTAGGCTGCCTTCGTGCTCCTTGGAGATCTAGTTAATGTTATAGTTAATGTATCATTATGTTATAATGATACAGTTTAGGGAAATTATCTAATTCTAAAGCAGAAATATAAACCAGAACAGATCAATTTCTCCATGGTTTTCTTACTACATATTTTAATGAGCTTTAAAAATCGTTTGGGACACACCATGTTGTAAAAGCTTTCTTTACCTGCAAACCCAACACAACATTTTTTTTTTTTATAATATCAGTAGGTCAAGCTCCGTTAGAGCTTTTGGAGAAGATGCATGCATCAGTGATCTCTAGGTAATCCTAGCAACTGCTTTCCTCTACCTGTCAAATTTAGAAGATATGTGGAGTTTGGACCCCTTGGTCCTGTCTGGCTATAGTTGTCTTATTGGCCCATTGTGTGTGAGAGATAATCACAGCAAAATCCTGTTGCTGGAATTTTTGTGTTGCAACTGTAACTAAACCCAAGCTTTGAAAATATGTTCTGCTTTACTATATGCACAGTGCTCCAGGTGTACAGCCTAGATCCTGGTTTTGGCCTTGGTAAAACTCTTAGAACTCTAAACTCTTAAATCTTCACTTCTAATTACCCGAAGTTGCTCTTGAAATGAGCGTTTGGCCCCAGTTTTCATTGTCTGAGCTGGAACATGGCTTCTGTAGTCTTGCTTTGCCCGGCACAGTCGACTGCCACCAGGCTACTGGGCCCCAGAGCAAATGCTGGAGGGGTGTCGGTTCATAGCAGCCTCTCTCTGCCCTCATCTCCTTTGCTTCCTTTGGCACACTTTCCTGTAGGCAGTAACGTGTGGCATTTTCAAAGTCAATGGACTCATGCTACCAGGAGGCATAAGAGCTTTAAAAACAACAGCCAGTGTTTCTAATTGGACTCTGATCTTTTATTCCTAGTAAATATTATGAAAAAGAAGCTTTACTGGCAGATCCTGTTTGTGGCCCAATCCTGGCTTCTCTCCTAGGTAAGTTCTTGCAAAGTTACTTCTTGTGCTAAAGAAAATAAATGATTTCTTAAAGCATTTTGTATTATGATAGTGTTACAAAAGGTGATTTTTCTCTCTTGGATATAGGTTAACTATTTATAATGGAGCAACATAGAAGATGTCGTTTTGTTGCTTACAAGACCAGTCATGTGTTTTTAGTTTTAATTATTGATTGGATCAGAGAACAGTATGGAAATGGCTTTGTACTGAATGCCTGCTGGAAAATTGTACCTACTAATGCTGCCATGGCAGTTTATTGTGTCCTACAGGGATATTTTTATACAGCCCTACATAACAGGACCTGAGATGTTATTATATGTATTGTCTGTATTATAGGCTGATCCTGTCGGAACATTAAATGGTCAGTAATATTCACTTAGCTTCAGGAGGGAATCTCCCTGTCAGTACTTGGCCAGCAGGATAAGACTATGTTTCTGCACAGACTCGGAAGGTTTCTCTCTTGGGCTCTTTTCTCAGTTGGACCATGTGCTCTGGAGTACACCAAGCTGAAAACAGCTGATCACTATTGGACAGACCCTTCAGCAGATGAGCTTGTTCAGCGACACCGGATTCATGGAGTACACGGCCGCCAAGACTCTCCCTCAAAGCGCCCAGCCCTGGGAGTAGGTATTTACTGTGTAGCTATTTCTGAGCTAAGACAATGCAAAACAACCCTGGGAGGGAGAGATCTGAATTTAGAACAACTTTTATTTTCTCTTTTGTAATGGAGCCTTGGGCCCAACTGTGATTTTTATCTGATGTAGAGAAATTTGAGATCCAGGACTAAATCCTGTGGCTTCTGACACTTGTGATCAGACTAAGTTGTTCACAAGAAATTATGAGCTGCCTTGGTCAGGGAGAAGCAGGAGCCTGTCTCATTTCTCTGTAAGGTCTCCTGGCTCCAGAAAGAGGTTCCACTCTACAGAGATGGGTCTAATGGAACTGTTCTTCTTTTATGGCCTGCCAAGTACAGTTGTTCCCATCCTAACTGCTCTGCCATGACTGTGTTTGTGTGTGTGTTAGATCCAGAAACGACATTCAAGTGGGAGCACGTCTGAAGATCGCTTTGCTGCTTCAGCAAGAGAGTATGTGGAGTCTTTGCACCAGAATTCCCGAACACACCTCTTATATGGGAAAAACAATGTCTTAGTCCAGCCGGTGAGTGCGCTGAGTTTTGGGCCAAGACACACAGCTGCTGCCTGGCTGCGACTGAGAGGTAGCAGTGTAGATAAGAATATAACCTAGGCTTGTCAAGATAAGGCACTGAACTTTTCGGGGATAGGAGGACTGGAACATGAAAATTATAGTTGTGAGTCACCTGGATTTTCTGTTTCTTGCTTCTGTGAACAGAAAGATGACTTGGAGGCAATTCCTGGATATCTCTCCCTTCATCAGTCAGCAGATAGTTTGACTTTAAAATGGACTCCAAATCAGCTGATGAATGGAACCTTTGGAGATTCAGAGCTGGAGAAAAGGTAGTCATTGCATTCAGAAAAGATTGGAAACGTTCAATATGTTTATTTCTTGTGTACTTGGCAATAAGACATAGATGTAACAAAACTGATTTAACTGAAAGACTCCTGAATAGTGTCTAAGTTGAGGTGTCAGGTAGCTTCGGTTCTATTCCTGTTTTGCCACAGATAAAACAACTTTCCAAAGGTTCTGTAATGCACGTGGATATAAGGCCTTTTCAAAAGGAAAACAAAAGCCTGTTTTTCCAGGTGTTTGGGGAAAAAAAGTTCAACGCTACCTTCCATCATTACAATTCTATCTCCTCCCTTCAGAGAGTCACAAATCACTTGGCAAGCATTGCTAATTTCAGCCTCAAAAGAGAGGAGACCTGCAGTGTCATTGTCTTTGATTAGATCAGTTATTCATCTAATTTGGCATTCTCCTTCACTAGACAGGCAGGTATGACTCCTCAGGAGATGCTTCCTTCAACCCAGAACAGTGCTCTCAAATGCTTAATGCACTCCATTCTTTCTAAAACTTTGTGTGTATTTTTTGATAGAATACTAATGAAGCCCTCTAGCCTTACTTTTTATTGCTAAACTCTGCCGAGGTTGTATTCAGAAGGGTTTGGAGCTGTTTCCAGTATTTAATCTGTAAGCTTGAGCCCCAGTGGATTTCCATGCTGCAGCCCATAAACCACACGTGCAGGGCAGAGCTGAACCTGGCTGTCCTGAAACCCAGCTACCAGAGCTGGTTGTGCCCAGATGTTTTAATCCTAGAGCATTGCTGTAACCTGGTGTGGGATGGGGGGTGGACAGGAGGTGAAAAGGGAAAGGGAGGTTATGGAAAGGCTGGTGCCAGATGTATCCACTATGGAGCACTAGTTCCTTTGCCTTTTACTTGCTGTTAATTTACCTTAATTGACCAAATTTAATAAGCAGTTATTAACTCAGCAGAGCCTTTTTATTGGGTGCTTGGAAGTGCAAGCGCTCTTGAATATGGAAATGTTTCCTGCATTTTTATCTTTCCTATTAGTGTTTACTGGGACTACGCATTAATTGTGCCACTCAGCCAGATCGTCTGCATTCACTGCCATCAGCAACGTAAGCATAACCCTTCTTCTCGTGGGGGTGCTCCCAAAGCCCCTTTCTGCCAGGGGAGTGTTAGTGCTGCTCGTGCTGCTGCCGTGTTATGTGGTGCCTGTTAGGGCTTTATTGCAAAAGGAGGCAGACCATTTTTCTTCTTCAGATGTCTTCACTGAAAGGCCTGGTAAGAACTCCTCTGCTCCAGCTGTCAACTGCTTTCCGTGTTCTTTGTTTTTCTATGTGCTTTGTGTTTTCTGAGTCATCTGTGCAGAACAGCACCTGTGGGAAGCTGTCAGCGGCGGGTATTAAACACGGAAGGTTCAGCTCTATTAACCATGATCCTCCATCCATTGGGCATTACAGGAAAGGAGGTGGGGGGGAATAAAGCAGGTCTGTCAGCCACATCTCTAGGAGAATCATCAGCCTGTAGAAAGGGACCAGAGCCTCCCGCTGTCACCCTCTGACAATCCAGTTCTCAGCAGCCCATTCTGCTCGGTGTGGAGATCTGAAACAAAACTTCTCTCCCACCACTTGTCCTCACCACCGACCTTAAGTCAAAATCACAGAGCAGGAACATTTAGAGACTTTATTTGGAGTCATGTTTGAGTTACAGTTGTACTAAAGGACCTGTTGAACCAAGAGCCTGTTTTAGAAGACAATTTATGTATATTGCTTCAGAATACACAGGAGAACAACTTGAATGATCACTTCTCTCAGTGTTATTAACACTTCTGAGTAGTTTTGGATGTAAGGGGATGAGTGTTAAACTCTAGAATCCTAGCTAGTTCAGATCCATTTGTCTCTCTCCAGTCAGCTTCCCCAGGACAAGCTGTGCTTGTCCAGTATTCCACTGACTGGGCAGATGCTTTGTGGCAATTCTTAGGAAAAGGGGTATTTAATGCCAGAGGTGAAATCTGACAGGCTTCATTGTTCTTCATGGAGAAGGCAGTTTCAGTAACAGGTGCCAGGTGTTTACACAACGTGTTTTTTATTGTTTCCACAAGGTGACAGGCTCTTGGTGGCCCTGTCACAGCACCTAGCTACCAGATGGGAACTCGCACAGCCACGCTGTGGAGCACATGCTGCTCTTAGAGATCCCTCTCTACCCAGCTGGCTCCAGATGCCTCTTCCATACAGTTTTGGAAAAGGAAATTAAGAACCTATTTCACATATATTCTTTTGGAAATTGTACAAGATGCAGATTGTTATGCTTAAGAGAGCATTCAGAGCCTTGGGTGGTTTATTTGTGCTGTATTTCTAGTGACAGTGAAGATGGATGAGAAAGATTTACAACAGGGAATGTGACTTGCTAATTCTCAGAAGAATAAAGCTGACAGCTTCTGCTTATACACGTTAGGTTGGTTTTCACTCTGAATTGTGTCCTTTGTGAAGTTACGCCATGCACCAGAGAATTATTTTAGTTATTCCTTTATTATTTATTAATGTTCAGAGTCACTTTAAATGTTTCTGCATGAGGCCTGCCATTGTTTGCTTGTATCCTGAGCTTCTTGAGGACTACAGGACCTGTGACTTAGAGGTTTATTTAGATGATCAGAAATAAAATTTACTTAGATGATAAGAGTGAAAAATAGAGGTTCTGATGTAACAGTGCGGACTCCCCTTGTCCTTCTTTGCAGCAGAAAGCAGATGGACGTTAGTCTTGGTGAGTCAGGATGGAACTCAGAGACCTCCACTGCACTTCCCCCAGGGAGGTCACCTCCTCGCATTTCTTTCCTGTCTGGAAAATGGTCTTCTGCCTCGTGGCCAGCTGGAACCACCACTTTGGTCCCAACAGGGCAAGGTACTGCCTTTGCTGATGAGCTGCTTGTGGTAGGGCTGGTTCGAATGTCTCTGTGCAACAGCATTCTGCTCCACAGGATCTGGGCATTACTATAACACAGCTGGAAATCAAAGTGGGAGGCAGAATAACTCCATTTAGTCCAATTTGATTCTATTACGGATTAGGTATAAAAATTGTTCATACCTTCATTGCCTCACTAAGCAATGAACAGGAATCTACTGTTGTATCAAAATGTGAACCCAAACAATAGGGACTGAGACTCAAATGGACTGGGACATACTTGCTGTCAGAGGCTTGGATTATTGAAGAAGCTGATGCCCAACTCCCATGGATTAGAAGGAAAAGCTGTGTTTTAAGTACACAGAGAAGTTGTGCCAAGTACCCCTGAACCACCTGCTATTTATGATCTTACTGCTGTCTTCTCCCTCACCTCCTCCCAATATTGAAAGTTTAGTTCTAAGATTTAAGATGCCAAAGGTCTGAAGTATTTAGTTTGGTCTGCTCTGTTAGTGATTTGTAACTGAATGTCTGGAATTGTTATTTTCTCTAGGGTAAGGTATTTCCAAAGCTTCGGAAACGGAACAGCAACAGATCAGTGGACCTGGAGGAAATGCCAGCTGAAGACACTTCTACAGACTATGTGTTCAGAATTATCTACCCAGGACACAAGCACGAGAATAGTAAGTGCCTTTGTTCTGCTTTGTTATAAAACAAACAAAAACTGAAACCAAAACAAAAAACTAAGAAAATCTTAAAATAATATTCTGGGAAGTACCTGAAGGTAACAGACAAAAGCCAGGTTTTTATGGAGGGAAAACAAAACCTATCACGATAATTGTTATAAAGAGATACAGCTTACTGTAGGTTTCCGTAATGCAATGAAACTTGTTATCTCAGTGGAAATGGAATCAAGGTGGGGAATCCTATTTATATTTACTCTGTGTTTTGCAGAGGAAGTTTTCAAAATACTCCCCTGGGCTTGCAAACTGAGACTGAAAGCAAAAAGACTGCTTGAATAGCCAAGAGCAGCTTTGCTCCTGAAGTGAGGATATTTTTATTGGCCACACTGCTTGCTCATAATTTGTTATTAGAAAAACAAAATGTAAACTCAACTCCTAAAGTACCCTGAGAACTCCCTGGGCTAAGTTTTCCTGGCTTGGAAGCAAGAACTTAACAATGAGTAAAAAAAGGCCCTTCCAAGGAAACTAAATGAAATCCCAAGCACCAAACCACCTCATGTCATCAGTGAATACAAATTCCTTACATATAAGGAGGCATTTGAGCTGGTTCTCAAACAGCACGTTCAGTTTTATTCTCCTTGGCAAAGAAGCAAGACTTTCCCAGGAAGATCAGACCCTAAAGTTTACGGGGGATTTGGATTTATTGCTCATATTGGGACTTAGTGCAGCTGAAAAAGCAGGAATCTCACCTGAACCCTCCTTACCCCAGGGGAGTGAACTACAGTGGGGGCCGTGCTTTATTAGGGCTTCTGGATTTGCACAGGTAAGTTCATGCACGCACCAGCAAAAGCATGTTCTGCCTTTGCCTGAGTCAAGGGGACTGCAGATTCTGTGGGCACATTCAGTGCAGGCCCTCCTTGTTGAGTGCAAGACAGAGAGAGCTGGCTCCTGCCTCGGGCTTCCTTAGGAGACCTGTACCTTGTGTGTTTGCAGCACCAGACAGAGCTGGGGAGCAGAATGTTTGCTGTCCAGATGCATCTGGCACAGGTTTCAAAGTGGAAAAGAGGCCACAGCATTGATAAGGACACTGTGAAGGAAATAAGGCAGAGCCTAGAGTTCCATGGAGTTTTGTCAAAAGGCATACTCACCCACTGCAGGCTGGCACTGGGACCTTTCTCCACTGCTGTGATGTGACGTGTGCTCTGGGAGCACAGCCCGTGCACAGTCAAAGCTGGCCTGTGTTTGGTGGAGCATGCTTTTTTCTGTAAGAAACTCATTTTTCATGCCCGTTTACAGGAGCTTTGTGTCCTTGAGAAGAGAGCAGGATTCGAGTCCTTTGTCTGTGCTGAACATGTCCTTTTGAGCTTTCCCACAGAATGGAGTTCTCTCTTCTTATGCTCCTCTTTCACTATTCTCTTTGAGCAGTAACTATTAACTACCACCACTTAGCTGCCAGCCGCTCTGCCTCGGTTGACGATGACGAGGAGGAGGAAGATAAGCTACACGCAATGCTATCAATGATCTGCTCTCGGAACCTCACAGCTCCTAATAGGATGAAAGGTTTTTATCCTCCTCCCCCCGTGTCCCAGAGCTCTATTACAGCTCGTTCCACTGATGCATACAACAGTGTTGGCATTATTACAGGGAAAAACATTTCATTCACCCCATGGGATCTGGAGACTAAGTTGAGTGTGCAGAGAGGCTGCCAGTGTGCTCATAACCTATGGGAAGTGGCACCAGCAGTGTCTTCCCTCGCCTTTGAGTGTGTGTGCTGCTGAACAGACAAACATTCTCTCCTTCCAGAGGCTTCCTGTCCTACTTTCATAAAAGCTGGATCCCAGAGCATGTGCTCACAAGAGAACGAGGGAGTGTAACAGGTCTTTACATTCCCCCTCGGTGACTTAGCCACCTGCAGCTTTAACAGACTGGGGAGGGCAGCCTTGTAGAGGAGGGATGAGAGGTGAACCAGTACAGCAATAGCAGTGCTGGGCAGTGAGAAATGGACTGGGCCTGTGTGGATAGAATAGAGCAGAAATGCAGCGAGTGACAGATTGAGCCCAGGGCTGGTAGGAATGTGCAAACTCCTGCACTTTGCATCCCTTGATAAGGCAGCAAAGTGGGCTGAGAAGGTTGCATGGAGATGCAGTGCCCTTCTGTGATCAGGTGCCTTCATGCCACTTCTAGCATTCGTAGGCTAGGTGGGGTTTGGATGATCAGCTACAGGACTTTCCATCTCCTAGAAATGTGTCATCTAATTCTTCCTTAAAGCAATTCATAACATATGCATTGTGTTGGTATTCTCCAGCAAGTGTATACATTGCAAGCCTTCAGGATCTCGTAGTGCAGTTCTGGAGACTCAGAAGTAGTTGCTGTCTTGAAGGAGGAAGCTGAATGTCACACAGAACAACCCATTCCCTGGGGCAACCTGCTCCTGCACAGCCTGGGTTCTAAGGCTCGGGGTTGTTCAGAAGGCAGGCGGGTGTTACCGAGGCCTCTCCAGCAGTTCATGTGAAACCTCTGCCTCCCTCCAGGCTTACTGGTTACTGCACAGCTTCAATACCACCTGACTTTTGGCCTCAGTACCTCTCGAGTGCGTGTGCCAAACCTGGCACACTTCCTTTATAACCAAAACAGCCACCTTCACCTCTTCCTAATACCTGGAGTGTATCAGCAAGAACAGAATCTTCTCTCTTATCAGACTGTAAAGTAACTTGTCAAAAGTCTGACATCTGCAGAGGAAGGAGAGCAACTATGCACAAGTTTGACTCATCTGTGTTTTTAATTTGTTGCGTTAGCATGACCATGATCTTTCTGAGATTCTATCTCCTAAGAAAAACACAATGTATCTTAACTGCAGATAAGACACTCATACCTTTAAATAGCAGAGCAGTGAGTTTGGTTCCCAATGGGTGTTAGCCCTGGTCTGGTGGGACTGGCTGTAGGAGGCAGTCATTGAATGTATAGAGCTAAAGTTCTGTTTCAACAGAATATGAACGTGTGTTCAGGGAGGTCCCCCTCATTTCCTGTAGGCTGCTCACACACTTATTCCAGGGTAGCAGCCCCTAGAGACTGATAAAACCAAGCCCAAGTTCACAAAGAGTTCTTGGAAGGTGTGGGTGGAAAGAAACTCAAAAAATACAAACTCAAAAAATAGGGCTCCCCTTGAAAAAAGATACTGGTTAAGAAAGTTCCTGATCATGTCTGGATATGGGCAATAATGGATAGGAAGGTCTAACACTGCCACATAAACATTAAGAGGCTGTTGCTGTGATCTAAAGCACAAGAAACAATTTAGCCTGTAGTCACATGATGGAAATTTTAAGTTCTCCTGCTAGAAGTTCTCTGATATCTGCTTTTGCTTATTTAGTCTTGAAGGTAACGGTGTGGTTAGGAATGTGTCTGCTGTTTGAGTACTGATTCTTGCTGAAGTAGGGTGGATTGGCTGTTGTCTCTCCAGCAGCATCCCTTCTAAATAATGACAACACTGTTGTAGCAGGTTTGCTAGCCATTTGCTTTTACATTTTGCAACATGCTCGACTTTTGCATGTAGCTGAAGTTACAGATACCACCACGACAATTAAAGATGCTGTTCACTCTAATTCTTCACTAATTCAGGTACCTTTCATCTGAATCTTTAGGTTCTGTGGGGTTCTTGCCTTGTTTCCCTAAAAAATAAAAAGTTAAAACTGTAAAAAAACCACTTTCCTTGTCTGTAGAGGGGAGACAAAAAATAATGATCTAAAAATGTTTGTCCAATGGTTTTTATTTGAACCCAATAAGAAGCTGCAATAAATACTGGGTCGTTCAGCTCCTTCCTGAAGAATTAAGGTGAAGAGCATTTTTGCATCACACTTTGTTTTGTGAAATGAAATACACATGACTGCTTCCGCATGAGCCTGTGCTTTTTTCTGTTAACAAATGTTTTTACTCCACTCCTTCCTCACCTATGCCCACTTTCTAATAGACACTACTAAAATGCTTTGTGCTACCTTGATTTAAAATGCATGAGATGGTTTGGAATTGCCCCTACCACCACCCAACAAATGTATGTTCTAAAAGCACGGCCCAGGGGAATGGATTTTGCTTACAAATGTTAATTTAGTGTCATACAGTATTATGGCATTTGCCTTAATTTTAATCATGGGTGAGCTGAAAGGCCAGTTATTTATTATAAAACTAAGAACCCACAAGTCCAAATACCAGCTGGGGAACTGAAGAGCTAAGCTTTCTGAAAGTGATTTTGGGGGGTTGCTTTCCTGAAGCTGGTTAAAAAGGCAGATTGATTTGGTGGAGCAGGGATGACTCAAGAGGCTGCACTGTCCTGTTGGATCACATTTTCCTGCAGAATATCCTGCTTTTATAAATATAGCTTTGACATCAATAGGACTTGGACTGTCCTTCTGTGCTCAATACTTTAGGATCTGGTTCTAAGGAGGAAAGAATTATCTTCTGAAAATAACTGCATCAGTTTGTCTGAATTCCTTTTATGCCAGATGTTCACTCTAGCTGGACTAGCAATTACATGGCTGATTCCAGGAATGGCAAATGAAATTCTGAGACCTGAACTGAATAGAAGGCCAGGTCAGATGATCTCTTCTGGCCATAAATAACAGTACCATAGCATTAAACAAGAACCCAGCTCAGTGTTACTGCACCACCCTTTTCTCTGTTCCCTTGAATCACAAACTGGGAGGTGCATGGGCAAGAGAAGGGGAAATAGTGAAGGGATTTGACTTTATGGGAAGTGACCGTGCACAGCATGTGGCTGGTTTAGATGTGCTCAAAGCAATATTTCTGAGGTCACTAGAATGGTGCTCTCCCCTTTTTGGCATCAAGGTTCAGAGCCTGCTGAGAAGCAAAGCATGAAGCCATCAGGATGCGCAGAAGGAAGAGGGGGAGGAAAGAAGAAAAAAGGTTGATGGCCTGTTGTTCTGTTTGGCTTTCCTCTAGACACCAGTGACATGATAGAGATGCAGGGCTTCGGGGCAAACTTGCTTTCGTGGCAGCTGGAGCACTGCAGCCAAGGCTCCTCCTGCATCTCCTGTTCAACGGGCAGCTCTCCCTATGACATCCCCAGCTGCTGCAACTGCATCCATGACAGGTAAGTTGTGCAGAGAGCTTACCTGGGGACTTTGGCACGGCACAGTTAAAAGCAGGGAGGGTTTACTGGTTGCAGCACCACAGACACGGTAACATTTTCCAGTAGTTTCTAAGACAAAAAGATGGGGTCATACAGCAAGAAATTTAATTTATTCAAACTAACCTATTAAACTACTCTCAAGTCACATTTTGATAGAAAAATTGCATCTAGTTCTTTTGTCTAGTTTAACACAACTCAGCTCTGGAAGTGTTTTCTTTATCAAGTCATTAACAATTACAACAAAGGGCAGCATTTCCTCTAAGTTAACAAGAGCCTTTACGGTACATGGCAACAGTTGTAGCTGAATGTGCCAGGTTGGTTCTGTTTTGGGGCAAAATGCTGGTGGGGAAAATGCTTTCAGGATTGTAATTTCTAATTGCTGTTGTCCTTTAGCTAAGTAAATCTCAGTGCAGAGAAAGAATTGCTGTGTGTAGGCCATAGTGATCTGCATAAAATTCACATGTTCTCTGTCCCCGTGACCTATAACGGTCCTGTTCACGTGTCTCCACAGAGCTCCATTAAAGATGCTGTGTGAAAGTATGAAGAGGCAAATAGTTTCCAGAGCCTTTTATGGATGTAAGTGAAGCTTCTTATATCCAGCCCTTGTGCTGCCTGTATACTTATCTAAAAAACATCCAATGTTTGTTTTAGAAAGCAATCCAACCCCAAATTTATTGTTGCAAGTCAGATCACCTCAGGACACTGGGATGGACGTGACTCAAGCATCACAGCTTCCTAATTCCATTGTTTGTGGGTTTTGGTTATAGCAGTGGGAGAACTGGTGGTTAGTGAAGACAGAATGTGAGTTTACATTGCAGTGTGATACTCTACGTGGATTTACTCGTCTCTGTAAGATTTATTTAATCTTTGCCTCTGTTGCAATTCTTCATTCTTATTCAGTACAATGCAAGCTTAGTTCATACAGCATTGTTAGTGCAGCGTTAAAATGTCACAGCTTCCCCTTCAGGAAGGGCCTGCTGAGATTGGGTAAACTGCTCACTGACAGAAGTCAACCTCCTGCCCCATCCACAGGGCTCGCCTACTGCCGCCACTTGTCAACGGTGCGAACCCACCTCTCCGCCCTCGTGAACCACACCATTATTCCTCCTGACAAACCATCCAGTGCTGCGGGGGGCCTGACCAAAGAGGTGTGGAGCAAGTACCAGAAGGACAAGAAGGTAGTAACAGAATGCCTTTATGATGATTAATTAAACTAGCTGCCACACACTGCTGCATTGAGCATGGTATCCTTATAACTGACAATATTCAAGAAGCATTTGGACAACGCCCTCAGACACACGATGTGAACGTTGGGATTGTCCTATACATAGATAGGAGTTGAACTCAATGATCCCTGGGAGTTCCTTCCAACTCAGGTCATTCTATGATTCTATGAACTGACCCCAGGAAATATTAAAGGTTCATCCTCACAGATCACTTCTCTTTCTAGTGAGCCTGAGTCGATTCTTAAAATCTCTTTTATCCTTTGCATCTCTGGTAATGGCAAAGATGTCAGTTAACATCAAAGCAACTGATGGTGTGACTCCTCTAGTCTCTTAAAAAAGTTAGGTTATTTTCATGGGAGACATGACAACATATACCAGATTGGATTTTGCAAAATTTCTGTAGTGCCATGCGTGCATTTCACTGTCTTTGTGTATATGGGCATGTCTGAGGGAAATCAAGATGTATTACCTTCAATATTGCTTTCTTCTGCCTGCTGTAGAACTACAAGGAACTGGAATTGCTAAGAAGAGTTTACTATGGTGGGGTGCAGCATGAGATTCGAAAGGAAGTGTGGCCATTCTTGTTAGGCCACTATAAATTCGGCATGGCCAAAAAGGAAATGGACCAGGTAAGCACAAGTTTTCAGGGATCTCAGTTATGTTTGTAGGATAGATTTTGTTTTTTTGAATAGCAACTGTTTGTTGGTGTTTGTTTAATTAGTGGTGTTGGGTGGATGGTTGGACTTGATGAGGTCTTTTCCAGCTGTAATGCTTCTGTGATTCTAATATTCCTAAAGGAAAATTGCTACGGAAAATAGATTAGTAAAAGGATTATGAGATCACGTTATTGTGTTTGAAAATCACTAAAAGGGATTTCTTTATTGAAGTTGGGAAACCTGTGTTCAGCCTCTGCCTGGGACAAGCGCTTGCCCTGAGCAAATCCTGTTTTCACAAATTTGTCACTCACAAAGCAGCCCCAGGTTCAGCCCCTTGTGCACCTGTAGAGCTGATGCAGGTGCAGAGCAAGAGCTTCAGCACAGGCCTCCTGTGAGGAGCACTGGGCAGTGCCACCCTGGTGAAGGGCTCCTGCAGCCCTTGGGAGCACCAGGCTGGCACTACTAACCCCAGAGCTGTCGCCAGCCTTCCTTCTGGACTGTTCCCTGTCACAGAGCAGTGGGACTGGAGCCCGACACTCTCCCATGGGCAGGGTCTGGATCTGTGTGTTGGTAAAGCATTGACTTTGAACTGAAATTTAGACTTGCCCAAATTGCTGAGCTGTCTAGAACAGTGATGAGGTTTGCCCTAGAATATAATTAACCCATTAATCTGCTCTTCTCTTTGTGTTATTGCCAGCGAAGTGGTACTCATCCAGTAGCTGATCTTGTTCTGGATTAAATGGATGAGGTGTGGTTCGTATATTAAAACGTTCAACATTTGCTAACTCCCAATCATTTCATATCCCAAGGGATAGTTTATATCCCTGTGAGCACCTGCAGATCAGAAGGGCAGACTGAACCAGAGGATTGTAAAAATTAGCTCTTGCAAAAAGTGGGCACTCCATAAGCAACCTTCTTACTAAAATTGCTACAGCAATTTGACTTGTTTTTCCTCATGTTAACCTTTATGAACTGGTTCTGAACACTAATGGGAGAATATACCCATTGACTGTTCAAACTGGGTCATAATCCAGATTCTTCACCCTGAATCCAGTGATGTTTGTAGGTATTCATTAACATGGCTATAGCGTGCGCATCAAGAATGTTCCACTGAGCAGGGCTGAGGCAAATCCCTGCCCTTCCCATGACATCAGCGCTGGAGGAAGACGAAGGAACCTCAGAAACCACCGAGGGCAGCAAGTCCTGCTGATTGCCTTGTGCCCTGAAGGCCAAGCAAACTGCCTCAGGGGAGAGGCAGCTCCAGACCTTCAGCCAGGCTGATACATCACCAGAGCCCTGCTGGAAAGCACATCTATTCTACAAGGACACTTGTTCCATCACTGCTTCTTTACTACAGCACAAGTTGAGAAAAGAAGGCCTCCTAGAGCACCACATGGACTGCTTGCTTAACTCCTGTTGACTTGGTGATTCCACACACTGCTGTGAATTTGGTGCAGAGCTTCAGCAGCAGTGAACTGGTTTAATCACAGCACTTCCTGATGCAGTGCAAATTTATTCCATTTGCATTTGGTGCTCCATTCATTATTCTGGTTTTATTTTTTAACTCAAAATATTCAAAAAATATAGGATATTGGAGATTTCTTGCATAGACTGCATTTGCTGTCTCTGTTCTCCACAGGTATTTATGAACCATCAGATTCAGGATCCATGTATAGAAATAGAAGGTATGTCTAGAACTGAAAAAGAGATCCAGATACTTAGTTTTTAGAGTGGGAGATCTGGAGCCACCACTAAGCTTCGAAGGGCAAACACATGTATACAGCTGGAACATAAGAAATTTGGCAAGAAGAGAGAAATGCTCGAGTCCATTTGTATGATAGGAATTACTGTAAATTCATAGATATATGTTTCGAGGTATCAAAGATCTGTTCTGCAAAATGCAAGCTCCACAGGAAATTTTTTCCCCCCGAGTTTGTACTGTACTAGCACAGGGGTGCTCCAAACCATATCTGGAATTCTAATGAGCCACTCTGTAGTAAATAACAGTAATAACCAACTCTTCAAAGAATTGCCCTGTTGGAGTTTAAAGCTTAGCATTAAATGAATGAGATGGAAACAGTCATAACATTAGCACATACAGAAAACCTACCATGTCCTTAACTGGAGTCATCGCAAGGTGATTTATCATCTTTGCCTTCTGATGATATTTTTGCAGTCATCCATCAGTATTTGGGGCTTTCCAAACATGGCTCTCCTCCAGCCTTCCACTAACTGTTGTACTTTATGATTTATGACTCCACAGCTACCTCAAATGACAAACAGCCTGCAGCTCTTAGCATGAACACTCTGGTAACAGCTCCAGCCAGCAGAGTCCAGAGCCTGAAGCCAACTCACAATTGTGGTTTCTCTTCAGCTCTTGACAAGTGACAGAGTAGTAAAATTACTTTGTGTCCCTTAATAGCTGAAGGCAGGGTTCTGTGTCTCTCTTTCAACATGGGAAGCCAGCAGTGGTAAAAATCTGTTCTATTCCTATGGGAACTGGAGTGATTGGATCTGGCCATGTCCAGCACAGCCACAAGACTGGGCCATGTGAGCTGGAATTTCGACTGTTCAGGAGTCTTTTCTGGCATGTAACTCCATACAGGCTGATGTCTGTTATTATCCTGCAACCTGGAATTTGTTGCAAGAGCTGTATTAAGAGTTGGAACGGAGAAGGAGTGGGAAAGGAGGTGTGACAAAATCAGGAATAATTTCTTTATAGGCAACAGTTGTCCCATCAGATTGCATCTGGCTTCTACATGAGGTTTCACAGAGAAGCCAGTGACATCTTTTGTTCTTTCAAGAACTGTGTCAAAGCACTCTCGATAGCATATACACATGCTTCTATGACTCTCTTCTGGCATCTACAATGATAGTTCACTCCAGTCATTGCATTTCCCAGTCAGTGATGTGTGCTCCAGCAAGAGGGCTTCAGGATCCTTCAGGCTTTCAGTATGAGACTTACACTTATTTTAGACCTCCCCCTCCTGGCTTCCACTCATTTTTAGAGCTGTCTTTCAAGGAGGACCACCACTTCAGGATCTGTCTCTCTGCAGGTAGATGAAGACATCGCTCTCCGGTATCAGAAGGTGATGGCTGAGTGGAAAGCCTGCGAGGTCATTGTAAAGCAGCGCGAGAAAGAATCGCATTCTGCCACCCTGGCAAAGTTCTCCTCGGGCAGCAGCATCGACAGCCACGTCCAGCGACTGATTCACAGGGACTCCACCATCAGCAACGATGTAGGTACTCCCTTCCCACTCACCCACACGGTGCAGGCAGCACGGGAGGCTTGGTGTTTGCAGAAGTGCAGCCCAGAGCAGCAGAGACTCAAGGTAGCACAGCTCCATCACTCTGGAGCTCCTTGAGTCCAGTATGGGAATCTGAAGCTGTAGTGCCTCTTAACAGAGGTAAGAGCAGGTCTGTGTTTTGTCCAGTCTATAGCTTAAGGGCTTTAAGATTCACCTACTATAGAAGGTCCTTCTCTCAGTAGAACAGCTTTCTAGATCTCTTGTAAGCCCTTTATTCAAATCCAGCATAGAGCAAATGATTGCTACTATTAAAGCACATTTTCAATTCCATCATGTCCCCAGTAGACAGGTGGGGTGTGATTATTTTAGGACAGGGGATCTTTGTCAGTCTAAGGTAAGGTGTGAAGCAGGAGAAAGGCAGACTGAATTAACCCCTTTGTAACTAGAATAACCAAGAAAGGGGGTTCTTTTCATGTTGTTGGACAGGAGAGGTGGCACACGTGTGCCAACTGTCTTTGGGCATCCATTACTTATGCAGACTTCAAGCAGTCAGCTACCTGATTTCAGTATGGAGAGAGAGAACTTCAAATAGTTCAACAAAGAGGTTTTTTTAGCAAGAGAAGAGGTAAAGTGGTCGCACAGTGAAAGGAATTTGAAGGCCAGTCTTGACTTCAGAGAGCAGCAGCTGACCTGGATTGTTGGAGGCCTAAGGTACGTTGGTCTTCAAAGATACATTGCAATGACCAGATGTTTTTAGCGTTGGTGTCGTAGGTAGGGAAGCTTCACTGCTTTCCAAGGTATTTTTAACTGAAGCTTATAGAAGAGGAGACATCAGCAAAGGAGGCAGACGTGAGATCATAACTTGGTGTTATTTTTAGACTTACAGTTTCAGTATAAAGACTGAGGAGTTCTCAACTATTTGTGTGCAGGGAAGCTCTGTTAATCAGTAATCTTGTTCAGTTCTTTCTCATCAGCGGAGGTTTGTTTGCTGCATGACTGTTTCTTGTTTCTCTCTTCTCCCCTGCTTTATCCACACCCTCTCTCCCCTGCCCACCCCCAGGTCTTTATATCCGTGGATGAAACGGACGCTGCAGAGCGGGACTCGAAAGGGCAGGATGACCCCACTTTCACCACGGTGTCTTCCGACACAGCTGCAGCAGCGGCTGCCGTCGAGCGCCAGTCTGTAGAGTTTGACTCCCCTGACTCTGGGCTCCCATCCTCGAGGAACTACTCTGTGGCCTCGGGCATCCTGTCCAGCATCGACGACGGGCAGAGCGTCTCCTTCGAAGATGGGGCTGAAGAAGAAACTGGCGCTGACTTGGAAAGGACTGATCCAGACACCCCCCGCAGGCAGAAAGCCAAGCCCGTTGTGCTGCAGTCTCAGGATTCTGTATCAGAAGAGCAGCTGTGTTCCCAGGTGGATTATTTAATGGATGTTGCTTCTGTCTGCGCTGCATCCTACACAGTAGGTCACAACATAAGTGTCGTTATCTCTGCACAGCATTGCTTTCTAGCAAAGACTTGTACTTTTTCAGACAGAATTTAATGAGAAACACTCCCAAATTAAAACTACAGGTGGTGGGACAATAATGGAAGATTTTTGCTTCCAATTCCTTTCAGTTGGATTTTGAGCTTATTTTAGAAATAAGACAGCAAGGAAAATTTGGGTCTTTTTCTGAATGGAAGGGCAAGGAAGAGAATGCAGTGTCATTCTAGAAGCTAAAAGTCTCTGGGGGCCAGGGGAGATGTGGATGATGCACCACTTGTAAGGAGCACCTTAACTTAATTCAAGCCAAAACCCACATTTAATCAAATTGATTCACAACCTAAATCTAGATTCAAGACTCCACCATCTCCATTATAGTGTTGCTGTCAACAGAGCAGTAGTTGAGTTTTCGCCTTTCTCTCTCTGCTGAAGTTGTTCAACCAGAAATAACCCTTTGGAAATAGGACAGGCTTGGAACATTTACCACTGGAAGTGTAGCATTTTACCTGTGTTTTTGACAATAATCAAGTGTTTCGATGCTTTTGTATGCCCAAAGTGTAATTGTACTCTCTCTGGTTTGTTGATTCTTAGAGTGAATCTGCACCAAGTTCTGGGAATGCTCTGAACTCTTCAGATCTAACTACAACTTTTCTCTTCTAGATAGAGTTATTGGACACTGTTGCCTTAAATTTGCACAGAATTGACAAAGATGTCCAGAGATGTGATCGGAATTACTGGTATTTTACTGCTGATAACCTGGAGAAACTCCGAAATGTCATGTGCAGGTAATACAGTGAAACAGAACTGCTTTTCACATTTCTGTCATAATCCATAAACTGCAGTAATAGGAAAATAATACTCTGTATAAATATTCTCACTAATGAACTTAAAGAGCTTGCAAGAAGGAGGAACAGGTGAAGTGGTAGGTTAGAGAACATGGGTATGATAGGCAGTGTGAGTTGGGAATGCAGGCTTGAGAAGATTCTCTTTCTACCTCAAGACACAGCCCTTATCAGTCACCTGAACTGTTCTCCAAATGTGCTGTTAGCTTTGGTGTCCTGTGTAGGAGATAATACAGCCATAAAGGTGATGGTAATTGTGAGGAGCCCAGATACAGTGTTGAGGGACATCTACTAAGTAGACAGAAAGATGACATCTTCAAATCAGAGCAAAATCAAACCAGCCTCTCTGAGCACTGAGACCAGCTGGCATCAATAGAAGACTAGCTTTTGCTTTTAGGAACACAAATTGCCATGAAAGCTATTAAACTAAATACAGTTAAGGCAGAAAGCGTCATAGACTTTAACACCTGGAAAAGATAACAAGATTCCACTTGTGGGGAGAAAGAAAACAACAAACACCAGGTGCCTTTTAAAAATCTGGGCTTTTCCCATAAACTGTTATGCTTTTGTTAGTTGCTTTTTCAAACACTGTTGATGCACAAGCCGTGTGTGTAAGATTTGGTCCTCTCCATACAAGCAGAAAATAACCACAGGGTTATGAAATACTCTGGAATGTAAAGTGTCAAAAAGTTCTGAGACACAGTATTCAACAGCTGCTTAAGATTTGATCTGCACCATCACATTAGGCTGCAATAAAGCATTTCATTTTTGAGGAACAGGAAGAGGAAAGTTCAATATTTTTTTAATTCATCCTGTAAGTAGATGTTATCACAGACTTTTACCCTTTCACAACACATGGAGAGACTAAGCAAGAGTCATATTACAAGAGATATTCCTGTTTCACATGTGTGTTACCCTGAAAAAAAACAGCAGAAATCCTGGTTATTTTATACCAGTGTGCTGGTAGATTTGAGTTGTAGTTCTTTGGGCTTCTGGCTTTACCTCTTACAGCACTCTAGAACAAGACACCTAAATGCTTCCAAAAGGAGTGGTATTTTAGGTATGACACAGTTTTGAGGCCACCATGCAGCAAGAGGATTTTTAATCCTATTCTCTCTTGTGTGTTCTTCTTTCTGCAGTTATGTTTGGGAGCACCTAGAAGTTGGTTATGTTCAAGGCATGTGTGACCTCCTGGCTCCTTTGATGGTTATACTTGACAATGGTAGGAAGGGTTTTCTTTTGGAACACGTTGGTATCTTTAGGGAGGTCTTTCTTTAGAAATGCTATTTCAGAAGAAGTTGTACACATTAACCAGGGCCAGCTCACCAGGAAAATCAAACCTGCAGCTCTTGATTCAGATTTTCTCTGCGTGTGGCTGTTGTTGAAATAGCTGCCATTAGTATCTTGGGGATTCCTTCTCACTCACTGACTTAAAGATTAAATTCTGGCAAATTTTCAAAGCAGCTGCATTCCTGCAGTTGCTGAAGCTGAAAACTCAACTGCAAGCTGGGTTCTTCTGAAGCGTAGCTAGTAAAAATGGTCCAGAGTCAGGTGCTGTCTTCTGCTTCATCTAAATACTGGTGATGGGGTTAGAGAACAGCAAAGGGGAAATCCTGTCTTCCCCTGTCCTGCTGTTTGTTATCTTGGTTCAAGAAAGTCACACAGTCAGCACCACTGAGCGTTCTGCATTGTATCTGCAGATCAGCTGGCTTACAGCTGCTTCAGCCACCTGATGAAGAGGATGAGCCAGAACTTCCCCAATGGAGGTGCCATGGACACACACTTTGCCAACATGCGGTCCCTAATCCAAGTGAGTCTCTCTTAATCTTATTTGGAAGAAGATGAGGTTGTGGCAGAGGCTCAGAACCCAGCTTGATGCCACGGTGATGGGCAGGGACTCCAGTGACTAGTGTTCCTATTCATCTGGTGCTCCAGGGCTGGGAAGGATAAGAATTGTTTTATGCTGCCCCAAACTGATGTTTTGCTTCTCAGGGGACAGCATTTGCTGTCGTGATGAAGAATGAGTATTAGAGTACGTCAGTTCATCTTCACTTGACAAACAAGCCCCAGACTTTTACCTCCAGTACACCAGGTGCACAGTGTCAGGATTCCTATTTATGGCTCAGTCCAGCTCCGGGTGATGTCAATCAGAAATAGCAGGAAGATCCAGTCCTTACTGCTTTTTAGAAGAGAAAAATCTGGTATTTGTGGCACAAACTGAATTTCTTACAGGTTTAAACAGACCATAGCTATATTTGTACTCACACGAGATGCTTGCTGATTGGGGCTTTTGGGACAGATTTCAGGCCTAGACGTTGCACTCCAGAAAGCACCGGGCACCAAGATTAGCATAAGGATAAGCCATGATTTGGTTTGATAGGTGACAGCCTCCAACACCTTTGATCCCAGCTACTTTCAGACAAGATACTGACAGCTGATCTTTTGCATTTTAGATTCTAGACTCAGAGCTTTTTGAATTGATGCACCAGAACGGAGATTACACTCACTTTTACTTCTGCTATCGCTGGTTCCTGCTTGACTTCAAAAGAGGTAATAATGTTCTATGCCTGTAGTTTAGAGTTGTGCAAAACTGAACAGCTCTGTGTTTTGGTCTAAATGTCTGGGTGGTGAGTAGCAGCTGGGCTCACAGGAGTTTGTAGGTAGGAAAGCTAGTGCAACTCTCAGAGATGACTTCACCCCAGTGCTAGCTCAAAGCTTAGAAGAGAGTGTTGTAAATTCCTGATAACATGGTTGGAGCCCAGCTTCTGCCCAGAGCAAATGTCTGTCTGTTCAAGAAGGTGATCCCTTTTTAAGCTTGGAATACCTCCTTTCTAATCTATTTGATAACAAGCAGCAGCTCAGCAATGGCTCAGGAGCTGTTGTACTTCACTGAGTGAGGTCCTTGATATACTGCGGGAACACCCCAGGATCTTGGGATCCCTGCACAAGCACGCCTGTAGCCACTTTAAGAGAAGCAATTGCTTACAATCACTGGGTACAGTGTTGTTGAAGAGACCCATCTGGCTATCAGGCAAGTCAGTAGCTCCTCTGAATTACAGATCTGCAAGAATCAAAAGAAGGCATCCCTCTCGAACACCCTAAAGCACAAAGGTGATAGCTTTTTATTATTGGCAACTACCTGAGAGTAAGGGGGGAGGAATCGTGGCTGAATAGTAAACCCTCTCCCTGCTCCTTCATGGAGAATTCCCTGTGCCTCCCATCCCAATCCCCTGGACCTCACTGTCACAGACTGGGCAGAAGATGGCCCTGTATGGTTCAAGAAAACAAAGCTTCCATGGCTTATATCTGAATTGCAGCATGTGTAGACCCAGCTTACACATATTTACTATACAATTGTTGCCAATTAAAAATAGCAGCACTTTTGCTCTGATAGGTTCACTGTGAAGCCAAGGAGGATAAGCCCTGGATACACATTCAGATTTGCAACCTGTCACATAGCCCCTAGAACAAATGGGCCCACCTGTGCTGCTGTCCCATGGTTACTGCAGGTTAGGCACGTTCCTGGGGCTGAACCTGCACCTCTACACCTTAATTTGTCTTTAAACTCAAGTCTGTTGTCATACGTGCACAAGTAACAGCAGTTGGCTGGAAGAGAGGGGGAGAGGAAAAGGAGTTGTTAAGTACTTCTCCTGTCTGCATAAGGCCTGTAGGATTAGTTAGAGAAGGGCAAATGGTCAATTTGAATAATCAGATGCTCTTGTAATGTTTATTCCCATTCAGAATTGTTGTACGAGGATGTATTTACAGTGTGGGAAGTTATTTGGGCAGCAAAGCACATCTCTTCAGAACATTTTGTCCTTTTCATTGCCTTAGCACTTGTGGAAGTTTATCGAGAGATTATCCGTGATAACAACATGGACTTCACTGATATCATCAAGTTTTTTAATGGTAAGAGGCTTTTTTTAAGAGAACCATTGCAAGGAAAAGCAAGTAGCGAGAGTTTGCTCTGTCTCCCTTACTCAGACAGACTGTCTGCACTCGTGGTGGTGTTCCTGGTGTCATGACAGGCCCCAGGTCATGTGAAGCTCTCTGTCTCTTACCCCTTCATGTAACTGAAGAGTCCAGATTTTCCCATGCTTCCTGAAGCTCTCACTTGCCACACACGAGCAGTGGTTTAAGAGCTACATGGACCACAAGAACCTGGTAGCTTTTCCAGTGTCACTGGTAATTTCTACCCCAAAGCAAGCTTCAGAATTTCTGTTGAAAAGATTTGCCCCTGTGACTCTTTGCCCTTGGTTTAATGGGAGGTGCTAAAATGTTGCTTAATTTTTGCAAAAGTCTCTTGCAGTTTTGAAGACTGCCAGAGTCACCTCTGCTTATAGAGCTTGACCCTGCTGAGGCAGAAACATAAGCAACTGTTCATCACAGCATCCCAAACAGCTTCCGTGGTTATTGCTTCCCACAGTGGTCCACAGATGCTAAACATGTACTGCCAGAGCAAAAAGCGTTCTGCCAAGGCAAGCAAGGGCTCTTCCTGGCTGCAGAATGCAAGTCAGTCCTCAAAAAGTGCTCCCTGTTAGGGTATTTTAAGAAGTTTGGAAACAATTTTGTGTAATCACAGTAATTAACCAAATTATCAATGCTGTGGCTTTCAGCCATCTGTTGCAGAAGCCTCAAATTTGGTTTTGTTTTTGCCTCAGACACGCTTATTCCAAAGCTGTACATTAATGCTTCCCTCAAAAAAACCCCACCAAACAAAAAAACCACCACCACCCTCCCGTAAAAAAAAAAAACAACAAAAAACCCCAGCACTTGCCTAAGCTGGATGAAATTTATTGTGGAACTGAAGATTCAGGTCTGTCGAGAGCTGCTTCTTGATCTGACTTCAAGCTGCAGAGTGCAGATGTCTGTGCGTGGAGCCACGCGGGCACATCACTCCATGTACATGAAGCCCCTCTTTATTGTATTTATCACTTGTATCGCAGACACTCCAGCAACAGTCCCTGCCCAGAGGGATGTCTTGATCAAGCTGAGCTGAGCTTTACATTGTTGAGATCCCTGGAGGGCTGTTCACAGGCACACGGGGGTCTGCACCTCCCATTCCTGGTCTGGGATCACAGGGCACTGGGATTTCTGCAGCAAGAGCAGTGACACCAGAAGGATCTTGGTGCCAGGACCTGCTGCATTAAGGGATTCATCAAACCCAATCCCCTGTGACACGTTTGGATTGCCGCTAATGTTACACTAATTAATGCTAATACTCCATTAATATCAATGCTAGGGCAGAAAAGTTGCTGCCATTGACAGTTAAGAATGTTTTTCTGTGTCTTTCAGAAATGGCAGAGCATCATAATGCCGAGGAAATTCTGAGGATAGCAAGAGACCTTGTCTACAAAGTGCAGACACTGATTGAAAATAAGTGATAACGACCAGACTGGCACTGTGGGCCTCGCTGTGAGCTACTGGATGGAGCATTTCTTGCACTGTAACTTCAAAACGGTGTTTTAATTGCATCTTCCATGTAATGTAATAAATATCGAAGAGATTTGTAACAGACTTATAAAAACAGAACTTTTCCTTCTCCAGATAAGGTTTGTGTTTGATAGTCCTTGTTACACTCACTTTGTACTTCTAGACAAAATCTTTTTGCATTCTCTCTATTTCCCTCTCTAGAAGACCATCTCTCTACATATTTGAGATATTAAAAGGGGGGGATTTGACGTACTAGAACACTTATATTTTGACTTACTTCACCTTTAAAGCCTGGATGCACGTTGTGTTCTCTGCCAGAACCGTCCAGGGAGTTAAGGCCGCGTCCAACACTCACTCAAGTGTTGCAAGCACTGAATTGGGTCCTTGGAGAAGCACGTTTGTGGCCTCGGTGTCTATGCCTTGAAGATGGAAGAGAATGCGTATGAGCTCCTGTTGCTAAAACCTTTGGATCTGTATTAGCAGAGTACTTAGCAGCAATTACAGTGAATATCATTACCAGCTGTTAGAATGGCCTTAAACAAAATAACATGGTTAATTCGAGCAGTAAAGATCTGGCAGCAACAGCTAAAACCATCAGTTCGCCCTTGCTGATGAGCTCATGCTGCTGAGTCTTCATGGCCTACACGTGCTGCAGACATGCCTTTATTTCACTTTTGCAAACTTAACTCTGCAGATATTCCCAGCTGATGAGATCTGTTCAGGTTCACCCATATTTAGCCCACAGAAACAGGTTCCCTGCTCATGGTGGCAGCTCCCACGCGCTTTATGTCTGTGCAGTGCCACAAAGTTCAGATCCTGCATTACAGAGCAGAGGCAGCAGAGCCTCACCTCCTCCAGATTACTCACTGCGCTCTATAAGCCGCCTCCTCCCGTTCTGCAGAGCTTTCCAGGAGGATTTTCCTTGGGATCCTGCAACCACAAACCAGGCACTTGTCTACTCAAGCAGATATCGGCATTTGCCAGACGATGCAGCTGGAATTGTTGCACAGGATACAATCCACGTTGCTGCAGGACTGTGCTGGTTTGTAGAGCCATCCACACCCCATGGAAGTTCTGTCCTGCTTCTTTTTCTTGCTTGGCTGCATGTTTTCACCACATCCTGCCTGGAGAGAGGAGCAGAGGCGACCAATGGTCAGCTGGGCTCCCCCCCCTGGAGCTGGAGGCAGGGCTGCTGTTGTCCTTGTGCTTCACCACATTACATGAAATGATCACGTCGGCTCCACCTGCTTTCCCAGGGCCTGTGTTGTGGAAGGGACCTTTAAGGTCATCTAATCCAACCCTCTCCCATAAGCAGGGTCATCTTCAGCTGGCTCAGGGTGCTCAGAGAAGTTTACATGAATTAGATCAGCCCACAAAAGCTTTTAAAATCAGATTTTTATCAAAAAGGGATATAGGGAATAAAATTATTCTGTTTGAAGATTCAAATGCCAAGGCATTTGCTTTCCTAACTGCATCTTGTTATTACCCAAGCAGTGGATGCTCCTGCTCTTTGCATGAGGCAAGTGCTGCCCTGGGTCCTCGTGAGCTTGAGCATCGCTTGTACAAGCAAAAGGTTTCTGAAAAGCCCATCTGTGCTTTATGATTGCAGTAAACTAAAAATCATAATAGTCTGAAAAGGGAAAAAAAAAGCACACAAAGTGCTTCTTGGCTCAACAGCCAAGCCCTCCCTTGAATTGGTCTCTCAAAATCTGAGGGGAGGGTAAAGAAAAACCAAACCAAACGTCCCCCCATCACCAGTGTAGTCAGATGCCTTCAGGGATGAGGCTGTTGTTCCACGGGCTCACCAGCCTCACGAAACACAAGTGAGAACAGATGAGCCCACTCGGTGCCGAGAAAGGTGCTGCGGAGGAGGCTGCTGGGAAGGAAACCCCCTTTCTGCACAGAACACGCTGCACCCGCGCAGTGGGAGGCACGGAGGGGACTGGGGATGACGAGCTCCACCGCCCGCCCAGGAGGGGTCCTGCGGACGCGCTCGCCGTCAGCGCGTCTTGAAAGGGCTCGCCAGCGCTTCGGTTCGTGTCTGCCTGCTCACTTGGAAAGGGGAATAGTCTCTTTTTAAAAACTTGACAGGAGCGAGAACCCCCTCCAACTCACAGAGCCTGAGGAAGTGGTGTTAAAAACTAAAACTGCACTATTTTTCTTTGCTATGATATAGGGAATGTACTATACAAAAGAAAAAAACAAACCTCTGCAAACTTCACTGTACTTGTTACCACGTTCTGTCTCGTATTTTATCAATATTGTGTACCAACTTATTTTTTTTTGTTGGGAGCAGACTGTTCTCTTTATTGCTCAATTATTTATGTTTAAATGTAACATATGAATAAATACTTACCGGCAAGGCATTCCGTGGAGCTCTTTGGAATCAATTTCTCTCGCCTCAAGGTAATTTCAGAGACAGAACAGGGAGTCCAAGGACAGGGCTGTCTGGAAAGAGAATGTGATACGTAATTAACATTTCCATGATGAGCATGCATCAACTATTGTACCAAGCAGTTGGTTTTAAGTAGGTAATTGCCAACTGGACTTCTGATGTCCCTGAGCTGCCTCTAAGCGTAGCTCTATTAGAGGTAGTGGGTGCTTGGCAGCACCCACCATCCCAGTCCCAGCCTGGTGCCAGTTCAGCCCTGGTAAAGCGTGGGAGCAGACTCAGGCCTACAACATGTGAAAAAATAGTTTCATCTTGCAATTTTAGGCCTGATCGTGCTGCAGCCTGAGTTAAATCTAGCCAAGCTGTTGGGCCTCTGGGACAGATCCTCCTCCATCTCTCCCTTCAAACCACTTAAAAAAAAAAAAAAAAAAATCCCCCAGCAGCTGCAGGGGTGCTCCCTTGTTCAGAGCTCACCCTCTTACCCACTGGATGGTTGCTGATGACAGGTTTTTTGCAGCAATCTTCCAAGTTTTTAGGCTGGAAAACTCTGCCCAGAGATGGGTTCCAGAGAATAATGGAGCATTACCTCATTCTACTGTACAAACACCTTTCGGTACTGGGATGGCAGCTGCTATCAGCTCGTGACTACAGCTGCTAATCATGTATTTAGCCATATAAAAGAGGATAAGCCTTCCTCTTGTTTGGGTGGTGGGACCTGGAGTGGGCAGGGGAGAGGTGGGTCTACAGGACCTTCTTTCTTATCACACCACACACATCCCAGCAGTCTCTTTGTAATCTCAGAAACCTTTAAAGTAGACAGTTGTTCCCCCAAAGCCACAGAGACCCTGCAGCAACAGCAATTTAGTTCAGCCAGATGCAACATCCCAATGACGTTTCATCACCTTGGAAGTCTCACTGCTCCTGATGGCCAGCAGAAAACCAAACCAAAAGGACTCTCTGCTGTTTCCTGCTCTCCCCCCCTTTTATAACATGGAGCCAGTGCTGCAGCCTGGTGAGGTTTCAGCTGCTTTCTCAAAGCTACCACTGTTTTTGCCCAAACACACCAACTTTGACCCACTCAGTTCAGTGCCACATATTGCAGTATCCTATTAATTAGTCCAAGACCTGCCTTCCCTTTTCAAAGAAGCTCTACCTCCCCTGGAAATCTCTGCAAATCAAGGCTGGGCCTCAACATTGACCTGGACACCAGCTTGAGCCAAACACTCCCACATCCCTTCTCCAGGTGCAGCCATGGTAGCTCAGAAGCACTTGTGACTGCCTGCTGGCTGCCTGTGTCTGCTGAGTCCCCCAAGTCCCCCTGGTCCTTCTGAACCCCCCCAGCAGGTGGGACCTGCCTGTGCCCACATGCAAGGGCTGCCTTCTCCCACCCCATCCTACAGGAGGCCCCGGGCACCCCAGCCCAGCTGGACTCCCCTCCTTGCTCCTGCCAAAGCTGCCACAACAGCCCAGCTGGCCCACGCTCCACTTACCAGGCTCCTTACGCACCCACGGGAGGCAGGATACCACGAAAACCCAAGGCTCCAGCTCCATCATCTGTGGGAGAAAGCATTAAAACCCAGGTCAGATGGAGAAGGGTTCACCAGGCTCTGTTTCCAGCTCCTCGCTGCCCAGGTGAGGCCCCCTGAAGCCCCACTCCCACTGCAGGACGGATGCCCTGAGGTGGACAGGGTGGTGTGGCTGTGACCCTGTGATAGCCAGCAACCCCACCGTGCAGAGGAGCCCCCAGCCTGGTGGGACCCCCAGCCACCCTGCAGCACCCACAGTCAGAGTGTGGCTGGGGTGGGCTCAGTCCCACTCGTGGCCCAGTAGAGAAAAGGGCTGGTGACAGGGCTCTGCTCTCCAATATTTCACAAATTCTGGAGGCTGGAAAGAGTGCGTGCTTCTCCCCCAGCACGGCATTGCCTGATGCAGACACACATGGGTGGAGCTCCAGGCTTGGTCTGGGAGAGGTCCAGACCTGCAGCTCAGCGACACGCAGCTGGAGGAGCAACCGTGGCCATGTGTGGAGAGAAGGCGTTGCTGTTACACCTGGAAAATTACAAATAAAAGTGGAATATCAGCATGCAAAGCACAGGGAGGAAAATGCAGAATCCCATTTCAGCTTTCAGTGCATGTTTATTTCAGTTTTATATTTATTTCAGGCAAGTAAGTGCTTATTACACGGATATTATTCATGTTGGATACCTAAATTCTGGAGCATGAAGAGCCAGTATAGTACAGCTGAATAGTAAAAATACAATATGTACAAAATTAGTTGGTTTTTTTTTTTCCACATAGCAGATGTATCCAAACACATAAAAATCTTTACAGTCTAGGTTTTTCACTATTTAGTATTTCAATAAATTGGTAACACAGTGACACGTCCTCACGGTAAACAAAGACGGCGTTTGCCCGGTGTGAGCGCGTGCGGCACGTGGGGCTGGATGTGCACGAGAGGCTCTGACTCAGTGCCCAGTGCTGAGCTTACAGTCAGCATCTCCAGTGAAACATTCCTAATGCAAAGAGCACAGCGAGGAGAACGTGAGTGCTGTTGGCTGGGGAGGGTGGGCACAGGCAGGGATGGAGGCGGGGGGACCCTGGCAGCAGGAGCCACCAGAGCTCCTCGCTCAGCAATGCCTGGGTTGGTGCACGACTGGGTGGAAATAAAACATTGGGTGGATTCAATCAATACCTCTCACTCTGTGAAGAAACACCCTTTTGGATCAGACTACTAAGGCAAATCCATAAGGCATTCCTACCAGGATTTCTCATCTGGAGGCACACAGCCCAGTGTAGGTTGTTGGCCAGCAAGGGCTGGAACAGGGATGGGATGGGAGCTTGGGATATCTCAATGACACAGGAGAGCCTCCATCCCCAGCGAGCCATGCAGGGCTCTGCATCCTGCGACCAGTGCTCCCTCACACTCCAATTCACCTCTCACAGCACAAAGAAAGGGTGCAGGTCAGCAGGCTCACCCTGATCTACACCAGAGCTGTGCAATCCCTCCGGAGGAGCCAAATGGCATCCCAAGGCTGGGCAGGATAACAGCTCCCTGTGCAGAACAGCACCGTCCCCTACGCCAGCCGCGCAGAGCAGCGGAGAGGAATGAGAGCAGGGCCTTTGTGTTCACTGCACGCCATGCGGCAGCTCCGGAGGGGCAGCACCAGCCACACTGCAGGGAACAGCCAAATGCAATGGTCTCCAAGGCTGCACCCATCCCGTGCTGCACTTGTGCTGGTATTCTGATAATTCCAGTTTGGGATTATTATTTTTAAGCTCTAAATAATATGAAGAGAAAGATGCTGTGACTGATGGTACCCACCACCTCTTTTCCTTAACCCTAAACATCTATTCCTAACAACCAATGTGTGACTAAGGAAGAAAACAACCTAAAAGTAGTGTTATAATCCATTTTAGTCCATTCAAAATTATAAGAAGGGATGGAAAACAAGCCAGAAGTATGAGAGTTTTCCTTTCCTCATCCCAATATCTTTTAGAATTAAGGAAGATTGAAATGAACAATTGCTCACTCGAGAGAAAAACCTGATGCAAAGCCTAAGAGGAGCCTCCCCCATGAGGTGCTCAGTGGCTGCCACCTCTGCGCTGTCTCCAGCAGCGCGAAGGCGGTCGGGGCCCAGCCCAGCGCAGCCGCGTGTCCAATTCAGCCTCAGCACGTGGTGAAAACTCAACAGGGCTGAGCCAGCGCGCAGCCCTGGGCACACAGAGCCCAACTCCTCTGGCTGAGAGCACTGCCCTGCGTGGGGACACTTCCACACACATCACAGACAGCACAGGGGCCAAACAAGCACCCACTGCATCGTCACACCGGGCAAATGACATCTCCTCCCCGACCTTCCTGCCCCGGGGCATACGGGGAGGTCTCCAAACAACCCTCATCCCCACCCAACCCACAACAAATTTCACACCTTTTTTTTTGTTTAAATGCAAAGAATTCACTCATGATGCAAACCAGTCCAAAAGAGACACAGGCTACGTACAAAAACCCGAGACACGATAAAGTCTTGCATCGAATGCCTATACTTACACCAACAGGCGTGCAGAGGGACAATCACACCGATACAGACACAAGCAGCAATAGGCTCACCTTCACCTAAACCACTCAAAGGCATTGACTTTTTTTTGTTTATTTTATTCTTTTGTTATAGAAGGCCACTTTTAATTAAAAGAATGAAAAAGACACAAGTCCAGCACCAGCAGGCAGCAGTCTTTGGCCCTGCACAGTAATAATGCTTGATGACAATTAGTTGGTGGTTCATGTCCCACCCAGCTAAATTGTGTATGATTTTAAAAAACAAATATCTCTGCAGAGGGGACATCACCTCTGGCCAAGAAAACTAACCCTGATCCTGCCAGGGGCCTGCCCACCTGAGCCCTCCTTGTCTTCGACACCCAGGATCCAACTCCAGCATGGACAGACACACAGACACGCCCCAGTGCAGAAAAAAGAAGCCCAAGGAAGCCCTGTTTTCCCAGGTGAGAGCAGTGTTTCGCTGGCTGCCCCCCAGCTGCCATCCTGCTTCCCTACCCTTCTGGTTTGCAGACACCCAAACAGCCCAGGCATGGGTGAAGCAGGGCGCTCACCTGCCTCGCTGGCCAGGGAAGCTCAGCCCCAGCTCCTCCCCAGGTTATTGTGCCCCTCCCCAGGCACACCCCTCGCTGCTCAGCCCACTCTAGGGTGCATCACTCCCAAATGCAAATCACAACTAAAGCACGCAACTCCTTCTCTGTGGATCATCCTCATAGAAGAAAACTGTACATGAAATGGTTTTGGTCAAAAACTGGCTCTCAAACCCACCGAGGTTGTTCAATACAGGGCTGCTCTGCACATCAGCAGCCACTCTGCATCCACCCCTCTCATTCTGCACATCAAATGCTAGCACAAAAAAATGCCCTTCTTTGATGGGAAGGCAACGGTCTGGCGTAGCCTCAAATAAAGAGAACGATGCAGTGCACATATTTTCAGCTCCAGGAGCGATGCACGCCCCATGCCCTGCTTGGAGTCAGCAGTGGCCAACATCCTCAAGTCTCACCTCATTTTCCCCTGAGACCAGCATGAGGTTTGCCTGAGAAAGGTGAGTCAAAACATGACAATATGACCTTTGGCAGCCACGGGATAGTGGGAGATGCCAGTAGCAGGAGCCCCAGGGAAGCTGCTCCGAGATCCTGGCCAGCACCAGGTCTGGGCACAAGTCACTGCATCCCCAGCAGCAGTAGTGAGGCTGAGGCTGTTGATATTCTGAGTAACACCAAGGTTTCAGCAGCCCAAGACCATCCCTCACCCTGGACTAGGACAGGAGCATAACCCTATGCAGGGCCTTAAAACACAGCTGATGCACTGGGAGTTCAAAAATTCCCACCGTTTGCCCACTCGATATCATGCAAAAAAAACCAAGCTGTAATTCCTTTTGGTAATTTGTCTGCTTTTTTTAAAACCCTCCCCTCTCTCTCAACCTCTCCACCTGCTTAGGGTTTTAGAAACCCTAAGCAAAGAGAGGCTGAGTGAAGGCCAGAAATGGCTCCAGCCAGGACCACCACAAATGCTGGACAGCCAGAGGCAGCAATCTGCTGTCACCACACCGAGGAGACCAGAGAGCACCATCTCACACAGCCCTCGTGCCCACCTCCTGCTGCAGGTAAGTGAAGCACACACAGACAGCATCAGCCACGCACACCACACACTGCACAGGGGTGCCTGACCTGCTCAGGCCCTGTTCAAGCAACCGCAGAGAACGTAGGAAACGGGATCCTTCCCCTTCCTAAGCTAAACTAAGGGGTTCTGGCTAACGCTGATTGGTGAGGTCAGGAATACATTCCTGTATTTGAAGTGTCAACTGCAAGAACTTTTTTCAGGATAAATTTGAAGTAGCAGTTTGGGTTTATTCCTCTTTGTCTGCACTCACTTGGCAGGAAAGAGCAGAAAGTTGCCAGACCCAAAGCAGCGGAGGTGCTCGGGCGCCCGTCTGCCCCTCCTCAGCAGCCGACCTGGCTGGCAGCTCCCTGGGGCACCCTCGGATGAGAGGAGCAGAAGTGCTCACCTGCTGGGAGAGCACAGCCCAGCTCCCAGCCCGGGCAAGCAAAGAGAGCAAGACAGCATTTCCCCATGTAACCATACCTGTCTGAGGGTTCTGCTGACACCCATCCGCCGTTCCAAACACACGAGACCGTGTCGGCTGAAGTTTTAAGCCCAGATTAAGCTTTAGAGCATGTTTTTGCTGTTGGTAGCATGACACGAGCTGTGGGGAGCACACAGGCTGGGAGGTGGGGAAGCACAGCACCACAGGCAATGGGCTCAGAGCCTGCCCTCAGTGGAAGCATCTCCACTAAGATACAGGCTCTGAGATAGGCTTGACAGGACAGAAAAATCTTCTCAAAACTACTATATAGAAAACCCATTTGCTGTTTTTTTCTGTGGTATGGTTACCAATAACTAATATTATTCAACAACAGAAGAGATTTCTTGTAAACTTCATATTTATTGATTTTTTTTTTTTGGGACAAATTGGATCTTCTGAATCCCAAAGTGTACATATATATATATTTATATATAGCTTTCTCCATAGGGAAAACACATATATCAGAGGAAGAGAGACATTTCTAAAGTGCCCCTTGTTATACAGTACTGAACATGATTTCTAAGAGCTTTAGCAAAAATCTGAAGTTTCTGAGCAGGAATAACAGCCATGGGGGAAAAAAGGGCTGTGGTTTGCTCTTTTCCCCACAGAACAGAAAGAAGTTTGCTGACTTTAAATAAACAAACAGAAAAAACCCAAAGAAATGTTTCTGGAAGCTGTGGAGAAGGCAGTTGAGACCTGGGATGCCTGGACCAGCTTTAAGGGCTGGCTGAGAGGAAGCAGCTGTTCTTCAAGTGGAATTTAACACCAATGAAGGGGTTTGGACATATAATGGCACTGTGGAACTCAAAGGAGGAGAGGAAAACTGGCAAAGATGTGGGACTTGTATGTCAGCAGGGTAGTAAAACCATTACCTTTAAACCATAAGGGAGTAGAAGATGAGGTCAGCAGCACTGCCTTTCCATACAGGAAAGGCCATTAAATAACCCACAAGAAAGCCCATTCACCTGTAATGAATAAAATGGGAACTCTTCTCTCTATCCCCTACGCTTTTCACCACGCCCAGCAAAGAGCAGCTGTATGCCTGGCTCACTGCCAGGTACCCCAGCACCTTTATGGGGTAAGAAGCCAATGAGGTTAAGTTGGAAGCAGTTTTCAAGGCAGAAAGTAAGCAGTCATGCAAAACTGCACCTAAGAAGAGCAGGACCCAACCCAGGCAGGCCAATCCCACAGGTCCCACCAACACAGCACACGCAGGGAACGACGTCGGGGGACAGAGTAACACTTGGCCAACACTCATATGCCGAGCCCTGCTTCCCAATCCAGGCTTTTTCTCCTTCAGTAAGCTCAGCCACTCTTCACTAGAAACGAGGCTTCCTGCCTCAATACTGTTATTTTGTCTGTTGGAACACCAAAGAAAGGCAGAAACAATCTTCCTCCCCCTCCTAACGCAGCTACAGAAGGCAAAGTCACACAGCTTCTCCCAAGAAGGGAGATGACCCTATTGCAAATACTCAGTTATCAAGGGTTTCTGATGAGGAGCAACTGTCCTGGTCTCTTAACACTGACCTCAAAACAGTGGCACACAAAGCACAACATCCCACAATGTGGGAAAGCACCCACATTCGCAAGGAGACCATAAAGTCCCGGTGATTCTGCTTCCCCCTGCCCCGTGTTCATGGTGCACTAGAAGTGAGAACAATCAATCTGCTTAAATGCCATTTAAGGATAAGGAATCCTTAAAAGATTTGTCCATTCTGCTGTAGAAACTGTGCTCGCAACACCAGCAAGAGCTTCTTGGACTCAAGGATGCAACGGAAAAAAAGAAAAGAAGTCTTAACTACAGAACAACCCAAGGCTTTATAAACATATTTAACACAATTCTCAGCCATCTCTGCTCAGCAGGCACAACCACCCTTGATCTCTGTTCGTAGGAATTACTCCTGCCTCCAGCACAGTTTCCACTACAGCATGTATGGTGTAGAATGACAAGTTTTCTTAATGAAACCCTTGCCACTGTTCCGAGCAATCCCCAACCAGGAAAAAGTCCTGCTAGAGTCAACAGGCATTTTGGGCAGAGCGTGGATCATATTTTCCTGTGGAAGATCTTGACCAAAATCCAGGTGCAGCCAGCCAGCACAATGCTGGTGCAACTGCTCAGCCTCACCTCACTTCCTCCTCCAGATGAGCATCACTGCCAAGGTTTACCTGGCCAGGTGCTAGCAGGGACCATCCTTCCATTCTGCTCCAAGGAAAACTCTCGCTGGTTACAGCAGGAGGCTTGCCTGTGGAGTATTTGTACTTAAAAGGAGAGGAAGACGGAAGAGAGATCATGAAGAGCAGCACTACACACAAAACAGTGCAAGGACCAGAACATTCAGTCAGCAGTGAAACATGTCCTAAGCAGAGCCAAACAAGTTTTCTCCTCTTGTGACTTCAAGGTAGTTTGCCCTTGACTTCACTGAGATCCGACTTAACCACCATCACGGATGGAACAAGAGGGTCACTTTGGATGAGGGGCTGTTCTTTGGTGCACATCTCACTGCTGTCTGGAAGACTCAAGCCATACACACAGATCTCCCAGACCATACCATCACCCTACACGTGACTAGAGTTGATTTCCCCCCCAAAAGGAAAGGGATGTCAAAACCGCCTGCACTTCGGAAGATACCACATGCACATTTATCCCTTTTCGAATCCATTGACACCCACAGTAAAACAAGATCAGTTCAAGAACAAACAAAATAAAAGTAATCCATGCAGCAAATCTACTTAATTTCTGTTGGTCTTCTTGTCCCAGGTTCTGCTCTATCAAGCCAGATAAATGCATTGCAAGTTGCCAGCACAAAGTATCTGCCTCTGCAAAATGAAAATGAACCCAAGAAACCTGGAGACTTGGGACTGACAGGCGGAATCCTGGAAGGGGGAGTGCCATGCACAGAGATCTGCAAACCCAATTATTGCATCAGCAAAACCAAGCCAAAATAAAAAAAAAAAAAAACAAACCCAAAAACCATCCAAACAAAACATTGTCAACAATTAAAATAATAAAAAACATTATTCTTTTGACATAGCTATAAAAATCAAGTCATTTATAAAACTGCAACAAATGAAGTCCAGTTGTGTATTCTTTTTCCTTTTATTAGACAGGACAGAGAATTTCCTTAAAATGCCATAACAAGTCACAGTGATTTTAGATGGTTTTTTGAAATGTAATATATCAACGGGAAATACCTTTAAACATGGTTTAACCTTTTGTTTTGTCTGTCACTGTATATGTACCCTGGTCCACCAAACCATCTATCTTAAAAAGTTTCTTGTTTAGAGAGGACACTCTGTCTTCTTCCTCCAAAAATGAATTTTGTCTAATAATCCTGCAAAATAATCAACCTTACAAAAGGCCTTCTTCAAATGTTATATTTATATATATATGTATATACATATATATACACACATACACACATATATATAAATATATACTTCTATGATTTTTTTCCCATTCTACGCAACGTCTCAATAAAGAGATCAGCAATTTTTATTCTACAAAGAAGCAACACATAAAAGGGGAAAATTAAAGTATTAAGAACATCATATCCATATTTCACTGATTACACATAAAAGGAAAAAAAATCACCATGAACAACTGTCTTTGAAGTTTTCTTGGATTAGCAAAATTCAAGTGCAGAGAGGCCCCGTCCCTCGCTGCCAGAGGCAGGTTGGTTACTGGGCAGCTGAGGACAGCCCAGCCCGGCTTCCCGCCACTCGGCATTTTCTGCACTTCCCTCCCGTGGAGCTGGACGTGGTTGGAATGTATAGAGTTTAGGAGAGGTTCCCAAAGACCTCGCCATCAGACGATCCCCTCTAGGCCAGCTTCAGTGTGCTCACTGGGAATGATGGCATGGTTACCATAGTCACTGGATTTAGGACCGTTTGCCCAACTAACTGCGGGTGATGGACAACTTGGGTTCCTACAGCTGGCTTGGCCATCACCGCTTGCTGACCAAGGTTTGTGGTTCCATTCACTTGCTGGTGCGAGATGGTGTGAGTGATATGGCTCACCACGGGCTGGCTGACGGCCACGGGCTGAGGGTAGATGGGCAACTGCTGGCCGAGGTGGGCCATGTGGTTGATGGTGGCTGGGTGCACAGTGATGTGGCCGATGGGCTGAGCAGCAGTGGTAAGTTGCACAGGGCTGGAGGTGGAAGGTGCAATGTGAGCAATGTGCTTGGTCTGTGGACCCTGAATGACGTGGTTGACAGTCTGAATGACCGAAGCGTGGGTAGTGGCGGTGTGGGCAATAACAGTCGATTGCACGGTCGAAGCCGCCACGATGTGAGTCTGTGCAGGGACGATCGCCTGCGGCTGGACCAGTGCTTGTGTCTGGATGGGAGGCTGTGCGTGGGCTGGAGTTTGTTTCTGCTGGATGGAGAGGTGCTGAGGCAGCACTGCCGGGTGGTGGGAAGCGGCGTTCGAAGGGACGGCTTTCAGGAGCTCTGGGTGCTGGCGCTGGGTTAGTTTTGGTAATGAGTTCACTGGCCTGTCATCTTCCATATCTTCATCCATGTTGTCTTCACCCTCTGGAAAAAATGAAAGGAAGAAACTCCCATAAAAAGAAAGCAGAGCGTGAACTGGACTAGGCATGGGTCTCCCTGAAAGGCAGCACAGGCGGAAGAGACAACAGCCGGTGTCTCTGAGCTACAGGCAGGCAGCATGGCACGGCATGGCACGGCACGGCCCTCTCCTCCCTGCTTGTGGGCCAGGACCTGCAGCCAGGCAGGCTCTTCACTTGAATCCCCAGCTTAGAAAGGGGTGCTCACAACAGGCTGAGAGATCTCGCTCGGCAGCCAAGGGAAGCAACACGAGCGGAAGCTGAGGGTGAGCATCTGGGCTGAACTCCATCTAGGCTGAAGAGTGCTCCTTCTGGCAAGAGGAACATGGCTTCCTTTCCTGTCCAGCTGTTCCACTGATCGATATCACCCTTTCTGCTCCCAAAGCAGGAAGGAACAGCCATGGAGAAACATGGCAGCAAGATCCTTGTCTGGTTCTAGAACACGGACTCTTGCCCAGACCACAAACTAATGAAGCAATGCAGGAACTGTGGAGACCGGGAAGAGAAGCAGGGTGCCTTGCACTGCCTGCTCTAAAGACAGCCATGCAGCAGAGATTAAAAATCTCAGAAGATACAGAAGCTGCAGGAAAGCCAGGGAAGACACCTCCCTTGTGCACGCTCTGTGGCCAGCAGTAGCTTGAAGCAATCATTCTCAGCAGAGGCCAGTGGGAGAGGTGAACAGCAGACACTCCTATTGGCAAAGCACTCCTACGCTCAACTTCCATCAGCCTACACTTGGAGCCTGCGAGCACGTTCAGAGGTGACCAGGAGCCCAAGACAAGTCTGAATGAAGCAGAAAGCTCAGGTTTTCCCTTCCTGGAACCCAATGTATTGTCTGCCTGGAGCGCCAAGAGCAAACACTGTCGCGATGTGAAGAACCGCTGCAAATAGTTACGACTGCTACAGCCTCCCCATCTCCGGACAGCAAAGCACTGTACATCCACGCACTGCCTGTTCTTCCTGCTGCAGATCCCTGGTATGGAGAAAAGCATGCACTCTCCTGTCTCACAGAAACTTCTTACTGGGAACAGCATGCCAGGTATTCATTAGTATCATTTCATCTTCATGGCGAATCCTTTTCACACAACCTGAAGGCTCATTACGTTGTTCAAATGCTCTGGTGAACCTTCCTGTACCAATTCCTTTTTCTCTACACGGCTGAACACCCTCCCACATCCACGAACAAAGACATCAAGATGCTCAAACACCACTCAGTTCTAACAAGCAGGGATGCACAGTCATGCAAAAGGAAAAGTAACTTTTGAAAGCAGAGAGCTCCACGCAAGGTATCTGAACGTGCAAACCTGCACTTTGTATCTATGTAATTTTAAGCACAATTCTCAGTTTACTTTACACAAGCAGCAGTGCTTTATTAGGCCAACATGAATGATTACAAAGCACTTGAAAACCTTTTACTTTATTCTGAATGCAAAGAAATCTTCACGGTGCTAAATGAAGATACACACCACAGCTATTTAACTGTCAGTGACACATAGTGAAGACTGCAAGAAGAGAGTAATTTGGGGTACCTGATGCTGTCGAGGTAGATGCCTGGTCATCCTCTGGCTGAACTGTCTGTCGAATGATTCTGTCGATCTCCAAGATGTCCATCCACTGGCTCAACTCATTCTTCAGCTCTGCCAGTCGCTGCTGGGTAGCAATCTTCTCTCTTGCCAGTCGCTCCATCTCATGTTCATACTCTTTTTCCTTTCTTTTTAAAGTCTAAAGACAGAGGGAAGAAAATGAAATATAAGAAGAACAAAGATAAACATCATCTACGCTAACCTGGTCACTCCCACGTCCATAGCTCAGGGTTTTTACTACCAGTTATGCTGGTGTAAAACACGTTCATTAACACCTTTCAAATTCAGGCAGAAAGGCAAAGGACAAAAGCTGGCCACGAAAACCTAAAGGGTTACTTTGGCTGATGGCTTTCTGCCTTCTGAAGGAAAACTGATGAGCCTCCAAAACTGAAATGCTTAACCTGATCAGGTGTGAGTCCCTTCAATCCCAGGTGTAAATTTACAGCCTACAACTCCTCACAAAAAACTGTGAGGCTTTCTCACTGAAAAAAAAGTATTTTTGCTACTTTAAAGAGAGAAAATGAATTCTTCCTGTGTTCTTCCTCTTTTGCTCTAACCTCCCCAACCAAACTAAAAGATTAAGGACCAAGAGTGCTGAACTATATCCAGTCCCTTCCCAGCACAGCTCTTCCACCCTGCTGACTTCCCAAGTTAAACATTGGAACATAAACCTGGACTCTGTTCTCTCCTGTTTCAGTCCAAGGGAGTTCCCTTTTGCACTTCAATGTCAGTTTAGAGGGACCGTGGCCAATACTTAGCCCCCAACATCAGCCTCACTTCTCCTGCCTTATGGAATATTTGAGGAGAATTAGGACTTATCACAGACTGGTGGGGAGGTACAAAGGGAGGGAAGCAGGTGCAGTTCCCTCTGATTGCCAGGCGAGAGGACACGAGACCACTGTCAGTTAGCTACTTGGTGAGTGGGGCTGTGGAATTTATACTTCATACATGTATTCCCAAGCACCCCTAAGGAAAGGGAGCATTTACACAGAAAGCAGTGCTCCTGCACAGCAATAGACTGCTGGCCCATGGCTTAATAAAGGGGGGAAACACCCCACATCCTTGCACAAAGACAGAAACTTTGCACAGAAACCTCTGTTCTTATGCAGGAAGATAAAACTACAGGCATACTGAAGTATTTCAAAGACAAGGTGTATAGGAAGAGATAGGACCTTTTACTGAATCAACTGACTGACAGTAGCTGGAGAAAAAGACAGGCTTCAGGCATATGAGCCCAAGTAGGTCTACAGCAAATCATGGTGCACTTCTGCAACCAGCACATAAATCATGGGGAGAACTTTTACATAGCCAGAAGAAAAGAAAAAGCACAAGTACCAATTAGCTTCTGAGCAACACACACTACACCAAGAGCTCTTGAACTAGATGAGATGGCTAAGAGTCAACAACACCCTCCGTCACAGGGGAAATCCTGAAGTCAAACGTGAAGGAACAGTGTATGTTCTCCTCCTCCACTAATGCCCACTGAGCGTTGGAAATCTGGTACGTTCATTGGTAGAGAAGGGGGGAGATGTAAAGCACAGTACACAGAAACACCAAGCATCATCCAGCACTGTTAATATGAAATATAAAACACACATCTGCTGGGGATCAATTACTGAGCAGTGCACCAGAAAAACAATAGCTGATCTTCACAAATGGTACTGCTTTATAAGATTTTTAAGCCAGCAGCGTAGCACTGAATAGCAAGTCCCCCAGCTCAAGTCAGCACTCACTATAAGCATAAAAGAGACCAAATAAGTGAAGTATCTGCAAAACCATGTATAGTCTGTCCATTTTCTCACGTTCAGTTTCACCACTGGGAATCTAAATCACATACACACTTCTGAAATTACCAGCTATACTGAGCCCGCCCGGATGCTCTTCTTCACTCACTGCTGACAAGCACTGTATTTAGAAGCAAACCTTATGCTTCGCCAAGTGGCATGGTCTCATGATCTGATACGTGCTCTGCATTTCTCTCTCAAGTTCTCCAGGACAAATGCAATCAAAACCTGACCTCCTGCACTTCAATGGTTCTGCTGGTCTTTCATTTCAAAAGTTAGCCAGGAAGAATTTAAAGCCTGTTCAGCCAGGGCTTTAATTCAGCCAACACAACAGCAAGGGTGGCTCCTGCCCTCTTCTCACAGAAAAGTAAAATGACCCAAATAAAAAAGGATAACTTTGTTCTGATAATAACAAAAAAGGAAGTATTTTTAAAATGGCCAAACAATGTGTATTAGCAGGGCACAGTCATTCCAGATGTGTGAATGGAGACAATTCCTGCCTACAAGGCTTATGCTCATGGCAAAGCTGGCTTTAGCTGAGCTGAAAGCCTCTTGAAACAGGCAGTTTTCAGGCAAAGGGGTCCATTCTGCCCCTCTCACTGCTTTTTAAACCCTCAGCAGGCAGAGGATATGCCAACTCCTCAATATCCAAGTTTTGCACTGGAAACCCCCAACAAGGGAGGTCTGTCAGTGCAGGAGATGCAGAGAAGCAGGGACAGGGACTCCTGGAGTCCTGGCTCTGCATCAGTGTTAACTTTTAGTCTGCAGACGGTGTTTAGATCTATACAAGGCTGAATCCAAAATCCATAGGCTAGTTTTAACATCTCTTGCCCTACTGTGTGTGGCCAGAGCATTCTGCCTGTCCCAGAAAGAACCAAGCTGTGTGTGCTTTGATTTCCTTGCAGCTGAAGGGATGTGGCTGGGACACAGAGGGCAAAGCTTAGTCAATGAGGAGGTGTGCATTCCTGTGCTCAGGTTTAAACACCCAAGAAGAGAACTCGTCTGAATGCCTTCCCCTTTACACTCTAACCAGGGAAGAAGCAAGGAGGAGAAAGCCTAAGGCTCAACTCACTGCATACAGACACAAGCCCAGCCTCTCTCTGCAGCATTTCTCTCCAAGCACATTCTCCAAGCAGTTACTCACAGGGCATGATAACAAAAGGACACAACACAGTAACACAGCCTTCCAGGAAAAGGAAGCAAGAAATTCATGCAGCCTCAGCGCCTGGACCATGCACAGCACAAGCAAACTCAAGCAGATCTGTGATCCTTTCCTGCCGTGAGAGAAGACTCCCAGCACCAGGGGAAAGCACCACTATGAGGCATGGGTAGAGCGGCTGGTAATTAGTTACAAACTTTTAATTACTGAAGAGGCAGGTAAACCCTTAGCAAGCACCAGGACGAGCTTCCCAGCGAGCGGGGCTGGGGAGCTGGCTCTGTTGCTCTCTGGGTGCTCCACTCCTCCAGCATTGGCTTAGGGATGTGGTGATGCTCCAAGCCTGGCCCTGTGGGCTCTGCTTCCCTCAGCACTGCCAGCAGCCCCAGCCTTCCCTGGCTGGATTGGCTTGTCGGGGTGCCAGCTCCCAGCAGCCACTTGCCGTGACCGCACACTGCTCCGGGGCTCCTGCAAAGGGCACACTGGCCAGCACGGTCGCAGGCTAGGTGCTCTCCAAGGGAATCTGCTGGGGAGGCTGGAGGAGCAGAAGTGCTGGGGTCTCTGCTGGCACCTGTCATCTTCCAAAAACTATTCTAGGATGCAATTCACCATGGCTCACTTGGTGGAAACGGATCTGCTGGCTGAGCTGCTACTTGGTGTGATTAACTAGAGTCTTCATCCCTCTCCAGCAACTCCTTGTTCTCTGCAGGCACTGGCCTCGCAGGGCACAGCCCCCAACCCAGGCTCTGCGCACGTGCCCTGCTCTAAAGATGAGCCTGGGAGCAGGAACAGACCCAGGAGCCTGCCAGAAAAGGGACAGGGAGCAGGGACCCTCCTGCTTTTGTACTTCTTCCCACCGGCAGCTAGTGTGGAAGAGAGTGGGTGCATGTTTCCCCATGACCCCTCTGAACAGCACCCCCGGCAGCCCCTTGGACAGACAGCTACCCAGCATCTGCTTGCCAACAGGCAGGGTTATTTTCTGCAAACCATCCTGCCCACGTGAGGTGCTGGGCTTTCCCATCTGTCAGTAAAAGTCCACAGACAAACATTCATCACTCTGACTCTGCTCGCCTACCTACTCCTAAACAGAAAACACCTTCAGAGACACCCGCTGGTCTCCAGGACATTTCTTCTAAACTGGGAATTTCTTACAACAGCAGCAGTATCACAACAGACCCTACGCAGTGCACAGCAGCTTTAAAACAAGGTGTAGCCACATACACAGTGTTTTCACCAAATCCAAATCGTTGGGATCTTCCAACAGAACTGGCACATAAGGCTAGAACTGAAAAGGGTAGAGGGGACTCTGAAACTACACACAACAAAATAAGTAATTATGAATGAAATTTCAATAACAGGAATTCATACAAACACCTGATCACCTGTCTTCCAAGGCCTAAAATTTCATTAAGGCAGAGGCACATGTGTCTGGGACAGCTGCAGGTCAGGAACAGCCATCTGACCCACTTCCCAGCCACTGGGAACAGTGATGGCCAGGGTTCTGGGAAGATGCTGTACCTGGGATGATAACTGATCTGTCTGCCAAGATCCTGAAGGACACGCATTCCCAGGTTTGACCCAGGCCTGAAGACTCTATCCCTTGTTCCTGAATTCCCTTTCCAGAGGCTGCTGTTTCACTCATGACATGGTCCCCACAGCAGGGATCCTGTGTGTCCCCCAGACTCCTGGATGTCACTCACTACTTCAAGGATAGTTGCACCAAAAGGTGAGAAATGCTGAGAGGATTCAAGCCGAATGGCATTGCCTGTTGAAGTAAGAAACCAGCCAGCAGGCAAGAGGCTCACTAAAACACACCTTTGCTGTTGCTGATATTGGCAGATGTAACTGTGGGAGTCATAATTTCTCCTCCCAGAGCTAAGCTGAATCTGAAATATTACAGTATGAAAAAAACTAAACCATCCCAATATCGTAATTGTAAACATTTGACCAGAAATTCTTGCCACACATCAAGCAGCTCAACAAGCACCCAGCATCGCAGGACCACCAACAGGCTCCCTTCACTCACGGTGGCAGGACAAGCGCTAACAGAGACAACACAGGCTCGAAGACAGCTGTGGTCCAGCTGAAGCCCACAGCTGGAAATCCCAGTGTCCAGGCTTGGAGTTCCTATTGCAGCACTGACCTTGCAGCTAGACTTCAAGTGTCATTAAAACCATCCTCTCCCCTTCCTTCTGCATTTGCTGCAGGTCAGAGATGCCTGGAGAGATGGAAACCTGTGCAACTTCAAACCCGCGTGGAGCCCTTAAAACCCAAAGCTGCTGAAACTTCATTTGAGCACAACCCACGTGTGCCAGGGAAGGCAGCGTGATTCCCACCAGCTCAACAGACACATATCCTCTTTAGATTGCTCTTTTCCAAGGAAACTTCAGCACAGACCCTTCTCCTTATGTTTGTGCAGTGATGACTGCAGGATTTCTTTTTTTAATGTTAGGAAATGGAAAGCCTTGGTTGCCCAGGCAACTTTTACTCCACAGTCTAAGGAAGTCACAACTTCAAAACTGATTTATTTTGCATTTCTATGCCCTTACAAAAATTCCATAAGAGGATCACTTCAAAGTGCCAGTAAACCCTGACCCTGATGTGGGGAAAGCCAATCTATCCCAGGAAGAAACCAAGGATTTCCTCATTCTCATGTGATTCCATCCATGGCTTTTGAGCTTGGGAATTTTGTAAATAAATGAGCAGCTGGCTCTGGTGAAAATGACTTGATCATTTCACTCCAAACATTTACAGTTCTTGCAGTTTAACTCCGACCCACCTGCAACGCAGGGAGCTGAGGCCAAATGAAGTGCACAGTAATTGTTTGCTGCAGGGATCAGTATCTCTCAAATATACTCATATTAGATAACGTCAAGCATAGAGTGGTGCCATGGAAAACACACCTGATTTTGAGGCTGAGGGCAAGTGTTTTACACAGCAATGCCTGCAGGACCAAAAGGCTGAGACCAAACTCTGACCATAACCCTTTCCTGGGCAAATGTCATCCCCAAGGACCAAATAGCAGCTCTGAAAGGAAGGACGTGGATCTGTTGGAGCAAGCAGAGAGGAGGCCACAAAGATTGTCCAAGAGATGATCCTTGTGGGCATCTCACTTGCCACTATTTGGTAAACAAAACCACTGCTGTCTCCACACAGCAACAGTCATTTGTTACTGTAAAGAATTTTCCATTTTATAGCTGGCTGTAATTAAATTGCTTATTCTTATGTCAAGATTGAAAATAATGCCCCCAATGCTTTCACTGCGCTTGCCTCAAGAATAATGCTATCTCTGTAGTTGACATCAGTGTGGTCTGAAAGGTCTTATTAAAAAGCTCCCCTTACAAACATTGTATTAGCAATTTAAAAACATGCTTTCAATTACGAGCTTTTCCAAAAGTGTATTTCAACTGTTGTGTTTATTACACAGCGTTCACTGATTAAAAATTCCTCATCAATGAGCAATCATGAAAGTGATTTGCAATTTTGAACCAGATTCTTTAAGTCTTTGCTACTGGGATTGCAGCCACTGAAGCAAACCAGGAGCTGCTGGGCTACAGGAGGTGCCAAGCAGTAATCCTACCTGCAGGAATTCCACGATTCCACACAAACACGACTCAGGTGGTCGGGCTTTCCACTGCCGTACAGACTTTTGATTCCTATATATAAAGGAAGGTGATTCTGCCCCTCTACTCAGCTCTTGTGAGACCTCATCTGGAGCCCTGCACTCAGTTTTGGAGTCCTCAGCACAACAAGGACATACATGGGTCTGTTGGAGCAAGCCCAAAGGAGGCCACAGAGATGATCCAAGGGCTGGAGTACCTCCCATACAACGACAAGCTGAGAGAGTTGGGGTTGTTCAGCCCAGAGAAGAGAAGGCTCCAGGGATACCTTAGAGCAGCCTCCCAATACTTAAGGAAACCCACAGAAAAATTGGGGAGGGGTTCTTTATTAGGGAGTGCAGGGATAGGATGAGGGGGAAAGGTTTTGATCTGAAAGAGATTGAGATGAGATATAAGGAAGAAATGCTTTGCTGTGAAGGTGGTGAGGCCCTGGCACAGGTTTCCCAGAGAACTCATGGCTGCCCCATCCCTGGAGGTGTTCAAGGCCAGGCTGGATGGAGCATTGAGCAACCTGATCCAGTGGAAGGTGTCTCTGCCCATGGCAGGGGGGCTGGAACTGGATGGGCTTTAGGATCCCTTCTGACCCATACCATTCTGTAATTTTAAGATGCTTTGGGGGTTTTGAATGAGTTATAACCATTTTTGACATTCCTGCTTGGAATCTTGCTAACTTTCCTATGAAGTTATTCAGGTGCAATGAGCAATTTTTTAAAGCCCAGTATCTACAGAAACAGCTTGCCTGAACTCAACCCAACGCACTGCAAGGAATGAGAGCCCACGGAAGCAGGAAACCCAAGAATCAGTTTCCTCCACAGTATCAGCTCATGTCCCCAGACTTGTGAGTGTGTGCAGCAGCAGTGGTTGTCTGCACTGGCAAAGCTGATGGCACCCAGCAGAGCCTGCCTGCAAAGGACCCACTCCTGCAGCATGGACCTACGGGACCAAAGTTCCTGCTGATGCCAACAGAGCCTTCAGCCTGCAGAAAGCAGCACCAGGCCATTGGCACCTCTCCTTCTGCTAGTGTATGTCAAACCCCAGCTGGTTGCCAAGGGAACCAAAGCCATGGTTTCCATGGTAACTGCTTCATTCAGCTGGCTCTTGGAGATGAAATCCCGCAGCGGTGCCGGATGCGCTAGCTTGGTACCACCGATGGGAAAACATGGGTCACGGCACAGCAGCACCACCTCAAGTGACTGCTGCAGCATCACTGCTGTGCTGCTCTCCCAGGGCAGGAGCAGCTCTCCCACTCCCATCGCCCACGTGCAGCTACACTCAGTCTGTACTACAGTAATTTCCCCATGGGTTTTCCCAAGCGCCTGTGCTCAGAACAGCGTTACAGTCTGGTTTTCCCCAGACCCAACATAAAATCATGAGGGGCTCGGCTCAGAGCTCCAAGATGTTAATGCAAACTGCTCAGCATGGGGAAAACAAGAGGCAGGGGGTCCTATAGTGACCAGTCTCCAGCACACAGAATCATAGAATGGGTTGGGTTGGAATTGACCTTAAAGATCATCCAGTTCCACCTCCCCTGCCATGGGCAGGAACACTTCCCACTGGATCAGGTTGCTCAAAGCCCCATTCAACCTGGCTTTGAACACCCCCAGGGAGGGGCACCCACAACTTCCCTGTGCAACCTGTGCAATCACCCTCATAGTGAAGAATGTCTTCCTAATGTCTAATCTAAACCTTCCGCCTTTCAATTTAAAGCCATTCCCCCTCCTCCTATCCCTACACGACCTTGTAAGAAGTCCCTCCCTAGCTTTCTTGTAGACATGGTGAGAAGTGACAGCTTGTGTGCTGACAGAGGGGAGGAGCAGAACCAAGGACTTTCGGCTGCCACCATTTGCGCACCAATTTCTCTGAAGCTCTCAAAGCTGACACTTCACATGAGCACCAAACCAAACCTCGCACGGCAAAGCAGAGGCCATCCCACGCCACCCACAGGACTGACCGAAGCACCCTGCAGCGGGGCCAATCCAATCCCAGGCACAGCTGCTGCCCTGGAGATCCCTCAGAGGAGATGAGGCAATCTGCAGCTTGGCATGAGCCCGGGTACAGGTCTGCCTGCAGCTCACAGCCCTGATGGGTCATCTGCCAGCAGCCTCGTGACCCAGCTCTGCCATGAGTTTAAGCCCCAGACTAGGGAGGCAGCCAAAGGGCGCTGCTGTATTCTGGGAGGTGGCTTCACCCTCAGACGCTCGCAGCCAGCACGGAGCAGGCAAGGCATTTGTTGCAGAGGCTGTGCTGGCTATTCTGCAGGGACAAGGGAAGTGTGCTGGGCAGGGGCTCCTCATCACAGGGTCTGTCTGCCCCCACCACTGCTCAATCCAGCTGCAGGAGCACAGATGAGTATCTAGATAGAAATACTTCACTGAATGGGAAACCTGCCTGAAGCAGAAAAACCGTGGGAAAATCAGACCGTGTATTGTTATTTACAATTATTATTTGCACATTGCTAGTACTTATGACTCCTGATAAAAAAAAAAAAAGACATTGGGTAATAATCTCTGGAACAAAAATACAGCTGAAACACGGCTATTGGGCACCGGTCTTGCAGAACTAATGGGACCCAGCCACCTGAAGAACAAAGCTCTCAGACAAAGTACAGTTACTACAGCAGAGGGTAGAAAAAATCCAAATCAGGAACACAAAGAGTAAAAGAAAAGCAGCAAATGACTGGAACACACAGTACAGAAACCAGGAAAAGGCTCAGTCAGGCCCAGAGCCAGTCACCAGAACCACACTAGTTTTTACCAGCTTAGCAGATCTGCTTTACTCCTTGATATCAATTCCAAGATAAGGGAAACCAAATGTTAAAATAAAAAGTATTAATTGTAACAACTGGGTGTTAAGTCTGGCTGTGTGTTTTACTTTTTTTATATTTGGGGGTTTTTAAGAAGAATCTGTCATTCAGGACACAAGCGAGACATTTTCAGTGATGCTAATACATTCTGGATGCCCAAAATATCCCATAATACTGTGGTGTTTGTTATTTGGAAAACTATCCCAAACAAATTACTTTGGTGTTGGAAATTTCTCTCTGCTCTCTCAGTAATAATTTTCCACAAGCAAAAATAAAGCATGCTGCACTTCAATGAGTTATTATTATTAATGACACAATTGCTGGGCGGGATCCTCATAAGCCTTTCCTGAGCCTCCATGCCAACGTACAGACAGCAGTTCTGGAGGGCAATGAGCAGTTACACACTGGAGCTACAGCCAGACCTCCTGGTGCTAGAGATGAGGAGGAGATTCATGTGGAGACACATTATCACTACATCTACTTGCCACAGTACTCTTGTGGTTTTCTTGAGGGCATCTCACAGCGGCTGCTGTGGGAGATAAAGCAGGGTTTTGGACGGGTCCCGATTACAGCGCTCCCTTTGTTTGTATTCCTACAAATCTGGTTCAGCCAACAGCCACAACGCATCAGTGAGCTGTATATTGGAACAGCAATCCTGCCAGGGTTTTGGGCAGCTGACCGGGGCAGCAAGGAGGCAGGGGCTTCACCCAGGAAAGGAACACACCTCCCAGAATAGTCCTGGCAGGTGACAGCGGTCCCAAAGGCCAGGAGCTCCAAGAGACCCACCCTCCTCAGCAGAAGAGGACCACCACCTGCACGTGCACTCCAGAAGTGCTCTGGGAGGCTGGTGACTCAGAGAGGGATGCTCATCCTCCCACACCACCTCTCCTCCCTGTTTCTCCATCCTTGTAAGGAGGTCAGTGCCAGTTACATCCCCGACCGCTCCACCTACGGCCCACGGAGCAGATCTGGGTCACTAGAGGATTCCTCTCGACCTGCCTCCCTTGTTGTTATGGCCCCGGCGGGAGCACAGAAAACTCAGTTCTTAAATAAAAACTGACTCTGGCACCTGCCACGAATCAAAGCCAAGTACAGCAGCAAAAATCATTGCCTCTGTGCTAAAAGGGTAAGAGCTGCAAGCACTGGCTGATGTGGGAGCCATGGTGCTGACCGTGCCTGCACACTCGGACTCCCTGCCACAGCTGAGGAAGGTGGTCCCCAGGTTGAAGCTAATCTGCATGGTACAGCATGCCCCACCAGGCTGAGAGGTTACCTTAGAGTAGGTAAAACCCCACAGAATTCTTAAATATGAAGTGACAGGAAGGTGCCAGCTGCAATGAGCTCTGAGCCACGACACACGCTACTCCTGAAGAACAGAACACAGCAAGAATCGACCAGCCTGCTGCAAACCCACCCAACCTGCGCAGCACTAACATCACTGCAGAATGTCTGCAGAATGACATCAATCTTCTTTCAGAGACACTTTCCTCTCAAATACCTCGGCCTTTTGGGAAGAGACACAAAATAAAAGTTGTTCTAGCTAATGCTGCAGGAAAACACACACTTGCCCTCAGGGAAACAGTTCCCGTTCTCCTAATATATAAATACAATGAATGATCGAGTGTCTGCCCAACAGATGGCACTCAACCCGCACCTTCTTTGTACAGGGCAACAGGTCACCTGCCATCCACCTTCCTCTTTCCACCAGCCATCATTTTCAAAGGCCTAATTTTCCCTAAATTCTGTCCCAAATTGTCTTGCTGTTCAGATCAAGATGGATCTCAGCAGGACACAACCAACCATCCCTACTCGATACCCTCACAATTCAGGTTGACAATTATTTTCTCCTATGGGTGCCACACTGACTGTCCCCGAGTGAACCATGTGACATCAAGAGAGATTCATGAAAACAATGAGATATCCAGCATGAAAGAGACATTCTAAAATAAACTTGATGCAGTATTTTAAGTTAGAGTAACATAAAAGACGAGCAAGACAGAAAAATAGAAAAAGAAATTGGGAAAAAAACTAATCTGTTTTTTCTGGTTTGTTTATTTCCATGCGTTACCATTCACTGTTCCACCAGGTCAGTCAGGCTGGCAGGGAAGAGAAAGAAACAAAAAAAGAAGCCACAGCTGCACACAGAGAAGTGTTCGGATAACACCACAAGAACAGGCAAGGCAAGCCCGAGGCCCAGGCAGATCAGAGTCGCTATTCATTTCTGATAAATAACAACTGAGACTGGGAGCCTTGTAAAACTCTAACTCATATTTCCACATCCTCCAAAGCACATTTTAGCAGTATTTCTGTCACATCAGAGTAATGCCGACACAACAACCGGAGATGAAGCTGATATCACCTCCCTGCTGCTGTATGATAGCTTCAAAATCCCCCTCATTTACTATTTTGCAGTTGACGAGGTCAAGCAAGGCCGACGCCAACAGCTACAGCAGCCAAGCTCTGTACAGCACGGGCTGAACTCTGCAGCACTTCGGCACGCACAATGCTTGTTGTTGCCTTGCAACTACTTGTTTGTAATTTTAATCAGTTGGTAACCACTGTAATTTTACAGAGTATCAACACACACCTCTGCGACTGCTATGAAGAACAGTAATCCAAACTACCCTCGCAATGTCTGCCACAGGGTCCCTGGCACCACATCAGAGAAAACTACAAAACTGACCAAACAGTGATGTCAGTAGGGGGTTTTGTTCATTTGAGGGTTTTGCCTTGCTTTAAAGGTGGGTAACTTCTGCAATATTACATCTAAAATAAAGCTCATGCAATCAAACTGTAATTATCACTGCTTTCGTCACATCACATGCACCCTATTCTCTCCCGTGCACCTCCAACATCAGGCGACAGCCAGTGCAAGCACTGGCACCCAAACAGCTCCAACACAACTGTAAGTTCAAAACCCTGTGCTGTTCTCCACTTACAGCTTGGTTTGGTTTTTTTTCACACCCTCGAGTGCTTCTTTAAACTACTATTTAAACGGCAGCAGTATAATAGACATAGATTCTTCAACAATTAAAAAACACGTACAAGGTTTATAATTCTATTTACCCTTTCGTGTATGAGTCACGAGTGAGACACCATTAAAAAAAAAAACACCAAAGGTTAAGAAACAGCTTCCAGTGACTCAATGAGGTTCAAATACTGGGCAATTTTAAACACTCTATTGCATGACATGTTTCGAGGCCACTCCTGCAAACAAAACCCCACTGACTGCTCTCTGGATGGAACCTCCCTTCAGACAGATGACAATGCTGCAGCTGGGGAGGGATGGCAGCGGATTTGATTTCAGAGGTCCACAACTGCCTGGGAGCCCACACTGGTTTTGGTGGATGCACCAGCTCGAGTACCAGACTCCCTGATTCAAGATGAGAATCTCATGTTTCTTCTACTTAATGACCACACAAGTCATTCAAAGGGAAAATGATGTCAGCACTACTGCACACTAAGCACAGTACTGGGCTACACGCTGGAAGCTATTAAAACATGCTCAACGGTGGAAAGTCTGGCTGGCTGGCTGGCTCAGAGTGCCAAGGGACTGGAAGCTCTATGACGAGCATCCCCTGGGCTTCTCAGGTTGAGCATCCATCTCCCATATCGATGTAGCCCAGTGTCGTCGTCTGAAACTAAAATCAACCCCTCAATGACTCCAGCAAGGGCAGGAACCAGACCCTGCACTTGCTGTGCACGAACAGTTCCCACCAGCTCTGGTGAAAATCAGCCCTACGTCCTAATTCTTACCTATTTCACATTTTTAAGCACGCTCCAACTTGCTTTACTTTACTAAACACTGTTTTTTAAAGGTCTCATTTCTCATCTCTTTCAAAAATCTACAGATGATACCACGTTGCATGACTAGTGCCTGTTGTTGCTGGAAGCTTTTGCTATTGGAAATTAAATTCAGGCTAATTAGTCAAGATAGAATCAATTGATCAGGTCAGGTAAACAACATGAAGCAGCATTGCTTGGCATGTGAGAGCTGTTCACATGAAGGAGGCAATGAAAGTATCAATGGACCCAGTTCTTACTGGTCAAGTACCATACAAGGAAAGTATATCCACTTATTAGCTGGCACAGAATAAAAATATAACAGCTACAATTTTGCTTTTCAAGGTGAGGAACTTAACTGGATTCAGCACAGTCTGACTTATGCATTTTGATCAATAGTCCAGCCACTGCAGTGCCTGAATGTAAATGAGCTCTGTTCTTTACACAAGACAAAATGTGAACATCATACATGTGGGGTCTCTGTCTGTGGCACAGCATCTCCCGACATCAGGATCAGGGACATTTGTAGTGTCCTCCTCTGCCTGTGTAACACCTAAACCCCAACTACAGCATTACCATGGGAATTTAAAAGTCATATTCTGCTCCTCTACACAAGACAGGGATGAATTACTGTGTTCAGGTCATGATGAAGGAACCAATGAATAAAACCAAGCCAAAAGAAGAAGAGAGACTGTTGACATTAACAGGAAAATTTAACAGATGTGAAAACAGTATGTGCTCTGTTCGTATGTTCACAATTAAAAAGGACAACACAAAGGATTATTCACATGCACTATTGAGGCATCTCTGGAAAGTACTTTGTATATGTTCTGCCCTTAAGGGATTCGATTCTGTTCTTCATTATTAGCCTAGATGTGAAACTGCACCATTTTCAGGTGCTCCAGGCAGTTCAAAACACCAAAGGAGGCCAAGTGAGGATAAACAACTCAAACATCTCCTATAAACAATTAGCATTACTGATGAACACAGGTAAATCAGCTCACAATGGATTTCTGCTCCTAGCAGGAGGTCAGGAATCAGCTCTGTAATTTACTGTTTGTCTCACACAACATCCTGTGCTCTCAGTGTAGTCAGGGGATGTGAGGATGTGCCACAGGGATAGGAAAGGTGTCAGAGAGCATGGGCTGCAACAGTGATGACAAAAGGGGAACAGACACAAGGGAAGTCAAAATAACCAACACACCAATGGTGAAAAACCGAACCAGACTCCTTCATCGAAGTACGGTGACTGATCATGACACATCCTCTGCTGCAGGATTCTGGGTATTTATTTACAAAAGGATGAAGGCCATTCTCCTGCTCAGGATAAACGCTTCTCCCTTAATGCCTATCCCACGCCCGAACCCATGGTTGGAGTTTCTTGAACTCCTATTCTCCTCTCCATCTGACAACGATCCAAGACCTATGAAGTTTTTTCCTTGCTTTAAATTCAGCCTAAAGCAGTTACATTTGACAAAGGAAAATCCCATTGGCCCGAGCAGTGGTGACCTATGGCAGGTCGGCTGAGGCCAGAGCACGGCGTGTGAAGGCGGTTCAGCTGAGGAAGCTGCATTTGTAATCAGATGAGGAAACTGGGCACGGTTCCCTCAAACCGAACAATGCAGTAATTTACTTGGGAATCTAAAGAGATGTCAATTACCGTGAGCCCAGAACACCACGAGTGTTTTTTTCAGAATGAACTTTTTTTTTTTAGCTCCTGAGGAAGTCATCAGAGCACGGAAACTCTAAGGTGCTGCTGCACGCCCTGTGAAGGGCCAAGAGGGAGCTGAGCCCGGCTCCTGCCCCAGCCTTGGAAGGGGAAGATTTGCACCATGAAGATGGAAACAAACTTACTTTGGTAAAACACTTGTCTGGCTAGCTGTCTATAGGTCAAGGACAGCAAGAGGCTGCAGTCTGCTCACATAAGCAGTCTCGCCACTTTTAAACAGCTTTGCCACTCATTTATACATTTCTCCAAGTGCACTCAATCAGGAAAAGCAAAAGATTGCTTTGCAAAAATTCCTCTGGGTGATTCCTGGGAAGACGACAGGCATGGTCTAACAGGCAGGTTTTCAGCTGGTGTCAACCAGTGACTTTGCTCCAATACCCCGGGATGCAGGGTACAATGCCAACCGTTGCTCCTGGGGCAGAGAGAAATTCTACTCTTCCTGAGGCAACACACGATTTACAATAAGACTGATTTGTCCCAATTTCATCACAGCTATCTTCTATCTCTAACACTACAAGCAGCGAGGAGGACTGGCTTCCATGAATTTGTAAGTAGTGTCAATCTCCTGAACAGAGCAAACGCTCCTCTGGAGAACCAACAGGCCCAACATTCATCATCACAGAACATCCCCAGCACTTCTGCAAGTGCCTCAGCAGCACACGCCGTAGCGTGGATCCCAGCAGTGCCCTGCTTTGCCAACTTCAAAGGATTTCACTCTTTGCCTCTTGCACGCCCTGGGAAGCTCAGCTTTGTCTGGTATTTTGTAAGCACATTATTATTTAGTCAGCATTTAACTCTGATTATTGTGGGGAAACCAGCAAACGAGCAGGACTACCAGCAGCGTGATCGGAAACGCACCCGGCTGCGGCTGTGCTGCTCACAAGCTGTCTTGTCTTGGCTGTCCCCACGTCACCTGGTGAGCAAACTTGCCTGGACGTCATCCTACGCTAAATATGCAACAGAAAATAACCGCTGAAACTGGAAGGTGCTCAGACACCACAGCGACAGGCACAGTCTGAACACACAGAAGAGAAAACAGTCTCGCTTAAGGGCTTCAATTAGCTTCCAACTAAGACGATTACAACATTTCCTAGGGGGCAAGGAATCCATCAAAGAGAATCAAATCAAACCACCCAGCTGCACGGGCATCCTGGCTATGAACTGTGTCCGACGTCTTCTGTGCAGGTCTCCACTCCCTGGCCACCCCAGCAGCACATTCTCCAGCACAAGAGAAGTGCGGTACAATTCCCTTTGGCAGCCTGGCTCTCCTGTGAGAGGACAGACTTGTCCTGCCTGCTCTCTGCTTCAGTGCTAGATACTGGCCAAGGAACAGGGCTCTGCCTTTTCGAAGCAAATGGTATTTTATTCCCACTGCATTTTTTTTTCTATGTCACTTCATGCATCTTGGAAACTTTCCGGAGGCTTCCAGCATTCTCACTCATGTTTTGTACAGAGAAAAGCAAAAAATGAAGGGTGAGGTGGCCTTTGTAACAAATGCGTTGCATCACAGGCTCTGCCACTTGAGACCAGAGCCCACTCTGGCTGCCGTGACCCACAGGAACAAATCCCTCAGCCACAAGCCACAGCCCAACAGCCGACACCGCCTAAAACTGAATCACCATTTTAAAGGATTATTAACTTCCAGCTGCGTTCAGCCTAACTTCCTTTGTGCAAGAGTGTGTTTAATTGCACAGATTCTAATTTACTGTTGCAGAGCACAGGCCCAACTCCAAGGATAAATTAAAATAACAGCTCCATGGGAAGTTTGGAATTTAACTTTCTGACTTATCTGATCTGATGCAGATACAAATATTTAAATCCAGCCAAGGAAACAAACAGCCTGTTTCTAAGAAGTTCCAGCTGGAATGGGGAAAAAGGATTTAGCAGGAAGAGCGGCTGCAACAATTAGTGCACTGTCATACTCCTCGCGGGCACGGATCGTCAGTGAAGCAGGGCTGAAGGGCTGGCATGCTGTACTCCTCCTCTGCAAGACTGGGTTTAGGTTTTTGGTGGGGTTTTTTTCCCCTTTAGTGAAAAACTACTCTGGTACATTGAGAATAAGAGGTTTTACTTTTAAATCTCCTTTGTATAATTCCTCTGTTCAAGGGTGAGAGGTAAGCACCAAGCCTGCTGAGTGAGACACACTGAGTCTGGTCTGAGACTCCCTGCCAAGGCAGTAATGTCTCTTTTATTTTGTTCTTGTAATCTTGACTGATTCTGTGCTCCTGTCTGCAGATTAGGCTGGGATTCATCCCACCCTCCCTGAACTGGAAAGAGGTGTCCCAGCCCAGCCCACAGTCCCACTCATGCTCACTATAACCTCTGGGGAGAGGCGAGCGTCATCTGCAATGGCTCATCCCACCCCTACATCAATGCACTTTACTTTTGTTGAGACAGATCAAAGTTAAATTCAAACTGAATTTTAAAAAGGAAATTAAAGAAATACTTGTTTTAAATTTTGAACTCTGAAAGTTCAAATCAGCTTTCTAATAATCTGTTTTCTTCAGGCAAATAAACAGAGCTCAAATGTTTAGCACAACCGCATCCCGTGAGTCAGGCACAGACACACAGCAAAACTGCTGCCAAGGAAAACACTCAGCTTTTGGGATACTCCCTGCTGCTTGCGAATGCAAGCAAGCCACCACCAGAGAGGCTCAGGCTGCCCCACGAGAGGAGAAGGGAAGGCCAGAGGAGAAGGCAAACACAAACAGCATGGCCACTGCCTGTGGGGCCAGAGCTGGGTCTGGCAAGGCTGTCCCGGGAGGGCAGGCGTGCCACGCCAGGGCTGGTGCTTGCCATGTGCTCACTGCACACGTGGAGGTGGATGCTGGCACGGGTGCTCCTGGCCAGAGTGGAGGGCAGGTGGCTGGGACAGGCCAGAGGTCACCGTGACCTTCGCTGCAGGTTGGTTGGCCAACGGCGCCTCCTGCCCTTGCCCCAGCCCAGCGCTGCCCCACTGACAGACAGCCCCATCCCAGGGCTCCGGCCACCCCTGGGCCCCTGTGGGTGACAGAGCAGTTCTCTTTCCTAGTTCTGGAATCCCCAAAGTAAGAAGAATATGGAACTGTAGGAACGGGTCTACCGGAAGGCACTGAGATAATACAAGGGCTGGAGTATCTCTGCTATAAGGACAGGTTGAGAGAGAGTTGGGGTTTTCAGCCTGGAGAAGAGAAGTCTCTGGGGAGATCTCAGAGCAGCCTTCCAATATCTTAAGGGGGAGCTACAGGAAAGCTGGGGAGGGACTTTTTGCAAAGGCTTGTAGTGATAGGATGAGGGGGAATGGCTTTAAGTTGGAAGGGAGATGATTTAGAAACTCTCCACTATGAGGGTGGTGAGACACTGGCACAGGTTGTCCTTGTTCAAGGCCTAATTGGATGGGGCCTTGAGCAGCCTGGTCCAGTGGGAGGTGTCCCTGCCCATGGCAGGCAGTTGGAACTGGATGATCCTTAAGGTCCCTTCCAACCCAAACCATTCTGTGATTCTCTGCTTCCTTCAGTACGCTGCAGGGAGGGGAGCTGGCACTGTGCCCTTGGAGTGTTACTGGGGTTCTGCTCCTGCACACAGGAGCCCACATCCCAGCTGCCTTCCCCAACCCTCCCTCCCAGCCAGTGCAGTGCCAGGTTCCTGCCATGCCCCAGCCCTCCATGTCCCCCTGAAAATCAGCTCCACCACCCTTAAGGCTGCTTGTGAGTGGGAAGCCGCAGAGACAACATTCGGACAAGAGAGTTCAATTCTCTGCAACAAAACTGGCAGGACAAGCAGAGGGCTGCTCCCTGCACGCTCATCGAAGCCAGCCCAGAGGGAACACAAACAGAGAGGCAGCTTCTGAAACACTGCACACGCGAGAGGTTACCACAGCAGCTCCACAATGTCAGTGTGCACACAGCACAGCAGGTAAACCAGAGCTGTGCAGATACAGCTCCCTGCGGTGCGACAGTCCCCAACACCAGGATGGGAATAATGAGCCATTAACTGTCAGAACTTCTGCATTTTCACTTCACTGAATGATTAAACACACTGCAATTACATCACCCAAGATCCCCTTCAGCCCCAGAGGGTGGGCACACAGAACAGCACAGGCACACCAGAGTAGTCGGGCCAACAGACCTGATCCCAGCTATTCTGATTCCCAGAACGCATCCATGCTGGGAAAAGCAATTCAAAGGCAGCACTGAAATGGACCCTCAGTGGCATAAACTTAAAAAGAAACAAAATGTGGGTCTGAATCCATGAATTACCTCTAGACCATCATAAAAAGTAGCTCACAATTCTTAAGATGACATGACAGTAGTTTAAAATTCCTAGTGATTTACAGAAATATTGGTACACATGCCCATAGGTAGCACAAAACCGCACTGCACCTAAGCCTCAAAGCATTTCACAACAAATCCAGAGAAGAGGGAGAGGAAGGATCAGCCATCCACTCCAATATCCTCAAAGAGAATTTTAAGCGGTCTGCCAAAAGCACAGTATAAAAACGCTGCCAGCGAGAGCAGAGTCCGCTCACAGACAGGTCTGCACCTGCACCAATATTCACAGCACATCAGCTACCATGCCAGAAACAGCTCCATTCCTGACATCATGACTCCAAACTCAACTCCCAAATGTGAGAGCAGGCAATCAGGTCGCCCCATCTCCCTTACTGTGAATGGAAGCTCATCTCTAACAACACCAGCCTGCTGGAAACCAAAGGTAAGGCTCAGATCTTTTTTAACACCCATTGGGATGCAAAACAACCATAACTCCTCAAAGAGCCTCTTTAAAGCAGCACAGATTGTTTCCTTTTGTTTGCCAAGCTCCAGGTTTTTCCCTTTTGTTTGCCATCCTCTAGTGGCTGGGCACCATTAGAATTTGCCCTATCTAAAGGTTCCAAAAAAGAAGTCACTGGTGATGACTAAGGAGAAGGGCTGAGCTGGTCTAATTCTGAAAGATAAGGAGTAATCACTGACTCTCTAAAGTAAAGTTGATGCAAGTAGTCAATGTCCAGTACATCTGAACACAGGAATTAAATGGCATTTGAGAGAGACTGTGGAAAATGCGAAGAAAGTGAGGAAAAAACCACGATGCCTACTGTGGAAAAGCCCATTGTAAACAGTTCTTCTCACCTGTTATTCCAGTAGAAATGTACGAAGTCTATTTGCTCTCTTCTTTTGCACCATAAATTTAGCAACTCTACCATTTTCCAGCTGAATTTTTATTGCATTGCATCCTATTGATTACACAGTCACAGAAGATAGCTACAAGAACTTCTGTTGTGCTACCATTAAACATTTTTACAAATATATATAGAAAACACACTGGAAGAGAACAAATCAATGCAAAAAATGGACAAAACTGCTGACACTGTAAAACACAAGACAAACAACAAGCAAACCTTTACTTGACTCAGCCTGCAAACACAACCGCATTTTATCTGTACTTTCTCCCAAGTTCATTCTTGGTTCTCCATCCACACAGAGCTTCATCCTCCAACCCCAAATTGCAGTCTTTCCCTGCCTCCAAGGAAATAACCTGTAGACCATCTCCATCTCATCAAAACTTTCAGACATTCAAAACCTTAACAGAAGTCTGTCTGTTTGGTTAAGCAAACAGAAAACTTCCCCAAAAACATATGGATTAAAATTCACCTTAGTCCAAAAAGAAGCAGGTTAAGTTTACACAGCCTGGGCATCTCTCTTTCAGATCATCTGAATTATCTGTACACTAAGGTGGGGTCACTTTTAGTCCCTCACCATCGCTGGTACGGATGACTTGCAGTTAACCAGGAACTTCTAGTATAAGGAGACAGCACAAAACAAGTGTTCCTAGAAGATCCAAATGTTGCCTCCCTGGCAGGGGGGCTGGAACTGTATCTTTAAGGTCCTTCCAACACAAACCATTCTATGATTCTGGAAATCTGGAGTTTATAGACTATGCTTGCAAGGGGGGAAAAGGAGGAACAGAAGTCTTCCTTGCCCCTTTTTCCTTTGCAATACAGAAAGCAGACAAGTAACTCAGTTTAAGCAGACAGCACCATTCTCTGGTTTCAGCAGAAAAAGTGCTATACAACAGGAGCTGAGAATCACCCGAACGCTGCACGTACCTGGATGTATCGCAAGGCACTCCTTAGGACACTGAGGTTTGAGGTCTTCTTGTCATCTACGTTGGGGATGTTGCGTTTTAATGTCTCAAAGCACTCTTTCAAATGTGCACGTCTAAAGAAAGCACAAGTGACTTGTTGGTTTGAGGGAGCACACACCAGAAATCAATTTAGCAGAGGGCTAGAGCTTAATTGGGGCCTTAATCCAGCAAAGCACTCACACATGTGCATAGCAGTCACCCAGGCAACTCACATGCTTGCAGCCAAACCAGCCCAACCCAGCAGAGAGACCACAGGGCTGTGTGCCTGGACTCCAGACTTTGTTAGAAAACCATTGTACTATCTTAAATGGAATATCTCATCTCCCTGTGCTGTCATTTCCACTTTTACTGTATCTCAAATTTAGCTATTAGAGTTAAGACTTGTAAGAATTTTGGATCAGGAATTGGTCTTCATTCTATATTCACCCTGCACACCAGCCCCTGACCTCAGCTAATTTATTACTTTAAATCGAAAGAGAAGTTACACTGTTATGCACGTGGGGATTTACTTTGCAGGATCAGGGCTCTGCAGAGTTATTGTAATGCAATTACACTGTTAAGTAAAACATACTGGGAAGCAAGAGATGCAGAACTGAGCTATAAACAAGCAAAGCAATACTGCAAGATTCATTAAAAATCACTAAGAATTTTGTTCAAGTTATTTGTTAAAAAACAAACAAACACCAAAGCCAAACAAATATTGACAAACTACAGGCCAAAAAGAAAAAAAAAAGGGAAGGGGAATTACAATAAAAACCCCAAACCCCTGGCTTTCTACGCACCTGTTCTTCTCCAATTTATTATGTACTTCCCTGGTCCCAACCCTGTAACCCAAACAGAACAAAGAAACTCAGTGTAAAGTTTAAAACTGCCATTCAACCTGTACTTTCAGCAGTGCGTGTGGCGAGGACATACAGGTAAATATTTAAAAAGATGTTCAGATATTGCCATTTAATTACTGGTTTCATATGTATTTCTACCTATATTATATCATGATAAAATCCATACTTCATACGCATATTAGATGGGATAAGCATTATGCATGTACTGCACACAAGATACAAACAGGTATAATGTGTGTGAATACAGCTCCTACCAGCAGCAGGGAAAGACACAAAACAGGAATTCAGGAATTGGATATATTTATACAGTACTAGATAGCCCAGATTCTGACCCATTTCTGATCTATGCCTACACTCCAGTGGGGTAAACTTCTGCCGTTTCAAATTAAAGTTTACAGGACTTGGCAGATGTACTTCAAACCGCTTTAGGTTTTTACTGTGCCTGAAATAACACAGCTGAGCATAAATACGGAATGAAGTAATCCAGGACTCCTCCGGTCACTGCTAAAGGAAGAATCAGGGTAAGCTTCAGGTTTTGGGGGTTCTGGTCTGTCCCCACCCTCTGAATCACAGGAATACCTTTAGAAAAGCCAAAGAAATTCACATTATCTTAGTTTTTCAGCTGCAGTGGTGACAAAGTACATTAGTACACATGCAGAGATTTTGGCTATCTTCATAGGCTACGATTAGTAATTATTTGACTATGGCTGAAAATACACCAACACTGAGGTAAGCATTTCAGGATGTACCTTAATATTTAATAAATATTCAGGTATTTAAAAACAAATATCTGCCAGCCTTTTCTCATGAAACATTCACAAGCTGAAGAAGTAATCTTATCTGTGCTTATGTCTCAAGTAGCAATTCTGGGGAGCCAAGGAGCATGTACCTTGGGGTAACCCATTAAAATGCATTTCAGAAAACCTCTGCAGCTCACTCAGCATCAGATGGTTATTTGTCTGGTGTGCCTATGCCACAGGCTCTAGAAACCCTGTGTGGTAAAATGCTCCAATTATGGCAGAGACACAGTGGTGATGCTGCACTTTGCACTGGGACAACAGCCCTCTCAGCCTCCCAGGAGCAAAGCTCAGCATGAGAGCAGTAAGAGCAGTTTTGCCAGAGCAGCCACAGCCACACCACCACCTGCTGCCAGGATCGCTGCTGCTCCGACAGCAGATCTTCCCACAGCCCTTGCTGCAAACCCCTGGGCCCTGGAATACCCCCCTACACCCATCTGAATCCCACAGCAACATCAGCCACAGGTTTGCCTGATTAAAGCACAAATACTCATATTGTTTCTGCAGCTGTTTTCCAGACAAGCTCTGAAGATCACAATCTATCTTGGAGGAATCACACTGGCATTTTACAAAGGCCATTATCTTTCCAAATTCTTATCTACATCACTTCTGCTGTTTCCCTCTATACATTTGGGGATCTCTACACCCCAAAAGACACATTTTTTGTCCTCTACATCTCACATCTCTTCCTGCTCCCACAAGATGACACTGAAACTACTGCTCCTTGCATGGAAGCTGTCCGCTGGGAAGGTCAGCATCAATTTGCAGCTTTGGGCTTCTCTCACAACTGGGTTACAGCAGTTCTGCATTACAGCTCATAGCAAATGCTGTAAGGACCAGAAGACCTGGGGAAAAGAAGCGCAATGCCATGTCCTGACCTTCTGATACATTCAAAATACCACGCTCCAGCAAAACGCGAGACCAGACTTTGACTGACCAAACTGTTTCTCCCCAGCAGGTCACTCCTGCATTTTGTCTGTCTCCTCTGCTTGTACTTGCCAGGCTGGCTGGACAGGAGTGACCAGCAGGGCCTCCAGCTCCACTGGGGTCTGTCTCAGCACAGCAGCCTGAGCCACACTGGAGTGGGACAAGGATGCACAGCAAGAAGGGAACTCCAGCTGGCGTTTCATCCAGTAGCACCTCCTCTGAACCTTTGGCAAGAACCCCACCCTTCCCTAGAACAAGGGGTACATTCGCTTTACTGTGCTCCATGGGCAGGACAGACAGAGTGACATTCTGCCCAGCCTCCACAGGATTACCACTGCTGCAAAGAGCTATCTGCCAGCTGCAGGCAGCGGGGAGAACGGTCAGAGGTTTACACAATATGGCTCAGGAGGAAGGACTGAACAGATCCAGGTCATTTATCCTGCAGGAAGGAAGACTTAGGGGCCAAGGGAAACAGGTAAAAGTTTGCAGCAAAGAAGGGAATGATCTGTTCTCCCAATCCACAAGAAATAATACCAGACTACGTATCAGTATACTCCGGTCTGGAAACAACCACCTAAGGAGAAGACAGAGTTTCCATAGCCAAAGTCCTTAAGAACAAGTCAGACAAACACTAACCTGGAGCAACACCAGAGTCACAAATCCTGTTCGAGGGTGAGGACAGATTAAACAGCCTTTAGTCCCTTCCAGCTGAAATTCTGAACAAGTAGGAGGCCCTTAGCATTTACAGCACTAAGAACTGAGAGAGCAACTAAGGCGGTCTCTGTCCTGGGAAATAAAACCTTCCAGATTATAGCCCAGTTTTCAAGAAAGTTCCTGCAAGCAGCATTGCTGCTCAAAACTTCCCTGACCAGTATAAGCAGATATCTTTTGCCAAACATAACACCAGATGCCACCCGAGATCAGACAGGCAGTGCTGGGACTTGCTCCCTAATACAGTTCTGGCTTAGAAAAAGAAATACTTGTACAGAATCCTACAGTGGGTAGTCAGCATGGAAAAATAAAAACCATCAAGCTAAGAAACCTTGCTATCAAAGAAACATACATCCAAACATCCACGGATCTTGGTATTTCTGATCTGACAAATCTTTGCAAAAGCAGTAGCTGCTCCAGGTTGATGCAGCTTTCAGTATCACTTTTGTCTGGTCCCTCTCAGAAGCTTCCACACACAAGGTGCACTCACCCTCCAGGTCTCTTCTTCTGCTCATTTGGTTTTGCATCTTCTGCTGGCGCCAGCTTCAGAGCCCCGAGCTGCGGGGGTGCTCCCGGGTGCTGCAGGGGTTGGTGAGGCTGGGGCTGGATGGGCTGCTGGACCACATGGTGCTGGGAGATGGCCAGGACCGGCGTCGCGTAATGCTGGAGCTGCTTTGGGCTGCCCGATGGCGGTGTAGCAGCTTTCCCATCCGGAAGAAGTGGTCCTGGTGGCCTCTGGATGACTGGCGCAACCGAAGACGCTTCCTTAGTGACACTGGGAGTGCTTATGAGGGGCTGGTGGCGTTGCACGAGCGGTGGGGACAGGGCCGTCTGGGCTGTTTGCTGGGGAGGGCTGGTGACAACAGGGATGGGAATGACTGAAATGGGGGCTGCGAGGGGTGGGGGCGGTGGAGGGGCCGGGGCCGGAGGGGAGATGGGCACCAGCAGTTCGCTCCGGGGCTCCTCTGGGGAAATGGCACTGTTTGCCCGCGGCGCGCTGGCCTTGCCGGCTGCCTTCTGCTCCTGCTCCCTCTCCAGGCGGAGCTTCTCGTGCTTCTCATTCTCCTCTGAAAGAGAAACACAGACAGTGATTAATGGCTCTTCCCTGACCTTCCCCATCCGCAGGCCTCTAACCAGGCTGGCAATCAACTGCCTGTGCTGCGGAGAGGAAAGTGGGGACCTTGGGGGCTAATGCAGCAAAACCCACAACACGATCTTTACCCATGGCAGGACCTGCGCCCCTGGAGATCCATCCTGCATCCCAGCCATGCTGCACCTTCCACACATTGTCCTTTCACTCCAGCACACGCTATTTCAATATAAAACACACGCTGCCCCCACATTCAGCTCTTGAGAATCAGCAACTGAGGTGACTCCTGGCTCTGCCACTGTTTGCAGCAACAGTGATGTCTCTGGAGACACCATGATCACAGCAGCAGATGAAAAGCAACGCGCCATCCGACCAGCCTCCTTCTGCCCCATCCCAGCACCATGTGGAGAGACATGGCCTGACCCAGCCACTGCTCACTCCCAACATCCAGACCCATAAATTGTAAGCCTTTCTACCAAGGGAAAAGATTATTGAGTTGAACAAGATCAATGGACCTCTGAGAGCAGTTGCAGGACTGCGAATCTGAGCCGGCTCCTTGGAGCGACCTGGTGTAGGTGCAGGATAAGTCCCTGCCAGCCCCTGCACAAGCCCGCAGAGATGGACTCAGCACCCCAAGTGATGCCGACTTCTACAACACGTTCCCCGAGCCCTCCCTGCCTGTGTCCGTATGTAAACACACTGTTGCGCCCTATTGTACAGCAGAAGAAACCAATCTACAACAAAACACCTGTAATTCTTCCTTTTCTGGTTTTAAATTGGCACAGAGCTATTGAGTATTTCACAAGGTGCCCTGTGACAGCCCCAGCCAATACCACCAATCCCTTCCAGAGAGGAAAGGACAAGCCCAAAGAACAGCCTCAACTACAGCATCCCAAGAAAATACTGTGCATTTCAGGACTGCCTCCTAAACTAGAGCCTGGGGGTGGGGACAAAAGGAATCCCTGTGAGCCAGGCACCTGCTGCTCCAAGCACTGACCCAGGACACCCAACAGCCGAGACAAACGGCAGCCACAGGAGCTGGCCATGAACCCATCAGCCATGCAGGACAGGGCAGGCTCCTTAGGTTAAAGCACCGTATATTTTATACCATCCAGTGTGAACCTGAGCTCAACAGACATTACGCTGATGCAAACCCATCAGGGCACTTCTCTATTGCTGTGGATTTTATTCAAGCCCCTAAACGTGGCTTTGATGTGTGTACGTTCCTATACATTTTCAGAACACCAGACAAAGTAAATGAAACCTGTGTGGCCAGACTAGCAAAATAAACCTCATTAAATGTGATCCAGGTCTTCAGCTTTAACTGTGTGAACATGGCACAAGTGAAATTTATTTATACAAGTCCTGTGGCGCCAGTGGCCCCCACATCTCGACATCTCACAACCTTAATCAAATATCTCCAAACTTGCTGTCCGTGAAGCTCCACAGACCCCATTCCTCAATGCCTCCAAGGAATTACAACAAGAAATGCTGCACCAACAGCATGCTCAGAGCTGCGACTTCTTCACAGCAATATACAAATATTTGGAAAATAAACCCTTACTTCAACAAGCAAAGGATCAGAGAAATGACGCACAGGTTCTGGTATCCTGTGTTATAATACAGAGTGGTCAGGATCAGGTAATTCAGAGAAAGCTCTAAGAAACATCCAGAAAGAGCCTGTCCACAGGAGGAGCTTGGGCTTGGCCAGAACACTGGAGTGTGTATTTAGGAAATCTGACAGAAATGCATGTATACCACAATCTGGAATTGCCAGGTTACACTCAACCCCCCAATTATCTTCAAGAAGCAGCTATATTATTTTAAATACAAGAGGAAAAGGCCTCCTGTGAGGGGACCTCTCCAGGCAGAGCTGCCCAGTCCTCCCCAACACCCAAGAGTCCCTGCTGCAGGATAGCAAAACCCGCAGCAGGAATCCTCCCAACACAAACAACATAAATCTTAGCTACCGATGATTTCACACCGGTTCAATCGAACAACACTAATAACTAATCAGTAGAAGCCCTTTGTCCGCAGCTCTTTTGCTCCACTTTGCTGCTTGGTTTGCAGCCAGAGGCAATACGCTGGCCCTGGCACAGGCCGCAGGAGGAAATTCAACCCCGGTGACCTGCTGACTCATGGTGTCCCCTACGCGCGTGCTTGGCCGCGCAGCCAGCGCCGGGGCGGCACAGGCATCTGGGAGAGCACCCCGGGTGCCAGCCCCTGCCCGGTGGAAGCCCACACAACTTCCATCCAGATGCAAAACTGCACCGTGCTGGACAGGAGGGGAAGCAGCAGAGAGTTGATTAATGGAAGCTCCTGGCACTGCTTGAGGTCTGATGGTGAGAGCAGAACCTGCCCATGCTGAATTCACTCCCACACTGGCTGCTGGCGGTGACATCACGGCAGCAGAGGACGGCATCTAGGAAGGAGACCTGCTGCTGCTGTCTGCACTGATGGCAATGCTTTTCCAGTGCATGAGCAGGAGCCAGCAGTGGAATTCCTAGGAGTAATCTTCATTCGTCGGGAAAGCCGAGAGACCAGGAAAGTGAGGTTACAAGCACACATCACTGATCAGAAATATTTATGTAAATGCCTCTGCGAAGCAGGTGCAGCCCTGGGGCTGCTGACAGGCTGCCAACACGGCCTTTGGTGCTGCAAATCCTGAGCTCCCTGCAGCTAAAGAGTCGTTTCAAGGATTTTTTTTTTTCTTAGCCAAAATCTGACACCAGTAAGACACTGTCCTCTGTGTCTGACTTGTCCACAGGCAAAAAGGAACCACACTATTGAACCCACCACCACAGTAGGAGAGGAGTGAAGGGTCACTAAGCCTTCTCTTGCGAAAGCAAGCATCGCTTCAGGACAGAAACATGAACTATGAAGATCTCTGTCTTCTGGTCACTTCATACTCACACCTTGCAAGCAAACTAAAGACACGCTTTATAAAAGCCCTCAAGAGCCCATTGTTCTCCCATATGCAATAAGTTCACTCACTTTCCTTCACAAATCCAAAGTCAATGTCTGATAACCAGCGTCGTGTGCCCAGACACACGCGTGGCTCAGTCTTCCATGCGCTGGGCATGTGGTAGAGCAGCTGCAAGGCCAGTGTGTAGGAAGTGCACAAGGCTCAGGGCATTTTCCTGGGCTCAGAGAGACAGCTGGACAGCAGGTGTACACCAAAATTATGTGTAATTTTTACTCATTCTTGACTGTCTCATCAAAGGGATTGAGGACTGAACAAATCCAGGGAATAAACCAGCTCTGCAAACCCATGGAGGCTCTGGACCACCACCAATGCATGAGGAGACAAGGAACCTCAGCCTGCCCACACCACCTGCCAAATGGCCCACCTTGTGAGAGCAGAGGATTTCAACCCCCCGGCCGAGCCACTGAGGCCGTACACCGTAAAGACGCACGACAGCAGTGCCAGCAGCAATGGGACAGAACACCAGTCTCATCACAAGAGAACACAGGAACAGGGTCAGTGCCCCTGATTAGCAGATGCTGCTATTTTAGGATCCCCGATGGTCCAGGAATACACAGTGCCATGCTCTCTTAACTTTCTTACCTACTAATCTGCTGGGTTTAAATTTAACTCTTCCCTTCTGCCTGCCCTGGAAATGCCACCCCTCTGTAAAAGCAGGCACTGCCAGCAGCCACGCAGGCAGGACCACATGTGCCTCCTGCTCCAGCATGACCTGGCTGTGGTCAGGCTATAGCATACAGCCCTCCAAAAAGTGTCTCCCCCAAAAAAAGTCCCACCCCCCCAAAAGCATGCTTTTAAGGAACATCAGTACAGTTTTTAATGCTTCTATTTCGTAGCAGGGACACTACCATAAATCAGAATTTATCAAACAGCACATTCTTTTGCAAAACCAAGCAGCTCAGCCTTCTATATGCTAAAAGGTCCCTAGTGCAGACAGGGAATATTGACTCCATGAACTGTCAGGCACTAGGAGTTCTGCAGTGTAACTTTCTGAATAGCCTGAAGTGTTTCTCCAAATCATTCAATGCTTCTGGGAGCTTTTAACATGAACCACAACACACCAAGAGAAGGTTCTGCAGCAGCGTCACCCACAGGAGTCACTCCTGGTCTGTACCAGGAAAGCATTGCAGACAGAGAAGCTCCAGAGGTTTTGCATTCCCGAGGCTGTCCTGCCACTTGGGGAGGGGACTGCCACACTGAGAGGAAGGGCAGGCTGGAGCCTGAAGGCTGGTTTCTGTTTCTGCAGGTCCCAGACTTCACAGGGGAGAACCACAAAAGGGGAGATAAGAACAGAGTCAGCAGTACTGGAGACCAGTAAAGCTCAGCCTGAGCCAGGCTACTGAGTCATAACCCAGGCTGCTGACGCAAGAGGCCACACTAGCAAACAGCTGTGAGCACCTGGAGTGCTGAGACCCCTGTAAAACTGTAACCCCTGTCTCTGAGCCCCTGCGAATTTTGGTTGATGGTGGCACAACACAAGCCAAATTTTTCTCTCCTATCTTTGCTAAACCCAGTGTTCAGTGTCCGTCCCTTCACAGCACTGCCTCTCCACCAGTAAGGCTAAATTGTATTTCAAAAGCATGCTGTTCACAAAGGATACTGAAATGCCTCATGGTTAGAAGTCAGAAGCTTGTGACACACTCCAGAGAAGTGAGAGCTAAGCCAGCCCTGCTGGGATTTCAGTTTCAGGGTTTGAGAGACCGATACTCCCTGCTGAGTTGTCTTCACCACAACATACACACTTCACACCTCGTCCACAGACAATGCTACTCCCTAATAACAACAAAAATACTCAAATCTTCATTTTCTCAGCCAGAGGATGACACATTTATGTAATAGGTGTAAAAGCAAAGAAAAAAAATCAGCCTTCAAATAAACAATCCCTCCTTAGCACCAACAGATACAGAGCATTAGTGGTTTCAGCGTGATGGGCTTATCTCTAACTCTTAGAAATCAAAGTGACCTCAGCATTCAAACCTGAAATAAATAAGAGAAATGAGATGATCCTCTTGCCTGATAAAACCTATGGAGCAGACAAGCTGGATTCCAACTTTGTGGAGACAGATGGCTTACAAAGAAGTGAGCATTTCCCTTCAACAAAATCATTGCAGCTTCTGGAATGCAGAAAGGAAGGTTGGAAAGACCTTCAAGAAATCCTGTAGTTCACCTCCCAAGCCCCAAAGAATAATCAACCATAACTACATAACACCCGGCAGAAGTTTCTCAAAGCAACAACTTCCCTAATCTCTATGGATAATTTACATTGTGCTTTAATTTGCTATCCCAGTGCTCAACTGAAACTCTGCACCAGCTCCAGACAGTCATTTTAGCTGCATTTTAGATAACTAACTCATAGTGAACAGAAGAAAGGAACAAAGGACCTGGATTTAGCAGTACTACAAAGGAAAAGAAAACAGATCAAGACTGCTAAGAAAATAAAATCATTGTGGGTATATACACAGAGCATCCCAGTGCCTTTAAGCCGTAACAGTGCAGAACACACTGTGCACTTTCTCTGCTGCAGCACGGAAACTTGCCAGGCTGGAACGATGTAAAACTCCTGGCACTCCTTTTGGCAAAGTTTGGATAATGAGCAGAAAAGCACCAGTTCTGACTGGTGGAGTGGACACCACCAGCACACTTCTGACCACTGAGTCCACTCCATTGCCTGAGGAACTCACCTCAGCAGACAACTAGCAGAGTTGTTCCCATACCAGAAATTGTGATGCTTTTCCACAGGGCATCACCATTTTTAAGAAATAGGGAGGCAGAGTAACATGCTCTGATAAGCAGTATTTCCAAGTTGAACTGCTGCCGTGTTGACAGTTCAGAGCAAAATGTGACACCCCACTGGCTCCAACACACAGGAGGAATCCCCTTCTTGCCCCATACATTGTGACACCCTGCAGCCTACAGAAACACAGCCAAGAAGCCAAGGACCATGTGCTTTATACAGACTGGTTGGAAAAGAATGGTAAACATGAGCAGACTTAATAAACCCTGTTGTGAACGAAACAGAAAGCCCAGACACTTGATATGCCTGCAGAAGTGATCCTGAGACCCCACCTTGCCCACCGTTTGCAAGCAGATCTCTGACCCTCAGCATGCAAGTGGCCTACAAGCTTCTTCAAGTCAGACAATGCACTGCCTGCACTTCACACACACCAGAAACTGAAGCAAACACAGGCTCAATGACTTCATGTTACACGCTGAGTCATGGCAAAACCAGATCTGTTGGTTAATTACCAGCCTGTTCGGTAAGCGTATTTGCTCAGCAGCAGTTCACGTACTGTTCCTCGATCCTCGTGATGAGAACGACAGCCCACTGCCACACCCTCATCCCAGGGCTGTGACAGGTGTTGTTTTCACTGGCTGCTCACACAAGTCAGCTCTCTTCTCAAGGAAATGAATGGAAATGTGCAGGTTACCCTTCAGAATCATATCCCCAGACTTGAAAGAGTAAGAGATAAGAATCCAAACAAGGATATTTGCCCATCAAAACACACTGCACGTGCACCGGAGTCATGAGTTTTCCTCAATCACTCGAACTGGCTGCACGAGGGCAGTTATCCCCTGTCATCTCTAAATTCACACCAACATTGCAAGAGGTCAGTCTTCCCAAAGTTAACATCACTAAGAGTCAGCATGCCTGCTCCCAAGGGGAAGTTCAGGTTCTCGGAGCAGGTCACATCCAGACACACTACAGCATCACTGCAAGTCTGACCACCTTCACAACAAAATCATTGAACCTACAGCATCCTCTGCCGATGGTCCTGGCACACACTAGGCATGTGTTCCTCATCACAAACACTTGGTATGGTCTTTTTTTCACTCAGCTTCCTGAAAATGAACAAGAGCTCAATCTACACCACACCTAACCCAACAGTACGTCCTCGCTAGCCAGATCCTGCCATTTGGCCACTGTAATTTTAATCAAAGAGAACAAAGCTAATACAAACCAGAGCCACAGACTTGTCTGAATGCTTCAAGCTGTCAGCTGGTAGCAGGAGATCTTCCAGACGGAGATACCTGCTCTACCTGACTGTATGACATCAACTGATGTACATAAGGTGCTGCCGTGTCCTCTCAGGCCTTCTCTTGTGATGATGTGACTACATAAAGAGAAACGGATTGTGCAGACAATATTGGATTTGGGAAGGGTTCTCTGCTGCAGCCAGTGGGACCTCCTTACCCTCCACCCGGCCTGACCACCCACAGCAGATTTGTACTCAGCATAAAAGAAAAAAAGGGAAAAAAAACACAAAGCAAAAGGAGAACACATCAGCCAATCTAGCACTTAAGTAACAAGACAGATTAGGATTACATGAGGCAAATACTTCCCAGAAGCTGGCCCGCTGTTAGTTTATTCTGTGGTTCTGGTAGGCCCATGCAGATTCCAGAAAATCACACTTGCATTTAAGTCCAGCAGAGCTGCTTCCCTCTGCTACTGCAGCACTCATATCCCCAGGGGCTGCAGCAGCCCTCTAAGGCCTTTAAAAAAAAGATGGTCCAGAGGCAGTTTAACTCCTCCTGAAAGAAATCCAGGTGGATGTGCTGCCTGCATCACGCCAGTGACAACTGAGGCCACGGCCATGTGCACATAGACACGCTCAGGACCTGTGGGTAGACAGGCATAAAGCCAGCTCTGGCCTAAAAATCCTACTGGGTTTCTGGAGATGTGTCTGAACATTGTACTGGTGAGAGACAACAGAGGACGACAGCAAGTATGGCACTGCGCCATTGCCAAAAAACAGGGGCTGGGTGTGAGCTGGTCCTTCCTCTTCCTCACCCCTCAGCACAAGGCAGGCAGCTCAACAGCCAAAGGCAATCTCAGACAGCTGCTAGTAAGTCCCATGCAATTAAGATATGTGCCAAAACAGCAGGGAGAGGAGATTGGAAGAGATGAGGACTATGCTTACTCTTCGGCCACCACCCTTGCTGGCAACATCTGAAAAACTGAAAGGCTATAAGCATAACTGAGCAGAAGAAAACAAATATTTGTTACTTGCAATTATAAATAAACTTGTTTTCTTAGGTCATGAAACATTCTTGGATTAACCGAAATTCAGAGAAATCAGCCACCCTCTAATTCAAGTCAAATGTCTCTGGAGTTTGCAAAAAAAAACAGAGAGCAAAAGGGCCTCCACCTGTGGGTTTGTGCATCTCTAAACACACAGGCATTTACGTACCCTTGAGCCACTTGTGTACAGAAAAAAGGGTTATCAGCAACGACATGATAAAGCATGAAAGTGCAGATGTGGATGAGACACAAGCGCTTCAAAATCGTGACTCCTCATACAGTCAGAAACACTGAAGTAAGTGGCCAACATGGTGCATGTCAGGGCAGGTGCTACTGCTTGTGTTCCCATAGTGTAGTAACAAGAAATGCATAACATCAACCAACCTCTTGCCTCTCCAGATCTATTGGGTTTTCCCCCACAAATTAATGAGATCCAAACAACAGCATCATCCTTTACATACCATTTGTCATCACATAGGAGAACAGCTCTGCTGAGCACATCCACGGGAGTACGGATGACAAGCCAACCCACTGAAGTTTCATTTTTGCAACATTCCTCTGCACATTGACAAAAACCCATCAGATGCATCCGTAAGAAACCGCTTCTAAGTCGTGCAGGTCCAGCACAAAGCACACAGGAAAACGATGCACACTCATAGGACCAAACAGGGAAGTGCAATGAGTGCACAAGCAAAAGAGCTCCCAAACCCCACTGGTTTAAGTCAGCAAATAGCAGAAATATTTATGCTGTGACACCAAGAGTGAGGATCCCATAGTTGTAAAAATCATTAAATGTATCTGGGGAGTTGTTTAATTAACAAGCATGCAACTCCCTCTAAGTTGGAGTGTTACTTGCAGTTCATTTGCTGCCAGTTCTCTTGGGAGATACCAACAAAAAACCAACCACTTGCGCTGTGTACTTCCAGTTCCAGCAAGTGTTTAGCAAAGCCTGAACTCAGTTGAACAACCAACAACACAACTCCAGGATCCTCACAGCACTGAAGGCTTTTTCACCCCAAGATCCCTATCACAACTGCACCACTGTTTCTCTTACAGGTACATCTCAAGCTGATGCATTTAGACTCTGCTTTTTTCAGCTATCTGATATGTGTTCTCTGAGCTATTAATATATACAACATGCAATATTCAACCAGCTTTTGAGTGAACATTTTATGAACACAGATTGAACCATACTATAGGCAGTGCCTGATCACTGAGGGACAGAAAAATTACCACTACTGTACAGAGACTGACAGTAGGGCATGCTCTGCTTTAAAGGCCACCTAAGCTTCACAGTGGTAGCTCAGAGCAGCCCATGGCAGGGCTCTGCCCCAACCACACAGCCCAACCCAAACAGTGCTGCCAACACCTCCCCGAAGCAATAAAAGGCCCTCGGAGAACTGAACAAAATTGCTCTGGTTATAAATTAAGAAAAGGAAAGCCTACGTGTTTTAATTTTCCACTGGTGGAAGAGACCAAAGGAGCTTGAAAAGCCAGGTGTGTGTGTCCTGGGAAGCCAAACAGACCGGAGCGAGTGGGGAGACAGGGCATCCTGTGGCACTTCTGTCAGGTTTGAAAGTGCCTGGACACCCACGTGTGCTTGTGGAAAGCAGCACCTCAATGAACACAGCAGGATCTGACACTGAAGCCAGGTGCTGCTTCATTAGCAAACCAGCAAAACACACAAGGCAGTGCCAGGGGCCTGGGGATGATGCCGCCTCCCTGTGCCGCTGGCCTCCTCCCGGCTCGTCAGAGCTCTCTGCTGACACACAGCACAGCATGGGAGAGGGTAGGTGCCAGGGTAGGTGCCGATCACAGTGCTCTGCAGACAGCACCTCCCTCCCTGATGAACTGTCACCTCATTTCAGGGCAGCCCTGGAGCTCTCCCAGCTGAACCCTGCACTGCTTCCCAAAGCCTGAGATCATTCAAGCTGCAGCCACAAAACTGTCAGCCGCAAAAAGGAGTACAAATCAGCGACAAAAACTGCTGGCTGGACCTCCTGGCAAGTCCAAGGAGAAGGTCAAGATTCAACTGCTGTCTGCTTTCAGGGAATCCTTCTGCATCATCCCTTTTCATAAAGCTCTCTGTCCCGGTTAGGAACATGCACAGAGATCCTCCAGCATCTCTCTCTGGCTGGGTAGCGGCCACTGTGCTGTCCACAGAGGCAGAGCGAGTGGCTGTGCTCACACACTTCAGGTCCATGTGCAAGGACTGCAGCACTCCATGGTGGGAATCCCTGCAAAGGTACCAGCCGTATCTTAACCCTCTTTCCTGCCAAAGCTATCCCTCTCTCCATTCTCCTATGCCTTTCTGGTCTGCCCTTCTGTCAGTTTTCTTCCTCATAAAGACAGGAACGTCTGGCTAAATGGAAGACTTTTCCCTCCTTTATTCACAGGTTTCAAAAAGCAACAGCTTAAGTATTTATGGTGTTTTAGCACCTCCTTGGTGGGAAGCCTGGACACCAGCTGGGCAGACACACAAGGAAGAGCCACAGTCCACGCTCTGTTACGTTACCAGGGACTCCGAAGCAGGTCCCCTCCTGCTCTCCCATCAGAGGCCGAGCACTCTGCAGCCTTTGGCCCAACAGCTTTCAATCAGTTTCGGTTTACATTTTTAATGCTGTTCCCCAGTTGGATTGATTTTAAGGCCAGATGGGACACCCAGGGTTACACAGTGTGACTGTGGGTGTAATGTAGACCATAAAGCTTCTCTGGACACACATCTGAAGGGGAAGGAGAGGAAGAAGGCGGTGAGGAAAGGAAGCTGATCTAGAATATGCTTTATTGCTGCCCAAGCTATGTCTCTCCCAGCTATGTCTCTCCCCGGACATCCTCCTGTTACCCAAAGTTCAAGTGGCGGGCTCCTCCCTCGCATGCCACACATCTTCCTGGTGCTCACGACTTCCCTGAACAGCCACGTTTGCACTGACGCTGCTGCTCCACAGCTGGTTTGGCCCTGACATGTCTGTTACAGCAGAAACAGTAACAGTGCACTCCCCGGCAGGACATTAAGCACCTGGTCACAGCCGAGGGAGTGCTGCGTGTGGTGCAGCTCATCCAGGCATGTCCTAACTGGAGTGGGATTTGGACAAAACAGCATCACTGCACACAGAATCACAGAAGTTGGAAAAGACATCTAAGAGCATCAAGTCCAACTGTTAACTCAACACCACAGTGCCTACTAATCCAACACCCGTCCCTGCTGCTCCTGGTTTGTGACCAACACATCTGCCCCATTTCTTTTCTTTTGGTGCATTGCCCTGTCTGTGCCCCACTTAGAAACCCATTTAGAAATGATCCCTGCTGTCAGGGGTAAGATAACACGATGCTGCTGGGTCACTGCTGCCTCTCTGCCTTGCGGCCAACACTTTGTTCCACGGATCCCAGATCCACACTTGTTGCATCAGTTTACAGAATGTTCTCATAATGAGGGGTGGCTGGATAAAGGAAGAATTTCTTCACAGTGAGGGTGGCACAGGTTGCCCAGAGAAGTTGTGGATGTACCCTCCTTGGAAGTGTTCAAGGCCAGGTTGGACGGGGTGTGGAGCAGCCTGGTCTAGAGGGAGGTGTCCCTGCCCTTGGCAGGGGGGTTGGAACTGGTTGATCTTTAAAGTCCCTTCCAACCCAAACTATTCTAGGATTCTATGACAATAACCAAAACCTTTTGCAACACGATAAAATGCAATAAACAGCTCTGCTTAACGCTGATTCTGTGTCCAACCCCTCCTGCACTGGGCACGCATCTGCGTGAATGCGGGCGATGCTGATGGCAAGGGAACCACCACGGGCTTGGGGGCTCTGGAGCTGCAGACAGAAGAACCCTCGCCGTGCCAGGCCCAGGGCCGGGCACCGGGCAGCCCCAGCCCCGGATCGCTCTCCCGGGCTCACCCCGCGGCTCCTGCATGACTCATCACCGCAACAATGGCTCGGTAGCACCGCCGCGCCCCGCCGCCAGCGCCGCTCGCAGCGATCGCTCTGCACAAGGCGCGGGCGGGCGGCGGCACCCGGGGGCGGGGGGAACGCACCGCTACCGAGCGGGGCAACGGGGCTTCCCCAGCCCGGGGATAGGGAGCGGGGGGGGGGAGGGCCGGGGCACGGCCGGGCCGGGAACTGAGGCTGCCCGCCGGGATGGGACGGGCAGAACGGGCTCCCGAAGGGGCCAGGCGGGCTGGGTTGGGCCGGTATAAACGGGCCGGACCCCCCCTCCGGACTGCGCGAAACGGGACAGAATGGGGCTACCCTTCGTGACAGGGCGGCAACGGGGCTCAGAACGGGACCGGGGTCTCCCCACCGGCCGGGGCGGTCCCGGGTCTCCCCGCGGGCGGGGCGGTCTCGCTGTCCCCGCGGGGCTGGGCCGGTACCGCGTCTCCCTGCGGGGCCGGTACCGGGTGGCCCCGGAGGGCCGGGGCTCGGAACGGGCCGGTACCCGGGTGTCCCCGTGGGCGGGGCGGTCCCGGTGTCCCCGCGGCGCGGGCGGGGCGGCCCCGCGCGCACGTGGTGGCGGGCGGCGCCAGTGACGTCACGCGCCCCGGCCCCGCCCCTCGGCCCAGGCGGACACGCAGCGCGCGGCGGGGCGCGCGCGGGAAGGGCGGGGGCGGCAGCGCCCCCCGGGGCTCTCGGGGCCGCCCCCCCCCCCGCCCTTGTCACCTCCCCGCGCGGCCCCCTCCGAGGGGTCCCGTTCCCCGTTGTTTCCCCCTCCCTCTCGGCCCCGTCTCCGCGCTGTCAGGCGGCGGCCCCGGAGTCCCCCCCCCCTTACCACGTGCGCTCTGCTGCTGCTGCGCCTGCCACTCCAGGAACCGCGCCGCCTCCAGCAGCGTCTCGATGCTCATGGCGCGGGACCCCGGCCTCCCGCCGCCGCCGCCGCCGCGTCCCGGTTCGCGTGGGCCCGGCCGCCGGCGCCGCGCCGCCCCGCGGCTCGCCCGCCCCGCCGGCAGCAGCGCTGGCGACAAGATGGCGGGCGGCAACAGAAACACAACAGGCGGGCGCTGGCGCCGCACCGCTACTACGCGGCGGGTGGAGGCAAAACCCGGCGTGGATTTCGGGGCGACGCCCGGACGGGACGGAGCGGGGCCGGACGCGGTGGGCGGTGGTTGATGAGAAGCTCGACACGAGCCTCAACGGGCGCTCGCAGCCCAGAAACCAACCGTGCCCTGGGGCTGCATCCAAAGCGGGACATATCAGCAGGGCGAGGGAGGGGATTCTGCCCCTCTGCTCCGCTGTGGTGAGACCCCTACCTGGAGTCCTACGTCCAGCTCTGGAATCCCCAACATAAGAAGGATGTGGAACTGTTGGAGCGAGTCCAGAGGAGGGCTGCAGACGTGATCCGAGGGCTGGAGCACCTCTGCTATGAGGACAGGCTGGGAGAGTTGGGGTTGTTCATAAAAAGGCTCCAGGGAGACCTTAGACCAGCTTCCAGTACCTGAAGGGGCTACAGGGAAGCTGGGGAGCAGCTTTATACAAGGGCGAGTAGTGACAGGACAAGGGGCAATGGCTTTAAATTGGAGGGGGGAACATTTAGACTACACATTAGGAGGAAATTCTTCACGATGAGGGTGGGGAGGCCCTGGCACAGGTTGCCCAGGAAGGCTGTGGCTGCTCCATCCCTGGAGGTGCTCAAGGCCAGCTTAGATGGGGCTTTGAGCAGCCTGATCTGGTGGGAGGCATCCCTGCCCATGGCACCGTGGTTTGAACTGAATGGGCTTTCAGGTCCCTTCCAACCCAACCCATTCTGTGATTCCCTAACCGCCCAGCCCCCCGCATCGCTGGGGCAGCCCCGCAGAGAGGCGGTGAAAGGCAAGTCGCTGGCGGGGGAGGCGGACGGTGGGAGGCGATCCGATCCGGGCGGCGCTTCGATCCGGGCGCCGTGTTTTGCTCGCGGCGCTCCCCCCGCAGTGCGCTGGCGGCCCGTGCCAATCTGTCAGCGCGGCGCGGGCCAATGGGCGCGGAGGACAACAAGGCATGGAGCACCTCCACATGGGCGCCCCGCGCCGCCGCCGCGCGGCTTAAAGGGGCCGCGCCCCGCCCGCCGCGCCCGCCGCCGCAGCCGCTCTGTTCGCCCCGCGACCGGCAGTCCCAGTTCAGCCCCGAACGCGCTGCCCGCCTGGGCTGGGGGTGCCGAGCCCCCAAATACCCTGGTTTCGGGAAAATAAAATCAGTTTTTTTACTCACATCCTTCACGGCCTCGGCCATCCCGCATGGAACCCGCAATGAAATCTACCGGGAATGCTGCGACTGCCATAAATCACAGAATCATGGAATCACAGAATCATAGAATGGTCTGGTTTCGAAGGGACCTTAAAGCCCATCGAGTTCCACACCCCTGCCATGGGCAAGGACACCTCCCACTGGATCAGGGTGCTCACAGCCCCATCCAACCTGGCCTTGAATTACAGAGATGGGGCAGCCACAACTTCTCTGGGAAGCCTGTGCCAGTTCTTCATCACCCTCACAGTGAAGAATTTCTTCCTAATGTCTAATCTAAATCTTCCACCTTACAGTTTAAACCCGTTCCCCCTCATCCTATCACTACTTGCCCTTGTAAAAAGCCTCTCCCCACCTTTCCTGGAGCCCCTTTCAGCACCTCCCACCTAACCAGGCCTCTCATCACCAGGAGGTTTGGACCACACATAGTTTTCCTTATGGAAGAGTTTTTTCCAAGTCTTGTTCCCTGCACAGTTTTGTCAGAACCTTTTCCAAGGTGTTCTTGGACATAGGGTCTGTGGTTCACAGATAGAGGTGCTCTGGTTCTCCCAGTTCTCCTGCCCTTCATCTGGTGAGGCAGCAGGGCACAGAAAAGCAAGGGTGGCCATGGGCAATGGAAAGCCAAGGTGACCACAGGGCAAGGGAGAGCCAATGTGGCAACAGCACAAGGAAAAGTGAAGGTGGCCACAGGGCAAAGAAGAGACAGGTTGGCCACAGGGCAAAGATGAGTCAAGGTGGCCATGGGGCAAAGATGAGCCTAAGTGCCCACAGGGCAAGGAAAAGCCAAAGTGAGAACAAAAGAGGCCTTAGAACAGAAAATCATCGTGTGTAGTCCCTGCTGTTTTGGCAATACCTCACAGAGGAGCTGTACATGCTGCCTGCACTTATCATTAGCCAAGATTCTCCTTTGTAAGGCTCTTTTTTCAGTAGCTTGCAAAACTAAATTAAACGTTAATTATCCACACTGAGATTTTTCCATGCTAAGTGTCTGCCTCTGATTGACTTTGGGTTTTGGGCTGGGTAAAGATCCTACAGTAATGGAAAAGAAACTGATTAGAAAAACAATGGAAGAGATGGGATTGGGAAAAGAAGAAATATTTTTGTGTAAGAAGTTTCATTCTACTTAAAAATTTAAGGGATTTACAAGCCAAAATCTGCCCTGAGGAAAGGCCGCTGAAGGTGGCAAAACGCTGAGCTGGACCGTGCTGGTTTGTGGGCTCAGGGCTGGGTGGTGAAGGGGCCCCTGTTCCACACTGCCAGCACCAGCTGCTCTGGACCTAACCTCCTCCTCCTCGCTCAGCATGCAGTCGGTGGCCCTGCCCGCTGCACTCTTGCCAGACCATTCTCTGCAGATGGAAGCAGTCATTTCCTCCTGGGCACCACCACAAGCTCATCCTTGGGTTACCTGAATACATCCCAGTGTTGGTGAGAGTCTCGCCATCCCTCACATGTGGAAGATGTAGGTACGGGCTGCCTGCAAAAGCAAAGCTGAGTAACTCACCGGGTACCATCAGGTGGCTGCTGCTGAGGGTAGGATGGGCTGCATTTTTCAAGAGGTTTCTCAGCTGCTTTTCAGTGATCCATCCTCTTTCTGCCAACCACCTCAACCTGCTCCTCACAACTTTTGCAATGAATGAGAGTTTGAACAACATGAATGCCCTTTATACCCCAGCCCTGATTCCTCAGAGCAGCCATCCAGGCTGTGCTGAAGTTGGCAGGAGGCCTGTAAAAAACTGCTGGTGTCAGTCAGTCATACAGTGCTTATATCCTTACAGAGCGCAGTAAAAGCTACTCCAGGAGAAACCTTATCTGGCATTTCCTGAGTCCTTTCCTTTCAGAAGACACATTTCAATGTATTTTGCATGTGTTGTGTATGTTTGTGCATGTTACATCCCCAAACCAGGTTTGCCTGCTTAAAGCAGAGGAGCCAAGGATCCAGTGGTACCTTGGCACCTTCACCTCCTGAGAAATGGAGCTGAAGAACACCAGCAGAGCTTTGGGTAGGACAGTGCAGCGCGAGCTGGCTTCACTATGCGTGCTGTACATCTACCAGACTGCAGATGTTGGTCTGGTCAGCGTGGCATTTCCAAAAGCAGGGCTTTCAGACAGCAAAGTAACGCCACCAACAAGGTGGCTGTGACTGTCTGTCCGAGAGGAGCAGGGCTGAAACCCACAGCTGGAACAACCACTTGTTGCAGGCTGAGTCAACCGCGTGGGCTGCAGTTTTGCAGAGCAGCTCCATGTGTGTAAGGGCAGCGAACAACAGATGCTTTCTCCAACCACCTCTCTCTTGTCTTTCATACTGTGTGGCCTCCTACAGACCACGGAGGTTTACAGGGGGTTCTTCTCAATGGCCTCAGTTTTAAGAAGGAATTGATATTCCGCCATCAAACTTGCTTTACAAACCAATTCCTCTTTGGCACAGAAGTTGTGCCCTTGCAGAGAGGCACAGCCCTGGCTGTGCAGCCTGGCTTGGGGTGCTGCTGGCTCCACACTCCTAAAACTGCAAACTCCTGGGGTTTAGCAGGAGATAAAACACCAAACAAGGCAACAAAAAACGAATTTACTGGCAGTACAACAGGCAGTGGTCTAAAGGAGTACTGTTAGAACAACAGCTGTGAAAAGGAATGTTCTCTGATATTTTTGAATAGTTTAGTCCTGTGTTGGGTTAACTGCTTCAGTAGGAGGCCAAACTTTCCTTCTGCCTGTCTGGTAACATCTTTTGCAACACTTTAATCTCCAAGGAGAGCTGTTTGTTCTGAAACCTTGAGCTCTATGGGCTCTCACTGCTAAGCCAGCTTCTGACTTTGGCAGCTGGAAGTGTAAATCAGTGCCATTAAACATTCATATCAGAGTGATGTTGCCTGACTGAATTCATTTATGGCAAGTTTTGGACCCAATCAATGCAGCAGCTTGGGAACATATCCAAAACCCATCAGCTGTGTATTCATTTACCTCTGGAGGATTATACTAAGAGAGTTTTCGCTGAATCATCTGACCCTTGCTAGAGACAGCAATAAACCAGAACACTTAAGTTATTTGGATTGACTTTGTGAACACTTAGAGAGGGTTTTTAAAACTTTTCATATGTGCTAAAAGTACAAAGAAGTCCAATTTCTACCCTGTTAGGCCCCACGCTTGTTAGGAGCAGATGCTGGGCTACCTGGACAACCCAGCCAAACACAAATTGGCTTGGGGGCTGAGGACAGCAGGAGGCAGAGCAGCTTAAGTCAGAATCGTCCTTCCCTCAGGCTGCCTGGCCTGTGGGCTCTGCTGTGGGTTGCACTGCTTTCCTTACCCAGGCTTTACCTGTTTTGAGGGAAAGGAAGGGCATTTTAACTTCTTATTTGTTTATCTCCTGTTTAGTCAGTTCTTTAGATAATATCGGATGACATTCAGATGGCACAGATATTAATCTCTACTATATTCTGACTGTAGTTAAATATCAATGGAGTTCAGCATGAATTAAATCACTCCCATACACTTTGCACGATGGATTTGGGTAATATCTTAAACGTTCTTCATGATGAGGGTGGGGAGGCCCTGGCCCAGGCTGCCCAGAGAAATTGTGGCTGCCCCATCCCTGGAGATGTTGAAGACCAGGTTGGATGGGACCTTGAGCAGCCTGGTCTAGTGTGAGGTGTCCCTGGCCATGGCAGGGGGATTGGAACTGGATGATCTTTAAGGTTCCTTCCAACCCAAACTGCTCTATGATTCTATGATTCTGTGATTCTATGAATCTGAGCTGTGAAAAAAAAATGTATGCATTTTGCATAGCACGAGAAATACCAAGTGTTACTGTACTCAGTAAAATGCATTTCTTTATTTCAGGGTTATTTGATGGCATTCAACTTTGTATGGGTTTAGATTTATTTAGATTTAATTATGATCATGATATTCATGTATTGACAGTGCAGGGAAAACAAGCAATGCTTGTAGGTCCCATTATCTGTCCTTATATCCACCCTTCCCAAGAAAAGAGAGGAAAAAAGAAAAAGACAAGACTTCAAAGGAGGTGAAAAATTGCCATTTTGAGGATGACAGTATGCTGCAACGCCACAAAGTGCCAGGAAGATCCCCTAAAATCCTAGATGTTGTATTCTATGCCAGGGATATAATGGATGTGTTTGAAAAGAAACCTACTTCAGCTGTGCAAATTTGGAAGAATAACTGCAATGCTGCTGAAGACTCAAGTCTCCTCCTTCCTGTTATTCTGCTTATTTCCTTTCTGCCTGTGCAGCAAACAGCTTCTCCTTGCACAAAACCATCCCCAGAAGGTTTGCATGACGTGGCCATCAGCAAGTTTAGCTTTTTGGCAATATTCATCACCGAGGCTTCTCCCCCCCAGCTCAGAAATTGCTCACATTCATTTCCTGGTGCAGGGGTGGCTGGAGGCTGGCGAGGAGTGGCTGCTGGGTGTTTACACTGCTGGCACCAGGACAGTGCTAAGAACTTGGAGAAACCACATCTGCACACTGAAGCTGGGGAGCAGCCTGGTCCCCACACCTCTGCCAAACACTCTTGCCCTTGGCCCTGACTGCTCATCTGGTGGCTGTGGACAATCCCACAATGCCACAGTGTCCAGTGTGCATGCATCTGGTACCTGTTTTCCTACTTTTTTTCTCATCAGGAAGGAGGTTTTATGGAATGTCGCTTCCTAGTTGTGCCTGAAAAAATAATGTCTAAGTGAGAGCTTTTTACTAGCAAGATAAACAATCACAACCCAACCAAAATTATTTAATTTGAAGTACAGTTGATTCTACAGCACCTTGGGTAATGTCAGCTCATTAAATGTCTTTTAGAACCCCAACTATTTTACTTTCTGAAGATAAATAATTTTCACTATTCATACTATTTATAGAAGTCTGAATAAAAATGGGATGGCTTTGTGCCACTCTCACACACACTTGCATGAAGGGGGGGTCATTGGGGCAGTGCTAGGCAAAGTGGTGTGATTTTCCTTGATCATACAAACCCTGACAGCCAGGGAACCACCCCAGCAAGCTGGCAGCTGTGCGGAGACTGAGCTCTGCTTTCCGCGCCCCATATCCTAAACTCTCAGCATCCATCTCTCCAGCTCAGCTTCCAGTGCACAAGAATTCACTTTGTTCTGCTCTTCCCCTACTCTGAATAAACAACTTCTCACTTCAGGCCTCTGAATAATCCTTCTGGAGTCAGTGGGAATACTTGACTGCCTAAAGTTTTATCGTCTGCTTAAATACTTGGTTGCTCAGGGCCCAAATTACGACTGAATGTAAATGATTAGATGAGTATTTATTCTCCTTTTTTTTTAGGCTTCACACTGAATAAGAAATTACACCAACTGTACTCACATGAAAGCAGAAGTTTATCTCAATATTTTCATTTTGGAAATCAAGTACTGAATGCAGAAAAACCCATAAGGGTGAAAATAATTAGTGCTCTTTCCTGACTGAAACATTCTGACTTTCTCTGTAATCCTTTTATTTATGGTTTTAATGATGAATAAATTCTTTTCGTAAATATTTAATCATGAAGAGCGGTTAGGCAGGACTTACATGATGAATGGGTCTTGTACAGATCTGCAGATATGGCTGAAAACTTAGCCTGTTCCTCCCCGCAGCAGCAGGGGACATCTGCCCTCAGGCAGTGGCCAGGATGTGCTGACAATGGATGCCTCGGATGCTCTCCAGATTCCTCCTGGCTTTACCCACTAATCTCCATACTGGTCCAGTATTTGGCGTGGCGTAAGGATAGCTTGTGTTGTGCTAAGGTGCATCTTCCACAAAATACCAAGTTGTCATGTGGAAATACCATGAGCAAGAAGCCAGCACTTCCACCTGTCCTGGTGGTTATTTACACCTGCCAGTAAACTGTGGTGCTGAATTTTTCCCTTGAAGAAGCCTGAATTCAGGTTCCAACTACTCGGCCTCGTTATGCCTTTCTCTGCTGGCTCAAGGAACTGATCAGCACCTTGTGTTCCCTCCCAGAATACTACTGGTATTTTGTAATGCTGTTGTCTTTCATGGCATTGTTTTTTATAATGCCTTACCTTTTGAGTAAGCCAAACAGACTGAGCTGTTTTAAAGTCCTGACTGTAAGGCATGTCAACACCAAACCCCTGGAACAATAATTGTAGTTCTTCTTCACTCTGCATTTTCAGCCACTCTTGTGGCCACCAAAGCTCTATATGAAATATTCACATCATTCACTGAAACACAACATACATCACTGAAATCTCTATAATTGCTGAACCAACCTCAGATACTTCATCCATAGGGTGTGCAGCATTGCGACAGAGCCAGCACTGTTCTTGTGCATTTCTTCCCAGATATATTCCAGCCTCTGATGGCAGGAGGTGTTGGAACTGGATGATCTCTAAGAGTCCTTCCAACCCAAACCTTTCCATGATTCTGTGATTCTCCTGGACACCGTTCCTAGTCTTTCCACAACATATGGCATGCATTGCTGCAGAGGGGCCTTGGAGGGATGGTTCAGCCACACCAAATCAGAGTCATTCTGGCATTCCAAAATAGTTTTTGTCTCCCTGTGTTCACACTCAGTGCTGATTTGGGGGGGGACACTGCTGAATCCTGTGACCTTTGCTTGTGCAACTTGAGTGCTTGTTCAGGTCTGGATTTGAGCTTCCAAGTGCCAAAGCACAAGGCAACTAATCTTAGCTTTGTGGATCTCTAAGCAGGTAAAAACCTGACCTCCTGTTGTTCACAAGAGAAGAAGGAAACACCGAGTAGCAGCCACAGACTGCAACGAGTTGCAGCAAGTACTTCTGGAATTGTTGATAAACTGTGGTGGGGAAAGGTCCATCCAAAGTCCATAGGCTACGTGCTAAAGTCTCCTGAGCTTGGGGAACAATTGCTGACTAAGAACTGACACTGCACGTATCTTCCCAATCTGCTGTGAACTATTGTTTGTGATATCCCCAACATAAGAAGGGTATGGAATTGTTGGAGAGGGTCCAGAGGAGGGCTGCGAAGATGATCTGAGGGCTGGAGCATCTTTGCTTTGAGGACAGGCTGAGAGAGCTGGGGTTGTTCAGTCTGGAGAAGAGAAGACTCCGGGGGGAAACGTTAGAGAAGCCGTCCAGTACTGAAAGGGGCTCCAGGAATGCTGGGGAGGGCTTTTTACAAGGGTTTGTAGTGACAGGACAAGAAGAATGGCTTTGAATTGGAAGGGGGGAAGATTTAGGTTAGACATTAGGAAGAAATTCTTCATGGGAGGCCCTGGCACAAGCTTCCTAGAGAAGTCGTGGCTGCCCCATCCCTGCAGGTGTTCAAGGTCAGGCTGGATGGGGCTTTGAGCACCCTGATCCGACGAGAGGTGTCTCTGCCCATGGCAGGGGAGTTGGAACTGGATGGGCTTTAAGGTCCCTACCAACCCAAACCATTCTATCATTCCATGATTCTATCATTCCATGATAACACCCCTGCTCAGAATGAAACACACGGAGCACTGCTGGGAGCCCCGGAGGAGCACTGAGAACCCTGGAGGAGCACTGGGGATTTCCGAGGGAGCCCTGGGTGCTCCAGAGGGAGCCCTGGGAGAGTGCTTGGAGCCCTCGGACTAGCACTGGTAGCTCCATGGGAAGAGCTGGGATCCCCAAGAGAGCCCCAGGATACCCCGGGGGGAGCAGTGGGAGTCCTGGGGAGCACTGGGAACCCTCGGAGTAGCACTAGGAGCCCCGTGGGAGCTCTGGGGAGCCCCGAAGGAGCGCCGGGGACCCTCCTCCTCCCTGGGTGCTGTTTCGGGGCTGCCACTCTCCAGCGCCGCCCCCGGCCCCGGCAGCGCCCCCCGCAATACCCGCAGCCGCCGTCAGGGGGCGCCCCGCCCCGCCGCATCCCTCCCGCAGGATCCCAGAGCGACGTGAGCTGGAAGGGACCCACAAGGACCGTTGAGTCCAGGTCCTGTCCCTGCACAGGACAACCCCAACATTCACAGCGTGTGTCTGAAAGCATTATCCAAACGCTTCTGGAATATTGTCAGGCTCGGTGGCGTGACTGCTGTGAGCTGTTCCAGTGCTCCACCACCCTGGGTGAAGAATCTTTTCCTAATATCCAACCTAACTTCCCCTGGCACATCTTCCTGTCATTCCCTCGAGTCCTATCATTGGTCATTAGAGAGAAGAGCTCCGCGCCTGCTGCTCCTTCACCCCTTGTGAGGAAGCTGCAGACTGCTATGAGGTCCCCCCTCAGCCTTCTTCAGGCTGAACAGACCAAGTGACTTCAGCCTCTCCTCGTAGGACTTTCACCTTTGGACCCTTCATCAGCTTTGTGGCCTCCAGTAACTTTAGATCCTTTTTGCACTGTGGCACACAAAACTGAACACAATACTTGAGGTGGGCCCACACCAGAGCAGAGCAGGCAATGTCATGCTGGATGCTCCGCAGCATACTTGGTGGATGGGTGCAGAACAGGGATTGAAGGGGTGGCAGCACAGCCTGGGATGCTCCGGCTGCAGGGCTGTGTCTGCACTGCTCCCTAAAACAACTGTGATTGCACTTGTAGCCCAGCTGGCAGGAAATGATGAGCTCCAAAATCTAGTGATAAACAGTGATCAGCATCACAAAATAATGTTTTTCTGTTATTTTCTGTTTCAAAACCATTGTAATGGCAGTATTCCTGTTTGCTAATATTATCTCATTTCTGCACACACCACCAGACTGCTCAGCAATCATGGACTTGAATCAGCCATAGTGTAGCCAGCAGGAGTAGGGAAAGGATTGATTTCCTGTACTTTGTGCTGATGAGGCCGCACCTTGAATCCCAGGTTCAGTTTTGAGTCCCTCAGCACAAGGAAGACATTGAGGGGCTGGAGGGCATGAGGAGAAGGGGAAAGGAGCTGGGGAAGGGACCGGAGCCCGGGGGTTATGGGAGGCCACTGAGGGAGCTGGGGCTGTTTAGTCTGGAGGAGACTGAGGGGATTCCTCATCACTGTCTACAGCTACCTGAGAGGAGGTGGTGGTGAGGTGGGTACCAGTCTCTTCTCTCAAGTAAAAAGCAATAGCGTGAGATGAAATGATCTCAAGTTGCACAAAAGGAGGCTGAGATTGGCTATTAGGAAAAATTTATTTACTGAAAGAGTGATGAAGCATTGGCAGAGGCTGCCCAGGGCAGTGGTGGAGTCTCCATCCCTGGAGATGTTCAAAAAACACGTGGCCATGGCACATTGGGACATGGTTTAGTAGGCACAGTGGTGTTTGGCTGATGATTGGACTTGATCTTAGAGGTCTTTTCCAACCTTAATGATTCTATGATTCTACAGCAGAGTAGGGGGAACAATTTCTACCTGAGACTGCTGAATTCATGAATCGCATTTGAGAGACCAGTACACATCACACTAGCCTTTGTCATTAATGAAAAAACACTAAAAGCTGTGTGAGTCTAAAATTAAAGTAGAAACAAACCGACCAAACCAGAATATACTGGTGAAACTGCCAAAGAAGAAGTGAGAGTGGGAGAATTTGGATGAGGGAATCTTACCTGCATGGGCAATGGGGAGGGATGGATAGTGTCAAATAGGTCTTGATTTACTAAGTGAGGTGTCAGTGCTGAGAGAGGGAAAGCCAGTGTTGCCCTTGGAGGGGACACCCCATGTTTTCCCCACAAAACAAAGAGAGTTCACCTTTGCTTCAGGTCCTTCCTGGGGAGAGCCATGGCTGCTGCCTCAGCCATGCAGTTCCTGCCCAGGGAGTGATCTCTGTCTCCGAAGCCTAAGCAGGCACAATTGGGGCAGGATGCAAAGCACACTAAGCTGCCATCTATTTCCAGCACCAAACAGTCACTGCCAATAACCCCCTCATAAATGTCAGCCTCAGACATGGTGTCAATAACTTATTGTGCAAGGATAATGCACTGTCTTGGTAAAGGCCAGTGTAAAGACCAGTTTGTTAACTGGCATTGTGTGATTACAATTACTGAGGGGTTTTCATGTATGGAGTCAATCATTTGATGGATGGAAACTGGTGCATTTAGGTGAGATCATTACCGTGTTGCTGAATAGCTGCGTTGGGACCTGTTCAAAGCAGCGTTTCTGAGACATCAGGCTCCTCTCTGGGGAGGCTCTGACCTCTGAGGGATGCAGAAATTGGTTGGGAGAAAACAGGAGGAAAAATATTTGCTGCTCCCTGCAAGTTCATTTAAAGTGAGGACTCAGCAAAAGAACACTTTAATAGATGTTTCTTGCTTTTGATGATTTGACCAAAGCTGACCCAGCGCAAGAGGATAATCAACACATTCTGTGCCCTGTTTGCTACAGTCAGTAAAGATGCAGAATATTAAAAATATAATGAAGATATTAGAGAGATTACATACTTATCACCAATGTCTGTGCATGACATACACAGGAGTGTACTAAGCTGTTTGGAGACAAAGTCTCTGCATGGTGATAGGGCAAACACACAGTTAAATTAATTATGTGTCAACATGCTAATTTATTTTTAAATGCATTCTAAGATATACATGTATGAAAATAGAAGTTTTTGAATAGCACAAGCCAACTTGATTTGACAAAAGTTCTGAAAACAGATTTTATTTAGATTTATGATCAACATCTGCATGGTTCATAAAAATACAATTTTCCCTTTCTGTCTATATGTACTCATGTTTGTATTGAACATTTCTATATTGTAATATATGGCCATATTAAAGTGAGATGATATCAAAAGCAGGTTTTAAGGAACAGCATCTCTAAAAATCATGCTTTATGCTTACAGTAGGATGACACTATTGGACACTAAAATCAAACATCAATAACGTGGCATAATGTTAGAAAAGCCTTTTTTAAAGCAGACACTAAAAAGTAAGACAGTTCAAAGTTTGCTTGTCTCTTAAAGCAGTTGTTGTCTGGATCTGTTCTGAGAAGGGCCAGAGCAATCAACCTGCCACAATCTAGTTTAGGAGGCGACGTGCACATAAATTATTCAGCACTCTAAAATCTAAAAATCAATGCTTTACACTGTGTAATCCAGCTTAATGTAACAACCAGAAAACCAATTTATGAGCAATTTTAGATTAGGTTTTCTCACAAAACTTCAAGAACTGCGACAGCAACATAGAATAAAAAGAAGGTGGCTTTGCCTCTGCTATGTTATGCACATTCTGTACCATTTGTAGGACACATGCAGGGTTGACAGCACATCCTGACTCTCAGTGCTGGCTACAGCCTAACCCTCCTCCCCTTGCAGTATAATTAATAAGGAGCTCTGCATAAAATGCTGACTTGAGCCTTTTAAAACATTCTTACTCCCTGAAGCAGTCGTGCTGTTGCTGCTGGAGCCCTCACATACCTCGCTGCCATTTCTATGATAAATCTTAGTGGGATGAATCACAAAAAGGGAGCAGCAATACCCCATATCTGCCAACTCCAGCCCATACAGCTCACTGACAGCTGCATCGCTGTGATCCACGGCCACATCAGCTGTACATAAACAAACAGACAATAATAGTAAACTCATCTGTATTCCCTCTAGTACCGAGCATACTATCAGCTTAAATAATTAATATTCTGCCTTATGATGTACCTTTCACCCCAGGATCTCACAGCACTTTGCAGTGTGTGTGGGGATGGCTTTTTATTTTGCTGGAGTAAATAGGGAAGAGAAAGATTAACTGATTGACCAAGGCCCTGCTGCGTTAAGGTTTTATTCTTGCCCTGCTCTTTGACTGGATAGCTGCTGTGACCATGTAAAGCTAGAAGAAGGCTTCATTTTAAAGCTAACAATGTAAAAGATAATCTCCCTTAAAGTGTACCATATGCTTATGGTTAGGCAAAAGAAAAAGCTTCAGAAGAATTGCTGGTTGTGCGAGTACTCACAGTGTTCTCTAGGGTATAATAGCTGGAATTTTTAGTGAAGCCTGAGAGAAGTAGATGCAAAGCTCCCCCTCTATTTCAAGGAAAAATGGTTACTCAGCATCCCTGGGCTCTGTTGAAAAATCAGGCTTGGATAGATATGGAAGTCTCCCAATTAGAAAAACTGGGGTGATCAGGTGAGACTATGAAAGTCATGCTGGTCCATTCCCATGGAAGTTTTGATCCAGGAAGCTCAAGACACCACCACAAAGCCATAAATCAAATACTTGGACAAGCAATGGACACTGGTCTGATGGGGGAAGCCATTTGGGATATAGCTGACAAAGCCAGGCTGACAATCCAATTTGTCAGTGAAAGACAAAATAGAGTTGTAGATTTTAAAAAAAATGCCTTGTCACCACGAAGGTGTTCAACACTGCGTGGCCCTGACCTCTGAACACACGTCCACTCCTTCCAGTGAGCCTTGCCAGCTCCAATTCCCCATACAACCATGGCATGGCCGCTCTCAGCCGTGTCTCCTTCAGGCCTCTGTTCACGTTGTCTGTCAGCACTCACAGTGCAGTGGGTTTGTGCTCTGGCCCAGCCCTTGGCACAGGGACAGGCTGTGATGTCCCCAAACAGTGAGGTACAGCGTGCCAGGAGCCCCCGTGCTCCCCTCCGGCACAGCCCAGCTCTGTCACCAGAGCCAGCCCAGCGGGGTTCTAGCCAGGCTGACATCCTCCTGTAAAGCAAATTAACTCCACTTATTGCTAGTGATTTTCCAAAAGGATGAGGATGTTGTAACATTTAGCTGTCTCTTCTTGTGGCCTTAAACTGGTTCTGCAAAGCCATGTCAGCCTGAAAAAAACGACTGGATGAACTCATCTGAGAGCAACGGGCTGCGGAAAAGGAGCCACTTGACTTGGCAGGGAAAGAAAACAATCTTCTCTCGGCGCGGCTCCCCCAGAAGTGAGTCAGTAGGCCTGACGAACAGAAACACAAGTTGCCATAGAAACTCGCATGCCTTCCACCAGGAGGAGAAAAAAATGTAGGCCAATATTTCTGCTTAGCTGGCTCTTGTTCTTGCTTTGCTCCTCACCCCTCCTGCATCGCAGGGCTGTATTAGCAACTTGCATTCCTTTTCCCCTCCCAGACAATGGCTCTTGTCCTTGCTGCCTTGGGAAGCTGAAGCTCTGTGTGTACACATGTGTGTGCACACAGCTGTACGTGGACACGTGTAGGGACAGGGACACGCATGACCATGGAGCCAGTGCTAAGGCTGTTGCTGGGTGGGCGTGAATGGGAGCCCTGCTGACTGCAGCCGGCGGTGGGAAGGGTGGCGTGGGCAGGGGATGGGCAGTGCCCACACCACATCACAGCAAGAACCCACCCCAAAGAGCGTCACAGCCTTCACCCTGCAAGTGTGGTGGGCAGAGCAGAACGAAGAGTAAGAGTAATAGGTTCCAAATGAATGTTTGTGCTGTGTTATTCCAGCCCCCTTTGATTTAAATAAGCACCTTCCCTCCATACAGTAGGTTTCTCATCTGTAAAAGAAGGGCGAGCCCTCAGCGGGGTGGGGACGCGCGCGGGTCATTCATGTATGTAAAGTCCTGTGTGGTGCTCTGAGGGAGAGGGTTCCAGGATGTGTACAAACACAGATGTACGCCTGAGCTGCTGCTCCCTGCTCACCCACACGTGTTTTCCATCGAAGCAACCCCAGTAGGTAACACCAGAACTAACAATTACGAAACTGGATGGGTCGAGCCGGTAGCTCTGAAAGGCAAAGAGCCAGGATCTGGCTGAATGCAAAGATGTGATCTCCTTGCACAGGCTAGGAAAAACAAAATTATCTTGGCAAGCACTTTTTGCAGTTGAACAGAAATGACCACTGCTGAACTATCCTTTGGTTTATTTTGTTTCCTGAGTGTTGGTTTTTACTTTTAAATGTACACACAGGTCATTTTGCTCTACTTCTTATATTGCTCCTTTTCTTGTGGATTGCACGAAGGACAAATGGCCTATGATATAGTTATGCTTTGACTGGACTATAAATAAAAACAATCTATCAAAGGTAAAAAAATCCACTTTCCCCCTATTTTTACCTGTAATTTTTGTAATTCCCTTCTAAGGAAAAAAAGAACAACAAACCCAAACCAACAAACAGAAGAGACATCTGAATCTGCACTTGGGCACAGAGCAGCATGCAGCCCAGACCTGATCCCACTAGATAGGATCACCACCAGGTTCTTGGAGCTGGTGGTAGCATGGCTGGGAGATGACAGACAGATGACCTGATGTCAGTCCTGTGCCCACCAGCACTGGCCCCATCAGGAGAAGTGACGCAAATGATGGAGAGAGCATATTCCCTCAGCACAGGGCACATCCCCAGCCATCAACAGCACAGTGAGGATATTTTTCAGTTCAGAAGTCTCCAGAAAGCGTATGATCAGGTGCATCATTTTAAAAGCTGCACATTTCTAATGGACTGACTCAGGACCTTGACAGCTGGAGAGGCAGGTGGCGGATGGTAACACCTCTCCTCGAAGAGGTCCTTTCGGGCTGAGGGGAGGAGGGAACCATCTTAACCTCTAAGTGATCTATGTCATTTGAGCAGCGATGTGACTGTTGAGTTTAATATGATTTTCAAATCTCTCCAGGCAAAGACAGATTAATGTAATTATCTATTGATTATAAATGAAGAAATACCAATAAACTCCAAATTCCTACAACACAGTTCAAGACATTCTAGCAGGGAAAGTTTTCTTTTTGCTGTAAAATAGTAAGTGAAAGAAAAAGAAACAACTAATTGAACTATTTTATTCTTTAAAAAATATCAGCCTGCAGTGGTACAGAGCCCTCCTACTGCAATGAGAGCTATATAAAGTGGTGATAAAATGCATCAATTTGGTTCTTGGTAAGGTGTAAACCAAAGCAACATTCTGATAACGATGCTGGTGTTACTGCCATGGAAGGAACTTCCAAGTGTACTTTGCCCATCCCCTGTAACTGGATCACTTTGTGTCACCACACTGTAAAAATGGTAAAAATTCATTTGTAAATGTAAAGATGCAAGTCAGGTACAAAAGATTTCTGTGGCTTTGCAGGACAAGCACAGGCGTAAGCTGCATTTACCCAGGAGATTTTGTCAGCACAACTTTTGAGTGTAGATTTCACATCAAGTACTGCATCAAAGGCCACTTTGTAAGAGCATAACTGCACCTACACAGAGCTCCCTGTACATCACAGCACACTTGATGTTGCTCTGTAGCCCTGCTTCTCCCCAGCAGCCCTGCTGCCCTTCATACCCCGGGCAGCCCTCCAAGAGCCTGCGGGGTGTCTGTAGAGCTCTGCAATGTTGTTCCTGTATCTGCTGTGGTCTTGGGAAAGGGACTTCTCACCCTTCTCTTCTTACACTGCCACCATTTGTTTTGGTGCTCTTTGGTTTATTCTATCCCAAATGTTTGTTTTCTGTGACAGCATCTGCCTGTTACAGTGCTACCCACTCTAATGCCCCCTGTCTCTTTAATAGTTACTGTAATATAAATAGTTATATTCACTGTTTGCTGTAGATATCTGCTTTGGGAGTGGAAGACTCAGAAAACTTATTTTAGAGATAAAAATCACTGTATAAGTAGAACAAAATCCAAGAGAAACTTTGCAACGTTTCCACTGGGGAAGCAAGGATCTAATTCTGTGGCTGCCACTCTGCTGGATTTGATATGTGGGACACTTCCCTCTGGGAGGGAAGAAATAAGCTAACATAGAGGAAAAAAGAAAAGAAGCCCTAAACTTACTCCAAGATGAGAGGTTGAGAATATGTTAAAACTCAACAGTAGTTTATAGAGGCAAGTTGGTTAAAGGTGTAAAATGCCAATATTGAAGAACAGATTTCTTCTAGTCTATATTGACCTCTTAAATAATTTTCGAGTGACAGGAGGTTTGATGAGGTAAGTATGAGTGCAATATGAACTAAAGCATGATGTAACATCAGTGGCCCCAGCACTGCTTTTTTTCCCCAGGCTGGATGTTTGCCAGTTCCCATTCCTTCTTCTCTGTGCATTACAGCAGCTATTTCAGTGCCTGTGCTCACATGCCAAAGTGACGCCACCACGCAGTGTCTTCCCAGAGGCTTCAGCTTCGTGGTGGAGGGAAGTGGCTATTGGTCCTTCTCAGGCTGCTCCTCACTCTGCTCGAGATGCTGGTTGAATCAAAGCTGCCTTCCTGCCCAGCAGCTGCCATTTTATGAGTGAATCAGCTGATTTCTTTTGACTTAAAAAGGTCAAAAATTTGCAAATGTAAAACGTAACCCTGTAAACTGCCATGCATAGAGATTTGCTGCCCCAGTTCATTTCAAGGGGCAACTCCCATGTGACTTCAGTCTCTTACACGTAACTTGGCTGAAATACTGACATCTCAACTTTAGAAAAGGAGTTTGCCACTTGGAAAGTATCATCAAGTCTCTAAAAATATAAAAGTAGTGCAGAATTACGACTGAAAAATTCTTCATTCAAAAAGAAAGCAAACCTTTCTCTTCACAGTTCTAAAAATTGAAGAAGGATTATAATCCCTTCAATAACGTGGGCTCCAGCTGAGCAAGGTGCCTTCATTTCTAGCCCAGGACTGTGATCTTGAGGTCAGTGGCCGTGCTAAAGATGCATCCCTGCTTACTTGCTAAGCTGAAGCAGATCTTCATTATTTTATTGCTTCCTACTGTCTTCCAAGAAGTAAAATAAATGTTTAAGTTAAGAAGTGAGAGTCCTCTCTCCACCTCAAGATTTCTGCTTACAACAAGGTATTACTTCTCACCAAAATAAAGTCCAAAGATGTAAGTTTGGCCAGAAGATTTAAGTCTTTGTAACAGGAGATGTGTAAAGTAATGCTATTCAAGCATACACACTGGGTTTGTGTTTACATTGAAAGGAATGGTATAAAAGAAAAACCACGAAGGGAAATTTGTGTTCAAGAATGAGTAACAGGTAACCAACTTCCCACTATGCTGATTTGAACTGTTACTCTCTGTACTGAAGTTACTGGCGCTGCCTCATATAGAGAGCTTTGCGTGTTCAAAGGAAGAGAGATAATTGGTGAGTGATCAAAGATTTCTGCCTGGTAATTTACAATCATTTTGGGGCAGAATTCCCATGGAGAGGAAAACCAGACATCAGTAGGATGATAAATGATAAAAAGCTCCCATGGAGGCAGTTATACATTCACCCAATCTCCTGTAAAAGTGCAGCAGTCTCCCAAGGCTTATAAACCTGCTTTCTGTAAAGGAGCCCTGGGGTCAGAAATGTGCATCATTTGTGTGTGGCAGAAACAGATAGTAACAAAGATTTTTTTTCTCCTTTCCATATTTTACTGCCAGGCAACCATTGTCTCTCTTACACTTACTCTCTCTACACTGTAGAGGCGTTTTAAAGCCTCTACATCTGCCAGCAGTAGGTGATTGGTTTTAATAGCATGAGTTGCATGAGTAAAACTCCTCGCATACAGAACCCTGTACAGAACCACCAGGATGTCATCACCATGAAGAGTTCTCCCATCTCCAAGCAGACACTGGCATGGTCACCAGCCTCTACAGGAACAATGGAGGTGTTGTGGAAACATGGATTTGATGGATTTCAAGGAAATACCTTGAGATAAGATTATTTTAGACAGAAATTCTAATTTATAGCTTTTGTCAGCAGAATTTTTACTTACACAGAAGCCTTATTCCATAGTTATGTGTCTTTCTAGATGCCTTCATGCTCAACAACATTGCACACCCTCAAAAAGTCAGAATGGGAAAAGTTCTTGTTTCTTCCATGCACAACTGCAGGAAGCAGTGCTCACTGGAAACTGCTCGGAAAAGACATTTTTAATCCATCAGATACTGATTTCTCACAATGGCTATTTTTACAACAGCAGTAAGATTAATGAAGTTTGTTGATTAACCTAAATTGTTCTCACTGGAAGGATCAAGTAAGCACTGCAAATATAAGCATTCCATGCTAGGAAATTATTTCCCCCCCTGGCCACTCTGGTTGATGCTCCTCCTGCATTGTGTGAAGGGAGTGGAGGCTGCTGCCGAGCAGCGGCTGCGCTGCGGGATTCAGAGGGGATTGCTGGGCTCTTCTGCTTGTCTGACCCCATAGGTCAGCTTTTCAATCACATTTCACTCATGGCAAAAGCAATAGATGGCACCTTCAAAGCTTTAACTGTGACTTTATGTTTATAGCTTTAGTTCAGGGAAAGAAGCAACTCCTGCCTTCGTTGACCAATATAGCCTGGATCATCAAAGCATGGCCAAAGCTGGAATATAATTACTAATGAAGCTCACACGTTGTTCAGACTGATGTAACAAGGGCATTACACACATAAATGATCTCTTCTCACTGGCATGGTGTCACAGCATCAATCCAGGAAGGCCTGGGTTGAACAAAGGCTCTGTTGTGCTGGGCAGCGTCCAAACAGCACCACAGCTTTTGCCAGATCAGAGTTCACAGCCTGCACAGAGCCAGCAGGCTCAGGGAGGGCTACTCATCCAGATTCCCCTCTAAGGGATTTACCCACAGCCAGAGAACCGAGCAGAGTCTCCATGGGGTTGTGTTGACTGCTGGACTTAACTATCAGTGTTCTGGATACCAAAATGTTTTTATAAGAGTAAGGATTAACAGGAAATGTTTCATAATAATGGAAAGCATGCTGTGCTAGTGATTTCAACTCTTTTTAATAACCCCAGCTCCATTTTTTCTCCCACTTTCTTCAGATTTGAAAGCTCAATTAATTTTGAGTTCCGACTCTGTCTATCTTTTCATCCGCATGTGGCAAAGTAAGAATTCATGCGAGACAATGGTTAATTTTTGGTATCTTCTGCTGCCTAATGACAGCTGTGCTGTCCTAAATAATTAGCTCTCAAAAAGGGATCCCTTTAACCCCTCTCTAAAACTGGTTAGTGATCTCGGTTTTACTTCATTAAGCTCTTGACAGCTCAATGTACTCACATCTGTTACTGTTTGGTAGTTTGATTCCAAGAACACAAATCGCTTCAAGAACTGGCAACAAATTCATTCAGGCTCAGGATGCAGATCAAAACCCATCTGTTTACTAATCAAAAGCCATATTTTAATCACAGTACAATACTGGTGTCAGCAATATCGCAACTGAGACTTTCTCTCTGCCCTGAACATGATAGGTAGTGTTCCTCATGTGAGCTGCATTTGTTTGAATGGGGTATTTAAAATGCAGGTAGCCTGTTAGTCATGTACTTGCATACAGGATTTAATCAATCAGTTTACACCAGACTGGGTCTTCTGGAATTTTCTACCTACAGGCTTAACCTTGTTTGTTACATTTTTTTTAATTCCAGATTAAACCTTGGCCTGATAAATTATCCCACCTTATTCATGATTCAGCTATAGCAATGAACTCAACTCTGCACTCTCTTCACAATCATGGCTACTTCTTTTTTACATCTGGCCTATAAACACCACTTTCAGGTGCCAGACAGACGACTTTGCTGACAGTGTGTACATGCTGTAAATAATGGAAATGCTGCATTTTGTACATGTGTTCTTCCAAGCACAGGAGGAACTGGAACAGGATGAAGTCAGATTTCCTGTGTACAAATGGACTCTTGCCTGTAGGTTGCATACTTTGTTTTGGAGCTGGAAACTCTACAACATGCAAGCCAGGAACAGAAATTGTTCCTGAAGAACTGAACTCTGTCCCTGGCAGCTTTTCTATTCAGTAGTGTGATGCAATTTTTTTTGCTTCCAGTGAAGTTTCAGGTCTTGCATTTTAACAGATTTGCTGCCATTGTAAAACAAACAAACAAATGAGAAAATGCTAAGAAATTAAATAGCTGAAGGATTCTGAACTGGGTGGTTTCACCCAGTGTGGTATCCAGTTTCTATGACATCTATCACTTCTAATGTGTTTCTAAATTACATCAAGAGAGGAAAAGAATATGATGAATCAAATTATAGCTTAAGTTTCTAATTATTTGTTTCTATGGAGTGAAACTTTGCCTCCCCCAATAATGCTAAAGCTGACTATTGGCTATGAAAGTTTGCCTTTAAAGTTCAGGTAACCCAGGAGGGATTAACAGAGGAAATGCAGTTTCATTGGATCCTGAAACTTGGGAAACAGTCTGTGCTAAATCTGTGCAAACACGACAAGATCCAGTCTGAAGGAAATGAGAGACAATCTCAAATTTCAAGATGTTTGGCTTAGAGCAGGAGGGCTGGGGAGAGACTCTATGGATTATGATGAGGAGGGTCTCAGTAGATAATAATTCATTTGGAATGGGAACAGGGAGAATGTTTTTGTTGTATGGGAAGCACAATATCAAATCTCAGTGGATACCCCAGACAGATTTATTGGTTCACAGTAACTCCAGAAGGCTGCCAAAATGAGAAATGGGAGCTTGTACTGTGAGAATATGCACCTCTGTGGGCAATCGGGTGGGTAAAGCACATCACTGCAACACTGACTGTAAACCAGGCTGTGGCTGGATCTTGGCAAAGGAGCAGCTGCATTGGATCCATCTCACATTCACAGCATCTGAAAAAAGGTCCCGCTGAGATGGACAACTGCATGGAAGTGGATAAAAGGGGTGACAGCTTGTGTGAGAAACACAAAGCACTCCAGGTAAAGTCTGAGGGTGCTGTTAGCTCTGCCCTCTGTTCTCGAATGCGCAAGAGAATGCAGATGAACTGCTGAATATTTCCGTTTTCTTTGGAATGCAAGATGGATGCAAGTGCATTGCAAGAGAGTGACTTTTTGGTTTTTCATCTTCTCAGAAAAAAATAAAAGAGCAGACCACCAAAACTGACATGGCAAATGGGAAGAAAGACAGACAGAACAAATGGATAAACAGTAAGTGAGACGATAAGGACATTACTGATTTGCTGCAGCTGCTCTGTGGAGAGTCAGCCTAGATGAGGGGATCCATGGAAATGCTTTCCAAAATGCAAATACTAAAGAAAGACAAATAATATTGCACGATGTGACAAATCAGCGTATGGCTGTATGTGTCAGCTTCTAACTGCAAGAAGCATTTTGATTTTAAAAGAGCAGGGAAGATGATTGTAAAATTATGCTGTATCCTTTAGCTGTGATTTCTATGGCACTGTCAACGGATGGCAAATATACAGTGGTCAGAGGCTATTACAGGATAATAACCTCTACAAATGAGAAAATCTGCAGACCTTAGGCAGCATAATTCCTCACGGAATTCATGCTTCTAGGTGGGCTGCTGTCCTTGCAGCAGCTTAGCTAAAAAGGGAATTAAAATTTACCCCAGCGGTCGTCTAGAAAAAGACTTGGGGAAAGGCAAAGGGGAGGGAATAGTTCTAGACTAGAAGAAAACTAGGTCAAGTTGAAGGTCAGAAGATACTGGCAAAACCTTTGTTGCTTTTTGAGCGCATGAGAAAAATGAAATAGGGATCTACATGAACTTTCTCCAGGTTTCTATATGTTTATCTTGCCTGCTTTCTGGGCCATTAGCAGATAAATGTGCTGATGTCTCCATTGTTAGTGTTTAAAGGAAAACAGTGAAGTAGAAGGCGCAGAGTTTTGAAATAATAGGAGCATATTCAATAGCTATTATGAAAGATTCAGAAACTAAGAACTAATGATAGTGCCTAAGCAACCAGATTTGTGTAGCTCCCGCTGCCAAAATTGGTTCAAGACACTTGGTTTGCATCTGGAGCGCATGACGGGAGGCCCAGAGCCAGACAGTGTTTCTGTGCAGACTCAGCAAGCCAAGAACATGTGGGACACAAGGTCTAGACTGGATACAGCAGTTTAGTGAGCATCTGCTGGGAGGGGAGCTAATCCAGGATTATAGCTGTTCCAATTGCACATGCTTTGAGAGCAACAGAACACACTTGTAGCAGGTGTTTTCATGATGAAATTTTCTTTATGCACGTACTAGCTGAAAATGTTAAATTGAAACAACTGTGTGTGTGATGGATGATGAAAAAAGAGTATTTGAAGTTCAGAAAGAAATATAATGGTATTTCAGTGCATTTGAAAATACTTGCATTTTTCAAATGGTAAATTTGCATTTCTATGCAGAACAAATACATATGGAACTGTCAGGCACGCTTAAATGAAGATTTAATTGATTCAAAATCAAATTTACTGATTTCTTGCTCTTATATTCTAGTTGTGGAGCAGCAGTTTCTCATTGACCTCATATGCAAACAGCTCCTACGCTTCAATTAAGAATACTTTGGAATAGCTGTTCCTGAAGCAATTCATCCTCACACCCACCAAGAGCATGCCCTATGAGCTCTTACGATGTAAGTTAGGTGATCAGAACCATTCTGCACATGACAGCAATCTCACGTCCAAGGTTCTTTTGGGATTTTCAGTTAAATTCACAACTTCCAATTAGATCTACTACCTACTGGAAACGTTAGTCCTGAAGAGGACAATAAGAATTATGCTTGTCTACAAATGTCCAACACACATAAAATTATTTATGATTATTAATAAGAGAAAATGTCAAGTGAGACAGCTGGTATCGAGCACTGGGTCATCAGTACTCTCTTACAGAAAACAGCAAGTACTGAAAATAATACTTTGAACAAATTCACTAGATTGAGGCAAACTACACTTTCCAGAGTTTGCTAGCCAACACTACATAACTATTATCCCCTTGTGCACAGCATGAATATTTAAATGCCTATTAGGATGAATTGTACTGTATTGACGGTGCCGATATTAGCATCAAACTTGTTTCTTTCTGAGATAATTTCCAAATTGTTGAGCAACACTAAATAGCTGCGAGTCAATGCCACAATTATTTTTATGTGAATAACAATCATGAAGTTAAGAATACATGAGGTTATAAAGGAGTAGTTTAAAAGAAAGCAGTAGTTCAAAAATTGTCTTAATTATGGGTATGATGTCTGAAATCACTGACCGCAGTATAGTCAGACCCAGGTGAACATATTTGTCAATTTAAATCGTGAACCTGCAAATTGTGGTGCTGGACAGAGTTCTTCTAAAGCCAATAAAGCTCTGTAGGTCCAATGAATTGAAGCACTGAAGCCATCAGTGAATTCCTGACCCTAGGAAAATCCACAAAGTTTTGACACTAATTATAGATTTCACCTATTATTTTCCCTGATATATGGCAAATTGGTAAAATCCTAGTTTATTCATACCTGAAAAGAAAAGCCTAAGGGATTTTACAAGATGGTTAACCTATGACCACTACATTAAGGCTTCAAAACAAATGTAACTCATTTGCTCAGGGATGACAGATTAATAAATTGTTCCACCTCCTTATCCCATAATACCTGACGGCATGGCTTAGAGGAAGCCTGGCAAATGACACAGGCCAAAGGTCAGTGCTCCTTTTTCAAAAACAAGATTACAAACCTTAATACAAATATAAATGATTCAGTGTATTTATAAAAAGACCATAGATATCCCAGTCTGGGTTCAAACAATGCTTACCAATGTACAAATTGCACATCAAGCTGTAAAGCGTGGTGCCAGGCACAAGAAACGGAAGTGGAAGCAATTGTGTTTCTGACTTGTGTCTCAGGGACACTCGTGGCAGTGGGGGTGCTGTCAGACACCCCTGTGGGCTGAGGCAGGTCCATGATCAGCAAGGCTGAAGAAGATTGTGTGCTGCTGGTGGAAAAAGTACCTCAGCTGGGCTACTCCAGGGCTACCACCAACCATGACAGGGTGTCTCCTAATGCCTTTCTCCTGGTTGAAACACCAATGTCAAATAATAGAGAGTATGAACAGTAAATTAGATACAGTCCTGCAATTCCAACTCCATGAATCAGGATGAAGACTCTCAAGATTGGCTTTAAAATAATACCTCATTTTAAATGGTTATGCTTTTGCACTTGGTAACGTCCCTAGAAATCAACAAGACTGTAGGGTTGTATTTGCAAGATTTTATCAACGACTGCAAGAATGAAAAGAATATTTAAAATAACAAAACACTTGCCTGCAGGAGTTAAGTAAAAGGTGAATATCATGAAAGCTGTGATGAAATTCTGAGACCTGGAAGCTATGAAATACAGCTTTTAATATACAAAGATGAAGCTAACTACAAACATGCTGAGGTTCACATATTGATTAGTCTTGGCAGAGAAGCTCATAAAACCAGAAGGTAATAGGAAGAATGGTTGTGGCTCAAAATAATTACTGTTTATGGTAACAGTCATCCATTTGCTATGCAGGCATGTGTAAACTTTAACGGATAATGCTGTTTTTTGGAATTCCTTTTACATCTGTGGAAATAGGTGAAGATTTGCTAAACTGTAGAGTGGACAACTTTAAAATGACCGTAAGGGCAGCTGAGTACAACAATGGGAATAGCATCCCTGCAGCCAGACCACTAGCAGAACTCAGACTTCTATTCAGGCTCTGCATGGAACTATAAAGGCTTTTTGTTTCCAGAGTCACGAATAAAAGTCATCTAAACTATCATGTCAAGAATGTCTGGTGCGCCAGGCCTGAGAATGAACATAAAATAACCTTAAACCAGGCAGAAACAGTGAGTGTGGAATTCTCCTTGGGAAAGGAAATCATATTGGTGCGACAGGGCAGAGGTCAGAGATGCTGTGGTGGGTGTAAAAAAAAAGATGGAGTGTGGAAGAGGGGAGTTCATTTACATCAAAAATCACTAAAAAGTCCCTGTCAGGATCCAAATCTTTTCAGCTCGAACACATCCAGAGATCAGTAATCTCAGGGCCAAGAAGCCAAAACGGGAGCCTTGCTCTCCTGCAAACTCCAAACTGAATTCAGAGATAGAGAAACTTTTTATGCATCTTTACTTGTTGTTGAACATTGTGAGGGTGAGTACAACAACCTGTTATTGAGTTATAGTCTGGTTTGCTACTACAAACATATAAGGTAGTTTAAAAACTCAGTTTCTGTAAACAAAGATGTCATGTAGAAACGAAAGCATATTCTGTTTGGCAGCAAATCCTTTTGTTACCAAAGCACCTGGCATTTTCAAATGTTGATATTTGTATCTTTCTCTGCTGAATGTTTTAAGCAGGAAGAACTGCTCTGGAGAAGGAATTATAGTAGGAAAGGAACACTATAGCCATCAGCCTCAGCCATTTTAGAGATGAATTCATAATGTCACTTCCACTGAAAAATTACTTGTATTTCACCTCTCTTTTTCCAAAGGTCTTTAATTCTTCCTCTGAAAAGGAATGTTATTTTTGCTGTTCAATTACATTTTAATCATTCAATCAGATCGAGCCATATATAAACGTATGGCCCCTTGTTTCAGATCCCCTTACTCAGCTATTACTTCATGAAAAGATGAGCTGTGTTCCAAGGTCACAACTGATTAATCTTGACCTGTGATCCTTGAAAGTGTAAAGTCTTAATAGAAATGTATTACTCTACATAGTAAAGTGAAACATACTCTGTATCCAAGACAAATAATGAACTGAATTTTTCTGACTTTATTCTTTAGTTGCTAATTAAGCACTTAACTACAAGATCTCTTAACACTTGGGTGCTCTTTGGATAAATTATGTGTTTAGAAAAGGAGTTAAATCTTTTGGCCCTTTGGGCAGGTGTGACAGAGGTATCTTCTCGGCAGGTATTTTGGAAGAGGTTTTTTGCTAAGCCTTGAGGAAGCTCCTGGTGGAGCTGCCACAGGCATGTGCCAGCCTTAGAAAGAATATATTGTAAACAAGCACTAAGACTTGTGTATAAGAAGTGTTTAAGGCTTCCAATAGTATTGTGGCAGTATTTTTATATTGCTGGTACTGTTAGATATTTCTGCTAATATTAGTTAGAAATACCACAGGACAGAGGGACGTGGATTAGAGTTATTTTGGAAGACAAGTTTTTGCTAAATGGATACTGTCAACACAAATTCAATTAACTAAATAAACTAAACTAAACAAAGATTTGAAGGGGAAAAAAATCTCTTTCCTTTTACTGGCATCACATGAAGTTAAGCTTTTTTAAAAGAAAATACCTTTTTATACTCATGAATAAGCACTTCTGGAATGTGCATTTCATGCATCTTTCTATAAGGGAGTCGAATTTTAGCAGAGGAATGAAATCCTACTGAGATGCTCGTGGTGAGCAAAACCATGTTGTGTTTCCAATGCGGGTTGCATCTGCGTGAGATGATCAAACATCAGTTCATGACTCAGATGCCTTCAGCGCAGTCTCACTTAGAGGGGTTTCCACCATGCAATGCCAGTGATGCTGCTGGAATGACTGCAGCACAGTGGTGAGGGGAACTGGGCTTCCAGAGGCCAAGAGAGACTGGCATGGAGAGGAGATGTGACACCTCAGCAGCTCTGCTGTGTACAGCACAAACAAGAGAAGATGCCATCTATGTTCAGCTCAATCTTATTTCTCATCACATGTGCAGTCCACTGGCAGCCTCTTAGGAGAAAAAGAAGTATGCCATGAGATGGGGCTTACATTCCCTGGCAATTTAAGTTAACCAGAAGACAGCAAAGTCAAAACAAATTTACCAAGTGCTCCTTGTAATTGCAAACAGGACTGGAAACATTTACAATTGTGACAATGCAATTAGTTGTGCTCAACAGGCACCGTGAAATCATTTCCAGAATACATTAGGACAGTCTTACACGGGTGTTTTCAGCAAGTAGATACCATATTTCCTGCAGATCTGAGGCCCAATGCAATTGAAAACATAATAAATCTATTTTTATCTTTAATCATTCATTTTGAAGTACTGACAGGCACATTAAGCACTCCTGTCTAAAATTAGTTCTGCTCCTGATGGAAGCAACCATTTATTCTATCAGGCGATTTGTAGACTTAATATCAGAAGATTTCTTCTGGGAGATGTTACTGGTTTTGGGTGAAGTTTCTCTGAAATATCTCATTTGGTTCCTGGAACATCATATTGGTATCATAATTAATGTCCTAATGCTCTGAATTATACGTCATTAAAATTTCCTTCAACCTGCAGACTGCTCTGAGAAACAAAATACAAATCCTCTCTCAAGAAAAAAAGCACTCAGATGAAAGGATGGCTCGTTTAGGAAATGCCAGACTTTGATCCCACCATTGCATTTTACCATCAAGAAGGGTGCTGTGCCCTTCACAAACTGGCAATGGATTCTTCATCTGTTGTGCACTCAGGGCTGCAGTGGTCACTCTTTACAACAGTAGCTCCAGTTGCTGTCTTTGGGCCCCAAGCCAGTAATAATTAACGTATCACTAATAAATAAAATCTTCCTTTATGCACTCACTCCAATCAGATGCTGTAGGGGCACAGAGAAACCCTAACCCCGCTCATGATGCTGCACTACCAGTGCTGCACTACCAGTTCTACTACTCACATTTTCGTAATGCAGTTTCCTTTTAAAGGTTTTGGAGGTCTCATAAGCTCCTGGAACAATCTTCCACATTTTAGACTTGCACTGCTGTTGCAGCCCTGTGTATTCCCCAGTGTCCAGGCAGCTCTCAGAGTAGCCGTCAGTTTTATTTATGTCCAAAGTGTTTACACACTTAGCAGGACTCTTTTAGAGAGATAAAATGAGATTTTTAAAGCAGGTGTTAATTTTTGTCTGAAGCTGTCCACCACCACAGGTGAACACACATCAATCCCTCCTCTAGCCACTGCAATTTCATAGCCATCTTCCCAGAAGAACTAACCTGAAGGTGGCAAGGTTTTGCCAGTCACAAAAAACTTGAAGGTGGCATATTACGTGTATTTATTATGAACTCCATCTGATCTAAATCAACATAAGATCATTGCTCTTGGATGCTCCATGTGAAATGATTGTTACTGTTCCTTGTGGCTGGGTTGAGCAGCCACTGGATGTCACTACTGGTCTGAACACAGAAACCCAAACAGCATTTGTTTGGCATTAGAAAATTATTAAAGACAGGATGAATCTGAACTCACTAAATTGCGATGGTATTTTAAGGTGCTGAGAGCTTTTGCTCAACTCTCACATTTCTATCAAGTATAGAGTATAAGAAGTGCCTGATTTAATACATTTTTTCTCTTTCGGAGATTCATTTACTAATTTGATTGCAACTCATTTGTTCTCAACTTCACCCCTCTGCTAACAGTAAAATAATTTCCTGTGCCATGGGCTACTTTCCACACAGAACCTGCACACAGACTCCAGCATTTTGCAAAGTGCTCCCGAGTTAGCCTCAGCTGCACCAGGATTTTCCCAGGGATGGAGAGCACCTTTTCCCACCCCTGGCATAGCTCACTGTCTCCCTCCCATGGACAGCCCACATCAAGATGGCCCGGCTGGCTTTCTGTGAGGACAACAGATGCCTTGAAATCTAATATTCCAAATTTGATTGTGTCTGATCAAAACACGTCCAGAGTCACAGCTACACAAAATGTCCCAAATCAGGAGATACACTGATGAACTAAGAGAGAAGAAATGGAAACCTTTACTCTTTATCTCCTAAAATCTTCAAGCATCAAATATCAATGTAGAGAAAACTAAGATAAACTAAACTAATGTTCTTCTTTGTAAGGTTAAAGGCCAGAAGATCTGTTTCTCCAAAGGGTGAGAAAGGTTGCACTGGCAAAGTCGTTGTAGGGTGTCAGCACAACCAGCCAGGAAAAGCATAAAATCGCTGAACAAGGCGCAAGGTAATGGAGAATCTGAGCCAAGGAGCATCAAATGAAAATGGAAAATCCAGAAAATATTAATAATACTAATACCAACAACTCTACCAGATGAGTAGATGATGTGAATCTCACTTTTATAAAACTCCATTTTGGCAAGGTCCCAACTATATTGCAAGGAGAGCCAGTCAAAGGCAGTAAAAAATAAAAACTTCAAATGCCAGCCATTAACTCCTTCCTGTAAAGGCTCAGGGTAGATAGCTGGAGTAAAAATTGGCTGCAAAACATGTTGCCTAGAGTGGAAAATTGCTGTAAGGACAGACAGAAACACTTAATGATGACACTCAGGACTCAGGACTCTCTTGAACATCCCACCAAGAGAAATGAAACAGTTGCTACAATAAAATCACATGTAAAAAAAAATCTAGATAAGGTTAAGATACAAATTAGGATTTGTTTTGAAAATAAACACTAGAAAACCACATTGAAATAAAACCCACCAAATCTGACTATCATCAGCTGTCACAACTGAAAAAACAAACCTAAATTGGTGGCAACTGCTTTGAAGTCTGTGATACACAATTAGAATAAATGAAATGAGGAACTGGTCCATTTTCCTGATAGTATGTAATTCTGTGCATTTATTTCCCACTGTAAAAATAACAGCGTGGTTTTTCAACACTGCTTCAACCTAAAATACAAACCCATTTAATTACCCAATTGACATTATATGAAACCATTTCATGAGGAGCTCTTTTTCTCAAAGCACACCTCTCATTAAGAGTGGTGCTCATGAAAGGGACTCCAAGCCAGGGCAGGAGACCTCCTGCTGCAAGGTCACCTTTCAGCCTTCCTGGGGGTTGTACCGGGCTTCAGCGTGGCCTCTGCGACAGCGGCTCATGGCATTCCACTTGCTCTGTTGTGCATGGCCACTGATTGCAGTCCAGTGCTCCTCAGGCTCCAGGAAAGACCAGGCATCAAAGAGATCTCTCACAGCAGCTCAGAGCAGATCGATTACGTCTCTGCTCAGCCAGATATGCACAACGCAGTCGCGACACTACGGGAGCCGAGTTTGGCTGCATTTGACAATCTCTGAGACAGAACAAGAGGAGGCCTCACAATATCAATCCATCAAGGAGAGGAAGAAAGGTATTTTAAAGAAAGATATTTATCAGATGACTGATTTGTTTTACAATTATTTTGAAATAACTATTTAAAAGAACAAATACTGTAATTTTAACAGAGGCATAATCACTGTAAATGACATTAAGGGCTCGTCTACAGGCAGATTGAACTGCTCTGATCATAATGGGATTGTTAAAGCTGAGCAAATCCCAAATCCACATATAGTTGGCATTGCAGAAAAGGAAGGAGAAGAAGTTATGCCAGAAAACCTAAAACATCTTGGGCTTACACTGACATAGCTATTTCAATCAAAAGAACTCCTAACTGAACAGAACAATTGCACTTGAACAGCAGCAGGGTTCACATCAGCTCTGCAACAGCAAACTGCACTGGAATCAACACTGAAATTTTGCTACAACTAAACTGAAAAAGAATCTGAGCAAATGCCTTTTAATGGTGTCCTGCAGGTGTCACAGCACCTGCAGAAGAGATGTGGCAATACCAAAGTCCCAGGGGTGGCTTTGCCACATTAAGGCTGCCGACCTCCTCCAGCTGGAGCTCTGAAGGGAGTCAGTGCTGGGCAAAAAGGCAGGTGGCCTGTAGGCACAAGTACTGGTGATGCTCCAGACATGCTGAAGTCTTCTTAATAATAGTTTAGAAAACCAACAGGGGTATTTCTCTCACAGTAACTTCTAATCTGACAATCCAGGATCTTTATTTGTTCCCCTCTAGCTCGTAAAGAAAGTGAAAAATAAAAAGCCCACAGCAAAAGGTACACACGAGCTGGTGAAGAAAAAAAGAAACTACAGCACACGAAGTTCCCAGACTCAAAGTCTCTTAGTCAGGTGCCTGTGTGCCTCATTACAGGAATATCAACATACCCCACTCAGTCTCTCCTCACTGACCCTTGTCAAGTCACACAGAGCATCCTTGCAGAGGGTGAAATGTGTGCAAGCCTGCGTATCAGCAGGTGCGTCCAAGAAATAGCAGCAAATTTCAGATCAGAATGCTGACACCATGGGAAATGCTCCATCCTGCAAACCTTTCCCCCACATAGAGGAAACAGATTTAAAAATCATTTTAGAGAAAGTCTTTACAAAATGTCCTGGTCACTGAAGTTCATGGCAAAATTCGCGCCGAGTTCAGTGGAAACAAAAGTGAGATCAAATCAGTAACTACCTGCACCAGGTCTCAAAAGCTGTAAACTAGAAATGAGAACTACTGACCTACATACTCAGAAATTGCTTAGTGACTGTTAGTGAATCTATTTTTGAGTGGTTAACTACCAAATGCTCAAAAAAACTTGATCACCAGAGATAAAACTTCAACAAGACAGCACCTTTGAATGTATTTCACTCTGAGGCACACAAAACTCCTAATCACTTCAGTGAAAAATTGGGTCAGAGTTATCCCCACCTTCCCCAAAGTGCTGTAAAACTAGATTTAAGCGTGTATATATATATATATATAAATTAATGTATAATTATATATTTATATATAATTTTTTATTCTACTTAGCAGAGATGGCAAAGTACAGCAAATGCTGAAACCATTTTGGATGGTATTCACTAAAGGATAACAGTAAAAACACCAACCACAGGGCATTTTTTTGCTAAGTCCACTTTCAACTCTGTTCTCAATAGATAAAAATTCTATATTAGTTAATGATGAAGAAAGCCCTCTCCAATTCCTAATGCAGTAGGCTGAGACAGGGATAATTTAACCTGTTAATTAACAGACATAAGATGCAATATGGATGTAAAGAAACACATTTAGATGTTATTTATGATTGTACAGAACTGTAAATAAGAAAATAGGGATAAGTAAAGGTGTATTATTTTCCACCAGTATTTCCAAAGTGCTTCATTGTATTTCTACCATATGCTCATAAGTAAAGTCTTAAATTAAGACAATTTAAGCACAGCATGCCTTCAGTGGACTGCATCCCCTGTGAGCGTAACTCAGCAGGGAGTCAATCACAGCTATTTGCACTGGCTGGCAATGTAGCCCTAGGTTTGCTGTTAGCATTATCTGGGCTTTTATATTTCTAAAGAAGCAGCCAGTTAAGGTTCTATTTTCAAATGTTTTTCATCAGTAATGCCTAAAGGTGGCATGCTCACTAAACAATCTTACTAGAAACAATACAAGATAAGACATAAAAGACAGATTACCCAGCCCGCGCCTCCAAATGCAACAAAAATGAATGCAAAATGCTTTGGGGTTTGTCGCTTGCAACATGCAACAGCTTTTTCATTACGTTTTGCCTGATCCTTTGCCAGGTTCCTTCAGAAAAGCCGACCGCTAGGATGAATGGAAAGAGCTTGTCTGAAGGTCACATTGTGTGAGCTGGGAAGCAGCAGGCTGGTGTTCCACTCCTGACTTGCTCTAAAGCCACCAGGCCCTTTCTGCCTTTACTACCCAGCTATCAATAGAGACATTTAAGCTTCCTTCCTATGCAAGTCTTACAGATAATAAATATTGGTATCATTTATTTACCAATGTTAATGCAATATGTAAATCCAGGACCTCCCAAAGGGATTGGGACTTCTAGTGTTGTGTGACATAGCCAAAGAGACAGAGTTTAAATTCCTAACTCATATATTAATTCAAATACAAATTATAGGGCCTGAAGTAACTTCATACTGTAATTTAAATTTTAAAAGCTTCAGTAGTGATTGCTGCTGCTTCTCAATGCCTTGCCTGCAGGAAGGGGAGCCCCTGGGTCTTGCAGCCTGCTTTCTACCCACCCTTCCAATAACAGGGTCCGTTACCAGGGCCCATCCCAAATACCACAATGATAATAGTTTTTTTCTGCCCAAACTTGTCGTATTTTCACCAAAATCAATCTTTTCCTCATGACTCAGAATCACACGCAGGGGCTCTCTCCTGTCCTTCCTTGCTCCACAGAAGTTTACTTTTTATCCTTTGGCAGTTTTGAACTGCCCTGTTTGTCTCCCTCATGCCCTGGTCATCCCCGTTAGCTGCCATACTCCCGCACACTTTCACCTTTTTTTGTTTTTTCTCTCTCTACTCCATTCTCCACTGAACTTTCTGGAGCACAGACACGAATCATACAACTGAGTGCAGAACTGAGTGAAGCCAGCAGGAATCTCAGAGGACACAGGAGCCTGGATGAGGAACACAAGATGACTGTGTCTGTGCGTCGGTCTATAGGAAGTGCATACGCACCTCCATATGTACACAGATAAGAGTAGGGAGGCTGCTTATTCCCAGGTGTGCTGGGAGGAAAGAGGGACTAATATTTCCCACATAAGTACTATTAAAATTATGAGGATCACTGCCATTTCAGGAGTGTTGCAGAAATCATTCAATATTAAGGAAGCATTCTGATGCTAAGAAGAGCTATGTAGGCACTACTGTTATAAAAAATTAATTTCCTAATTCCTAATCTGAATATGTCAGTAATAGCACAGCAAACAGCTAGGCTAGAAGAATATTGTGAAGCAAAACCAACTAGATGAGTTTAATTTTCTTTCGGTGAGGAATTATTCTTTACAGTTCTACTACACAAGCCGATGGTGTTGGCTTTGAGCTCCCAGCTCCTCAGGGCAAGGTTTAAATTAATGCCTCTTCTGCCTTTCTATATTTTTTTAAAATCAGGACACTATTTATATTCATTTCAGGCTTTGTAATCTTCTCCAACCCAATGTTAAAAAATTACAAACAAACAAAAGAATACCCTAAGCTAAATGTTGACTCTAAACCCCCTTTTCCAGCCCCTTATTTAATCAGCCTTGTGGCATATTGGAATATAGATCATTTAGTTCTACTTTATTATTACGGGGGTAAAAACCCCCTTACAGTCAGACTCAAAGCACCTAAATACCTAAAGCCATATTCTAATCTGTAAAGCACATGGGTGTAAAACAGGCAGGCAATTTTGCATTTCCCTGGGGCGACATTGTTCATGGTGACTGGCAGGGGCTTTCTGTATTTCATCAGGCCCTTTATGAGCGCACTGCCGGGCACGTATAACCGTGCTGGCTGCATTAGGATAGATTACGTGCAGTGCTACGTCTATCCTGGCAGATAATGGATATGTGGCTGTCAAGAGGGGCAACAGAGGGACTGGTGCAAGGAAATTTGAATGAATTTAGTAGTGCTGCCAGCGAAAGCCACTCACAATCAAAACAAATAATTTTACCCTTTAGACATCTTGCAAAATGCTCCTTACTGCCTATTCTGAGACAGTTGCCTGCCTGCAGTATGGATTTTGAATCAGCAGAGAAGAGAGGTTCTCATCTGGAGAAGACTCTCATCCTCCTGTGGTACAAAACCACCACAAAAGTCTGTGGCTTCAGAGACATTTAGGAACAAGATTATATGATCCCCTGTGACGGCAGCTGACTATGCTCAATTAGAGACAGTCCATTCCAATCGTATGTTCCTTCAGCAGATTTTCAACTGGCATCTAAGAATGTGAGATTGTTGATAAACAAGCCCTGAATTACGTTAATGACAAAGTGATAATATCCATGAACTCATTTTGGTTTGGTTCTTTCACATGTTGTACATCAACCTTCCAATATCAAGAAAAACAAACGTAAATACTGCCTGATGATGCTAGTAAAAAACATCAACAGAGACTGAAGAATTAATTAAAATGGAAAAAAAAACCTCTCTGGGGAAGGACCTACCTGGGACTTTTTGTTTTGAAACATGTAAAGCTGACCCTGACCACTCCTTTCTCTGCCTTTTCTTTTTTCTTGGCTGGGCTCTGCCTTTACCCATGCATATCACTACATTAATTAAATGCCCTTAGGAAGATGGCATGAAACTGCCTTTCTTCTGGTCTAAAATGATGGAGGTATTCTGAAAGCAGTTACATTAAAATACAAGAAAAAGGCATAAAGCCCTCACTTCTTTATGTGTCACAAAGATAGCAAAGCATTTCTTTACGTAGCCAGAAGCAAAATCTTGTTATTTTAAGTTGTTTTCCAAAATAAATCCATTTTAGGGACTAAAATTGCTCTGCTTTTTCACTCCTGGCCAGAGATTACAGATATCCTTAGATTTGTTGGAGTCTCTGTGTAAACATGTACTGGTAAAAGGCAGAAATGATGCACACCATGAGGCTCAGAGCACTCAGTGACGGAGGCAAGCAGCGTCAGTTCGGCATTTATCATGCCCTCTGTTGGGAGCCTGTGTCCTGCCACTGACAATGGAAAACCTGACCTAATAAAGCTTTTTCTCTCCAAGTTCTCTTGCACTCAATGAATGTGTCCCTCCTCCTCACGCACGGCCACAAGGCCGGTCAGTCGGGGAGTGTGGAGAGATGAATAGCGGGGTGCTTGGGAGGCGAGGGGCTGTCTGGGTATTTGATCTTTGCAGTGTCTGTGAGAAGCTGTGTGCAGCCTGAGAGCCACAAGTTGTTATCATCTGATGCAGCCGCTGTGCTGTGCACACAGCGCAGAGCCTGTCTGCTGGTATGTTGACTGCAGAGCAGCAACACAAGGAGAGGCTTATTTAAAAACACAGACACGTAAGCAAGACAGAAACCCCACCTCCATGTGATTGTCTGAGAAGGATCAAACGGGTAGGAATGCCACAGATCGACACACTCCTCCCAGCATAATTGTTACTATCACAGCTGTGGTGGAGAGAGGGGGAGGAGAGCGGATGATGCAAGGAGCTTGGCATCATGCTTAGACTGCACCCTTTCGTAAGAGGCGAGGAAGCGCTGGAATCCACCCGAGACAGCCCCAGGACTGCAGAGCCAGCAGCGACACACTGCATCTCCATCTCCAGCTGCAGCTGCAGCTGCTGTGCAACCCACCAGATGCGCTCAGCCAGCCCACCCTACCCGCACAAAGTTTATCCAGTAGTATGCAATTTACTCCAACAATATCGGTTCTTAGTCACTTATTTTCGGAGCTCATTATGAAGAGTAATTAAATGGTCATAACGTTCCTAGCCTTAACCCTATTTAGTAGATAAAGTGGATAATTAAGCATTGTTAGCTCCATTTTGCATCTATGGAAACCAGGAGAGAGGCTAACACAAGGTCATAGGGCTACTCTGGTTAAACCCAGGATTATAATGCATCAGTTGCTGCCTCTTTCATCCACAAATCCTGGGATATTGCATTGATTTTAACAAGTTACGCATCAAAATTGCTATTCCTATCACTGAGAAATCTAATACAGTCAAGCATTAACCAAATCAAGTCCTTGAGACCTTGAAATGAGGCCTGATTTTTTTTTCATCTGTCAGGTGAGATAACCACCATCTCCTTGTAAGCAATCTTTTTTTGATGTGGCTAATTGTTCTTCTACGCCTATCCTTCTACTAATATATAATGAACCAGTCAGATGTGACAAATCTGCTACCCGGCCCTTGGAAATGAGTTTTGAATGTTATTATTTGTAGCTGCCTAGGTACAACTACAAACCCCTGACACTCATTCTCGAATGGAGCTTTTCATTTGTGTTAACTGCACTAACAGCTCTGAGACATTGGACAAGCCTCTCCCCTGAGAGCACCTTCCCTGAGCTGACTGCGAGCCACTGGCCACCACAGTTCCAACTGCTGTATCCTTCAGGCTAAATATAGATCTATTCCTATAAACTATTATCTCACTTTTGGCCAGTCAGCTTGCTTCATTCTAAAGTGTTTATCTTGCCCTAACTGCCGGCCTAAAGGTGGAGTGCTATTTTCAGACTATGAGAGAGGCCTAAGAGAGCTGAATTTTTAAAGACTCCCTTTCCCTTATTTTTTAGTACCTTAGTCCTTATGCAAGACACTACAAACTGAAGATCTCTATTTATTCAAAATACATGTATGAAATTGACAATTTTTCTCTACGTGCATGTCAAAACCTGATTTCTAGGGAGTGGAAAAGACTTCAAACATTCTTAATTTTTGGCTTCCTTCCTACGGCAGACCAGTAAGGCTCTGGGAAAGGCCACTGCATGTGGGGAACTCCAGTCACCACTGTGGACAACAAACATGGGGTCAGCTGAACTATCAGCTTCACTGGGTCACCCTGTCTCCCAAATCTTCCAAATCTTCCAAAGCTTTCTTAGGAAATGCATGATTATGCCCTCATAATTACAACAAACATGGAATTTCATACTTCCATCTAAATCTGTGGAAAGTTTGTGGCAGATTTAAAGAATGGGAAAAGCAGACACCCAAAGTAATATGTATGTAATAAAAAGCACCTTACAAAATCCACTGAAGTGAAAAAGCCTTTAAAGGATGATTTCCTTTATCAAATGTTGAAACAGTAAGAAAAACAGAGTTTGAAAATTGCCTTTCTATCAAAAATTCTTGAGTGGAGGATAATTTTTTGCCAAATAATTCAGGTATAATCAGGTGATTATATGCCATGATACCCAGCATCAGACATGGGCTAACATTCCCTAGACTGGGTTAATACTCAAATGCAGTTCAGAAGTTAAATAGCTTGGGTAGCTCTTTTCTAGTGTGGACAGACCCACCACTTACAGCATGGCACAGTTCTGCTCTCAGATAATGAGGAAGGAAAAGAAATAATACTGAAGACACCCAAAAGAATTAGGCAGCTTCATTGCTTAAAAAAAAATAAAACCCAAACCAAACAACCAAACAAACCAACACAAAGCAGGGAGTAAAAAAAAAAAAAAAATCAAGCTTTCTAGAAAATCTAAAGGCAGCTGGACCTGACACAGGGGCTGGCCTGGCAGTGCAGCGCCGCTCCCTCAGAGCTGCCTCTCCACTTGGCTCCCACCCAGTGTCACCGTTAATTGGATGCGGAGTGATGGATCTGGCCACCTGGCACTCTGTCTGGCTCCGAGCTGACGATCAACTCACTTGGCAGACTAAGTGGGGAACTGGCCACCTGGCTAATACGAGGGCTACAGAATCTCTGACGAGCAGATTGCCAACCTGCTCAGACATTGTTTTATTGCGGGTACTGACTGGAATTTCCCTTTTGCTCCATTCACCTTTCTCACCACAACTTGCATGGTGACAAGGAAGCACCCGACTCCTGACCCCCCACCCCTCTTTACTTTCCTCTGTCTGCTTCAACGGATAACGAGAGAATCCAGCCTTAATTGCTAAATGAGAATAAAATGAGCTTCTTGCCTTCTCTTCCAATTTCTTTACATTATTCCAAGTCCCCTACCCCCACTCCATCCTGCCTTGTTTCTCACCACCCTTCTCAACACTCCAGATCAAAATACGTAGCTGGTGAGTTTCACAACAATTTTTGAAGGCTGTCATTTGTTGTGTATTTTTTAATCAATAAAAACACTGATAAAAATTAAGAATAACATCAAAACAAAGAACTGGACAAGAATAATGTGAAATCAGATTCATGCCTGAAGGCTAGGTTCCTCACTTGCCTTGCACCCTGTTTTGTTATTAGCACTTGCAAAACCTTAGTGAGAAAGGCCACAATTTTGATTTGATGTTTTAACATTCATTTTGCATATATGTAAATTACTCCACAAGGGGCAAGGGGATGGAAATTAAGACTGAAGTGCACAAAAATACATTGATACAGAATTGTAGAGTATTATCAGCATCATCCTAAATTATGTTATGAAAATTAATTTTATTACTTCAAGATCTTAAAGAAACAAGCAGTACAAGTACTGAAAAATTCCATTCAATTTCAAATGCACTAGGATGAGGTTCCACAATGTTTTTAAGCTGGTCTTTGGATACAGTAAGTAGCTAATGTCAAGCTCTTTCATCCATTAAGAATTATCTGAAAATAATGTACTTTGTTAATTGCAATCATCGTGCAAAAATTAGCTCACTGATTGGAACAGGCTATATTCACTCCTGGTGTGATTCCATTAATTTAAACCAAAGATTCATTTGCACCTTAAAGGGCCTTCTGCAGCTGATGTTAGTGGGGACTTTTCCATAAGCTTGAAGAACTGGAGCAGACTAAGGAGAGGTAAGATGTCCTGGGGGTGGATCTGCCAATTCCTCAACAGCTATAGTTTAACGGAAGTGAACAGAAATATTTTGGTTTATCCAAGGGAAGATTATGGAGCTTGCTTTTCTCTTTTGGTTGTATATGCTACAAATACTGGAGGAAGTACCCTCTAGTTCTAACATCACAGTTTAAACCAGTATAGCTTGGCACCGATGCTGAGACAAGCAACAATGTGCTGCTCCATCCACACACTGATAGAGCCCTTTTACTTGTCCTAGATGCAGTTTTCACATCCCATGATGAAACACATCATGAAATGTGATTCAGGTAAAATCTAGAGTAATTTTTCACTCTTGGTTATGTTTATCTTAGATTGTTCTCCCATCCATTCATCACGCAAAGGGAGGGAACGGCATGGGGGTGGAAAGAGGAGGTGGGAGCTCGAAACAGGCATCGCTTCTTTCAGCTGCAGGTGCTGTCCTATAGTAGTTAACATTTACTGTGAAACCACAAGATAAATAGCTCACCTCTAATAACTGCAGCACCAATGGAGTGTTCATAGGATTCACTTAGCAGAAAAAAACATGTCATGATCTGAAAACATGCACTGAAAAATGATAAAGTGATATTATATTGAAGTAGTAGGAGTGGTTAGTCCTGAAGAATTCTCTTCGTATGAAATAATTCTGTTCAGTCTTCCTGAACCTACCAAATGTTTGAGTTCTGCTCAAACATTTAGCAATACTATAAGCATGAAGAAATATATTTATACTGTATTATTTTCATACACATAGAGCCTGTCTAATAATATATTAATAGACACATATATTTGCTTTAACAACTTATTAGAAGTTTACACTTTGTGATCCAAGCTATAAATATTAGAAAAGAAAGGAAAGGAAGGAAGATGGTCAGGCAAATTCTCTAGTCATCCATCACTTTGTCTCCCTTTTATTCTTCTCTTACATTTTATGTCAGAGTGTTAGTGCCCTGAGCAACACAATAGCTGAGACAAAATGTTCATGTTTTAACTCACTTCCAAAATTCAGTTCAGAGAGGCTGTTTGTCAGAGGCAGATTTGCAGACAAAGTGCTGTTACTTTTTTAGAAGTACAACAGCTATGTGCTTCCATGTCTCTCAACTTTCATGGAATTAACCTACCCATCCTTTTTCCAATTTTCATAATAACCCTGTAATTATAGGAAGAGTATCTCTCTACAATCTAAGGGTGGAAGAAAGTATTTTAAATGTTCATTAAGACAGGAATTAACGTTAAACTAATCAAGTTGCTGAATTCAGATTATTTTTAACCATTTTTCAGTTAGACAACTGATTTTCCTGCATCCATGCTGGAGAAGGTTTCAGGAAACTCTTACTGCTTTTTAGAGAGCCCTTATTAGCATGAGCACCACCTTTGAGCAGCATTTACTCTCCTTTACCTGGTGAGCCTCTACCAATAAAATTGCTGCCAATCTTCCCAAGAATTTATAGGTGAGTCAGGAACCCACATACAAACCACAAACATAAACATCACCAGCCACTGAAAGCATTTCTCTGTCCTTCAGAAGCCTCCTCCTGCAGAGCAGCATCAGTCCCCTTTGCAGTCACTATGCCAGTTGCCTCTCAGGTTGCTCCAGTGCTCTCTTAGAAAGTGGAGACAAAAAGGCCTTGTGGTGCATTTGGCTCTTAGCGTGCGTGCTGACTTGTCTGCATTTCCATCATCTTCCACATAGTATTGGTATCTGCTCCTGGCAACAGTGTTTTGTTGTTACTGGACTATGGAGCCCTTCCTGCATATAGTTTACATCAGAAAGGCTCCTGCTTTCCTATTTGATCCCATTTCTCCATTCCAGCTTTATAGCCATGTGTAACTTCAGTTTGCTCTCCTCTCTGTCTGCCTCCTCACATAAATACTGGATTATTAATATTAAAAAAAAAGAAAAAAATCAAGTGATTTTATCTGACTTTGAGTTTTAGGTGTCTAAACATCAGCCTACAAGAGGTTCTCTCGTGCTCTCTGACTGTTTCAGAGATGGAACTACCAAGTTCTTAGGCATGGAGCTCCTTCCAATGTATTCAGCTGGATCAGCTCTTTCTGATCCGAGAGCACTTTCCATTTTTCTGACTGGCAATGTGTCCCATCAGGAAGGACCCACGTTATTTTTCAATCTCCATCTGGTAAAGGGTTCCTGAATGAGTACGATTGTCATTTCTGAGTGTCACATTTAGCACTGCTGGTGTTTTATTTTTCCCATCTTAGGTGTTGGTGGATTACTTGTTGCTGCTTGCTAACAGGCTTTGAAGACTTCCAGTGGTGGACAAGGATGATGGAAATTGTGGGGCAAGGCATATATTACAAAACCTCAGCATTTGACATTATCTTAATAAAATATGTGGTGCCCTTTCTGTTCTTTAGCTGTCACTGCTAATATTGACCCAAACTGGAGCTGAGTGCTGCTGAGCCCTTGCAGCTTGCCAAAGCCAGCGAGTTGCCCCTTAGTGCCTTACCAGTGCTCCCGTTGCTCTTCCTTAGTGCTCGCAGCAAACACAGCAGGCATTTATTTGTTCTGACACTCACTGCAGCAACTGATTTGTACCCTGTAAGCAACTAAATTTTAGTCCTCTGTAAAAGGTTGTTTTTCTTTAACTGGCCTGGCAGTCCAAGAATAGCCTGTGCACTCTAATACATACAGTATTGTAAGTAATGACAGATAATGCTATCAAGGTCTTTTCCTAGAATATAGGGATTAACTCACCTCATTAAAATGTACACATTCTGCATAGCATAATGCAGTACTACTTCAGGACAACCATTTAAGCCAGCCAAGAGATATTATGTTCTGTGAGAACTAGGATGATCCCTAGCTGTCCTCTTCTCTATATTCAGATTTTTTATATTCCTTTTAGATTAATACATAAATACCACAGTACTGAGCACTTTTAAAAAACTAAAATAGACTACATTAAGTTAAATTTCTAGGTAGTAGAGAAATTTGAGAGGAGAAAAACATAATTAACTTGGAGCATGGAAGGATTCCCTTGTGGGGAAAACACCCTGAACTAAAAAGGTAGTTTGTACTAAGTACCTAATAGTGAACGTACAGAATCTGGCAAAATATGGCTCTGAAGACTGATGTCTTAGGTTATAGGTGGAAAGTCTTTCATTTTGTTTTCCCTTGAGGCATTCAAAACTTATCTGATTTTTTGGGGGTATTAAAATGTAATCATCACTTGGTCTTTTGGAAAACGAAAGCTGTTTTGCTGGAATTGCCTACAGGTATTTCTCTACATTTGAAGGATGCTTCTGAAAGCCATGCCATCATACGAATCTCAGTTCTGCTCACGTTAAAAGAAAAGGTGGAAGTATCCTGAGCACCAGCAGATGGAGAAGGTAGGAGATGGAAAAGGCAGAATGTAAAACAATATCAGACCCTTCAAAACCCAAAACACTTTTCCCAAATGATTCAGTTTTTTCCTTGTAACTTCTTTTCAACTTACTAAAGTAACTCTAAACAGCTTCTGGGCTGCCTATCTTATTTCTTTAGCTCGTGCAACAGCCTCTGTGAAGAATGGCAATTGCATGTATATTTGCTTCAGAAACAAGCTTGTAAACTAGTGTTCAGCTGTGTGAATGCCTGTTCCTACAGATGAGTAAGTGGCTACAGAAAAGTGAACTTCAAGAACTGACTTTTGATCTATTGCAGCTGGACATTTTAAAGTCCAGACTCCATACTAGTTATTACTGCCTTATCATAATTCAATTTCTTTTTAACTGCCTTATCTAACTTACTGCTAACTGGTCAGGATCTTCGACTGTTTCACATCCTTCTAAACAAATCCTTAAAACAGGCAAATTGTTTGTTTGTTTGTTTTTTAAAAATTTCCAGAGTAGGTCTGTAAATACAACATTTTGGAAGACTATGGCATATTAGATGTTTAAGGTATAGTTCGTATCAATAAATCTTCTGCTTTATCAGTATGTCAGAAATCTTAGGAGATACTTTTCTTGTGCCACAAGATGACAAAACTGTTCTCATCTAGTATATCCTTCACAGAGTCTGCTTAATAATGAAAATGCTGCCATACAAGATAGAGAAGTGAATACAGATAACACAATGAAGCTTGAAAATGGGGACAGAGAAAACTCTCCAGGCCAAATAGAAATCTACTGGGATTCTGTAAACGAACCAAAGAGGAGTTCATTCCTATTTTTTCAAGAATTAGTAAATCAGTCTCAATTACAAATTCTTCTCAATTCCAAATAAGAATTGTCATTATTTATTAACGAAGGATGTCACTATGCATTAAAATGGTAATAAACTGAACCTTACCATTCTAAGTTTTTTAATTCCACACTCACATCTTCCTCCCAGTTAAATTTGTATATCATTATTGGACAAGCCAGAAGGAGTACTGATATAAAATAAAGGGCAAATACTCTGAAGATCATGTCTTATCATCTGCTGAGACCACTCTGTCCTGTGTTTCTTTCAGTCATACAATAATTCATTGAATTATGAAACTATTCAATATAACATTGCATTACCTAACTACAGTCTTATTTTAGCAAATCTCTATCTGAAACCAATGGACCTTTTGCCTCCATAGAGAGCTCTTAAAACCATAGAATTCAGTCTTTGTGATTTTTTTTATGTAACACATTAATTTAACGAAATTTGCTTAGACTTTCCTATTTGGAATGAATACATAAAATACAGTAGAGAGTCAGGGACAATTTATCCTTTCCAAAGCATTTTTAATTAAGTGTGCTTTCTAACCTGGCCAAAACCCCTCACATGCTGAAATTTTTCTTTTTCTAATTTTATACATAAAGACAATAAGGTCATTGAGGGCATTAAATAATGCTTAGAACAAATAACAGAAGTATAGTCGAGGTCTGAGAAAGCTCTTCAGCCAATAGAGTCTGAATGAACATTAATTTTACCACTGGTTTTGAAAGAGATCTTTTCTAATCCTTGATAATATTATTTTTGTGGTTATACTTATTAAAGCATAAATATAAACAAAGTTAATAAATGTGAATTAATAATTCTGGCATTTAAAATGTTTTAAGAAGTGTTCAAAACAGGTTACATTATTTTCCCAAAAAAAAGGAGTTATTGAGAGATCAAAGCACAGGACAACATTAGTGTCAATCAGTGTTAATAATCTGTAACTTCTCCAAAAATGAACAGATGTTCCTTCTTCCTACCTTTTTCTTAACTATTCAGAATTACAGTTTAAGCTGGAAGAGACTGGCTAAAGAACTACAGGTATTCAGGTTCTACAGAATGAATCATTTTACTGCTTCTGTAATATATGGTTTTCAATGCTGAACTTCCACCTGGGCAGCAGCGTAGCACCCCAAGGGTAACAGCAAGCACATTACTCCACTCTCTTCTTTCTGTGTATTTGCTGTCTGTAAAAAGTTTTAAATCTCAAATTTTTTCTTCCTTTTACAATTTTCAGAAAACATCTACTGTGACAGACGATGGCTCTAAGTGGTCCTTCTTCACAACCCATTTTAGATAACATCATATTAATTATAGCTGTTCTCCAGAGGAAAGGCAGTGGTAAAAAGGGAAGCTAAGGTTACTGTTTCCTTATGAGATATGCTACAAAGAACAGCCACTGAAGTATTTCATTACCAGCTAGCATAATAGTGAATCACAGCACAACTAACGACTATAATTGCATTCAGAAAGTTTCATTTTAAGAATGTGTCAAACATATAATTTGATTGGGGTGTGTGAGTATCTGTGCATGGGTTGTTCATCGTACATTCTTACGGATGTGAATCATAAGGCATTATGAGCTGCCTGCCCCACGGGACTTGGCAAGCTGCGATATCCCTTCCTATTAAAAAGAAACCTGGACCATCTTTTTAAAAGATGACAGCAGTCTCAGCACACATCTTCTTCAACTCCTAAGCTATCTACTTACATCAATAACACTCATAATGTTACTGAGAAACAATAGTTAAAAAATTTTCTAATCTATAAGAATTTGAATTTTCTGGTAATAATAAATATTCTAAAATTTTACTAGTGAAGCATCACTATGGCATTTACAATTCTCAATAGTTCTATTTTTGTCAAATGTTGCTGATTCTGATGGGGAATAGATTGCCAGTTTGGAACAGGTTTATTAGTTAAATAGATTGTATGTTAGGAAAAGAGCATGAGTTAAGTATTGCTATTCAGGATTATATTTTTGTTTAGAGGACATGCAAGATTAAAAATCACCTTTCAAGTAGCTACTGGCCCTGCATACCTTAGCCTACATGCCGTAAACCTCCGCCAGGAGCTTGTTAATAACTTCAGCTGCAAAGTCCATTGCCCTTCTGGAAAAACAGCAACTCAGGCTTCAAGACAGCTCCACTTACTGCTGCACCTGCCTGGAACACAAGATGTTATGTCAACACGACACACAGTGATTACAAAGTCAGGAACTGTTGATAAATGTCCTTTAGAACACACTCAGGTTACAGTTTCTACACTGCTTTTTTTCATTTCCCTCATCTATAATGGAAATGACATTATGAATAACATCTTTCTCTAATTTTCATGGATCAGCTAAATAGATATTTGTACCATTAAAGCTGTATTTAGAATGCTGCAGCATCCTTGGGCAGAGGCCAGCATTCCCTATTGTTTTACAATATCTTGAGCAACAGATCTCTGCTGTAAAAGCAGAACTTTAAAGAGCCTGTGGTGATTCTGCAACAACAAACCAATATTTATGGCTGAAAATGATTTAGAGGATTTGCTGCTTAACTTAGAAGAAAATTCCCCATTTCTATGTGTTACATATAAACAATAAAATTATAAAAACATAAAAAATAACATAAGAACATCTTTTTATATCCGGCTCAGTACAAAGAAACTACCCTTTGCTGTATGATGATCATATAAAATGCAAATGATGTCATTTAGCATTGCTGGCAATGCTTTATTACTTCAAGTGAAAAGGAGTACAGTGAAAGGAATTTAGAAGGGAGATGGATAGTGTCAGCAGCAAAAACATACGTGACCATGCATTACTATAATTAGCCATGGAATTCAAAGAATTAAAAAACTAACATATTTGCTTTGGTTTTAACTATGCTTTTGACTCAGCAGCACTCACATTGATATACTTGGCAGAAAAGTTCATCTCAGTCATTTTAAAATATAAACCCACTAGAAGGAGAAAAGTTATGACCAAAGGTAAACACTTCTGTATAAAAAAGGACCTGAAGAAAACCTCCAGAAGGCACTTTAATCCAAATCTGGGATAACTATGGATTAAGAATACATTGATGTTAGTTTGTGCTCCTTTAATACTACTACCTCATGCTAATATACTTTGGACTATTTCCCTCAGCCCTTACATTGACCAACTCCTATGTCTTAATTGCTTTTTTCACTTGATATACTAATTTGTGAAGCAACCTTACATCACCACTTCCAACTGTCTGTACACTTAGTTCCTTTTATTTCATTCTGAAGTGTGGTTTCTAAAGGTTATGGGTGTGAATGAAAGACTGATGCTGAGGTACAACAAGGTCTTGCACTTTGAATATGTCAAACTTCGCTTAATTGCAGTTGCAATACACTTGGAAACATCTCTGAGTGATTGATGAATGATTCAACTGATCTAAAATATCTCCACGTGCACTTGCAGAAGTTTTCCATGCAAATCAGATACTTACGCACACAAATTATTCTAGTTAGCTACAGGAGTCTATGACGACCTAATCTGCACGTTCAGCTGTAGTACACCTCAAACTTAGCATGAGCACTGTGTGTTTATTTTGCATGCAAAAGTGCATGTGAAATGAGATTTAAGGCATATCTTTTATTATATCTGTTTTGGCTTACTATGCTTCTAATCAGGATGTACAAGACAATGGCACCTACTTTAACTCATAAAAACATTTTGAAGATATAAGGAATAATTTGCAGAATATATTAAAAAACTTTTAAAAATAAGTATGCTAATCTATTGAATAAGTGTAATTCTTGTATAAATTTAAAAAATTTGGGAACACAAAACATCATCTTGTATGGCAATTAATACGTGCAATTAATACTCTTATGTTAAAAACTTTGTCAAGGTTATTATATGCAATACTTCTTTTCACAGCATCATGGAAAAAGGGTGCTTTTAATATCTCACTGTATGGGGACAGAGGAGGCTGCATGTGGGGCACAGCAGACACTGATTGTACCCCCATTGAAAGGTGAACAATAAAGGTTCTGTAAGTTCCTCTGCCAGGGTACCAGTAAAACCGAAACTGATAAGCTGACAAAATGTTACTTGTACCTGGACTTTCATCCTTTGGCTCCAGGACAAGTAACTGCCAGACTAACACGTCCATTTAAAGAGGGAACCATGTTAAAATAATATCCATAGATACAGGCTACAGAGTTAAGGTACAGAACGATAACGTAGTCATCATTAGTAGCATAAAGTAATTAAAAACTAGGCACCATGACCAGCTAAGTTGAGAGACAAAATGGAATAAATACAGGCATGTGATTATCTAGCAATGAAAATGGAACACACACTTAGAATTTAATTTTCACTTTCTTTAAAATCAGTTTTTACAGTTCAGTAAAATTCTGCTGTGAAGACTTTGCACAAGGCCAAGGTTCTCAATACTGAAACACATTAGAGTCTGGATTTGTTTATCTTCTCTACTTTTTAATGCTATTAAGAAGGTCGGGTAGAGGGGGATATGGTTACAGATTGCTCTCTTCCTTGTGTTGATAATATATAGGAAAGGCCACAAAAGTACCGGAAGAAGGATTTCTAAAATCCAAATAGACATTAAAAAAGAATATGAATGTTTTTGTGCTATGCTTTGCACTGAGAGCACAACATTTTCCCAGATACAGATATTTTATCTCTGTTTTGGTCGCAAAAATAGTATCTTTTTAAAATATCTTTAAATTAAACCCCAAGTTGTGTCAAGATTCAAAAATATACAAGGGCAGAAACTTTGTATGTTCTTTCAGGAAAATAAAGTGGATAATTCTGTAGTTCTGGAGCCAAGTCTTGCTGAAGCCATAGAGAATTCATAATTTACCAGTGAACAAAAAGATGAGCAAAATTCTCGCTTCTTGTGATTTATTCCAATGACAGGGTTAATGACACAGGTAGACATGCCCATTGACTCATTAAATTGAATGGCCAGACACAGAGGGAAGTTAATTTTCCTTTGGTATGTGCTTAGGCACCTAGTTATGCCTGTATTTGTGTCACTAGAATTTATTCCTGACCTAAAACTGAGTCGATCTTCCCATTCAAATCTGTGGAGGCATTTTTGTGCAACTTTTTCAAAGCTCTGCAGCTGTAACAGCTCTTATCTTTTGTAGGTCAGGCACTAAGATGGACCTGCAACATGTAAATTAGCTGGTTACGGTCACACAGTCGCTGCGGATGTTTTGCTACACAAATATGTACACACATAGAATATTAATGACAACTTTCATTCATAGGCAACGTACGAATGATCAATGAACGAGGTTTTCTGTGTTTAGCAGAACAATTCCTACCAAGGTTTGCTGCAACATTTTGAAATCTGTCGTCTCCAGTGTAGTCGATAGAGCTGTTTGTGCCACCCCATATGGTAAAAAACAGACTGAGGAAGCTTGGCTCACTCTGAAGCGCTGCTGTGTGAGTTGTAAACATTTACTTTAGGAATATCCTGAGGAAAAATCTCAAGTTGGAATCAGAAGAAGCTATGCAATTTGGATCCCTGCTGAGGCAGCGGGTATGGGTTTTCTGTTATCAAGGTACACTGTTGCAATCAAGGCAACTATCAATAAAAATGGGATCTGAGACTCCTCATAGCTTGGCTATGCTGGGAGTTGGGATTTTTTTCCATTGCAGGATCAAGCCATGATTAGGCCATCTGCAAAAGGAGAATAAAATATCAAAACATTGTTGGGAAAAAATATTAATCCACGAAAATTATTTAATGTCTCGGGTAGATGCAAATTATCACTTGGAGTATGCACCCTAAAATACTTGATAAATTAGAATTTTAAGAAATGTCAAAGTAGTTTTGTCTGCTTTGCAAAGAAATTGCAATAAAGCACACATAATTTTGGCATGCCATTTTAAAGTCTTATCCTAAATATCCACCCGTTTCTGCAGATATGGAATCATAGTATGGTTTGGTTGGAAGAGACCTTAAAGATCATCCAGTTCCAACCCCCCTGCAATGGGCAGCGACACCAGCCACTTCATCAGGGTACTCAAAGCTCCATCCAACCTGGCCTTGAACACTTCCAAGGATGGGGCATGCATGACTTCTCTGGGCAACCTGGGCCAGGGCCTCACCACCCTCACAGTGAAAAATTTCATCCTAATATCTAATCTAAATCTTTCACCTTATCCTGTTCTGTGGTTGCAGTTAATATAATGGGTACTGCTAGAGAACTACAGACTGTCTGGCTTGACCCTGACTCCTGGGAGGGTGATGGAGCAAACCCACGTTCAGGCACGAGAAACAAGAGGATGACAGGGAGCAGCCATCACAGACTGACCAAGGGTGAACTGTGCTCAATGCACCTAACCAGCCTGACATTCTGCAGAGTGATGACCAGCTCTATGGACAAGGGAAGAACTGGGGATGTAGTTTGTTTTGACTTCAGCAAGGCTTGGACAAGGTCTGCAAGTATCTTTATAGCCAAACTGGTGAGTCATGGACGAGACAGGTAGGCTGTACAGATTGGGGAAAAGTGGCTAAACCATTGGGCTCAAAGGCTCACGACCTTCAGTTCAAAGCCCATGGACATCAGGATGTGAGGTACATATATAACAACATAACTGAGTATGTGTTTATGGATAACTAACCTGAGTGTGGAAAGGGCTCATATCCTTTACATTACAGTAGGAGTGGGAGACTCTAAGCTACTTCCAGGCCTGTCCATTTATAATCAGCACATTAAAATAAAATGAGCCAGTGACTGTATGACTCTTAAGAGATAGGAAAATTTACTTAGTACGTTTAAAAATTAAAAGTATATTAATTGCCAGAGAACAATTTAAGAGGCTAATATCAACCAAAGGCTAATGCCCCCTAGGATTCAGAACATGGAGAGTAATAAACCTTCCGCTGGACGCACTATTCTTCCATATACCTGAGTGGCACAAAGGATCATTTAGATTTTCAATTTTGATCCACTGTGTTTCTCATGCCAAGGTGCCTTCTCACCACTGACATGTGCCTCACATGAGAATGGGGAATGCTGTATCTGCCATGGAAGGGAAGTGCTATCGCCAGCAGTCAGCACAGAAATTCAGAAATACTGAGTGGAAAAAATAAAAGAGGATCCTATCCTCTTTTTTTCCGGAGAGTATCTGAACCCTCCACATACGCTTCTCCATTTGGATGGCTTTTCATTAACAAAAGCATCAGATCCACACCACATTGTCTCCTCACTGGAAGTTTGGCCTCCTGCCTTATACAACAGTTTTTCTCATCATTAATCATACTCATCAGTATATTAAGCCTGAATTACTTTATGCTTTTAGTCCACTTTGAATGCCAGCAGTGTATTCAGGAATATCTGTGATATCATCATCTCCGGGTGTAAACTGCAAGAAGTTTTCAAGGCTTAAATGGATCTAAAATTTGTAATCTAGTCAATTAAAAAAATACAGTTAAATACATGTTTGTACTCGAAGTTTGTCCTGGCTGCATTTGCAGTTGTGCATGGTGGATTGGGTTTCAACAGCCCTCTCTTGCCTGCTGCTATATAAAATAACAACATAAACAAGAGATCGTGACTGGCCACTGACCAGTGAAGCCGAAGGCAAGCACTACCAAGTGCTCTCTGTACATAAAAGGAGATCCATTACATAAATTTGGATATTAGTAATCTCTATTAAATGTTGCTTGCTACTTGTAGTACAAACTGATAAAATTATAGAGCGTTTCATCATGAAATTTTCAGTGTCCCTTCCCTTGAAGTTTCTTAGGAAGTTTTTGTTCAACAGACAATTTTACATGTGGAAGTACTTATTTCCCCAAATCAGCATTTCAGACAACTTTATGGCCCACATTAAACACTCTACTATGCTGTTACGCCTGCTGATATTAGAGGTGACTTTGGTCATCGGTCTGTGATAGTGACACATCTAACTCTTTCCTGTAACAGCAGGGTTCCTTCTGGTTTGCATCTGGATTAGCTGCAGTCACACCGGCTGGATCCACTGCCAGTTCCTCTCTGCTGTGTATTAGACAGAGCATTTTCCAAAACACCTGGGTACCGGCTTCTGCCACCGGCACCCAGACAAACTGCTGAAGAACAGGACTGCAAAATCAAAAACTGAGGGAAGAATTTGGCTTCTGAAGTACACAGACCGTGTTTGTGAAATGGCAACTGAGGGAGGCACAGCCCAGTTCTCCAGGATGGTCTTCTGTCAGTCTCTTCTTGTGAGCATGTGTACTAAATTATCAGTGGCCTATGCCTCAGTATACCATTAGCAACACCGATGTACTAAACCAAGGATATTTTGAGATGTAACTAGGTGAGGTCTGTAGATTATGAAAACATTCTATCCTAAGCATAAGGCATGATTGTTTTCCTACTGACATTGTGAATGTGCAAATTGCACGGGGTCACACCAAGTTCCTGGATCTCCAGTCATATGGAGGTAACGGTCACACATGACAGGCATAATTCTTTCAAACCTGATAACTCTTAGTCTGCAGGATGTTAAAAACTAAAAATAGTGCTGTCTCGTGAGCAGATTACACACACACGAGAACTTGCCATAGCAGTGTATCTGTGCAGCGAGATCAAATGCACCAGCCTACAGCAGGGCTTTGCTGAAGACTCTTCTTGGCACTGGCACCAGTTTGGTTAGCACAAAGCCAGTGCCAACACAGCTCCTTCACAGCTATCTGTGCGTCGCAGAGCCCTGTCTCTCCATTGCTCTGCACAGCACTGATGCAAAGGATTGGTTAAAAGGACTGTGTGTTTTATATTGTGCATGCACTCATGACGTGGGCAGCCTGAGAACCATTCCCCATGCCTCACTGTACAGACAAATGGAAATAACACATATTTAATGTTTTCAATGTCTTCTAATGAAGGGGAGAAATTTAGATTAGACATTAGGAAGAAATTCTTCATGATGAGGGTGGGGAGGCCCTGACACAGGTTGCCCGGAGAAGCTGTGGCTGCGCCATCCCTGGAGGTGTTCAAGGACAGGCTGGACGGGGCTCTGAGCACCCTGATCCATGGTTTAGCGGATGATGGGTGCGGTTGGACTCGATCGCAGAGGTCTTTTCCAACCGGAAGATTCTATGAGTCTATGATCCAGGGGAAGGTGTCCCTGCCCATGACAAGGGATGGAACTGAATGGGCTTTAAGTTCCTTCCAACCCAATCTACTCCAAGATTCAGCGATAGATTTAATCTGTTTTCTTTCTCTTCCTCACCTCTCCAGCAGTATTACTCTTTATATTAGTATTAGCATATTAGTATTTATATTAGGATTAGTCTTTTTATGAGTATATTCATTAGTACCTGTGGGCTCTTTCTTGGCCACTCAGACAGCTTTGTCACTAATTAACGCGCTGATGAAGGAGTGCCAGTGATCTGTGTGTGTGAGAGACAGGGCGGCAGGCTGGCACAGCACCAGGCGCTGGGAAGGGGTGGTCACTATCACCCGTAACGCCCGCTGGCCATGCTGTGCCTATCGGGGCGGGAGGGGGGGGGGAAGAGCGGTTTGAGAGGACGCGGCCCGCGCGGGGCACGCCGGGAGGCGGGCGGCGCGCGAGGCACGCCGGGACACACGCCCCGCGCCTCCCAAGATGGCGGCGGGCAGCTAGCCCCGCCCCCCGGGCCGCGCGCATGCGCAGAGCCGCGCCGGGCCGCGCCGCTCCCTCCCTCCCTCCCGGCGGCCGGGGCGCCACTGACAGAGCGTTGAGCGGAGCCGTGCGAGCACCTCCGGGATTCACGGGCAGCCCTTCTCCTCCTCCGCGCCTCGCCCCGCCGCACGGCAGAGGCGGGCGGCGCCGGCACCACGGAGCACAGCGAAGCGGCGGCTCGGGTAAGGCCAGGGCCGCGCCGCCCCTCCCTGCCTGCCTTCTCCCCCCCCCCCCCGCTCCGCCGTGGCCCCCGTGAGGGGCTGTCGGGGCCGTGCGGGCTCCGGTCGGCTCGGTCCCCCTCGGTCCCGCTCGGCTCTACTCGGCTCCGCTCGGCTCTGTCCCCCCTCCTCCCCCCGGGCTCCGCTCCCCGCCCTCCGCTGCCGCTCCTGCCCCCTCCCTCCTTCTCTCCAGCTCGCTCTCAAAATGGCGGCCGCGCCCGTTGGTGAGGAGGGAGCGGGGAGGAGGCGGGGGCGGTGGCGGCGCGGGAGGCGGGCGGGGGGACGGGCCCCGCGCCCCGCCGGGGTGAGATGGGGTGCGGGGTGTGGGGGGCGGCTCCCTCCCCTGGCCCCTCGCCCCTTCATCTCTTCCCTCGTCCCTTCTCTCCCCGTCTCCCTTCCCGGGCTTCAGCGCCGACCCGGCCGCCGGTGACTTGGCAGGAAAACAGGAGAGGGATGGGGGGGCCGGAGGGGCGAGGGGTGGGCGAGGGGCAGAGGAGCGCCCGCCGCGGGCTCCGGCCGCCTCGTCTACCCCCCCCCCCAGCCTTAGGCCGCTTCGTTTCTTCTGGTGACTTAGCAAGATGCGGGGGGAGGCGGCGGGCAGGCCGCGGAGAACGGCTGAAAAGGAGCCTGGGGCGAGGCGGGTGGTGCCCGTGTGTGGAGAGGATCCCCAGCATCCCCTCCACAATCCCCATCGCCTCCCCCGTCCCTGGCGAGGGCACAGCCCGCAGCCCCGCCGAGCTGGGACCCCCGGGGAGAGCAGCCCGTGTTGGTTTAAGGCAGTGTTTCACATCCACCCTGTTTTCCTGCGGTGATCCAGGAGGGAAAGCGTTGGTAGGAGGTGGCTCAGACCTTCAGAACCAGCTGCAGTGGAGACAGGGGAGGGAGGGCCCGATCTCCTTGGGGTCACATCCCTCTGCCTGCTTTAACCGCAGCCGCACAGGTTCCTTCAAAGCCTTTCATGGCAATCGAGTCTGCGAAAATGCTCCATTTATTGCCACCCCTGAGTTTTTGTTTCCGCAGGAGATTTGACGCAGGCAGGGCTTTTGATGCAAGTCGAGGGGGTGGGAGTGGTGCTTCCCTTAAAAAGTTCGGGGATTGCTCAGTTTGAGGGGGTGTGTGGGATTTTTAGAGTTTTATTAAGGTGTATGCATTTAAACTTGACTTTCAATACCAATAATAATGTGACACCTGCCCTTTCTTTGCCGTAGTATCACTGATGAAATTTCCGTGCTGCAGCAGAGGGCTTGGCTGTTGCAGGTCAAGTCAATTCATAATGAATTACCTAATGAGGGGGTGGTGGAAGGTTCATCAAAGCTATGCTAAAAATCTTTAATAAACACTGTTTTACTGTAAATAATTCAGTCAGGTCAATATACCTGAACATTTATGTATTTATGTGGAGATTCTTTTAAATGTATATTTCTATGTCAGTATTGTTTATCGACTGTTAGGAGGTGGGGGTTAAAGAACCTGTGTTTCGTGATGATCGTTTCGTAAATGGTTGTGCAGCATTTGGCTGGTTTTCGGAAGAGCGAAGGTCTGCTATCAAAATGTTATATGCCCTTAGAGTCATTTTGTTAAATAGGAAGATGATACTAGGGAACTAAACAAAGGAAATATTTTTAAACAGAATGATTTACTGCAAATTCCTAGATTGTTCTTGGACATCTCATTTTTGTATGTTTCTTTTGATATTGCCATGTTTATGGATGCTGTGTGCAGCCATTGAGCAGAGAAGAGACTGGGTGGAGTAAGGAGGCAAAGCTGCGAAATGGCTAGATTACCCTTTCATAGCTTTTTTTTTTTCCCTTTGCTTGCGTTTTGCTGGGGTGGAGGAATACTAATTGCCATAACAATGAAGTCTCTTCTTTAGGGAAGAATCTAATGGTGCAGGAACCTTCTGAAATGAAACAAATCTTGCATTCTGTTTTGAGGCTTATTTTTTTTCCTGCAGGGTGGATCTGGATTTGTCTGACAGTGAGAAGTGACCAGTCACTGTTGCGAAGCTGGATTTTTTTTGTCTGATAACCATTGCAATTTATCGACTTATATATTCACTTGTTGAATTTTTCATTTACACTTTAGACAAGAATTATTATTTCTGTACGGATATTTTACACGCAGATTCTCTGAATTACAGAAACCCCTCTGTATTGTTGCTTAGTACTGCTGTCTGTTAATGTAACTTCTTGGTTAGCCTGGGTTATGGGTGGACACACGAGCAAAGACAATCCCTGCTTTCCTGGGTGACTGAAATAGAGTAACTCTTATTAGTACACAGACTTAATTGTGTTACCTTTCTTCTCGTGCTGAGTTCAAATCAAATAACATCTCAAGATTTTGGAAACCCTTTTGAACAATACGGCTCTGTGAGAGCATTGGTGTACCGCTTGGGTACTGCTGCATCATGGGGATAGTACTGATGCCTAGACTTAGAAGTTGAGTAGGAAAGGGGCTAGAACAAAGGATTTGTGGAATACAGTAGGGATCGGATCAGGTGAAGCACCTAGGAAGGGCTGCTTGCAGAAGTGTTCTCCTATTCCCGATGTGGCTAATGGCCCACCTGAATTCAATGTTGATCAGAGCAAGTACAACATTGAACATGAATCATTCTGAAGCAGGTTTAGGTTTTGCTTTTTCTTGGGTTTGGCTAAGCTCTGGAGTCCAGTTTTTGATGGAGATGGCCATGGATGAGACTGTGTTTGGCTTTAATTTACCCCAAATTAAATTAATGGTAGTGGCTCTTTTATAAGATGTAGTTCATTCACTTAGAGTAGATGTTACAGGATTTGATGGATGTGTTTGCTAAATGTCTGTGTTTAAAAATGTGTCCAGGCTAAGAGCAATGAAGAATCCAATACAACACTTGCCTCGTTGTAACTTTGGTTGATTTTTGTCCTTGAAATGATAGCAGTTGCTTTCTGTAAAGGAGCAACTTGTTACTTTTTGTTCTACTGAAGAAAAAGGTATTAATTCTTACCTTTATGACTGTATGCAAGATCTGTCTTAGGTGTGTTGCTGACTCTTGGCCTGTACTGTTTCCTGTGCTCCACCCAGCCTGGAGTACTCAGTTTGTACTCTTTGTCTACTCTCAACTTTTTCTGTCTCTCCGACTTGCTATCTATCGATTGAACAGCTATTGAATTAACAAATGTTGAGTTTCTTGCCCAACACCCCAACCTTGCCCTTCAAGAACTCTATAACCAACTCCCATCAGTGCTAATTATAATGTGTTTGTACCCTCCTGCAAGATACTCTGGGCACACAATAGCTGGGAATCTCGTGCCTCGATAGCTCAGAAATATAGTCTGTATATTTGATGCTGAGGCCTCTGTAGCTGCTTCTGGTATCCCTGAACTCGGTGGTTGGAATTACTGCAGCACCAAGGGGAGCAGCTTTTTTTTGGTCAGCTTTCCCCTACACTTGTGAGCTTCAGGACCGTTTTCTAAACTTAAAGGCACAGACTACTGTGATTACAGTTGAAGATGCTTCCCAAATACCAGAGCCATGTGCATTAACCAGAATGGTTCTTGGTTTCTTCTGTGAGGTTTCTTACAGAGAAGTAGTAAGTTCTGTATTGTCAATACATGCAGATCTGTTAATGAAGTTACAACAGGTCTCCTCTTCATAAGATCTTAACTATCATTGGCAAAATAACCTGTCTTTTGAAAAATGCATTCAGTTGATTAAGCCTTGCCTGGGTTGAATGGCTTTCTCAGGAGCTGCTTTATTACCTGGCACAAGGGGAATGGGACTCCTAATGTGGCTTTTGGGTGTTCTGAGCATAGGTGTTCATTAATGGGTGATGTTGCTTTGGCCTTTGATCTGCCTGACATAGTGTAGGTTACACCTCAGTTGAAGTTTATAAAAATAGGCATTTATACGAAGACATAATTGTGACCTGTTCAAAACTAGTTCTCAAGTACATGAAGTTATTTCTTCAGAATTCTTAATGTAGATGCTGCCCGAGTGAGCAGGAGTGCTCACATTGGTCATCCTCTGCAGGGAGGGCTTGTGCTGTAGCTGTATCACATCAACTTCCTTGTGATGCCCTTAGCTCAGGTTGAGTTACATGTCTGTGTTGTATTACAGTTATTTTAAAACAATGTTTTTCCTCATTCCTACCATGTTTTGAGATGGACTGATGAGAATTGTGTATTAGAAAACATTTGAAAGAACCATGTTTTTTCTATTGGTAATTTAGTTCTAGCTTTAACCTGGTGAACTTGCTAGGTACTGCAGGTTAACTCCAACAGTTGTGTATCTCTTGACTTAGTTGCTTAAAGAAGAGCCTTTTTGTGTTAATACTCATTGAGGCAGTACTTAAATAAGGCAATGCTTGTCTCATTCAGCATATTTAAAAGCTCATTTTTTTTTGTTTTCCTTTTTTTTTTTTAACCTCATGCTCTCTGTTTAGGGGATTAGAGGGGTGTGACTTAGACTATCTTACTTTTACTTCTCAGTCATGGAAGCCACCTAGTGTATCTCTTCATACTGGCACGTTGTGGTAAGGAAATTGCAGAGAAGTATTCCTTAAAAAGTAAGCATATGCTGTGATCCATTTCATCAGTACTAGAAACATAGATCCTTTTCCAAACAAGTCACGTATGTGCAGCATTGTCATACTAAGCAGTAGCACTGATGCATGCGTATCTATATTAAAAAAATCAACATTATGAATTCAAATTACTTGTTAGTTAAGAAATTCAGAAATACTTTGACCATTTCCTCTTTATTTGTACTGCTGCTGAGAGAGCGAGCACAGCAGTCTGACTTGGCTGCTTCTGGACTTTTGGATAAGGATTGTGATTAAGTAAATGTAATAAATACATCTTTGTGGTGTGATTCTGTTGATTCTGGAAGACCTACCTGATATTTTTAACCAGTAGCTATTTACTGCAGCCTTGAAAAGGTATTTCCAGTTACGGGACAATCCATCGTGGCTGAGGTTTATAGGTGGTGCTGCAGCAGATGTGTCCTGTAATTTTCTCTGATCTGTTGTTAATTAGGTCCCTGTTGAGTGAGTTCGTAGATAGGCTTTTCTGAAGCACCTCACGTTCGCCAGTGCTGTTGGTGAGTCAGCTGGCGTTACCTCCTTTGAGGCAGGGCTAAAGGTAACAGGTTTTATGGCATGATGCCGAGCTAGTTTACATCTGAGGCACAGTGACCTTCCCGATTGAGATTATTTATACCTTCCCTCTTGTATCAGTGTGAATTGTTCCTATTGTGCTCCACAAATCTTAAGGTCTTTTGGTTTGATTAGACAATTCTCTTCGCCTCCCTCTCTTGCAGATTGCCTCTGTCTTGTTTTTCTGCAGGGAGGTAGCTTAATGCTAAAGCAAAGGTGTTAAGTTTATCCTTCTTTAAGACTAGAAGAGAATCAATTAGAAACATCTAGCCTGGTTACCTGTTGGTAAGTGACTGTTTCTTCCATAAAGAAACAATGTTGGCAGTTTGCCTAGTGCTTGATTCACCTGGTTTTGAGGTGAAGAAAAAGATAGCATTTAAATAAACCAAATTGTTTATACTAGTGTCTTTACAATCTATTAAGAGGATGATGTCATTAGTGTGAGTATGTGTATATGTATTTTGAAACAGATGGTGTCTATTAAATCAGCAATGGTAGAAGTTTTTGGTTCTCACTCAGCTAGATTTGTAGGCAGCAAACACAGACTAGACTGGGGGAAGCCTAGCAGAGGTGCCCTGTCCCTGGTGTTCATCTGTAGCAGACAGTGAGGATGGGGTTAAAGCTCTGACATACACACTATTTTTGTCATAAAATCTTCTGAATAGCTAGCAGTATTCAGACAGACTTGGAATTTATCTTTTTTGTGGTGGTGTCACACTGATAAGGCTGGGATGAGTACTAATGATGAATAATTTCCAGTACGAGAGCATATCGCAATCACAAATGTATTCAACAGAAGGAGAACTGAGATGGTTGTGACTGTCATGGTCTGCTGCCTGGTATTAGGTCTGTTCTGGCCATCTTCTGTGCCCTTCAACATTGCTTCCACACAGAAGGTGTTTTCCATTTCAGCAATAAAAGAAGTGGCTATGTGTTTGCCTTCTGCTCTCTTGGCTTAGGCAAGGGATGTTCCTCCAGGGAGAGCAGTTGTGCTCTTCAGCAGGAGAGTTACTGCCTGTGTGAACAGAGGAAAGATGTAGAGGTTCTGAGAAGGGATGACGGTAAATTTGAGGAAAGGAAGGCAAGTGTTTCTTAGGGGCTGGTTCCCACAACTTCAGGTCTGCTTTAGGGGCAGCAGTGTAGCAGGAGAAGATGGGTTGTAAGAATGATGAGGGACCTTCTGCAGGAACCCTGATTTCATTACTTTTGGTAATGACAGTTTCAATCATGAAAGATTAAACTGTTGTCTGTAACAGGGTAAGGTATATGTATGACAATTATGATGATTACCTCCCCCTTTTGTTTGTTAAGTGAAGTCCTTTTTTGGTCAACAAGCTTTGAAGAAGGCTGAAGGACTAACAGCGTTCTCATGATTTGGAGAGTGGAAGTTCTGTGTGAATTTTTGTTTGGATTTCTATGTGGTTTTGACTTTCTCCTGTTTCTAAAGCTTTAACATAGGTATTCCTTCAAGTTTCCTTCCAAATGTTTTTCAGATATAAATTTAATCAACTCACAATCATATTTTTAGAACACCACGTTTCTGACAGAAGAGGCAGTTACTACTGGAAATATTTAAATTTGTATATAGTCCTGTGGCCTTCTTTACAGTTGTAAGTCTACTCTTTAATTCTTCAAGTCAGAAAAGTATGGGGGGAGAACAGGAAAGAACACAGTGCCAATCCAGTGCATGACTGCTAACCAGCTGTAAGAAACTATTTGGCGTACATGCAGTCCTCTCTTGGTGGTGAAGAGAAAGTAGCCTAAATGCAGTGTTCTAGAATTGCCATTGCAAAATGGTTGTGTATTGTTTGACCCAGCAAAATGACTTTGAAAAACACGTTGCTGAAGTCATCCAGATTAACCCAGGTGTGCACTGCTCATTTTTCTGAACCAAGTGTAGAGCAGCAGCTTGTCATACCTCAGCCTATGGTAACACCAACCCTCCTCCTCCCTTCCTCCATCCCCTTCCTCCGCACCCCCACCCCTGTCTGCCTGAAAAACTCATGCGGATTTCCAGTGAAATTCAGTGACAACCCAGTGGGGGTTAATATGAATTGAAAACTAATTTTCTGAACTATCTATTTGCTCTCATATCGCTATCACAAGATGCAAAACAAGGGCGTGCAAAGTTTTGGACATTGAACTCTTTCATGTATTTTAAAGGCTTCTTTTCTACTGCAGCCTGCTTTTTTTACAAGTGGTTCGTTTATTGGTAGTTAAATTTACCTGTATTTTCAGACAGAGCTGAAGAGGCAGTCTGGAAGGAGGATGTTTTCACTTTTTTCCAAAGTCTAGACTACAAATCTGAGCTCTGACCTGTAAGAAGCTGTGTGTTTGAGATGTTTCTCCTGAGAGTTATTTCCATCATGCTTCCACCAGAATTGCAAAACTGAAGCAATAAGAGGGAGGATACATGTCAAGATTGAATATTGTAAAGATTTCTTTTCCCAAAAAATATTTTCATGGCAAATTTGGTCCAAATGTATGGAAGGGTCACACAGTTTTGGTGCCTGGGAAGGTGACGAGACTGAAAATATCTTTTGTTGCTTTACAGCCCTAAAGGTGGTCTGTTAGGTAGAGATTATAACTTGAAATAATATGGAAAAGTAGATGGGCATATAAGGTTATTTCAAAACGCACATCTCTGATTAGGACAGAAATGCATTTCTTTAGGGAGCAAACAGTATAGAGAAGGTGGCTTGCTCCTGTTTTATAGCAGCTTGATGACATTTCTTAGCTTTATTTTCCAGATGTAATTAGTAGCTGCATTCCAAGTCTTTGGAACACAGACACTATGTCTGATCTGCTACTGTAATTTTGAGTTCCCCATTGATTTATTATTGAATTATTTTCAGAAGTAAACTACAGTATCAGGTTTTTAGCAATGGCAATTCAGTTACCCTGTAAAAGTAGGCAAAATGGATAGAAAACAGGGGTAGGACTCTTCAATTTTTTTGTGTTAAAAATATATTTGCTTTGATAAACCTTTACCTGAACTGAAATGTGAAATATTTTTGGTAAGTTATTGCAAAATGCGAGCAAACACTGCACAAAATGCTATATAATGTGTAATGCTGTATTGATGTAATTGGCAAAGGGTTTAAGACCTACAGGCATTTTAAGACTTTACTTAATTGTAGAATAACATGCTTACTAAACATGTGAATTAAAAATAAGGCTGAGAGTTGTAATTCAGATCAGATTTGCTTTTTGTTTTGTTTTTCCAAAATAAGATAGTTGTTGGAGCTCACTTTTTTAATAATCCTTCAACTGGCTTTACTTAATGTAGGCTGAAAAGTGGAAAAAAGATTAGCCCAGCTCATAAATGAGTAGCTTTCTTCAGCTCATCCCTGCTGGCTTAGCAGGTGATGAATTGTAACATTTTCTAGGATAAAGTGTGTTTGCCACACTGTAGGTAGCGGGGCATGGCTGCTCTCTTGTGATTATACTGTCCATGTGCTGTGCTGCTGTAATTGTGCCTGAGAGGAAGGTGGGGGGAAAGGCACTGGCAGCTTTTTGCTGACTGGGTTTACAACAAAATCAGACTATTCAGAATTAGTCTGGATTAAAGGAGAGTATCCTTTGTAGTTGGTTATATGGACTTGCTAGAATTTAGGAATATAATCTAGAGGTATTGATTTAATCTAGTTCATCCCTAAAGGACCGTAGGTCTCATTGCCTACAAATACAAATAATTGCTCTAAGTCCTCCTGTGAGTATGTTATAAAAAGATACACTGTTGAAAAGCTTTGTAAGTATGTAATGTGCCAGCCCTGTAGCAAGTGGAAATGCAACAAGAGTTTGTCCTCCTTTAGTGCATAAATGGATAGTCTCAACTTTAAGGAAATGGAATTTAATTCTGATTGTGTCAATTCAATTACCCTTTTGGTGGCCCTGGTATCCGCTCCTGCTTCGTATGTGCCTTGTCATTCACTAAGGTTGAAAAGTTACCTGGAGAGAGAAAGCAAATTTAACTGGGATTGCAAATACGTTAACAAACTTGGAAGAAAAAGGAGTTTCAGTTTGGGTAAAACATCTTTTAAGAACAGTAGAATGTGTTGAAAAAACTGCTTGAAAGTTGCTGATGTGTAGCTGGACACTCAAGATTGTTTTGAGTTCTCCATAGGTCGTTTGGAATTTTAAATTATTTCAAATTAAGATTTAAATTTGGAGCTAAGTGTGAGCAATCTAAAACTCTGTAAAGTGATTTCATGATGTGAACCTAATTGTATGTTCCTTGTGTTCGTGATGGATTATATCCCTTTATCACCTGAGCACTTGATATTAGGCATATCTAACCTAACAGTCTAAGAACAGGATCTCAGATTTTTTTCCTCCTTCAAAGAAATGTTCTTGCAGAATATTATTAAATACAAGATTTTTCTTAGAAAACAGGTGGTCTTGTAGTTGAGTTTGTTAAGGTATTAGAATTCTGCAAAGAAAAAAGTAAAAATTTCCCATTCTTGAACTGCGGTGCCCAGCTCTCTGGTAGGCTTTCAGAGTCGAACGGAGTTGATCTGTTCTGTGTCTGCTAATATATTTACTCTGTAATTTATGCCATCTATCTCTTCTAATTTTGGATATAATGAGCTACAGTTACGTGTTTGGTGTACGCAGCTTGTGTGTTTGTGGGTAAAACTGTTTGTGGAGCCTAAGCAACGGTCATTAAAACTGCAGAAATTGAATTAATTTATTTTTAAGTTCCTGGAGGAGCTCTGAACATTTATTCCAAGATTTGCAGGAACAGATTGGCCAGCAGCGGTTGTTAGGCTGCTGGAGAGCAGCAGTGAGGTGCGCTTGGGTGAGGCTGATATATTTTGCTGTTTGCTGATGGAATGAACCAAGGAATGACGTTGAAACTGATTTTCTTGGTTTAACTCATAAAAATGCAAAAGTTAAAAGAGAAGACATAAAATATAGGAGGGACGAATGTGCTTGTGAGAATTATTGGAGGTAGAAAAAGTGCCTAAGAATATATAAAGGCTAATTGACTGTTTTTTGAGGTAGCCGGTAAGCAGATGTTTCTGTAGGTTTGAGGATTTAAATTGGCAGAAGGATAAAGATTTGAGCCTGGCGTTCCAGTGGGTGAGACCGCCTTTCATCGCGGATTTTCTTGATGACGGGAGACCTGGCTTAAGTAATCAGAGTAACTTAGGCTGTGAATGAAGCCTGCAAAACTGAACTTCTGAAACTTGTGAAGGCCGTATAATGTAATACATCTCTACTCTTTGCAGCTTTATTGAGGTGACTTCAAAAATCTAATTAGAACCTACAAATGTCTGCAAGGATTTCTGGTTCAGGATGAGCTTGAAATATGAAATAGTGTTATGCTTTCTGTATGTCACTTCTTAATGTTTGTGTAGGTTTTCTTAAACCTTATTGCTGTGGCAGAAGAGTTCTGCCAGTCACCAAGGCATGGATCAGATGGATTTGCTGTGTAGCTCAGTCACTCTCAGTGAATGGAGAGCACTGGTTCTGATGCATGAGTGTTAGGTTGGGTCTGGCTCACCCAGAGGCGTGCTCCATGGAGTCTAGCAAAGCAAGCCTATGTCCAGAAGGAAAGAAGAGTTTGACAAATGTTATTTCCTATTTATGTATTTTGCATTTCTTGGTATACATTGTTTCTAATAAAATATATAGTAGTTTAACTTGCTAACTGCAGTTTAGATTGATTTTTACCTCATTTGGGAGTGATTTTAGTATAACTTCTTTAGGAGAGCAGAAATGGGTGTTATCAGCTGGGCCAGTTCAGTGATTTGTTTATGGTGTTGATCTATAATCGGCATTTTTTACATGATACGCATAAAGGAAAGTGTATGGATAACCTTGAACTGATCTTGCTGATAAAATACTGAGGAAGGTGATAAGGTTGGTTGCGATGGCACAGTTAGGTAACTTGGGATACATTTTTGAAAACATTTGAATCTAGGAAGGCTTCATCAGAACGTGATGTGAAACTGCCCATTGATGGTGAAACCAGTGGAGAAGTTAATAAGCTTGGTGGCTGTGTGAATACAGTTCCTTCCCGTGCTGCGACTCCCGTAAGGCAGTTCAAAGGACAAAAGCCCTTAATCTTTCTGGGATGCTGAATCCCTGACTGAACTAATACCTTGCAGAGACCAGTGTAGCATCTTACTGAAAGTATAATTTATGTCATGAATTAATAACTACTGGCTAATGGTTTCTTTGACCTCCGTATTTATGGCTTCAATTTTGTCATGGTACAATATCTGTGTTACTTTGAAAGAGTTGAGTGGTGCTTTGCCACATACAGATAAAACCTTCCGATTAAAGCTGTAGCAAAGAGTTATTACAGTTGCTAAACAAAGCCATAACAGCAGTAAAACAGAAGTAGGTGAAACAGAAAAAATGACAAAACTTTGATCCTGCTCTAAAATGTTTGAATGAATTGTGGTTTCTGTGCAGTAATTAACACCAGTAATCAATAGGTCAAGGATTAAGTCCATAAACACTGTTTTAGAAGTTAAAATCAGCCTGCTTTCTTTATTTTGCTTTTAAAAACTTCTGTCTTCAAGTGTGTTTGAAAACTTCTATTTAGTCTTATTGTAGGTTTGCACAATAGTTGATAGCTTGAAATGGATAAAAGCTAAATGTCAAATTTGGGGCCCAGTGTTTTTACCCGACATACAAATTCTAACCAACTTTTAGTACTGTTCAGCATCCAGTGTACTCTGATAAGCAAAACTGTAATGAACTCTGAAGGAATTTACTGACCACATTTGGGGGCTTTTTTGTGTGTAGACAATGGGCAGTTTTAGGAATTTTAATTCCGGTAACTTGGCTCTCGCTTGGTGCTTCATTGGGTAAATGAAGATTTATTTTTGGCAGGTTGAGACTAAAATGCTTAAGGGTTAACTTGATTCTAAAATCTTTTCTCAATTATATTTGGAGAAAACATGGAAAATAATGTCTCCTGAAGCAAGGGTGAACACCATCATAGAAACACCTTTGAGCCAAGGTCTGTCACTTATTGGGAAGATATGTCATGAAGTGTGGGGAATTCTGACTAGCTCTTGCCCGAAAGTGGTGGTTTTACCTTGCCTCGTGCTTTGTATCTCTTTAGCTGTTGTACTTTGAATACCTGCTATGTAGCTATCTCAAAGAACTAATGAAAACAACTGGACCTGTTTCATTTTACTGTTTACCCATCTTATGAATGGTTAGCAGGTCTTTCTTGTTAAGTTATTGCAGAGTTTTTTCCAGTAATCTAGGAAACACTTGAATCACGCTGATATCCATCGGTGTAAGGACCTGCTGGGTAAAGTCAGGAAGCAGAAACTCTTTTGAATTGTTAGGATATCTTAGTCACCCTTGGGAAGAGGGTGGTTCTTCTACAGCATCAGATCAAGCGTGAAGTGACTCAGCTGGGTGCCTTGACATGAACGGGTTGCAGAAGGTGTTCAGCCCAGCAAGGTGGGATCATCTTTAAACATGTGGCAGGCAGAATCTCTGTGCCTCAGAGCAGTTTCAATAGGAGTAAATATGTCCTCAGTGCAGTGCTGGTGAAGCCTTGTGGATCGTGCACTTGGCTATGGCTTGTGAAGTTGAATCTCCAAATCCCAGCCTGTTAACACGGGAGGCGATTCTTAGACATGAAGAGACAGTCTTCCACTTTTTCTGTGGGAAAGGCGAAAGACCCTATATTGTCCTGTTTCCGTCTTCCCTTACAAGGAAGGATTCTTCTGCTTTTCAGGTTTTTCTGCCCAATTTGTTCTTTTATCAGTAGCTCTGTATGTTTGAGAAGCTTTTGTAGGGAAAAAATTCTGACCTGTACTGATTCTTGAGTGTCTTTTTATTTATTTTTGAAAGGTTTTGCTGTAGCATGCCACTCCAGTCCTGCAACACTTAAGAGTTGAATTAGGTCTTTTATGCTTCTTGCTCAGACATTTCTACTGGTCCTAAGTATAAAAGCTAAGTGAAACTATGGAGCTGTCTGTGAACATGCTACTGTTAATGAAGCTGTGGAGGTTGTTACACATGGTTTCAGAATGGTTTGTGTTGTTTCAGAGAGAGGTAGCCTACCTAAACTGCAGTGGGTGGTGTCTGTGTTTCTTCTCCCATCAGGTACCTGTGCGTTCTAGCGAACAGAGCAGATACTGTACTGCCAGAAGGAGTCCGAAGCAGACTTGATGTGTCATACCTGTTCCACTGTTAGGTCTAGGTTAGCCAGATCTAGCTCCCAGTTTTAAAAGGCTTATAAAGGCAGCTGACCTGGCTGAAAACAACGTAGCCACCTTTTGTGCAAGGTTGTACCCATGTAGAGGTTTGCCTCTGAGGGCTTTTATGTATGCAGACTTGATATGAATCAAATAGGTCTTAAGTTAGAACCTACAACTTTCTGCAGTGTGAGGGGGTCTGTTAATAAAAGGCATATCCTGGTTTACATGTAATTAGTAGCATTACTCCGTTAATGTCTTTATTTAGGCTTGGTATTATTTTTTTCTGTATTTGACAGAACAAATTAAAATTTTCATACAGACTTTTTTCGAAAAAGATTTAGCTCTGTCTTGACACCACCTCGTTCACACTAAGCTGCTGATTCTAAAACTGGCTGATTTCAGGGAAAATGGGGTGAACAGGTGTTGGTTTCCCTTGTTGTTTTTAACTCCCAAGGGCTCTCTTGGAATTCCCCTTGGAACCTTTGCTTCCTCTCATTAGGGACGGTGTCTGCGGGTGTGTGCACTAGTGACTGTAAACCTGGACAGGCAGTGGAGATTGACTGGTTGGGCTTGCTCCACTGAGCTGGGTGGCACAAAGCCCTCTCTGGCTGGAGAAAAGGTGGTGCACATAGACAAGGTTCCTCCGTTCTCTGTTTCTGAAAGTGTCATAGGTGTATAATTAGTGTTGGGTCCTTTTGGCTTTTTGGTTTTGGATTTTTTTGTTATTTGTAGGATTTGGGGTTTTTTTTCTGTTTGTTTGTTCTCGTTTGTTTTACTTTGTCTTTTGTTAAAGGATGTATGTGAAGGAAGCTACCCTAAAAATACTTGGGCTTACATTCAGGTGCCTTTTTAGTTAAAAAGTCAGCAATATGAGAAGGGTTTTTAGAACAGACACTTTTCAGAGAAGCAAGGCACTATAGGTCTGTTGTTTGATAACTTATTGTGGATCAGCTGTAATTTGCTGGTAACAGAAAAAGCTGCTTTGTCCTGTAGGTGTTGAAATTGAGCTAGTACTAAGATCTGTTTCTAAACAATAGTTCAGAGTTGGAGCGATGGAGTAGGCCAGGTGTTGCTAAGTATTGGGGATGTAGAAGTTTGGGGCTACTTCATACTTGAGGGGGAAAAATAACTTTCTAACTAGATGACATGTCAAGGGTTGCCTTATTATCACAGTTGCTGTTATTTTTAGTCAAGTGCTGTAGTGGCATCTTCTAGACAATGAAAAATTTGACAAGGTATTGGAGTATGATTTTTACTGAAGTTATTGCACTGGTGCTGCATTTACGAGGCACTCACTGCTCAGTGGTAGGTCATAATATAAAAAACACCTTCTGGTTTTAATACTGTGATTTTTACTGTAGTAGTACTAAAGACGGGTTTGGAAGTTTATATCTTTGTGTTCTGCTATTCAGTGCTTTGAACAGTGCTTCTGTGTTTGAAGAAGTGCCTTATTTTGTTCTTCTCCACAATGTTTATCACTTCTGAAAGCCTTGCTGTGTTCATACTGAAGGGCAGAGATTCAGCCATTATAAGCCTCTGGTTTTCAGTACTTAAATTTATGGCTGCGTTGCCCTCTAGAGGGCCCTTCTGCTTCTCAGTTCCATAGGTTATTTTTGGATATTATCTGAATTTCCATTAATTTGTATGCAATACTCCTCCTGTGTGGTGAACAAGATGAATCTGTTGAGAATTAATTGTCTGTTTACCTGTGGGGAAGCAAGGTATGGGACAAGGACAAGTGAAATGTTTGCTTCTGTTCTCTGGAAGGATGTGGCCTGTGGTATGAGTTTTCAACTGAATTGTTTCTGAAATAGCCATTAGGGAAGAGGCCAAACTGATTCAATAATGTGTTGCCTCTTTAGAGTGCTCCTATTCTAAACAGCTTGCAGTGCAGTGTTACGATGTACAGCATTTGACGTGGAAAATCCACTAGCAGAGTGAAATACTATCAACTTGCAGCTTAAGCTTATTTTGAAGCAGACAGCAGAGTCTAGATAGGTTTAGAAAGAAGCTCCTGATCCCCTCTGGTGGATTAGTGGATATTAATGATACGAGCTTAGTATTTTCTTAAATTTTTTTCATTTAAGTAAGCCTTTCTTTTTTTTTTTTCCAGACAAAATTGTTTTTTCCTTACCAAAATTGTTACCCAATGTCTATAGTGAAATGTTGTGCACCTGTATGTCCAGGGGAGAGGCAGTGGGAACACATCTGTCCAAAAGTAGCTGGTAGGAAGTTCAAAAACCCCAGTGCTGTCTCCTAAGTCTCCGTGCATTGTCACATTCAGTTTTAATGCTAAAAGGCAGGTTGTTCAAACTTGCTAAATGGCTTGAGAAAATCAAGTGTTGTATACAGACTCCTGTCAGGTATGCAAGAAATGCTGTCTTCAGCATTTTTTGTAATCATGTTGCTTACAAAGAGAGTACCTGCAGTGCAGGAATGGAAAGGCAGTGCTACTAAAATGGTTTTGTTGATGTCGCCTTGGTGAATATTGATACTGTCCAGTTGAAGTAGATTGTACACTAAGAATACTGTAGTTCATGCTACTGCACAAGAAGATATTAAATAGTGTGTATGGGGGGGGAAATAAATAATTTGTGAAAGGCACAGTTGACTGACTTGGACACTATCTTAAATATGTCAGATTTCACCTACATTCTGACTTAGCTTATGTTGTCAGATGCGTAGTGATGGAGTCACTGTCTGAACTCAGCTGAAATAACAGGCTTGTGGCAGCTCTGCACTGCTCTGATAAGATTGAAGATCTGTTTAAAAATGTGCTGTACCCCAAATACGGGCACAATAAAAGATTAACTGTAGGTAAGCTGTGTTAACGCATGACTGAAATGGAAAGTTAGCTGTTCTCTAGTGTGTGATGATAATTAAATGAATGAACCTTGCTGGGTTTAGTTTGATAGAGAGATAAATCTCCAGCATAAGGCTGGAGGATTTGGGGGTAGCTTTTTGGTAGGAGTAGTGAGTGCAAAAAGTAGGCTGTTTATGGTAGGCCTAGGTTCTTTTCATCACAAGAAAATACGTTGGAGTTGCCTATGCACTGCGAACTGGACTGTGATGGAAGATGGCTCCTTCAGCTCCCTGTTTCTTGAAGGACTAATGATGGAAAGATGAGGAATAAAGAAAGCGTACAAGTCTCTCCAGACAGCTCAGTCCTTTTTGGAGATGTGCCATAAGGGAAATAAAATTGCATTTACAGTTTTGGTCAGTGTGTTTTGTCCAGAGCGGTGTGCAATCTGAGTGCAGAAATGTTCATGTCAGTCCAAAGTGACTAAATGCATATTTGCAGGAAATTAATGATGTCTCTTTCTCTGCTTTCTAGATGGATTGAATCTTCTGTGTTGAATGCCTCCAGATTTCCTATTGGGTTTCGCATCTGGAAAAATATTTTTTGTTTAAGCCACTCGGTGGCAGACTGAATTGTGGATCCAGCATTCCCAAGACTTCAGATCTTGAGGAGACAGCCACTGCTGAATCACGTTAAGCTGACATTGCAGCCACCATGGTGCTGTCACAAAGGCAACGAGATGAACTGTAAGGAATAGTTATTTTTACGTTTGTGTTGCGTTTTCATTCAGCATTAAATATTAACTTCTGTTTCCACATAGATTTTACGGAGTGGCTCTACTCACAGGCTGATCAAGTACGATGTACTATAGTTTATCTCTGCGCTGTTTTTTTGATGCATCCACTGGTATTTGGTAATAGATCTGTGAAATGATGACAATACCATTTCAAAGTTATGGCATGAAAAATGGATTTTCAAATTTGATATAGTTTTTTATCATGTTTTGATCTCAGTCACAAAGTTATGAAAGGTTTACAGTAGGCAGCAAGCACTTTCCAATGTATACTCCAAACTGATTTGTGAATTCTACTTTTGTCTTGAGTAAATTCTGAAAGTTTTTTGCCATTTTATGTCCCAGCATGGATAGGATAGAGTGAGTGGTGGGCAGCAATCAGGATGGCAATGTCTCACACAGTACTCTGTTTCATAAACTTATGTAGAGTTTGTGGTTTGGTTCTGTTTTTTTATTCCTTTTAAAAGTATGGACCAAGTGTCATTCACCATTGACAAGAGAGACACCAAATGTATATTTTAATACAGATGCTTCACTTTTCCACTAATGATTCAACTCCCTTTATATTAAATATAGTAGGCATTTTACTTTTGCATTTTGTATACATAAGTACAGTTCTACTTCTTAATGTAGAGCAGAAGCTATCTTCAAATTTTGATTTTTACAACTATTTGTTTATTAGATTTGAGAAGTTCTGGGTTTCAAACACATTCAGGATTATGGTATTTTTTTAAGGAATTCTCTGAAGTCTTTTCCTAGCAAAAATTTCAGCTCAAATGTTAATGAGGAAATGGAAGTAATGAACTATCACGAATGGAAATGGGAAATGACCAGAGTTGTATCTGTATATCAGTTTACTTAAATATTGTAGTAGTTGTATGTCTTCTCCCCTGTCCCTGTATGTTTATACATACACGGACATCCATTCCCAAGAGAGCAAGTGATGCTAAGAGAACAAAACTAGGTTTCCTTCTGGAAGCTGATAAAATAACTGAAAGTGATTTTACCTTTAAGTCTATTTAGAACTTTGAGCTTACTTCTCTTAAGCAAACTTTCTTTGTTGTTAACTTGAAAATATTTATCCTTTTGAAGTAAGTTTTGAAAATGCAGGGGTTCCTTGATCTTATTCTCTTAAACAAAAGGTACTGTGCTTGTTGAAATCATAGAACAAAATTGAAACTTTGAGTAGGTCTCTCTCTTGAGAGAGAGGTTCACGATAGGTTAATTTGGTAATTGTCTCATGTCAAAGTGCAGAATATTTTGAAGAATGTAAATTTGAACCACTTAACATTTCGGTCACAGGCAGTATCCCTTCTTGTAATCATCCTGAAAAATAAAGCTAAGGCTTGTTCTCTTAAACTGAGCATTTTAGCTGTTTTTCTTTTCAAAATAGTTTTCCTTCAAAGACAGAGCCACACCTTTATTATGTAGATAGGATTGTACCTTTTGTATCTGCTGTGGGTTTTTATATGATACAGGTTGATAAGTATATTCATGCTACTCCAATGTTTAGTAATGAAAAAGAAAAAAAGCCCTCTTCACCAAACCTAAAATAAAAAGTGTGTCCTGCTATTGATTTCTTGAAGTAAAATCTGTGCGCCGAATATATTGATAAAATTTGCATGAGGTTTTATCAAACCTAGTAATCCTAGGCGTTGTTCTGCATTGAAGACTTGGATGTTGATCGTGCTTTCAAAAAAAGTCTGAACCAATTCTTCTAATCTTTTATTCAGAGTTGTGTCTGAAGATGCTGTTCTTTGTTTTTCAGAAATCGAGCGATAGCAGATTACCTTCGTTCTAATGGCTATGAAGAGGCATATTCGGTTTTTAAAAAGGAAGCTGAGTTAGATGTGGTGAGTGAAGCAAGATTCTTCGTCTGTATTTTAAGTAAAGAGTTTATAGTTTGGTATTCACATCCATTCTGAACATGTGTATCTATTATTGGCATATTAGTGTGTGCAGTTTCAGAACTGGAGGTGGTAAGCTCATGCAGCTTATTGCCTTGCCATAAAATTAAAAAAAAAATCATTGGATGACTCAGTGTTTTCTGAGCAAAACTCTTACCTTTATCTTCAACTAGTAACAGGCATATTTTTTTTGTTTGTTTGTTTCACTACCACTCATCTAAACAATGCTGGGTTTTTCTAGATCCTGAGGTTTTTTTAGAATACAAGTCATGAAAGGGCCTAGATAGTTCAAGATAAAAGGTACTAGAAAACAAAGCTAACAAAAGGCAATGTGAATGTATGAAAAAGGTGGTATTAAAAAGGAAAAGACATGGCCCTTCACTGGTCTCTCTCCAGCAGCTCCGTGTAGCTCTAGAGCATCTATCTCGTAAGGGGAGAGGCTGAGAGAGCTGCCACCACTTAGCCTGGGGAAGTTGAGGCTTAGGGGGATCTTATTGTTGTTTATAAGCATCTGATGGGAGGATTTGAAAATGACAAGGCTAGATTCTCCTCAGTGCTGCTAGTGACAGGACAAAAGCCTGTGGGCAGCAATGGAAACACAGGAAATCCCATCTGAACCTAATTTAAAACTTTTTTGTACTGTGAGAGTGGTGGAACAGGGGAGTAGGTCACCTGGAGAGGTGGTGGAGTCCTTGCCCTTAGAAATACTCAAAACCTCACTGGACACGGTCCTGGGCAGTCTGCTTCAGCTGACCCTGCTTTGAGCAGGGAGTTTGGATCAAGAGGTCTTTTCCAACCGGAACTGTTCTGTTCTTGATTTACAGAAGAATGTGTCTAATTTTAACACATTTGATTTGTTTCCTGCTGTTGTGTCCGCCCTCCCCGTAACTCATTTCCTTAACCATGCTTGTTCTGATTACAGATTTTTGCTTAAAAGCATAAACTTTCTGCAATACAGAATTAGAAAAGCTGAAGACTGTTCTGTAACCAGATTTGAAATGGTATAGGACTACACAGCTTGGTAGGCTGCCTTCACGTGGCGATGTTTAAGAAACAGGAAGACAGAACAGGATTGCTTTTGGCCTCTCCTTTATCATACAGAGCAAATGGTGGAAGTCAGTTTAGTGATTGGAATTGATTCAGTAGTTAAACCATTGCCTGAAACTGTTAAAAACCATTTGGTTAACTGTCTAGTAGGAGGGCAAGCCTAATAGTGTGAGTTGGTCAGCTCTGGTAAGCAACTCCTATTTTGTTAGACTGTACGAATGCTGGTGAGGTTGACCAGTCATTTCTGGCTACTTAATTCTGTTGCTTTGCCTTTGTAACGGATGATACTTAGTGTCATTTTTAAACTTGTCACCCAGCTAGGAGGTGTGTGTTTCATCTGAGTTTGAGTTTCTTCAGAAACTTCTGGGTTGAGCAGTAAACCTCTGTGTGCTCACCTTTGATCAATCCTTGCCTTTTCTCTAATAAATCTTACACTGTTTTTTTTCAAAATGCTTGGTTGAAGTTTAACTTCATTTCTCCAATCTGCTTCCAGTATCTAATAAATAAGTAGAAATGACAAATTGGAAAACCAGACTTATAATTGAAAATCCTAATACCATTCCCTTATCTGCCTTATCTATCAACCTAATTAAGTCTTCTCTTCCCAAAGGTTAAAAAGGCAATCTAAATAGGCTAGATGGTCCTAAGGGAGATAGAAAATGCAGTTGCTCAAAGTTCCACATGACTTTCTTGCAAGAAAATCTGAATTCAATGGGGCTGTACTAAAACAACAGAAAAAAGTTGAAGGCAAGAATTACTTCAGTAAATGGAAAGGATTGAAGTGTAGCTCGGAGAGGAGGGATTTAATTTTTTGTATTGATTATTCCTGCAGATAACTCCAGCTTTTACAAATGCCCCTGAAGTAGTAGGTTAAAATCTGGTCTCTGATCAGGGTAGCCGCTTCTCAGAGCTCTTATGGAGTAAGCTGTGCCATTGTTGTTTTCCCTGTACCTTCATTATTCTCCATCTAATCTAAAATTATTCTGGTACGAGTTTGTTTTTTGTACATTGAGAGAAATTGTGCAGCATTTAAGTACTCTTCTGTGCCTCTGATGTTTGTTTCTGTCTTGCTTGTCTTCCTTGTGTTAATAGGTGGGAGGGAAAACCAGAAGGGTAATCCTCTGGCTTTTACAATAACATCAACTGTTCATTGTTGCTCCTTACCTATTCCTTGGAGCCCAAAGCAGAAAAATATTTAGTGGAAGAAAATTATTGTTCATTAAAGTTTCATTAGAGTTGCAAAATCAGTGTTGGTTTCTCCAGTAGCTGAGGTGGCGTTCAGTAGGGCAGGTGCAGGAGTCTGCTTCTGCTTCAGATACTGAAGTAAAGGTGCAGAGAGAGTTCACTTAAAGCTTGTCTTGAGAAGGTGGCACCAAATAATGCAATATTATGATGGTAATTTGAGGTGAACTATAATCAAGTGTTTTTAAAAAAATAAAAAATTAAAATTAGTTTGGGCTATTTGATTTCTAAGTGAGATGGAGTGTATGTAATCCTACCCTGGCAGCTGGCTGCTGCTTTCCAACAGCATCTGCTTCTAGGAGAGAAAGTGTGTTGTACCAACAAGTAATAGTGCAAGCAGAGCCTTCGCTATGGAGTCAGGAGTTCTTTAGTTTCTAAGGCTGTATTTGGTGGAGGTTGAAAAGGAGGCTGTATTAGAGAAACTCATTTCCAGTTTGATGTATCTTGGTCCTTGCAGTCAATGCCTGCTGTCTGCTGTTGGGTTTGAGTTAGTTGGGCAGAGGGGTAGGGGGAATCCTGTGACATAAAATGACACAACATTCTCAGATATCCAGAGCTCATAAAAAGCTTTCAATTAGTGAAGGTAGAAGACAGCATAGCTAATAGTTCAGTCCTACTTTTTGGATTTTATTTGCAGATTCTAGAACAATTACTGTATTGCTGCAATATTTTTATTTAAAAATAAATTTAAAATATTTCCTCTTTTATTTGTACATAAATTAGATTGTAGTTATTAAAATTTGAAGCATGCTTGTTCTTTTTAACTAGTAAAACAGTTTATAGTTGTCTTGAACTCTTCTTTTTGTGGTTAAATTTCGTTATTAAAATGAACTGTTGATATTGCCTCTGGAGAAACACTTTACAGGCTTTAGAACTAGAATTAATTTATTTAAATGCTTCGCCTCCTCAGAATGAAGAGTTAGATAAGAAGTATGCTGGACTTCTGGAAAAAAAATGGACATCTGTTATAAGATTACAAAAGAAGGTAAGTAGAGATCTGATGGATTTATTTGTATAAAAACTTGGGACTGAAAGCAAGCTTTCATCACTGAATGGTATGCTATGTATTTTCCTTGTCAGACAAACGCAGGGTTTAGAAAATGATGCCTCAAAGATGAATTGTGAGGGCTTGAGTAAGGAAGATGGCTATATCTGTGTTGTAGGAAATGTTTTCTCTGTCTCAATGCTAGCAGCAGCATCCACTCCATTTCTTTATAAAAATGTTTTCACTTCTGTTTATGGCTTGCATGCACAGTTTCTGAAGCTGGAATGGAAAGAGGTTGCCTAAAGGCAGTTTGTGAGTGGAAAGATGGAATAGCTGTCTCCAGAAGGCTTGACTGGTTTAGGAATAAGGTAAAAACCTGTGCTGCCAGTTGTCTTTGGCCATTACGTTAAAAGGAAGAAACCATTAACTCTGGTACATTAGAGGAAGTGATTCTACTGCCAGTGGACAGTACAAAACTCTCTTTAATAATGCTTCAATGGATCCAGAGTGTATTAAAAGCAAAGGAAAAAAAGAAAATCAGTGTGCTGACAATAAAGATGTATCTCTTGTGAAGGTTAATATGTCTAGGGTTTTATTACTCCTTCAGTTTCTCTGCTCTTGGTTAACATGCCTGCTGTCTCAGGGGTACAGATAATTATTGAAGTAGAGCATTCCCTTTTGTTAACGCAACCTCTTTCAACAGTTTGTATTTGTATGGTTTTTGAGTGAGTGTTTTTTTTGTAGAACTTATTTTTCCTCTCATAATATTTGGCAAGTTGGAGAAGAATCCTAAATGATTTAATTACTAATGAGTAAATGATAAACAATTAATTTAGAAAAATACCAGTGCTGTTGAAAGTTGGTAATCAGTTTGGAGCTGTGCAGTCTTTGCTTTACTGTGAGTTTTGGAGCCAGTTAGTATTTGTATTACTATTGAGTGTAGGTGAACTAGATCTTGGTATAAAGCTAGAAATAACTGGTCTCTTTACAATTCATAAATTTAGGTAATGGAATTAGAATCGAAGCTGAATGAAGCTAAGGAAGAATTTACATCAGGTGGACCTCTTGGTCAGAAACGAGACCCTAAAGAGTGGATTCCTCGTCCTCCAGAGAAGTATGCGTTGAGTGGACATAGGAGTCCTGTCACTCGAGTAATTTTCCATCCAGTTTTTAGTGTTATGGTCTCTGCTTCAGAGGATGCCACAATAAAGGTATGTGTTTGCTACAGAAAATTAAACCAAGGAAGTCAGAGGATGTGTGTTATCAGTAACATCAGTGTTTGAAGCTTAATGTGCCTTGTACTGATGGAAGATTTGTTTCACATTCTAATTTAGCTTTAATAGGGACAGTTCTTTCAAGTATGATGGCTGTATATTAACAAATTTTAGTTTTATGCTGGTCCAATTAATGTCTTAAAGACTTTTACTATCCTTTGACTTGAGGAAAAAATAATCAAGCTAATGTGGATTTAGAGACTAGAGAAGTCAATAAAGCATTTTTGGGGAAAGGATGCATTTTGACTGCTCAGTCAAGGAGGAGTAGCATAGAGTAGTGACATAATGAGGAGGGGAAGGCTGTTGTCTCACATCATCTGAAGTGATTATTTTTAAAGCTGAGTTAAAGTACTTATGTGGCTGTATTCTTAATGAAAAATTAGTCCTTCCCATTTATTCTAAATGGGAAACAAACCTCCTGAAGTCCTCATGACTTTCAGTTAACTTTACATGGTCTTTACAGGCCTTTATTGGAGTGTACAGCAGCAGGAAGAGCTTTGGTGTGCTAGACAAATAGTTTCTCATTTTAGCATACAAGAAAGAAATGATTGTGCATTTTATTGTTGATAAATGTCACAAATAAACGGAATTATCCCAACAAAGGATACTTCTCATTGTTCTTGTCTACAGTGGTTTGAAAACTATTTGGAAAAGTGCTGTTCTGAAAAACGTTGAGTAGTGTATTAAGCAGTGTGTCTAAAAATGCAAATTATTCTAATAGTGGCTACTTGGAGAAGATGAGAATAAAAAGTGTCAGCTGGATCTAGGTCATGAAAAGCTTTAACCTGTTGTTGTTTCTGTAGCAGACTTGAACATAGAGGGCTGGTGTGTTTTTCTCCAAGCAGACAGAGACAGCTGAAACAGTGACAGCTCTGTGTTTGTCAGATGTTACAGAGGAGCCTAATTAGCTTTGGTTTTTGCTCCCTCTCATGGATGCACTGGATGAATTTCCTTATTCTTGAAGTTAAGCTGTATAGCTTCATTTCTGACTGTTGCATTCCCAAGGATTGCAATCTATTGGGATTCTTTTTGTTGTTGGATGTTTTCTGGGGTTTTTGTTTGATTTTTTTTCTTTTGGATATAGTCTTAAATGAAATGTCTAATTTTGTGCTTGAGAGAGGCACAATAAATTCTGTAGGAGCTTGTTTTGTTTCAAAGGCTTTTGTTTGTGGTTAGATGGTAGAAGACTGACTTAATTAGGAGGTGAGAATGGGGACTTCATGCTGTCTTGCAATTATTGACTGCAAACGGGTAAATTCTGTAATATTTATATGTGCATATAAATTCTATAATATTTATATGTGTAATATGTGCATCTTTGACTCCTCAGAGCAGTTTGGGTTATCACGTCTAAACTAGTGCATTCTGAATGTTGCTCTTCAGTATGCAGAATATTTGTTCTTTGGTTTTGAAGCAGCAAGTAAGTTCTGGAGCCACAGTAAAGCTTGGGAAAGGGGCAGGAGGAGTTGTTAAAGGTGATGTTTTCCCCACCAACTGAAAATGGGCTGCATTGCTTGAATTAGAGAGTCAGCATAGAAAGGGTAAAGAAGAGCAATCTGTACAAAGTGGATTTAGTCTGTCCAATGGATTCTAAATTGAAATTTATTTTAAGGGTATTCGGTGTTAAGAGTTTTAGATACAATAGAACTTATTTTCCTATTTGGCTTTAAGCTAGCTGAAAAAGAGTTTTCAATATGCATTAATTCAGTTAATTTGTAAGTAACAAAATCATAAAAAAATAATGCTTATTTTTCTATGCTGTTAGGCTTTTTAGGGCTGTCTTTGTCTCTTGCTCAATTAATTATTGAATAAGGTGCCAGATCGTCCTGCAGAGTGCAAGTGTAAGGCTGGAGAATACAAAGAATAATAGGTTGCTGTTAACGGATTTTCTGTTCACTTGTCAGGTGTGGGATTATGAGACAGGAGACTTTGAACGAACCCTTAAGGGGCATACAGACTCTGTGCAAGATATTTCCTTTGACCACACTGGCAAGCTATTGGCCTCCTGTTCTGCTGATATGACCATTAAGCTATGGGATTTCCAGGGCTTTGAGTGCATCAGAACTATGCATGGTAAGGTATAAAGGGAATTCATTTAGTCTGTAAAGTGAATTTTTTTTTTCTATCCAAGAAAACTGCTGATGTGGAAAGGGGTTATGAAACAGAGTATTGTCCTTAAGAAAGTGGGTGGTATTTTAATGCTTTGAGTGCTGTGTAAATAAGATACACGTTTTGTATCTATGGAATGAAATAGCACCTCAGATCTGCTATACATGATGCTGTGGGAAGCATCCCATAATGATACTGAAAAAAATTAGTTAGAGGGTTTTAGTGCTAAAAATTAAATGCTTTCTAGACAATAAAATTGTGCCTTGAAATCAATAAAAGGTTACCTCCTTCTTCACCCCTCTGTTTCCCTGATGTCTGGCTTCTGGAGAGAGGCAGTTAGTGCCAAATGTGTTCTGTATTTACTGTGCAGGGGTTTTCTTTATGTTTGTCTCATTTCACATGAACTTGCCCTTTGTGTTAGGCTCAAAAGCCATAGGAAAAAATGGGAAGGTAAAGTAACCACAACTATAAGTTTTTAATATTGACAGCATGTCTTTATTTTATAGTATTGATGTACAAGCATTTTTATACTGCTATTTGCCTGGCTTTTAATATCTTCTTTAGAAGTGGTTAGTAGGAATAGAGACTATTTGGGACATATATAAATACAGACACACGTATATATACATCAAAGAAAATCAGAAAGCTGCTGACTTCTATGCTCAGAACACTATTGTAGGTGAAGAACAGATGTTGCAGTGGAACATGGTATGCAGCTGGCTGATAGCAAGAAAATATAGTGCACTGGGGCAGGAGGGTTTGGTCTTTAAAGATTTCTGCATGAACACATGTGCAGCATGTGTGTTTTTTATGAAATAGATGTTGTACCAGGAGTGTGGGTGAACTAGCTTCATGTGTGGGGCAAGTTATATCCCTTTAACTCAATTTCAGATAAATAAAAACATAATCTTTTCAGTGAGGAGTTGTAATGTACCATAATTGCAGTGAAACTGATATTCACTGGCACTTCAGTTGCTTTTTAGTAGGAATTCACCAGGTGCCTTGAGTTCTTAGTGGAAAAAATGGAATTGAAAATTGAACCTATTAGTGAACTCACTAGCTACAACTTTTTAGAAAGAACATCAGATCTCCAGATAGAAAAAAGGAAACTCTTTAACGTCTCTAATATGTTGAGAAATTATATAGACTCTAAATTACCGATCTCAGAAGATTAATTTCAAATCCTGACAATTTAAGTAGGGAAAATTGCAGAGCTCAAAGTAAGATAAGTGTATGACTTATAAACAAACTGTTACAGTCAAGTTTGTACTCTGAACTTGTCAAAAAACCCTACCCAGCAGTTTGTTCTGGATAATACCAAGATTTCAAAACAGTTAATTCTACTGTTTGCCAATTTGGGAACTTTAATTTCTAATTTTTTGCAATGCTGGAAATCAATAGTCTTTACAGAGCACGTTATCTCCCTTCATGTGTTGTGACCCGTTGATTGTGGGATGAAATAAGGGAAGAGCTGAAGCCGTGTACCTGAGCTCACAATGAGTTCATGATAAGGAAATGATCTGAATGCTTTTCCTGACTCAGCCTTGATTGTCGTCCTCTCAGATCTGTTGCTGTCATGTGTATACAGTTGGTTCTTTCTTGGTTCTTGAGTCAGCTCAGTACTGTGTTTTATTAAAACCTAATATCAGATGTATAGAAACACTGCAGTCTTTCAGCATTAAGCTTCTTCAGTGAGGTTTGCCGTGCCTCTCACCAAAGGCCTGTTTTCCTTTTAAACATCTTTTACATAGTCCATCAGTGTACTGTAACCACACAGAACTGATAATTTAAAAACAATTGTAGCAGTTCGCTTCTGAACTACCAGGTTCTGTAACTGTGTAGAAGTGTTGCTTGCAGTGATGGGTATCTGATTTTAAAACATTTTAAAGAAATTCTTGAAACAATTTTAAGGCATGATCAGTGCCTGCGTCATGTGGTTTCTAAAAATGTAAATTATTATTTCATAAAACCTCAAGTTTACGTGTAAGTATTATTCCATAAAACATGCTCTATTGCTGTAGTACTTGCCCAAAATAAATAGCAAGTCTTTTGTGCTCTGTAAAAACTATTACAATACCACTTAATAAAGGTTTGATTTTGTTTTTAGGTCATGATCATAATGTTTCTTCAGTAGCCATCATGCCCAATGGAGATCATATAGTTTCTGCCTCAAGGGATAAAACTATCAAAATGTGGGAAGTCCAAACAGGGTAAGTGCACTGCTGGCTAAGCATCAGCACCTACACAAAACAAACACAAGCCACCATTTGTAGGAATTGGCCATGTAAATTATGAATGTCAGCAAACATTATTTGAATTGGGCTATGATGATGTGCCCTTTAGGGTAATTTCATTAAGAATTCTGCCTTAAATCTTTAGGCACAGGGTTTTAGGTTTTAGTAGCAACTAAATGGCTTTATTTTTCTGGGAGCTATGAGGGTAGAACACTGTAACTCAGGACCAGGTAGGAATATCAGTTCAGTGGTTAACCACAAGTTTACAGGGAGCGTGAGGGGAGGGAGGAGAAATCTGTTGCCTTTCTTGACACAGATCAAGGTGTCTCCTCTGTTTCTGGTTTGGGATTTGTTTTTTTTTGTGTTTGTTTTTTTTTTTTTTTGGAGAGAGTGGTGGTATTTTTGGCTTATTGTTCCATTCATAAGTTGTCTCTTCAATCCATCCATTTGCTGAAAGTTCTAGGTGAAGGCTGTATGAATGACTGTAAATCTCTGCTTGTTCTTCAAATACCTATGTAATCCAAGCTATTGTTTCAACTTCTTATTTTTTTCCCAGGCTTCCTGCTTTCTATCTTAACAAGGATTTGCCAGTTCTTACCTGTCACTTCTTTCTCTTTTCAACTTCCTTCCTGTAAACTGTTTTATGGCCTAGTACATCATCATCTAGGATGGACACATGCATGCTGAAATATTTTATTCTGCCTTCTAAGAGTGGGTCAAGCGTCCTTGAATTTCGAAGGCATGTGTAATGGTTTTATTGCATTGTTAATTGAGTCATGCTGTATTTCTCTTCTTTGAATAGTTACTGTGTGAAGACTTTCACGGGTCACAGAGAATGGGTGCGCATGGTGCGGCCTAACCAGGATGGCACCTTAATTGCCAGTTGTTCTAATGACCAGACAGTGCGTGTTTGGGTGGTAGCGACAAAGGAATGCAAAGCTGAGCTCCGAGAACATGAGCACGTGGTAGAATGCATTTCCTGGGCTCCTGAGAGCTCGTACTCCACCATATCAGAAGCTACAGGATCAGAGGTAATGTTTCCAATGCTATTAAATAAGCCCATACAGTCAGGTTTTTGTCTCTGCTCTATATATAACTCCCTTCGAACAAGATAGCAGGCATATGACTATTTTTTGCTGAGTACACCTGGTGTACTGTTAATCCCCCGTCATGGCTCCACAGAATCCAGGCTTTTGTGTGTTTTAACATTAGGGCCCTACCTTTGCACTAATGAAAGTGAGCTTTGGAGAGATGCTGTTTCTGAGAAGGTTGAGTGTGGGACCACTTTCACATCTTTCAGCAAAAAGGCTGTGTCAGGTAGCTTATCTGGCATAGCGTGAAGGATTGTAAGGATGCTCAGCAATCGAAAGGCATGGGGGGGAAGTAGTGAGTCAGGAATGTAGAAATAAAGCTGCTTTGGGAAAAAGTTTGACTGCCATGTCCTAGTGTACAAAGTTAATGATAGGAGAAATTCTTTAACAAAAATAACCCCATTTGTGTGATCACAGATGTATCGTCTCTGGTTTCTTTACTAAATCTTCAAAAAAGGCTTACTAAAGGTCAGCAAACCTTTCCTATTAAGGTGTAGAAGAAATGAACTAGAAATAAACTCCACTTTCTTGTTAAAATCCCTAGCATTTCTGCCTTGTGGCCTTCCTCAAAAAGGAGACAAATGCCTAATGAGAAAAGTAGCTCCAGTGAAGAGAGGGACTTGTCTAGTGATGAATTTTACAGATTATTTCAGTCTAATTTGCTAGCATCCTTAAAAGATCCTTACAGTCTTTTAGTTAAAACTAAGTGAAGCTGAATTATGAACATTCAGCTCCTCTTGCAGCAGTGTTGATCTGAGGTGGTGTCACCCCTGCCCTCTGCTGGGCTGATCAACCCTGTACACATCACGTTGCAGTGCTTGGCTTTAAAGAAGCAGCAGGTGAAAATGAACTCCACAGATGAAACATTTCAGGTTCTGAGAACTAAGTCTTTCTGTCGTACTTGGCACTGCTGAAAATAGAAATAAGTTCAGAGTAGGAATTCGTCAAAAATTCTTAAACTTTCTCCATTACTTTTTATGACAAGTGAGAACACAAAGGTACGGCTGAACTTTGTACTCCCTTGTCCTGAGGGATCTTACTCTACTTGAACAGTGTCTACTGTTAAGAGAGAATGTCTTGCAAGAAGGCAATGTGGATTCCAAATGAATGGCTTGGTGCATTGGCGGGACATACAACCATTTCTTTTAACAAATTGCTTAATTTCTTACATTTTTTGTTTATTTCTCCTAGTATTGGTAACAAAATGCCTGTGGCTCTCAGCTTTGGCGTTCTGAGTTTATTAGCTGTCATATGATCTAATTTTTCTACTAAGAAATAGCACAGAGATCTGCTTCCTCCCTCCTCTTCCCCCCCGCCCCACATATGTCATATCATAAACTATAATTTTCTGTAGACTAAGAAGAGTGGTAAGCCTGGGCCTTTTCTGCTGTCTGGATCCAGAGACAAGACCATTAAGATGTGGGACATCAGCACTGGCATGTGCCTTATGACACTTGTAAGTTCATGGGTGTTTTTCTTCTGGTCATAGCTGTGTATGTAGAGCAGTTTTAATGGAATGAATTATCTTATATATTCATGTTTTCAAGGAAAGCCAGACAAACACTGGAAATACACAGGTTTTTTTTGATGGCTTCTATATTTCAGATCTTCTCACTGCTAAAATATACTAAGATTCTCAGAATATATAGTATAAATGCAGGAGTATCGTGTTGTAGTTTTTATGATGAGTTGCTTGGTTTGTCTACAGAAATGCTGATAATAATCTGAATCTTCTGTAAAACATCACGTCCTTGCCATGTGCTGATCTTCCTGCAGGCTATGGACTGCTCTTTTCCAGCCTGTGTTCAGGCTGGACTGGATGTTGGTGCTGGGTGTGGGGAGCAGAATCAGTGCAGATCACATGAGGACTTCTGTTTGTTTGCCTTCAAGGACAGGAACTCACATTGTTGGTAGTGCTGATATAGATGTAATAATAGAAACTGAAGATAAACTTGGAATTTTGGAAAGCTGAATGCTATCCTTGCAGGAACAGGGCAAGGAGTTTCTCAGTTTGCCAGAGCAGAAACTGTAGAATGCTTAGTCTTAAAATGTGCATCTGCTCACTCATTTCTCCTTATGCACAAGGTGGGCCATGATAACTGGGTACGTGGCGTTCTGTTCCACTCTGGGGGAAAATTTATTTTGAGCTGTGCTGATGACAAGACTCTACGTGTCTGGGACTTCAAGAACAAGCGATGCATGAAAACCCTCAATGCGCATGAACACTTTGTTACCTCTTTGGGTATGTATTGTTCTGCTGTGCTTACTGCAAAGTACAGAGCTAGAGATACAGATTTGCCCACATCTTCACCAGCTGAAGTTGGGCACCAAGCTAGACAGTCACGGTTTGGATTCTGGTGAAGCTTTGTGCTGTGTATATTTTAATCAAAGGAGGACAGATAGGAATTTTAAGTGTGCTGGATTTTTTCGCTTCTGTTGCCAGTGTTGCACACTGGATAAGATGTTAACTGCCAGGGTGTTCTGGAAGCTTTCACCACTTTGTGTGTAGGCATTTGAGAGTGCTGTATTGCAAAGGTTTGCTCAGCAGAAAAGTAAAAGCAGGGTGTGGGCAAAGCAAAACAGTCAGAAAAAATTATACCTAAGTTCCTTGGCTTTCCTGTTTGGTTTTACCACATCTGGGTAGATGTTATTTCCCCCTGCCCTGGCGAAAATCAAAACAAACAATCCCCTTCCTATTCAAAAAAGCTCGCTTCACTCTGAAATCTTTTCTGTTGTTCCTCTCCCTGTGCTCCTCTGGCAGTTCACAGTTTCTCCAGTAAAGCTAGGTAAGTTAGCGTAGCAAGTGACCTGTTGGTTGCTGAGCTTTCTTAATCAAACTTGCAGGTCTAGTCAGAACACAGGGTTTCTGAATGCCCTCCACTATTCAATTGTTGAAGATGGCTGATCAGAAAGGGGCAAAGGAAAAATTGAGTTGAAGACCATTAAACAATTAGCGTGTCATCATTGGAATTGCCTGCTTCGGCTTACAGGTTGCTGTGCTGAACCCTTTCTACACAGTGAGGCTCTTTGATTCCTCTTGTTAAACTTTCTGGTGCTGTCTGCTTGACCAGTCCAAAATGGATTGGTATACATGAAATATTTTGGGATCTCCTGAGAAACAGTGCAGTTCACATTTTTAAAATACTGGCTCACAGCTTGTGTCATCTGCAGCAAAAAGAAAAAGTCAGGTTTCTTGACTTCTGATTGAGTACCTGTTACATCAATACATGAAGTTCTGTCTTCTGGTAGTGTTCAAGGGTTTTTCAGTTTGAGATGTTTTGCACTCGTCTCTGTTATACCTTTATCTTGATTTCTTTTCCATGAAGGCTCCTTTGTGACTGAACTGAAAGTAGATTTTCCTTCTTTACAGAATTATAGCATGAGAGAATTGGCCTTCAGAGCTACAGACATGATGAGCTTTGAGATTTGGTCTTTGAGCTGGTGTACTTTTTTGAAAAAGTAATGGCATTTTGTGAGAGTGGAATATACTGGAGTTTTGGATTTGTTCTTAACATAGCTTTTCTTTCCTCACAGATTTCCACAAGACGGCACCGTATGTGGTTACTGGAAGTGTAGATCAAACAGTAAAAGTGTGGGAGTGCCGTTGATTGAATTCACATTTGACCCCTTTTTCCTCTGGATGCACTCAGATACCATGGTTACCCATTGAGCTCTGTTTAAATAAATATTGTCCTTTCATGTAAATTATTCTGGATGTAGATTGAGCTTATTAAATGTTACACACAAAGTATTCATGCATGGTGAATCCAAATTGTATACTGTAAATTTACATACGTTGTCTAGAAGTACCATAGGTTTAAGAACATGGGCTGGCATTGGTCACATCAGACCTAAGGAGGCAGAAGTTGGATAATTGAAATAGGGCACTTAACTGAATAGTTGACAGTGTCGTTCTATGTCGGATAATTATACCTGTTTTTCTCTCTGCTGTCTGTTGGTGCCTGAATTGGTGACCTCATTTGGGAAAAGTTTTGTAGGGCTCTTTCAGAAATGTGTATCTATGTAACATCACTTAAGTGTGCTTAATAAATCTTCTCTAAGAATACTAGATAATAAGGCTGCAATTCAGAATCTTCTGAACCTTATATGTAATTAATGGAAATTAATTAAACTCTGGAACATTTGTCATGAAACATTTGCCAAATCAACAGGATATACTTGTTTTGGCCTCCTATCACGCAAGGGTTGGTATATTTATATGACTAACTGTAAACCTGAAATAAGACAACAAATCTTAGTAGCAGCTGATGTGATAAATGTATTTATTTTTTATTTGGTCATTCAATGGTTAAGCTGTGCTGTTAAACTAAGTTTAAATGGGTTTTTTTGTTTGTTGGTTTGTTTTTTTTTTAATGCTAGACGAACTTCCAGGAGGAGTTGTCCATCCCACTAGAATTTAGTGATCTAATTTCCAGTAGAGCTTAATCTCCCAAATGACTGCCATGGTACAACTTGCTGTTTGCTTTCAATGTTTGTTAGAGATGTGCAATTCCTCTTCCGCAACAGTATCCAAGTACACTTCCCTCTTACTCACTTGCAGGAGGTTGGGGCATACAAAGGTTTCTTGGTTTCTTTAGTGCCTCCTTGGAAACCCTTTGGAAAATGAGGTTATACTCACCATGACAATGTGGCATGAATAAAAACATACTGTAGTTTGCATATGGAGAAATAGCTTGGGATGCAGTATTTAAATGCTTTAGAGAAAGCACTAAATACTTTCAGAATCAGATTATAGTGGCAGGTACAGATTGATACAGGCTTCTAAAAGAAAAAGCAAAACACCATCAACAAAACAAATTCCATCTCTGGGAATGATGCTATCAAGTAACATTTAAACCCAAATCCAATCAGCAAAACTAGCCCAGCTTGGTTATTAGTATTTATGTTGTTTGGTGTATACAGTTTTTAATTTGCGGATCCCTAAAGTTACATATTTTGATCTGAAATGAATGCAAATACTATAAATTAATATTTTAATCAGCATTTTTGTGACAGATTCCATTGTAGATAACTAAAAATTACAATACTTACCAAACTAACCAGGTCTTTTTAAAAACCCACTTTAAAATTTACAATATAATGAATACCAGTCTGATGTTTTAACAGGTGAATTTGTGCTTTATTTTATCCGTTTTGTTTAATACATGGCTTTTTAAAATGGTCCCTTTTAAAAATAAGAATCCTTGACCAATAGGATTGACCAGCATAGGGTTGGCTGGAGGGTGCACATGCTGCCGGGGTGAAGGGTGTGGCGGTTCATTTCCCGCAGTTACTCTGGGAAGGATCTGTTCTGTGGAGGGGGTGGATTTCAGCATTGGATCCGGTGCAGACTTGCCTCTGGGAAGGGGTGGAGGAGACAGAGTTCTGATGTGGGGAAGTTTTGGAGCCAGTTTTAAGATTCAGGCTAATCTCTTAAATCCAGTGGTTTATGTAATTTTCAGTGTGTGTTTCTGCAGTTAAGCATGCACAAATAAAGTATTTTTTGTTTGTTAGCTGCTTGGACTGGAAAAATTTGCTGCTTTTGGTCCTATTCGAGAATTCCAGACACACAAGTAGTGCATCTTAAAATTCCTCCGTGCATCTGCAACTGTAAAGTAATACAGCTGTTTAATTCTTGGTAGGACCTATAAACTTTATTTAAGTATAAAGTAAACCACACTCATGTACATAATTCATAAACATGATGAGAAATTAAAGGTACCTATGAAGCGGAAGCTGTCTGCTGCCTTTTTTCCCCTTGGCATACAAGTATTTACAAGGACAAACAAGTGACTAGAGTCATGTAAGCAGCATTGAATTGCTTGTGTGAAACACTCTGCAAAGTGCTTCTGCAATGCGGTTCACAACCTTCTCCTTTAATGAGCAGTGAATAATCTCAGGGACGGTCCTGAACGGATCGAAAGTTAAAGCCCTGTTTAGAGACAAAGCAAAAGCTGCGACACAGGAGCTGGGTTTGCGAGGGTTTCCTACAGTGTCTCTCCGTGATGTTACGCTGTGTTGAGCTCCCCCACTGTTTCCAGTGTTTTCTGTCAGCTAATCCTGTGCCTTTCCTGTGCCGAGGACGATGATGAGGTTGCTGGTTGGGATTCCAAAATACATTCATTGGAGGGTTTAGAGGTTCACTGCTGCTTTGTCACTTTCCTTACTCAGATTGGCATCACTTGCACAATAACTGTATCCAGGCTGTGCTGCCGAGCAGACAACACAGACCTTTAGGCTTAAGACCAGACAGACATTCCAGTGCCACACTGATGGAACGTGCCCAGGGAGTCTTTGGAGCATCCGAAAAAGTGCAGCATTGATTGTGGTTGAGAGATGATCTGGCAGTAGGTGTTTGATAGCATCTTGCACTTTAGAAGATTGAAAAAACCGTCCTGCTTTTGTGTGTGGTGTGACCAATGGTGTGCCCGGGGCACTAATTAAAAAGAGAAAACCCTAGTTGCTAGCGAGTTGTCCGAGGGCTGTGGAGCACCGTAGTGTTTGGAAAGCTTTGGCTGTAGCCTCACTGAGCCCAGTCCACCTGTGCTGTCGGTACCCTGCCTCTCCTGTTTGCTTCCTCCTGTTTCCCTGTGAACTGCCTGATGATACCACTCTTTAAATAGCTTTTCACTCAGGTGAAAGCTATTTAAAAGAAAAAGATTATACTTTGTTTTTGTAGACAGTGGTGGCTTGATAATCCTTTTAATGATCTGAATTTTGAAAGAAATACTGAGTTGAGTGAAGGAAAAACGCACTTAGGATGAGTGATTTGCTGTCCGGCTGTAGATAAAGTCACGTGTATTTAAAAAGTCAATACCAAGAATCTTCTAGTGAGAGATGGTGCATAAAAGGGTAGGAATGAACACGTTGGGAGCGGGGAAGGTTGAGTTGGATTTACAAGTCACAACTGGATTTAGCTGGCCTTTTTACCTTTCCACTGTGTCCTGTACGTAGCTGCTCTCCTGTCCTGCCTCTCCCTCAGGCTTCCCCACGCTCATTCCGAAGACGAGTTAGCAAAACCTTCACATTTTAGAAGTTGATCCTGACATTGACATCAAGGCAAGCGCTGAAATCTTTTTGTAAGAGCGATGTTAGAGGTTGCAATTGGAGAAATCAGTTCCCAGGCTTTAGGAGTTAACGGAAGCGATTGACACAATTTAAGAGAAAAACCCAGTCAGTAAAGGAATGTATATAATACTGCTCTGTGTTTTACAGTACGATTTGTTGCTCTCAGACTGTGTAAAACAAAATTTATTCATGTTTTCTGCATATTAAAAAAATCTTATTGTACCAATTGGTAAACTTATTAAATGCATATAAAACTAGATGTGGTTTTGTTTCCTTGGATGCAAGAATTAAAACTATTTTGAAAAAAGCTATTGATATTTCACCCAGACTGTGCTCCACACCAGCTTTGTTTTTGTGCTTGGCTGAGGAAAGGGGAAGCGTTTTTAAGGCAACTGGTTCCCATTAGACTAGGCAAAGGTTTTATGGGATAATATGGGGAATACAATATTGTTTAGTCCATTGTGCAGGTTTATGTGGCTAGTTCCGTGGTGGGGCTGGAGGAGTGAGGGGGCTGGGGCTGCGGGCAGGGCTTGGGGTTGGACTAGGCTGCAACTTAGGGTGGGCTGGGCTTTGGACTGGCTTTGCCAGGGCTGGCTGAAGCCTCTGTGTGTGGCTGTTTGTAGGGGCTTGGGGGAATCTGCTGAATGGGGTTTCTGTGCTGGTGAGCTTGAGCACAGGCAATGCGAGGTGTTGGGAGCAATCCCTGTGTCTCATAGGGAAGTGGTTGGGGAGCTGTGGTGCAGAACAGCTCCTGGGTATGCATGGAGGGCCTGGGGCTGCTCCTGCTTGCTGAGCTGGTGCCAGGGGTGTGTGTCCCTCCTTCACCATCCTGTCCCAGCAGTGTGTTTCCTCATCTTTTGTTTTGTTATGTTTTGGTTTGGGTTGTTTTCCCTTACTCTGAGCCTTTCTTTCCAGCAGACCTAGAGTCCTGCCTTTTGCTGTTCCTTTACTTGGTGCTGTTGGGGCTGCAGAGGCTGCAGGTCGCACTCCGTGGTGAATCCTGCAAGCGATTCCCTGTGGGAGCGATCTGTCTCTGTTTCCTAGGGCAGCTGAAATGCTGTCTGGACGGCGCATTCCTGGAAAGCAGAGGCACTGAATGGTTCTTGGAAGTTTTGTTATCCTGTTGCTTTCTCTCAGCTGGTGTGCAGTTTGTTTGGTTTGTTTTTTCCCCTGAGATCTACCCTGAATCGCCTGGAGCGCCGGCTGCAAATGGATCTGGGAACTGAAATGGAAAAGTGCATTTCTGCATTGATGGAAGAGCAAGGACATGACCTTGGCCATGATATGGGAAGAGAATGGAACAAAAGCTCTACCAACTAGGTTCTGTGTGATGCTCTTCACTGTGTTCCCCAACAGCAGGCACAGACTTGAGCTTCTGGGGAGAGACGGACTTCCATTTGGGAAAAACAATGCAATTTCCTGCACTGCCAGGGTGAACATGTGCTTTGGACATGCTGGGTGAGGTGAGGGCTGGCCCAAGCACTTGGTACAGTCAGTCTTAGGGCACAGGTTTGGAAGGAAAGCCTCACGTGTATCTGCAAACATAGGAAGCTCATTGGGTAGAGGAGAGAAGGGATGCTAAAATGTGAGTTGCTGAGAGCAATCTGGGTAGTTGAATTTCATTTTGCCCCTCCATTCTGTGACTTGATTATGCAGCAAATACCTTGCTGAAAGCAGCTTTGTAAGCATGTAAGACCAGTTTCCACCAGTTGTTTCCAGTTTCAATATAGCTCTACTGGGATGAAAATATTTTCTCAGCAGACAGGGCTGACTATGAAAAGCAATTACACAGATTGGGTTTTGGTCAGTGGTGGGAAGAGAATGCCTGCAGCTGAGCAGGCTTCTTCCCAGACTACATGGCCACTGATTGCAGGGAAGGGTTAACTGGTGACTTTGCCTTGCAAGTTGTAGATATTATGGTATATGAGATGTCTGATGGTATTGAGTGCTGGAAATCCCTCTAGAAAGAAAGCAAGAGGAAAAAAACCCAAAAGAGTCTTTCCATGTGCCTCCATCAGGATTGTTGGTATTTTTAATCCTTCTCTGAAATAATGTCGTTCTCCTGTGTAATTTAACACCCCTCTGCCTGTCTCTGTCACCACTGAGACCGGCACAGGGGTGTTAAATCCTGCAGAGCCAAACCTGGATGGGTCTGAGAGGGTACAAGGATGGAGTAGAGGTGGCTGTAGAGTGGGACCTGAGCTGACCTTGCAGCACCTGGTGAGGTGCTTAGGGCCAGGAGAGCTGCATTAGGCTTCCTCTAGTACAGCCTCAGCTCAGGTTGCCGTCAGCCCTTCTAAGTTCATTTTTCCAGTGGAACTGTGGAACCGAGTACCTGGGAACACCCAAACCCCAAAAGAGGTAGAGAGACTGACAGAACTTGTGTTGTTAAAGTCACACTGCTCTAGTGTGTAGCCTTATCAGCCAGGATTTGCATCCTTTAGCTGCATTTCATGTGTTTATGGAACTCCATGGAGCACCTGTGCTCCTGCTCCCCCCTCTCTTGGGCTCCTCTCCCTTGAGGCCAAAGTGCTACAGAAGCCTCTGTTGCCAGAAGAGGCTCATTCTTGGTGCTCTGATTTTGGGCTCCTGTGGCTGTGAGTCTGGTTCTACTTTTATTACAGATCTTTTGGAATTGGTTCCTTTGTCCACAGGGGCACTTTGTTAGAGCAGAGCAGAGACAGTGCTAACCTGCACGAGCCTGTGAACTGTGCAGCTGACTGAAATGTTCCCGTGACCACAGCACCTTCCAAAATGGTCAGAGAGCTTCACTTCCACCCCAGCTCCTGCACAGGAGGTCAGGAAGACAATCCAGTGTGCGCACAGCATCCCTAAGGAAGGTAAGCCAGGGAGAAAGCGTGTACTGGATGCAGAGAACAAATTGCTGCAGGTAGAGGAGTGCTTAAGGGGGCACTGACCCTGCAGCACAGCATCTGTGCAGCCACAGGGCTTGGAAGCCTGCAGTCGATTTCCACCTGTTCCAAGCAGGAGGAGAGAACAGCAGAAGTGGTGGCCAGGGATGGTGTTTCTATTAGTGGTATCCAACACGTTAGATGAAACTGTGAAGAAACCAATAATAAAGTACCTGAAATAGTTTAAAAAGCTTTTAATGGACTGAAAGACACTAGTAAAAGAAAAATCTTGTAGGAAAGATGCACTGTAGTCATTTATTGATTGCTTTCCAGGAAATTCAGAATTTTTCTAATAGGCGCAAGTTTGTTTGCGGTAAAGACTCCTCCTGCTTTGTCACCTCGAACAATGCAGAGGCTGCTCCCCCTTCCCTAATCCCCACCAAGAGTTACAAACCCCCATACTGGGGTACAGGAAACCAAGGGTACAGAGCACAGGGACAGCACTTGTTCTCCAGGTCAGTAAAAGCAGCAACGCGAATTAGCACTACCCACGACAGACAACAAAAGAGAGAGCCCAGGCTCCGGCGGCAGCGCGGGCGGCAGGGGAGCCGCGCTCGGGCCTTGTTCTACAGCTCCATCGCTTTGTGAGGAAGGACATTCAGCTCTGTCGGCACACGGCGCCCACAGCCAGGGGAGCAGCTGCTGGGCACTGCCAGCGCCCCCGGGGCCGTGTGTGTGAGGGGACGAGGATTTGAGTAGTGGCATCTGCCACCTACGTGACGTCCATTGCCAGCAACGGAAGCTCCCCTGGCACCAACCTCAAAACCAGTGTGCAGAAAGCCAGGGCGGAAGGCATCAGCCGTAGGTGTCAGTGTGGAAAGTTTCAGTTTTTACTTAAACCCCTTCCTTAAGCCAAGTAATTTCAGGCTGGGAGGAACTTATGGTTCCAGCCTGATTCAGCTTGCCCGCCGGGTTAAAGTCCCTCAGCTCTGTATTACAGTTGCTACTGCAAATGAGACCAGGTCTCTGCTTCTGACTTTGTCTCCATTTGTCCAGACCTCCTCTGATGCCATTCCCAATCTCTCCTAGGCACTGGGGTTTCCACTGCAATGGAATTTGTGCGCTTTTTTATTTTTTAAAACATCAAGCCCTCACTCTTTGGATACAGCATCCCAAGTTACTCAGCTGCAAGCAGAGCAGAGGCGGAACTGTGAGTATCATTATATATAATCTCTCTATATATATCTTTACCTTGAAAATTAGAATGTGAATGTTACAAAACCCACTGAATTGCCAAACTGCTACCAACCAAAAGTAGAAAAATGGTTAAAGGAATCCAATGGCTATATCCTGATGTAGAAAATGCTGTACATTCCCCCACTTATACACACACGGTACAGGCTTCAGTCATCTGAGCAATACAAATATGGCTGCTTAGTCTTTGTTAGCACAAACTGGGACAGTGTCTGGGGGGGGAAAATAAATCTTTTGGCTTGGAATCCACGTTTTACAAGAATGCTGAGCAGTGGTTGGGGCTGGTTTTGTACTGGTTTAGCAAAGCAGTGTCCTTAGTCAACATAAAAATGACCTGAGAAATGTTACATACCTCAAGACAGTTCATTTGGAATTCATATGTACAAAGTAGAAATAAGTGATGATGTGTGCACACACACAACACGGACACACACACACACGGGCATGGCAGCCTCGGGCTGCGCTCACCTAGGACGGGTCTGTCATACGCTGCTGCATCCTGGCCACCTGCCCCTTCACATGGCAGACACAAGCTCAGTCAGACAGATTACATTTCTCAGATTAGTTCTTTGCATTGTGTATTAATTGTACCAGTGCAATAACATTGTCAAAAAAGGAGGAGCTGCTCCAGGGGAGTCCGAGACCCTGGGTCAGATTCAGAAAAGGGTGGTTTACTTTTTTTTTTTTATAAGCGAGGTACACATTAAGCAGAGCTTTGTGTTAAGGGGATCTCAGCAGAAGGCATGCTTGGCTCAGCCTCTTTCTCCTCTACAGCTTTGTCCTCTGGTTCCAGCTGTTCAGCACTTTTTATGCTTTCCTGGAGCTGTTGGCGTCGCTGCACCTCTGCTTTAAGGTTCTCCAAGTCTTTTTGGCTGGAGGGGAAACCAGGAAGGGTAGCAAACATTAGGCTTTAGGAAGGGTGGGAGGCACAGGGACAAGGTAGAGTTCAATAAAATTAGGAATGCTCCCCCACTTGCCCTCCTCCTGCCTGACCCCGGTCCCACATCTCAGCAATACCTGAGCAAGGCCAGGTGCTTGATTTGCCATTTGGTTCTGAACCAAGAGGCACCAGGCTGCAACCCATCAGCAGCATCAGGTTGATTTTGTCTGTGTCCAGGCAGCCTCCAGCTGCTTCTTGTGAATTTTTACCACCAGTGATTTTTTAAAGCCGTAGAAAAGTACAGTCTCAGGTCATCTTTTTCCACTACCACTGTAATCAAATTTGCAACTAAAGTCTGAGAGACAATTTAAAATAAATTAAAAAAAAAATCACGAGTAGAGTAGTGCTGTTTAGAGAGGTCTTAAAGATGATGATGATAATAATCAGGGCTGGTATTATGCTCTTGGCTAATGTTCTTTGTAAACAAATCCTGTGAAGCTGGAGCAGGAATACCTCCAAGATGTACTTAAAAGCAACCACCCAGCTAAGCAGCCTTGTCTGTAGAAGTTTCACAGAGCAATGTCTGGGTTTGGGTTTTATGAGATAAGATTGCTGCTACAAGCTCAAGGTTACAGTTTTAAAGGAGACCCTGACATTTCATGCAATGTTCCTCCAACCAGGAGCTTTTTCCATTAAGGATTGCCCAGGGATCCCACAAAGCATCCCTTCACAAGTGTTCAGCAGCACCCTCAGGGCACCCAGCACCTTCAAAAGCAGTTTTACTGCAGAAGTGACAATTTCTGATACTTGCTTAGTGGTGCCTGAAGAGAAAGGCAACCTAAGATCATTGCAAACTCCACATTTTGGGTCAGTGACTCTTAATGCAAAGGGAAGCATTGTGCTATCTCAGGAACAAAGATTACACGAAGACTACTTGATTTCTAAAGGTGCAACACACAAACAAATCACTCTACCTTAGTGGAATGAAGAGAATTCCATTGATAATGTTGAGCTGCTCCAGGACACTGGCCATACTGGGAGCTGTGAACTGCAGTGTAAAAGAAAGCAAGCTTTTAAGTCAAACCCAGGCAGAACAGCTCAAAGCTCCTAAGCAAGTCCATATGCTGTTTACCAACAGCTGAGAAAAAGCTACATCTCATACAACAATCTAGTAGCTGTAAGGAGGCATAATCTGTGTTTTCTGCTTCTGTATACCATAAGCTGAAAGGCAGCATCTGGAGGCCCCTGATAACTGTGGGCAGCCTCCCCTCTGAACTCTGTGGGACTTCAGTTAAATGCACTGTACACATCAGTTCAAAATGTGGTGGGGTTTTTTTCCCCTCCTTCAAGTGTTGGAACAAAGGTAAAAATCATTATTACTGTTGTACAGATTTGAGCCTCTTAGCTGGACACTATTTTATGGACTTAACCATTTACTCAAGGTCTTTATGACTGAATTACTCTGCCCTGATCTCTCTCCTCAGTTCTGTACCCAGTTCTCTGCAGTGAGAACAAAACCTGGCTGCTCCCACAGAGAGCTATCCAGCTGTGCCCTTTCCCTGTGGTGGGAGGGAGGTTCTGCAACTGGAAGCCTCTTTCCCAACCTGGTGGCAGCCACTTGCGTACAGCGTGGCAGAGAGCACCCATTGCACAGATTGGTGTGCAAGTCTCCTGGATGTCCCCTTTCCCAGAAAGCCTGGTGTGCTCTGCCAGCTGTGCAGGTAGATAAGAACAACTGGGTTTGGCCCAAGAGGGCCAATCTGCTCCTGCTCCATTTAAAGCAACGCAAGGCAGGCCCTGCCATTCTGCTCTGCTGCCCAACCTCCCCACACCATAGAATTCTTGGAAGGAGAACAAAGCACCTGGGCAAAGATGACAGCATTTTTTAGGGTGAGGAAACCAAAGTACTTTTGGATTGAGCAACCTGCCTACAGCCAGTGAGTCAGCAGAGGGGCAGGTTTGTGTGTAGGTGTCCCAGGCTCCCACAGGGCGAGCTGCCCAACACATCCTTCCCGATTTTCCCTGGGTGCCCTGCAATGCAGTCAGTTGTGCTCACTGCCTGAGCTTGGGAGAAAGCACCAGAGCCCAGAACCGCTCCGTTCAGAAGCAGAAGAACAAACATTGAGCCTGCTTTGGTTACACTGTTCTATGCCTGCCTGAGCCTCTGCAAGGGCCTCCTGCTCGTGAAGGGTCTGCAACTGGCACAGCATTTCCACCTCTGGCCCAGGCCATGTCAGCATGTGCACACTCAGTGTCCTTCAGGAGCAGCTAAATAGAAATCTCTGCTTCACAGCAATTCTCTCGATTGCTCTCATTCAGAGGGTTACCTTAAGTGGCATAATGTTCGCATTGGAGCCATTCTTGTAAATCTCATTCATTGTGCGTTGAAGAGCAACTGCTTGCTGAGTCAGGTATTTCAAGTACTCAGAGCTCTCTTTGGTCTTTTCATGGTGTTCTCCAAGCTAATCAGAAAAGGGAAAAAAAAGGTACAACATTACAAATCAGCACAGGACCCAAACCAGGGAGCGCTCCCAGTCTCTGCTAGCTCAACATCCTTACAGAAACTCATCAGAACTGGATTTCACCTGCCTTGGCATTCAAAAAACAAACAAACAAAATTCCTCTAGGAGCCTTATTATCAACATTACACGTTGCCATCAAGTAGGAGCATGTTTGCAGGGTGAGCAGCGTTCCCTCTGCCAGGCCGTGCTTTCAGCCAGTGGGATGGTGCTGAATCACAGCGTACAACTGCCGGCGTGTTCAGACAGACCCCGGGCTGATGCAGAAGTTTCACTGTGCATTGGCAGAAGGTACTGCCCTTGAAACAGCTCAACTCCCAAACTAGACTGGATCTGGTCCAAAAAAAAGCAGGAAGAACACCCTAGTCTTTCAGCACCCTGCCAGAACGTGGGGCAGTGCCACCAACAGAAGTCTCTGTCCAGTGACAGGGGTACAGCAAGGACAAACTCATAGGAAGGCCACTCAAAGACTTCTGGCATAAAACCCGTTCAATCATTGTATGGGGCAGCACTGCTGAACCATTCCTAGAAAGAAGATTCCCTAGCATCCTCTCGGAGCTGTTTGCAAGAAAGGCCTCCCTGAGTTCCAAGTTCTGGCACTGGGGTTACTGCTCATTTCTGGCAGGAAAGCAATAGGACACAAATTAGCAGCGTGCACACTGATTACCTGGTTTTTGTAGATGGTGTAGCCTTCCTTCTCGTGCTGCAGAGCTGACCGGAATTCTGCTTTGCTCTCGTACACTCGAGCTACCAAGTGGTGGCTGAGGGAAGGAAAAGGGTTTAGAGGTTCATTAATGAAGAAGAAACATTTCTGCACCCCAGCGAGCGGGACTTTAACATAACAATGTTTAGGGTAGAAGTCTTAACACCAGCATTGAAGGAGACAGACACTGGGCTTTGAATGCAGCACCTAATGCCCACTCTAGGGACTGATGTACTATGCTGATTTGGGTTGGATTTTGTTGAAATGCTGAGAACTGGATTACAGAAATAAAGACTGAACCGGGGATTCTTTTTATTCCCACACCCAGAAAAGCTGAAGGCCAGAGTAGAGAACTGATTGGAGGCAGCACATTCACAGCAGCTCCAGGCTAGATTTGTTAACGGGAGAACGTAAAACCATAAGCCCTTACCCTTCAAAAAGGGTCTTTTTTGTTTCTTAGAAAGCAGACGTGTGAATTACTTGATTATTCACAGCCAGAAGAAAAAAAAAACCTCCGGCACAGCAACAACCACCAGGACAGTGGCAGAGCTGGCACCTAAGTCACCTGGGCTCTCTCCAGCTGGGAGAGCAGACTTGGCTTAGACTTTGCTTCCTTAGCGTTTCTAGAATGGAAGGAAGATTTCTGGGTTTGGCAGTATTACTCTGTGGGAAGTGATGAATCTAGTCAAGCATCCCAGTGCTACTAAGGGAAGGCAAGATGCTTTCTGCAGAATGCATATCCATCAACTGCTGGAAAACAGATCAGACTCTTGTGGGCGCTTAATAAGATTTATATTCACCCTGACAAAGAACAGATGGGTTGCAATGTGGCAGTAGTAATTAGGAGTGGGCCACTGCTTGGTTGATAGTGAGCCAGTTTTGCATTCAAGGACAGTGCATACAGCACTGAAGAGCAGTGGGTATTCAGAGCAGATCCTAAAGGTGCCGACTGCTCCATAGCTCCCCTGGAAACACAAGGAGCTGCTCAGGACAAAGGCAAATTATATGCTTCTCAAAGATAGCTCCCTGAGGGCTGAAACAATTAAATACAAGTGTTTACGTATCATCCCAGTCTTCCAGAATAATTATATTAGCCTTGCTCTCCAACCCTGATGAGAGAGGAGAGAGTCTACAAGTACCAGGGTCATCATCTCAGATTTTCTGGGCAACCAGCATTACTGCAGATCCCTCAACTAACAAGGAATCTCTGTCTTTTGAGACAACAAACTCTGATGCTGCACCATGACCTTGACTCACCCAGCCCAGCAGTCCCAAGGAGTCTGACAGCTGGGACAGGACTGAATCTCTAATTTAACAGGATACAGCTGGGCACAGCTGGATCAGATCCCTTCTCTATGAGCTCATGGTGAATGTACTCACTCTTGTTAACAGCACGGTGACCCAGCCCAGCACTCCACCCTGCCTCACCTTAGTGCAACTTTTAAAGACTTGGAGCCGTGATACTTGGAGCTGATGGCCAGGGCGTTCTCCAGGAACCGGAGGGACAGGTCATACTCCATAACCCCATGGAGCACCAAGCCAATGTTGTTCTGCACAAAGAAGTCAAGTAGGCATTAAGAAAGCAAATCCAAACTATGCATTCACGGCTTTGTAAACGTCGAGACCACACAGGTAATTTCACTGTTGAAAAGGCTGCAGCAGCCCCAGGTCCCCAAAGGATCTCTCTACAGCACACAACATGAGACAAGAGACCATTTTCCCCCCTCGGGAGCTCAGTCCAAACAAGTCAGACAAGAGAGAGATAAGGAACTCTCTCCATTTTTGCAAGGGCAACCAGAAGAGGGTACATGAAGGAGTGTGCCCAAGGATTACTGGCACTCAAACCCACACCTCCCGTGTCCCAGTGCAGAGCTCCAGCCACAGAAGGCTGATCTTCCCAGCTAAAGAGTTAAACTCATTTCTTTCCTTCCTCTAACAGCACTAACTGGTACTGAGGGAGGAAGGCAGTGCCTGAATGTTCCTTTTAAAGAGCCAGCACTGTGGGCATTTCAAAGGCCAAGATGCTTCTTGGAGATTAGAACCTCAAAGACTCTAAATGATTACTTACATCTAAGAGTGCCATTTCTGGGTGATCCTCCCCAAATACCAACAGCATGAGGTAGCGTGCACGGTACAGTAAGTTCAATGCTGTAGAGAGTTGGCTGTTTGCAAAGCAGTACAAAGCAAGGTGCATCTGTAACAAAAGAAGTAATCCAGATTAATGGGTTTTACTCACCACTCTGTAAAATGAACTGATGTCTCCTTTCTGCTCCATTCCTCAGCTGCACACAAATAAAAGGTCTGCCTTTATGGTTAAAAAGGATTTCAACCATTCAGAGTAGTCCAAGTCTGCTGGCTGATTTACAGCCCCACTGAGGTATCAAGCTAAGACACAGTACTCAGGAAGCTGAAATGCTTTGTTTTGGTTTCTCTTACACACCTCAAGAAATACTTCAAATTTTGACATAAGCCCAGGCAAAAGCCAAGCAGGATTAATGAATGTAAATAAACACTCAGCAGGCAAACCCCCAAAATTCTGAACTACGTAGGACAAATGCTGACCATGCAGGATGCTTACAAGACAAACACTTAAGTATTTAGTTTACAAAATCACGAGATACAAAACTTAAGACAGAAGTGGAGGATTCTGGAAAGAACACTGCAGAAGGAAGGAGAACTGGAACTGTTTTCTAGATGCAGACATGAATTATGGCTCAGAGGCTCCAGGTGGACACACAAGGTGATGCTTCTCCCCCAGCAGCCTGTACTCACGTATTCTTGAATTGTGTTGGGATGTTCAATACCCAGGACCCTCTCGCTCATTAGCACCGCTTTCTGCTGATTACTTAAGGCCTAAAGAGAACAAAGGACCAAAGGGCAAGTCACACAGTGCTGTGCAAGCATGGGGAAGGAATGAGAGAACCAAGGAGACCAAATCCAAGCCCTTGCTTACCTCTGAATAATCTCCCATGATATAGTTGAGACGAGCTAGCAGCCTCAGGCAGGCACAGATTTCTACATGCATAGCACCATACACATTGTTGAACAAGTTTAAGGCTTCATTGATGAGCTCACAGCCCTCCTTCAAGAAACCTGAAAAAAGTTAGATTCACATACATCTGTTAAATAACCCCTAATTTTACTGGAGAGGTGTGTTGCCCATGAAGTGAGAACAGTAGTGGGCTTTGTGTAAGAACCAAAACCTAGGAGAAGGAAACTGCTGCCCTGCATCCATCCTTGTTCATCATTAACCTTATAGCAGGTCTGTGCTTCAGGTGGTCTGGGAGACCATAGTTCTGGACCAGGATGGGGTGGGTGGGGGATGCTGGTGGAGGGCAGCAGGCCGTGCCACACATACCCTGCTCTTCCTCTTATCAGCAATCGCCTCAAGAGGCAGAGGAGTGCTGGGTTTGTACCTTGCTGAACCTTTGCTTGCCCGCTCTGGAAGAAGTGGAAAGCGTCGGAGGCTTTGGGGTTTACGTGCTTCACTACAGGGAAGATGTTGAGAATATCCTCTTCTGTGAAGGTGGGCTTGTGCCTGTTGTCAAAGTTGTACTCTTTCAGTAGTATCTGGAGGAACAAGACTGGAGGTCACGGTCACCGCTTTCATATGTACTTGGCAAGAAAAGAGGGGGGAAAATGAACCTTGAATTCTGCATGCAGATTCCCAGTCAAAACATCTCCTGTATCACTACCTGGGTTTTGAAAGAAGGTTGTGTGTAGGTGTGCACAACCATGTGTGCGTGGCAACATCGCACCGCAGTGCCAAGGCACGGTTGTGCCAGTACTGGAGGCCCAGCAGGGGATCTCCATCCAGCCAAACTCCTGAACCTCACAGGAGAAGGCAGTGCTGTGGGGAAGGAAACTCCCTGTTCTTCGTGCGAGGACAACACTGAAGTGCTGCTCTGGTCAGTGAAAGAGCTGCTTCTCTCCTTGGGTGGGGAGTGTGTGTGTGTGAGCTTAATATGCAAGCCTGGTTTGTCAGAGAGCAAGTTACAGGGATTGTATTCAGGCTGGTTCATCTGCCAAGGGAGATCCACAGTGAGTTTTACCCTAAAAGGGTACTGGATTAGAATTCTTTTTCCCCAGGGCTGGAACCTGTATTCCAGCATTAACACAAAGACCCTTTGGGGCTCCACTGTCTGAACGCTGTCCCCCTGCAAAGCCATTTGCACTTACTCTTTATGTTTCTCAGTACAGAACCTTATTGGGGGAGGGAGGGAAGATGTGGATCTTACTTGGACTCCAGTTTTGAGGGAGATTTCACGAAGCAAGGTGATTTTCTGCAGATTATACACTTCAGCTGCTTGGTCAGCATTCTCACTGCAAAAAGCACACACAAGCTTCAACTCTCAGGTAGCTTCTGCTCAAGGACATCCCTCTGCTGCGGGGTTTCTGAAGCAGAGCTCCCTGTACAGCTGGGTGCTAACTGAAACCAGTGACTAACACTGCAGTGGTTGCTAATGGTTATTAAAGCTTATGGAGATGCAAACCAGTAATTCTTACTGAAATCCTATGTCAAAGCTGACTGCAGAGTTTAGGTGAGAGTCTGAATGCCTTCAGCTCCTGGTAAAGGCAAGCTGTCCCAGCGTGAAGAGATGGTCACTGGTTTAGCCAACTAGTCATGGTTTATCTATCTGCACCTTCCAGAAACTTTATTCACCAACCCTGTTTCAAATACAAGAGCTGTCTTTTTTTTTTTTTCTGTTTGGAACATAAGCTGCCTTCAGCCTAAATCACTGTCTATAGATAAATATCTTTTCACCACATTTCTTCAGGTTTTTGCCTTCTGCTGGCCTCCACACCACTAAGAGGTTTCCCTTCCTCCTCTGGTTTTCCCAGCTGCATTCACTGCATAGGTTTCATCTAATTTCAGATTTCCATTACACTTCCCTGTGCAGCTCTTTGCCCGCCTTCCTTCCTTTACAAGCCTGTAAAACTCCCTCAAGAGTACAAATTCATACTCAAACAGAAAGCAAGTCAAAAAGGCAGGTCCTACCGAAGGAAAATAAGAGCTACAGACACCTGGTGAGAGTCCAGGCAAAGTGAGGGAAATTTGTTGCACTTACCATTCAAGACTAAAATCGAAGTAGTTCTTTGCTTCTGAACAAATATTCTTCCAAAGCTCCTGAGGGGTCATGCTGGCCCATGCGGTGTTATCAGCATTTCCAAGGTTCCTGTTTTTCCTTTTCTTATTCTTTTTCTTGGAGACCAGCTCATCAGCTGGAAGATGGGCAATGGGATTTGGAAAGGAGCTTAGAAAGCAATTGAGGAAGTGGCTGATGGCTGCTGATAAACCCGACAGCTCCACACCCTACAGCGAGACACCAAAATCAGTCGTGGCAGACACCTGCCACCACACAGGCTCTGCTTGGACCCCGAGCCTCACACAAACCCAGTCCTACCAGAAACAAGAAAACCTTCCAGGAGAGGGAGAGGAAGGAAATATTTATAAATGGAACTAGCACAGGCAGAATTATGTAGATACAGGTCTCTGTCTACACATACACACAAATATTAGGCTCCATTTAAGGTTGCTACCTGGGATGGAGAAACAGGAGAGCGTAAGGATTTTGACACTGGAATAAAGCCAGGTGCATTGCTGTGCTATGTACAGACAGGTATAAGGATGCATTATTGTGCATGCAATTAGAAAAGCTTCTTAGAAGGGCAAAAGCAACAGCGTTTAGAGGCAAGAATATTACAAGGAAAACAAGTTGTGATTTCACTTTTAAAAGCCTTCAACATAGTGAGAATCTGGTGAGGAAAAGCATGAATGATTACTCTCTGGGAAAGCTATGCTCAAGTGGGAACTTGTTTTCCCTTAAATGCAGGCCTTGTACCCATTTCATCTCTAATGAGATTGTACTTCCCGTTGCTCAGCAACCCCTGTGAACTGCCTAATGAGAGGAGAGACTCAAACAGCTCTCTGCTTGCAGAAAAAAGTCATTAGAGAGGACAGACAAGGCAAGAGGTCAGGCTGCAGGTCATACCTGGAGGTACGTCTTGAAGATGTGTTTAGCCGATCGAGTGATCAATTCACTGATTCCTATTTTCTACCCAAAGGAATAAAGAACAGAGACAAAGAGTCAGTTGGCAGTAACAATGAAAAATAAGCTTTGCTTTTGAAGTGGGCTTTTATCAAGATCTGCAGAAGACACGTTCTCCAGTCCTTACCCTGCAGCACAAAAAAAAAAATCCTGTTTTTGTGTTTGGCAACACTCTTGGAGCTACAACAGCACTAGCCCTGTGTGTGCTCGCGGGCTGCCACACTCCCAATACTTTCCAGTTTGATCCAAAGCCCTGATGGATCTTACAGGCTTCTAAAAATTCATGGCTTAAAGTCCTACCATGTATTACCTGCTATTATGCTTGGGAATCCTTGAAGCATCTCTCTGTTCCAAAGGACAGTCAAACTCCCCAACATTACAGAAGCCATTAAGGATTTGGGAGCAAAATTCCCCATCCACCACTTATAGGTCCTTCTCCCTCCTCTATTTTTAAAGCTGTTTATTTTCACACAGAGAAAATCATTGGCCAAGTTGGAATCTATACAGGGCAAATTATGCCAGAGGCAGTTTTAACTGACAGTCTGGAGTTAAGCCTGATGCTTACAAAAATGTGATCCAGCTGAGCACGGCCAGGGGTCTTGGTGATGAAGTTGATCACTTTGCCTAGGTAACGCATGTTGATGCCCCTCTGGTGCATGGCCTCTGCTAAGGTAGCCCCATCCATCGGGAGCACCGTGTGATCCAGGCAGTCTTTGACCTGCAGGTTACACACAAACTTTAGTTACTGAGAGCAAACAGGAAGGGGAAAATTTCAATTTTAAAAAATATTATCTGACTGGGGAGAGGGAAAGACATTGCCTGCCAGAGAAGGCAGTTTCCAGGGATGATATTTAAGTTGCAAGCACAGCAAGAACCCACAAGTACAGAGCACTGATCAGAGTCAAGAGATGCTGAGTGCTCCCTGCCACAGGACCTACACTCCACTGTTTGCAAAGTGGGTAAGTTCAGCCTCTGGAGCTCATGTCTCTGGGGTGGGACTGCTGCTTTGGGACCCATTACAAAGGAAACCCCACACAGCCACAGCATTGAGCCCCTGGCAGAAGCAACATGGTGCCACCAGTAGGAGGGAGAGCTATTTCTCCAGCATGGCAAACCATGCAGTACTGTGAGGAGAGGACTGCTGCTCCCCAGCTGCAGGTCACAGACACCACTGCCACCTGGGGCTCAGGGACACCCCCAAGGCTGACAGTGACCCCGAGCAAGGCTCTAAGGACTCTCACTAACGAGCAGCACCAAGGACTCTCAGTAAGTACTGGGCAACCGAGGCATGGAGAGACCAACTGTCACAATAAACCAGCTCAGCCTTCATCTGATTCCCTGTGCAAAACAAGGAGAGGCAAAGGCCCTGTAGAGCAGTGTAGGTGACAGTAACCAAGTGCTGAGCACACAGCCTCTCAAGTGGTGCAAGGAGACCAGTAATGGTGCTCAGTGTAATTCAGCACTCGGCTTCCAGCAGTTTGCCCGAGGCCACACAGGAACTTCCTAGCAGAGCAGGGACTCTGAAGACTCCTGTGGCTCAGGCAGTGAGAACTACTTTCCATTTGGCTTGGCTTACTTAACTAATGCTCGTGGAACTAGCAGGCTAAGTCTTCTTTAAGGGCCTCACAGTCACTAACTAAAAACATTTCCAATTAAAAGACTGTTTGGAGTTGTACACACTTAGCTGATAAGGGGAAATGGCACTTGCATTTTAAGCTGTGCTACAGTGCTGATAAAGAGTCGCTTAATTCACATCAGAGTAACACCAGTCACTCTCTGATAGAGTATGGAGGACTGCTGGCTTACAGCAGCTGCCCTGGAACTTGCCCTCACCCATGCTTGGGTTTATATACTACTGTATCAACTATCTTATAAAACAGTCACCAAGCCCTTTTCTGATTCCCTCCCTCTCATTTTTTATTTAAAGACTGAAGAGCTGGTCTGAAAGGTTATGCTGACTACAAAGCTAGTGGATTTAGAGTTTAGAAGTTTTCCAGTAAGGAAAATCCCCTCCTACATAAGGCAAACAACTCCTGCTCTTCTTGGAATGGAGATCATCAATTCCACCCTCGAGGTGTAACATATGCATTAGAAGTCAATTTAGACAGTGTCTTGAGAAGTGAAAAGCTAGTATTTCTTATCTAAACCAGGTGCATGGGTAAGCATTCAAAATGCTTAAGGAGGGAGTTTTTACAATAGATATTAGTAAGAACAATTTCCCAGCTCACTCCAAATTTTTAGTCACCAATTGAGTCACAATTGGGGTCAGATAATACAATAAGTTGTGTGGGATGCCCAGAGCTAGGGAGGATGACTTGTGTGGTCTTAATTGTCCCAAACTCTTAGCAATAGTTGTTAATTACTAGTGTGAAAAATTCTTTGTTGGAGTGACGTGGGAAAATTGTGCCATGACGTGAGATGGGAAACAGAAAACCCCTTTTGCATTTGCTTGCACTGTTGACTGTACTTTGCCACTGATGCCAGAACTCTGCTGCCAGCAGGAGAACACAGCTCGCGAGGTGAAGCTGATGTATTGCTGTCTCAGTGCTTGCTCAGAGTGGCCAGGCTCAAGGCAAGAGGACATCACTGCAGGTTCCCAGTTCCTTACCAAGCCTGGGATCTGGCACGACAGCAAGAATGCAGCAGCATCCTTCAGCAGCTGTTTCTGATCCTGCACCTCCTCTTTGCTAGACTCAGGAAAACGAACACCTAGGACAGTAAAAGGAAAAAACATAAACCACATCAACTCAAAGAAGAAACAAGTCACATACAGGAAGTGTACAGTAAAAGCAGGTAAAAAGTCAAAGGGATTCCATCTCCCTAGAACTGAAGACGCTTCTTCAAACTCATCTACTTAACATGTTTTGATGAAAGAGCATTAGCTGTTCTGCTTGGTTAGTGGCTGTGCTGCTCTTGCCCACTCATTCTTTCTTAATGTAGCTTTTACAAGGCCAGATTCTGCTCTTTAACTGGTCCATTCTGACTATTGCAAAGTCCAGTGAACTCTTCCAGCACAAGATAGTCAACTGGCTAGCCTGGAGTGAGAATGTTGCAGCAGATGGGCCAACAAATACAGCAAGTGCTAGAAAGTCAGAGCCTTTTGCTTTTGCACACCAGAATTAAAAAAAGGTTTTAAGTTCTAGCCGCAAAGTGGTGCCAAAGCACTCATCTTTACCAGCCTCAGAAGATGCCTGGGCATTTCAAATCCCATTCTCCTTCTGACACATTCATTCTAAGCTAAATTCAACAATATAGAATCATCTGGTTGGAAAAGACTTCGGAGATCATCCAGTCCAACCGTACCATTCTCTTGTAACGTGCACGCATATAAACTGGGTATTCACCCCCATAAACACTCTGGGAGCTTCTTCTGTACTTCCAAATAAAAATACTAATTCCAGCCATGGACAGCTACACACAATGCCTGAAATTAATGCCTGCATTTGAAGGGCACTGCGACCTGCTTACAGTAATGTTACTACAACAAACCCTGCCTTTCACTGAGGATCCAGCATCAGTTGTTGAACTACAAGTGTTGTTTTTTTTGTGTAAACTACCACATTAGGATCAAATCTAATTTCCCCCTGCCTCCCTCTGTTTCTCTGCATGTGGCCTAGCAGCTGGGACACTGGAGAATCACAAAACAATTCCTGGCAGCAATCTGCAGACCTCCCCCGAGCGCAGCAGTGGGAGACAGCTTTCTGCCTGCATTTGGTAGCTCGAGCATTGCAATCAATTACACTTCTTTTTTCTGTATCCTTGTGCTTCACAGAGAATCCTGCACCATGCCCAGCTCGCCAAAAGGCAGCAATATTCTTGGCTACAAAGCACAATTTTTTCTCTGTAGTTGGCTGGACGCAGCAATCCTGTGAAGGGGGACTAAAGCCAGCTCTCTGTACACATACCTGGTGAGAAAATATCTGGGTTAAACCGAATGTCAAATGATGTGTCACTAATGGAGCCTACAGCCTTGCAAGCGTTTCGAATCACTTCTCTGCTTTTGGGATCCACTGGAGCAGGAAGAGAAACAGAATATAAATGAATGTGGGTTTCAGAAAATGACAAGCTTAGCTATTAAATTAGAAGTTTTGTTACTAAAAGCAGCAGTGATGGCACATTCTGCAGAAACCCATTATAAAAACAATGAATTGTGAGATATTTGGAAAGGAGAATGGCTGCAAAATGCAAAGTCTGAATGAGAGTGTGTAAGATGACCCAGAAAACCCACGGTCCTGCCCCCACTCCCAACCACAGATACTCAGAAATCCAAGATTCCCAAAGGTGCCTGTGCATTGCATGATTCCCAGCCCTGCCCCAACCTGCTCCCCTCCACTTGCCCACTGCCTCTGGCAGCCCAGCCCCATCCGCTGACCCCGCAGGCCCCTGCTGGCCCTCGCTCCTGCGGTGGAGCCAATGGGCTTGCTGTGCTCAGAGACACTCGCCCACCTACTCCAATGGCCTCCAGATTAATTCATTCTCTAAGCAAAGAGCTGGGATAATATTGACAGAAGCAGCCAGTGCTTGTCCTGTTTAACAACCCCGGCCGCCCCCAGTCTGGTGTAGCTCCTACCAGTGACACAGCCCACCAGGCCTGGGCTGCTTCTGGCACTGAGGGTGAAATACCTGTTCCATCATCAGATGCAATGGTCTCAGCAAGCTCTTTCACCTGATCAAGTCCAGTCACGTTATCATCTATTTTACCAGGCTCTGACTCAGGCTTCTCGCTGTCTGCAGTGCCGTTCTCTGGAGAGGAGCCATTTTCCAGCGCACCTGAGCTCTCCTGCTTGTTGGCTTTCTGCTGCATCAGCTGCAGTGCAGCCAGCTTCATGAATAAGAGATACCTACAGTAAGGGACAAGAGGGATTCAGAACCACAGGAGAATCCCAAGAGGAATTCTGCAAGGAAAAACCTCATGAAGTTAGCATTACAGACCAAAGAGTTTCCCTGTGGAAAGGCAGGTTGAATGCCCTCCTCCTGTGTGCTTTCCAAAATCAGAGAAGTGCACGTAAGTTATTAGAATAAGCAAAAATAAGTGGGGTTTTATTACCCATCACAATGGGAAACTAATCTCCTTGCCATGGTTACAAATTGCTTTCCACACGCAGCATCAGCAAACAGCTCAGGAAGGCTCTCGCTGCCAGACACACAGGACTCGCCAAACACAAACCAGCAGCAATTCTGCCAGGAGACCTTAGCCAAGAGACCTCTGCTAGCCAAGGAGGAGCAGCAGCACCCTATGGCCACGGTCCTGCAGGCTGCTGGTCTGGAAGCTCTCCCAGGGAGCAGCAGAGCCTGCCTGCAGGCACGTGGCAGGACTAGGAAGGGTGCTGGCTGCAGAACTGGTTGCTCAGCGGGCAGGGCTCCTCTGTCAGCAACTGGAAGGCTTGTCCTCCCAGCAAGTAAAACACAGGCTCTGACCATCTGTGATAGCAGAGCACCTACAGCCCTTCACAGCAGAAGCAGCAGCGTTAACATCAGCAGCGCCATGCAGATGCACCACATGACTGACTTGTCCTGCTCTCAGAGCTCCACTTCCTCTCCTGCACTGAGCAAGCCCAAATGCCAACACATCCCACCACGAAAGGGCCTATGGTAGTTCCCATCAGTAATTTTTTTTCAGCCTCTAGGAAAAGATAGCATTCAAGACATCCAGAAAGCCTTAAAATGAAGCATAAATCCTGCCCATTCTCCACCCATTAGGTGCATTGGATACCTGCAGGGAAAGAACAACTTCTAAATGTTTGCAGAGGCAACAACAAAACCAGATCTTGGACTTAAAGCAAGCCACCTCTTTCCCCGACTCCCTGTAACCCTGTCAGGATTCCTACTGTTAATTCATCCCTCTTGTTAATTAAGTTTCTAAAATTGCACCTGCAGGGCCAAGTGATGGGGCAATCAGCTGCCCACTTCTGGAAGCTCTGCTGTGATGTCCCTGGGACAACACAGTGTGGTCCTGACTTGGACTGTTACCAATTGCAGGTGGAGGAAGAGGGGAGCTCGGCTCACCTGTGTTCTACAAAGGCATCAACAAGCTCTTGCCGGAGGCAGCAAAGTTTGTGCCTGTGCTGCTTGGGGAACCCCATTTTCTTACATTCCTCTGGCATCTCCTCCCCTTCAACAGGCAGAAAGTTTAGGTCTGGAGGGAAAGTGCGGAGCAGGTCCAGGATGTAGTGACGCCCGTCGTTGCCAATAATGCCTTTGCACTCCACTGAGGAGCACAGCTCCACCTCCTCATTCTTGTCATTGAGGACTTTGTGCTTCTGGATCTTAAGTGGCCTGCTGGTCTTCTCCAGCAGCTCCAGGTACTTGGGGTGTGAGACAACTGTCTTGCCAAAGTCTATTGACCCATAGATGACACTCTGTTCCTGCTCCCGTTCCAAGATGCCAGGAATAATAGACTGAGCTGTCACCCTGTAACCTCTGTAATCCACCACCACAGTCCCCAGCGTGTACAGCCCTTCTACATCCACAGCATTATAGGTCCGCACACCATTGAGATCATTGGTAGGAGCTACGTAGGCAGCGACATCTCCGCCAAAGTCCTTGTAGTGGTCACGGACATCAAAGCCCAGGCTGAAGAAAATGTTGTTCCAGATGAACATCTGCATCTTGGTCTCTTCACTGGGGTTGATGGCCATGACGTTGCCATCAATGACAGCCATAGCACCTCTTGTTGCTGCTGCAGTGAAGTCGCTGTGAACCTAGAGACAAGCAGAGAGAAAGATGGGTAAGGGCTCCCACCCTGCCAGCACTTGTAATGCTCCCTGAAAATTTCTCCTTCACTCCTCTCCTGATAGCCTTCCAGCAGGCAGGTTAGCTGGCTTTTACTTTTCTGAGCCTGGCTAGTGGCTTGGATACAAGCTCCAGGAGTCAGAACATTAGGGATCAGCACGGCTCAGACTTATTAGCTGTCTGCTGCAGAGAGCTTAGGTGTGTCCCCCCTCTCCTGCTGTTCCTCCCACGCACTCGAAGGACTGGATCAGACAGAACAGCAGAAGACTGAGTGGCAGCTGCCTCGAGGTCAGCAGGGAGACACTGGGTCAAGGAACACAGTTCTTCCCCATGGGGTGGGAGCAAAAGGCAGACGTGCGAGAGTACAAGATCCCTTAGCTTACAAACAGAAACCTTCCTCTTGCAGTTTCCGAAGGGCAGCCCAGATGAAGTGTCCAAATGTAGTGTGGGCAGCAGAGAAGGGGCTGTGTGAGTTGCTGCCTCCACCTCTCAAAGTTACCTTGAAAATGGCTCGTTCTCTCAGCAGCCTCTCGGGCAGGTTCTTGCGTGGCAGCTCTCGCGTGGTCTGCAGCTCCTCGTTCCAGTCTCTGGTCTGAAAGAGTCAAAGCCTTGTGGGAAGCAATGCATTGTGTACCAAGGGGCTGGTAAGTCAGTCTTTCTGCTTAATGAAGCATTTTGTGGGAGAGGGGAAGGGAAGGGGAAAGAATGCAGGCTGCCGTGGAGTTCAGAAGTGAATTAGCAGCAGAAATGAACACTCCTTGTGAGTGGACTTTGTTCAACAGCAGTTTGGGATAGATCTTACATAAACTGCACTGCATAAGCTGGGCTAAACTGAAACAGCAGCTTGCTAGCCCAGGAGGAGCATGGCTCAAGCTTCATTAGCCAGCACACTGTGATGTGGCCACACTGCAGGCAGACAGCGCCCACGGGCAGCTGTTACAGCCCAGCATCACTCACAGCCTCCAAGATTTTATGCTATGAAGCTACAACTGAAGCATCTGGAATAATTTGCTCAGAGATCCAAGAGCCTGATGGGCATGGAGGAGTGTTCTGCCTTCTATACAGTTGTTCTCATCAGAGCAGGGATGTGGGATTTATGAATAACCAAGCAGAAGGTGCTTCTCACCCCTGTTGCCAAGGGCACTGTCAAGAACAAGGACTCCTGCAAATTTTCCTTGATGAGCAAAACCCTTCCACAAATACCAGAGGTCTACTTGTTAAAAGTTAACCAGTTCCCAGCACAGCAGGCAGTGAAACTCTTGCAGCAAGACAAATACCTGTCCAGGTATGTGCTCTTCATAGCCCAGTCTAGAAGTATAAGCATCTTCTGCCCGGACACAGTCCATAGCATGTTCTGCCTGCGGAGCTGTCCAGCTGTACACTTGGAAAGGGGTGGCTATCCTTTCAAAAGGGTGTCTCTGAACCCTGGTTTGGGAGTGAAAACAATCAGACATTTTCCAAAGGAAGATTTCTTTCTATTCTAAGAGCATTTTCTCTCTGTTGCAACATCAGCTTCTTACAAAGAACAGAACAAGACCAGGCCTCACCAACAGCACACTGGAGTTCCATTTAGCAAGTACTATACCCCATGATGACCAATTGGCACGGGAAGCATCTCTTCAACAGCAGTTTGCAGAATTACCTGAGCTCTCCCCATCCTCCTTTCCCCAGTTCTACCCTTGGCTGCATCCCCAGAGATCCCCAGTCCCCTCTGCATTCAGAGGCAGGGGATGCCCATTCCCACCTTGCTGCCCCTCAGCTTTCACACCGGTCCATACGGGCTGCATTACAAAACCATCACCACACACATCCACTAATGAAGTGAAAAGGCAAGATTTGGCCTCTCGGGTAATCTGTCTGCTCTCAGCAGGTGCTGGAGTCTCATCTGTATTTACTTCTGGCCCAAGCAGCAAGCCAGTATAATCATTTTTTAAATGGCCAGATAGGCACAGTGGTGGCTGGAGGCCACTGCTAATTTCCAGCCCTTGTCTAGTGTCGCTTTCATCTTCTTAATGAGAGCAGCAGCAGAGCTCCTGAAAGCCACACAACAGTGCCTGTCGATTTGCACCCTGCTGAGCCCAGGCAGTTCATTAAGTGGACTCTAAAGAATGACAGGCGTTTGCACAGGACCCACTGTCCTGGAGCAGAATAAATGGTCCCTGCAGCAAGGACAGGAGAATAAAACAATGCATTATTGGTTTATTATTATTCTGATTATTATAGGAGCTAGAGGAAATTAGAGAAGATGAACATGCAGGGACATGTTTAAAATAATTATTCTCTCTTCATCATAAGCCTACACAAAGCCCTGATGTGTCCCTTTTCCTGACATTTTATGCTTCAGTCCCTTTTTTTGGATTCAGGGGAGAAGTACCTATGAGCCCAGTCACTGTTGCAGCATGTGGCCATGCTTCACATTAACTCTTTGCTGCCTGGCGGGGACATCATCAGTGCCCCACAAGGCATGCAGCCAACACACAGCCTCTACAAGGACACCCACATCTCAGGAGCTGCTCAGCACATCAGTAGTTCCCCCTATATGAACACTGCAGTCCACCTCTGGGCTTTCTTTCTCACTATGCAACAAGCCCTATGTGTTCAGCTCCTCAGCAGGGACAGAGCGCATTCAATTCCAAGTAAGCCCCATATCCCATACTCCCCATGGCAATGGAAAGCTCTTGTCCCTTTGTCCTTTGCTTTAAGCAGAACTGAAATCTGCAAAATCTACATGCTGCAAGCAAGAATCATCTGGGAGCTACAGCCAAGAGAAACCATCCAGTGGATAAGGATTGGGACTCTGGGCTTCTACTGGGCTCTGTTACTGTCATGCTGAACAACAGCAGACGAGCCACATCAGCTCCAACAGCTCCATGTATCACAGTATCACAAGGTTGGAAAGGACCTCTGAGATCATCCAGTCCAACCTATAACCCAACACTAACACCAACCATCATCTAAACCATGGCACTCAGTGCCTCATCCAGTCTCCCCTTAAACACCTCCAGGGTCGGTGACTCCACCACCTCCTTGGGCAGAAATTGTAATGATCCTTTCGCATGTTTTGAGTGAGGGGAAACTATATAGATTAGTGTGCTGCCATGACATTTAGTCAGGTGTTTTGGTGGTCCTTGCTGCATAGACTCACTTGTCCCAACCACCCCCACCACTATGGGAATTCAGAGAAAATGGGCATCACAATCCTTGCTAAATCAGTGGCACCCAATTCCCACGGAACTCGCCACGTAGCTGAGCCTCCCCAAGCAACTTAACAACAGACTAAAGGCAACTAGAAAGGAAAAAGTACTGCTACCGTTTCTTCTGCAGAGCAGAAAAGTTTTTTTTGAAGGTAGGGCTGATCTGGTTAAGTAGTTCCACCAAGGAATGACTGAGAAAACTGGGGTTTGCAGGTTTAGGATTGAAGTTGTATGCAGTAGACCTGCAAAAGGGAAAAAACAGAGACACATGAGTGATAGCTTTCCATATCTGAACTGCATAAAAGGCCTGCACAATACACCTTTGCCTGTAAAACAGAGACCACGTGGCACACCACAGATGAGCTGCAAAAGGTCTATGCAGGAGATAAAGTCAGTAACCCTGTACCTGAACCCTGATGGATTGCACAGCAGACCTCCTTCAGTCACCACCAAGTTCAGGAGAGGCTTACATGTTTACAGCTGGGCAGGACTGATTTCACAGAGCTTCCCAAACACACCGAGCAGAAGGGCCTTTGCTTAACAGAGAACCCAACGGTAGCAACACCAACTACACTACATGGTGCCCTCTCAAGATACTGTGTCTCCTGGATAGAAGCAGGAGCACCAGACCTGCCAGGAACACAATGACAGGTCCCCCTCTCCAGGTCACATTTTGTGAAGCTCAAAAGGGCCACCTGTCTCACATTCATTGCGCCACTTGGTCTCCTGGAACCCTCACTCAGTTGTTCACCCTCAGGCTTATTATTTTTAACACTTAGTTTTACAGATCTTGGGGGGTGGGACAATGGACTACACATCATTTTCTTCCACGAGCCAGTTTAACACAGAGCACTTCCACTTCATAATGGGACAGAAGGTGGAAATGTGCTTGAACTTTGTCTTCTATATTTTTAGCTCTCTTTCTCCTCAGGCAGCTGCATTCTCCTTCTGTGAATTATAACCTTGTATTTCAAACACGCAGTTACGGTTGCCCAGGCAATTATCTGGATGGCAGGATCGAGGCCACCCAGCGCCGCTTCTGAGCTGATGGTTGCTCAGGTACAGCAGGGTTTGCTGCTCTGAAGTTCTCTCCTGCCCAGCCTTAAACTCAACAGGTCTCTGTTAAGCTCCTGAGCTGGATAGACCCTGCCCCTCCCTCAACACAGCCACTCTGATAGGCACAGCCCAGCTACTTAAACCATCTCTTATAGTCACTATCTAAATTACAATTAAAACAATCTAGTCAAATCTGCACACAGCTTAGGAAGCTCTGACAGGCTCTGCTTTTGCTTTAGGGCAAAATGAGATAGTTGCAATGGTGAGGAAGGAATTCCCTCCCAACTCAAAATGCTCTAATTAGCTGATGACATTATGGAATGGTTAAACTTTCCCTAAAGCATCAGGCACTTATCCACCATGGAGAAATAATACCAGGCATAACTGAACAGCCCAATCCAGTACAGCAACTCCTACAAACCCAGCTGAGCAGCAAATTAAAACAGGCTGTCTTCCACTAAAACAAAAAAAACCAAACAGCCACTGTTTGTTTGTGGGTTCTTTTCCAGTTGGCTGTCCCAAGCTTCCTGCTGCACGGCAGGACAGAAGGAATCTCAGTTACTCACTGATTCAAGTAAAATCCTCGAGTGGATGCAGTGATACTGACGTGCCGATCCTCCACCGTGATGACATATAAATACATGAGGTCTCCATGCATTTTCCGGTTACCAGGTGGAGGGTTCCAGCCACTCATTGTCAGTACTTTTAGGCACTGCAAAGGCTACAGAAAAACACAACAGAAGGAACTCCTGTCAGCAGGAATTAATCCCCTTGAGTTACAGAACCCTCCGATGTACACATCAGATTTCTTTCACCTGCCACCCTTGCTTGGTTCCAGAAAGAGAAGTTACAAAAAGCTGGTCTCAAGAGCATAGCCTTCCTCAAGTTGTTTTGCAGTCCACTAATTTGCCTCAGTTTGCTGCCTTTCACACTGTAAGACACTGGTAAAAAAGACACCCATAGCCTTTGAGCTGCACAAGGCATGGATTTCTTGCAGTACTGCTTTTCAAATGGCAGCTTCTAAACCAGAATCCAAGCAGGAGGATATGGGAAAGCCAAGGGTAATTTGTAGCAATCTGCAGATCCTGCCTCCAGAACTTTGCAGAGAAATGCAGTTCTTCCTTCCCTGCCACCCCTTCCACCACCTCTGCAGGTGTCCAGTGTTTTGCTCACAAGCTCTTGGACTTTATTCTTTTGGCTAAGCAGTGCGATTCCAGCACTTGTTAAGCATCAAGCAGAGCAAATCCCAAAGTCCACTTCAGTACAGTTTGCAATCCCTAAACACCAGTTTGCTGCAGGAAGTGTGCCTATAGGAGTTTTAGTGACTCTACCTTCCAGTCTCTGTTCTGGGGCTGAAGGGCACACAGCGGTCTCTCTTTGCTACCTGGCAGGATATGTTCAGGAGGGGTGCAGTCAATTTGTTCCATTTCAGTACCTTTCTTCTTCCGTTTTCCACTGTCTACAAAGGATAGAGATAGAAAGTCAGTGCTCAAAAGTGTAGCATTCCCTCCTCCAGTAATTATTCAAGGAGGAATGCAGAAGCGTTCCGAGTGCTTCTCTGCACTCCTGAATGATGTGGGACTGCTAATTGCTATGAAGTGTTTTAATGAAGCAAGGAGTTCCAGGGAATGAAAACACTGACCACACTAGAGAAGCCTTTTTGCCCCGTACCTCCTAGATCTCCCTCAGTGAAGACACTCAGAAAGGACAGTGAATTGCAGTCCACACCATTGAAGGCATCTGATGGGTCAAGACTCTTCAGAAGGTCCCGAATGTGACGCACGTGTATCCTGGCTTCTCGCACTGTGTACGGCTCTGATGAGCAACAAGGGAGGAAAGAAACTGCAATTATATTGTTGCTTACTGCTTTGGCACACAAGTCTCAAAAAGGGACCAGAGAAAAGGGCTGCTAGGTGGCCAAAAACCACTTCCTATGAACATCCTCATTCATTCCCTCCCGAAATCTGAAGGAACTTGCCTTCCACCACTTTCAGCAGCGAGCCCTCCTGCAGTCCTTCAATAGTTTTCAGCTCAGCAAAGTTATCAAGGACATTGCCATCCAGCTGCAGAGAGAAGCAAGTCCGATGGCAGGTATCCTCACGGTCCATCAAAACTTGGTGGATCTCCTGCACCATCTCTTGAGGAGAGACCTTAAGAATGGAAGAACCCAAACAGTTATCTCAGTCCTCACATGTGTTCTTGCCAAACTTTGTCCCTCTGCTGCAGAATCAAACACCTCTTGTACCTCTCCAGGCCTGGAAAGGCAGACTCTAGCTCTGTCTTTCAGGAAGATCACTTGTATCCTTGCCAAGAGGGTACTGCCATGTCTGGCAGAGCCAGCCACCCCAGCTCCATCCCACAAGGCTTGGCACTCACAGGTGTACCAGCCTGGTGCTTTGCGAAGCACTCGGCAGGAGACAGAGGTAGCAGAGAGGGCAGTGAAGGAATTGAAGATGGTGAAAGACAACACTGGGGCTCCTTCCTCATCCATTCACACTGCACATTTGTGGCCAGGCTTTGAATGGAAGACAGCCCATGATCTGTCACAGTACCTGCAGCGCAGCGTGGCGTGTCTGTGCCAGTGCCACACCCCCAGGGCATGCTGTGACACAAGAAACCGCCCCGGCTTGTGCACCAGGGCTGCTCTCCTGCCTCCCTGCTCTGGCTTCTGCACCAGCACCACTGACACTGCTCTCAAGCTGGGAGGACTCAGGGTAGTTTACATAAGCTGCTGTAAGTAACAGGGCCTGCTATTATTAGCTTATTAAAACTAACAGCCAAGAGGATTTAAAGGAGAAAAAAAGCTAGGCTGAGACAGAGCTAGTTCCATGTGGGATGCAATTTCACTGCACTCTCTGCTGGTCTTTGGGAGAGAAGACTTCCTGCTGGGTTTAGACTCCAGATGCCTTCTCCTGAAATGAGAGACACTTCATCCAAATGGTTTTCAGTGAAGTACCAAGCTAACTCTGAATACCAGGTAGGCATGTCAAAGCTCGTCCTGAGCTGGCAGCACATGTCATTGTCCACATGACACACACAGAGCTCTCCATGCAGAGGGGAAGTGGAGACTGCATGGTTCCCTGGAACTTCAGACTGGTGCTTGAGCTCCCTGAGCTGTGTTACTGCCTGTCGCTCTACCAAACCAGGTCCAAACCAAAAGAGCACCTTGCCAAAACCGCTGGGTAAGCAAGGGATTTTCCCTTCCTAAGTCAGATCCAGAAATCATGTTTTCACATCCCTCCTTTAAAACAGCCCAGAAGTGGGAAAGCCACTTCCCCTGTGCCCACCTCCATGCCTGAGCCTCTCCGATGGACAAGGAGCCACTACACCTCAACCAATTCCCTCCCCGTTTTCTCAAGATTCCTGGTGTGGAGCAAAACACGCTTCCTGTTCTTGCAAAGCCTAGGCAGGCCTGTGCCAAACAGCCTGTTTCTCATCTCTCCTTTTTTTTCTAGAAGCCACTGGTCCAGCAGCTTCTTTCCTGCACCTTCCATGCTTTGCCAACCCATCAGAGAACACAAGAGTCAGGGAGCTGTGAGCAGCCTGGAGGCACTATCCAGGTGGTGAGGGCTAACAGGGGCCTTCCTGGGCAGTTCCCTGTCCCCTCCTCTGCCAGGCTGGCTGAAAGGACAGTGCTGTGTGTGCCCTGACTCAAACACTTCCCACCTCATCCTCCAGTTCCCTCCCCAGCTGGTGAAGGGAGGTACCTGCAGGGAAAAGGGCTCTATCCCTGGAGCACAGATCTTGACGGTGAATCCCGTGTCTTGTATGACAATGACCTCCTGGTCGTTCCCATCTTCACCTGCATCAGCTTCTTCATGGCCGTTCTGCCTGGCATCCTTCTCACCCTTGATGCTCTCGTGGGGGCCGCTGCCATTCATCAGTGCTACACCAGATGGGTGCTCTGGGAAAGAAGAGAGAGATTTAGACAAGGTAAGGGCAAACCAATGGCCCCCTTTGAGCGGCTGGAGAGTTGGGTTCAGACAACACCACCGTTCTCTGGCCAAGCCAAGCAAGTGAGGGGTTAAAAGGTAGCCAGGGTTTTATTCTGCGCCTGGTGTTTACTAGACATAGGTGTGCCAGGCCCTTCCCTCCCTTTGCCTCCCAGCATAATTAACACACTCTCACTCGCCTGCAGGGTTTGCATCTTCCACAAACCGTGTGTGGAACGGGGAGGGAAGGAAAGCAGGAAGGATGGGTCAGTGTACAACACATTCAGCTCAGTCTTAAGAAGCCTCTTAATTAAAAGAAATGGGTGTGTGGTGCTTTGCGGCCCGGAGGCAGCTGTAACCTCTGCACCAACATGTTGCACAGCTCCTAACATACCTCCTGGTACGCCACTGCTCAACCAGGAGAGAAGGGAGGGGAAGAGACAGCAGTTGCATTGCTAAGCTACGCATCACGTGGCAGCCAGGTTACTCCACAGGCACACAAACAGCTCCCACGCCCCTGCCTGCATCTGGCCACCCTCTGCACTTCCAAAACACTTCACAGAGATCCCATGGTGCCAGGGTGAGGCTTTGCCTAAGCAATTTTATTCAAGAAAAAGGTGACTGACATTTTAAGTGCTCCTCTAGCCAAATGCATCATTGGGATGGGGAGCTCTCTGCACCTACTTCACTGCTCCCGCAATGGTTTCTTTTCTTTTCCAAAAATGAGGACAGTGTCAGAGTGGTGATAAGATCTAGGAAGCTGCAGGTCTCCTAGAGCAGCCTACACCCATCCAGCCACGCCGAGGACCACACTAAAGAGGACTGAGGTGCTGCCAGGGTAAACCGGAGTGCTGGAAAGAGCCACTGATGACAGCGTTTGAGAGAAGGAAGAGACCTCCTGGAGCCCAGGAGCAGGACTCCACTCCAACCTGCCTGCCTCAGGCAGGGAACACTGGAAGGAAGTGGGCATCGGGCACCGCAGGGTGGATTCAGAGCATGGCTGTCCCGGCCCAGCTGTGCACAGCCAGCACCCTTGGCTGCTGGACACCCGAAGTCATACGTGGTGGTTCCAGCTTGGTGCTCCCAGGCACTCGCTTGCTGGTGGTGCAGATGGAGTGGGCTGGGGACTTTCCAAGGCACTGGGAACAGCCTTTCTGAAAGGGTTCTGAGGCTGGTAAACACCAAGCTGCAGTCCTCCAGTCAGCTCCATCTGGCAGGTCTCTTTCCTTCCTCTCAGCTCCTCGCACAGCATCAGTCCCAGCCCCAGCCGTGCTTCGGGGAAGACAGCAGCTCAGCCTCCATCATTTCTGAAATGCAGACTGGTGCTGTGGCTCAAATACCTAACGCTACCATGGCTCTTCTCACCTATCAGTCCCAACTGCTCTGGCAGCCCAGGAAAGTCACCCAACCTTCACCGTTTATAAGAACAGGGATGGAAAGCTACATCCCCTTGCACGCCTCGGGAGAGCAATGTGAGGCTGCAGCAACAAGCCTTGCTGACGTGAACCTGGAGGGTCACACTCCTGCTCCAGGCCACGACTGCCAACAGCAAACCCACCTCAAAGACAACTGTCAAGGCTGAATTAGGACACGGTGAAAGGGCAAGAAACACAAGGAAAGCACACCCATTCCAAAAGGCAGCAGGTAACAGAGCTACCTTAAACAGCCTCTGCTGCCTTCAGCATCTCGGCAGCAGCTGCTCATGTTCCCTGTCACTTTGCATATGTCCCCAACAAAAGCTGTTCATTTCTTTGACAGATGAAGCCACAGGCAAGCCAGACAAGAGGCCTGGCTCTGGCTCTAGCAAGATGCAGTCATGCTAGAAAGGAGGAAGAAAACCTCCCCGCCAAAATGCCCCAAGAGTTGTGGTTTCAGAAAAACCACACCATGCCCAGAGGGCTGGGGAGAGTCCCTTGTCACACCCTACAGCCAGCAGAGCCACACTCCTTCTGGACTGCCTGAACATGTGGGGACAGGAGAGAGAAGAGAAAAGCTATGGCAGAAGTGCTACACCTGGGGCTATCAGTACCAGAGAATGGACAACCCATCAGGCTCTCTGTCCAGCCCAACCAGGCATGGCAGGATCACTGAACCTTTGCTCTGCTGTAGCAGCCAGAAAGGGGAGGCAGAATTTGACTATGAGCTGCTGCCCACTGCCCCAAGACACCCAGTCTCCACCTGAAAGTGACCAAGGACCTTTTCCAACAGCATCCTGGATGTCGAGCTCAAGGTGCTGCTTACAAACAGGTTTGGCTGGCAATGGAGGTGCAGAAGAAGCATGGGATGTGCCAGCTCCTGTCTCCCTGCTCTCATTCCCAGCCACATCACCTGTCCCAACGCTCCTGTAGTCTGCCCTGTGCCATGCTCCAGGCACACTCCTGTGCCTGGCAGTCACACTCAAGGCTTGACCAAGGATGCTTTCTAACCAACCAACTCATCAGCAGTAGTGAGGTGAACACCACAGCAGTGGGAAGAACTCTCCCAAAAGGAGAGTCATCTCTATGAGCAAATGTGATCTTGTTTCCCATCTTTTTTCCAAGTGAGATCCAGCAGAGATGATGCCTTCTTAGCAAGCAGGAATTAACTTGGAGCTGGAAGTGGGGACAAGGAAAGCAGCGCACAGGGACTAACCAAATCAGAAGAGATGGGTTCCACGTGAAAGCCAAGCAACCCATTCACATGCTAGTCTTGAGCACAGCAAACACCTTCAGCTGCAAAGCCAGGACGGGAAAAGCTGGCACGCAGCAAGGAAAAGTTACAAACCAGGACCATGCTTCTGCTTTTCACTACTCAGTGGTGTCAGATCCCCAGGTTATCGATGGTTTCAGAATTTGGAAGACTGTTTCATATCAGCAGAAATACAACATACTTGCCCTTTCCATCCCCCTCCCTACCTGAGTAGAGACCTAGCTGGTACAGCTCTGCTCTTTGCGACAGAGAAAACACGTAGAGGCAACGCCTTCCTGACTCCTTGCACCAGAAGATTCAGCTCCATCCAGCACTGTCTTAAGTTCAGAAACAAAAGTTAAGCCTGGACTGAGAAAGACCAGCTGTCCAGCAGGTTAACGCTCTGATTTAAGGCCAAGAAAGGCTTTCCAGTGGGGTATTTACAGAATAGGTACATTTCAACAAAAACATCACGTTTGGTTTCAGCCCCAGCTGACAGCTTGCCTGGAAGATGTGTTGCCTGCTGCGTGCTGACTCACTCCATGTGCTCTCCCTGCAGTGAAGCAGAGCTTCACCCACCTGCCTTAAAGTGGGTCACAGGTTCTTGCTGCCTGCTGCAGCCTCAGCAGCACAAGCAGGGAGAGCGGGGCAGAAGCACAGGGCACTTGATTTCAGCACACTCCAGATGGCAGGAAGAGGAACAGGGACACCTGAAAGGCACCTGCAGAGACCTCTCTCCTGTTACTCACTTTCAGTTCAAGCCCCAAAAGGGACAGCTTAGTTGCAAGCTCTCACCTGCAGGAGAAAGCGTCGTGCGACACCGCCCGGACCGTTTCACGAAGGCGGCTGAGTCACAGGAAGCAGTCCCACCAGCTCCAGGAGTGCTCCCCTGTGCTCCTCCTGCTCACCACCCCGCTCCTGCTGCTGCAGGCACAGCAGGAGAGCCCTCCCGGTACTCATCGGCCTCGAGATGTGGTTTTGCAGCCTCAAACAAAAGCCACGACCTCCTGGTGCTTCCCTGCCATTCCAAGGGATGCGCCAGCATCCCAGCAAGGACCTTCCTCCTTTCGGCCCTTGGTTTGCATCCGTAGGCGAGTCTGAGGCGGCTCAGCTCCAGCTTGTGCTGGCTGGCAGCCGAGCTGTAACACAATGTTCTCACTGCTGCTCTGGAGCACAGTGGGAACAAGCCCCGAGCGCACGCAGGATTGGAGCGTCAGGAGAACAGGCAAAGCAAAAACACTGGAGAGGGGAGGCGGTGTCACAGGCTCTGCCTCACTGGGAGGAAGCGACTGCCCGACTGCAGCTCGCACCCAGCGGAGAGGATCAGCAAAAGGATTACATTTCATCTTTGCACCTAGACAAGGAGTACAGAGGCCAAGGTGACCAACCCTGGCTTAATCATACTTCTTATTTACAGTGGGCTTGCAAAGGTGGGGCACCTCCTGAACCCAACCAGTCAGGATCCTGGCATGACAGAGGGTGCACACCTGAACTGACCACTGCTGCATGCAGTAACAGACATCACAGAGCCTGGAAAGTTTTAGTTAATAACTAATTCACATTCTAACTAATCTACAAATTCAGTCACTAATCCTTTTCTTAGATTATCCAGGTCAAAAGACAGCAACGTTCTGTTACCGTGGGTTCACCTGGTCTGGAGGGACTGCTCTGCAAACGAGGAGTTTCCTTTCCTACATTTAGTAACAGCAGAGATTATTAGAGGTGGAAAAAAAGAAAATTAAAGCCCTACCAGTTTTTTGTCATGAGTCTAGGAGTGCCTTTCTTATCACCAGCTCCAGTGTCTCTCTAAGGGCCCCAATTCTGCCTTTCTCTCCTCATTCTGAGCAGCATAAGACTGGTCTCCCAGCCAGCCAGCCAGCCATGCCAGCAGCCTCAACACCAATTGCTGGCACACCGATGGGCACACGGAAAGCAAACAAGGCATTAAACAGAAACCAAGCAACCAGCTCGAGTCAGTCACCTTACACATCCCCTCATGCCACTAGCTGTGCCAAAAGACAGCACCCAAGACCAAAACCCAGCCATGCACAAGGACTGAACAAGAACAAAGCACAATGATAGAACGGTGTTCCGATTAGAAGACAACACTCAGTTTCCAACATCCTTGAGGTCCTGGTGAGGACAAAAGCCACTCCAGCCAAGCCACCATTTGGTGCCACATTGGAGCCATGCTGTGCCAGTTTGTGGTGAAGAAGGAGAGCAAGATGTGCCTGAGTAGCTGCTCCCCTCCCACACTGCAGCAACTGGCTGTGGCCCTGCCACCCCCAAGGTGCTGCAGAGATGCATCGGGTGAAGGAGGAGAAGGAACATCCCATCCCTGCACTCAGGGCAGCCACAGAGCTGCTCCACCTCCCCTCACCCATGGGCAGCTGAAGGGAGCCAAAGGCTCTGAGCAAATGCTGCTCTGGTCCCTCACCACCCCACACTCCCATCTGCACTGGTACAGGCTGGGCCTGGCAGAGCCACTCCCATCCTTTACCAGGACCATGTTTGCAGGCACAAACAAGAGGATTTGCCTTATGAATTAAGAAAATCTCATCAAACCCCCTTATGTTTGTTTTGCTAACAGACAAGGCCCAGGCAGGTCCCTCTATGGGACACACCCCAGGTGGGACATGTTGCCACCGTCGTCCCTCTCCTCCTGCTGTGAAGTTAAAATGTCACCTCACCTCCCTTGTCCCTCATCCTACCCCATCCCATGGTCACACGCAGCCACCCACCCCCCTTATGGGAATACAACGTTTTGGCTACATGAAGCATGGCAGAGCGCGATGCTGCTGAGCACCTAGAAGAGTGAGCTTCTTTTTCTTCTTCTTCTTCTTCTGCTGGTGCTGCTTTGAGGGCAGCTGAGAGTCAGGATCACCAGCTGATCTCCCGTTGGGACAGGCAGCGGGGTCCATCGCTATAAAACCAGTACTTGTGTCCCAAGCCTTGGGTGACATCTTGGAAGGAGACACAGGCAACAGGACTGTCGCTGGGGCTGGTGGGGTGTTCCCTGCTCTTGCTGGTGGAGCAAAAGAAGATGTCCCAGGGCTTCTCAGGGAAGGAGGAGTATCTCTGTGTTTTGGCACGCTGTCTGGACTCGCTAAGGCCGTGTCTAAAGGAAAGGCTGCTCGTCCCTTGCCATGGCCTGGGCTGGCAGGACGTGCTCCAGAGCCTGCATCCCCCTCATCAGCTGCTGCCACGTGCTCCTCCCGGCGGCAGGATCTATGGGCTAAGCCGCTGTCCTCAAGTTTCACACAGCTCTGGCACGCCTCGAGCGACTGAGCATGATCAACCAGCCCCGCCGGCCCTTCCCCAAGGTCGGCTGGAAGGACAGCCACTGCACGGGATGCCTCTGCCTGCTGGAAGAGGCTGGCAGTGCCAACGCCGGGTCTCAAGCAGGTCTTATCACACGCCATCACTGCTCCTTCTTCATCCTTGGCGTCAGACAGGTCTTGGATGTATTCGATGCAGTTCTGCAGGCTTCCAGTCACCACCTCGCTGGGGATGATGTCTGGATATGGCCCAGCACACTGGACAGCTTCTGGCACCTGTGGGCAGACGGCGTAGCTTGTGGAAGTCTTTGGTAAGAGGGGTGATCTCTCATCAGGTGAGTTAAAGCTGCGCGTTGGGAAGATTAGATCGGTGACATGCCTGCAGCAGTTTGCAAAAAGGCTGTTCCCCATGATCACAAGCAGCTTGGCTTGCACAGCACCGGATTAGGAAAGTTAGTTTTGTTTGCAAATCTTTTGTTTGCACACATATATTGAAGTCCCCACAAGGCAAACTCCCACACAGCAGCCCTTGCCCTCTGTAGCCAGGACCTGCTTGCCTTCTCACGCAGTTGGCCACCTTCTCCAAAGAAAATTCCTACTTGGTCCCAGGGTGGTGGCAGAGGACCAGCAGCTGACTCTGTGAAATATCCTGGACACCCTGAGCTCACATCCCATGTGCTCGCCCGAACCAGACACTGGGCTCACAGCAGCTCTCCCAAAGTGCCACCCGTCAACCTTCATCCACCGCACGCCTTTGCCCCTCTGCCCAACCGCCACGCTCACACCACCATGATATCTGTGGAGCCCAAAAGCAGCTCCCAGCAGCTGAAGCTCTCCTCTCCCTGCCACGCCGGAACAAAACCAGATGCGTATCCAACAGGTTCTTCAGGCGCGCTCGCGGAGGGATGCCAGCCCGATCGCCCCGGCCCGGAGGTGGTTATAAATAGCCTGATCTCGAGAGCTGCACCAGTGCAGCATGGGACGAGTGCTGGAGCCCTTCAGCACTGCCAAACCTGTAAGCAAGTGAGATGCATTGAATTACAAGGCGAGGGCAGTTACTATGGCAGGCCCGGGCCCAGGCACAGCCATCCATACTAAGCAGGCAAGCACAAAACAGCCAGGCAGTGAACCAGCCCGTAGTTTCCAGATGAATTTTCTGTCCTCTCTCCCTGCTCTGCCATATCAAACACAAACCAACACAAAACCACACACGCAACTCCCTAATACCGCTCCTCTCTCCAGGATCATTTAAGAAATCCCCGCAACTGAAGCGGGGGATTATGGAGCTGGAGATCTCTGGAAGCTCCAGGTGTCCCAGGGAGGCCACAGCATGTCTCCCATGAGGCCATGCCACAGTTGCTTGCTCTTTGTCTTCTCCCAGTGGCATCAGCCATGTGTCACGGCCCCTCTGCACACCGACACATACACTGCTCAGCATCCAGCCACTTGGGTCCCTTCATTGCTCCCAGTTTCCTGGGGTGCATGCACAGAGCTGGATCTTTCAGACACGCGATGGTGATGTGCAAGAGCTGCAGCCTAAACAGCCTCAGATCCGCCTAGGAAAGCCTTTGTGCCTGCCTGGCAAACCTGACAAGCCCTCCAAATCCTGGGCAGCCTGAGTTTCAGCACAGGCTTCCTTGGCACGTCTCCTTAGTGCTCAACATGGCTTCACATGCAGGATGGGGCCCAGCTCTGCAATGAGCAGAGAAAAAAATTGTGCTACATACCTAGCACAAAAAAAACCCTGCAAAACTACAACAAAGCCAACACCCCACAGCTCATACAATCACCTGCTCAGGGTCAACATAACACACACACTGAAGGACAACCCCTTCTCCAAAGAAGGCCCTGGGAAGGCCAGGAGCAGCCCCCAGAGCCTCTGCGCCAACAAGCCAGCAAGGCAGAAACTGGCTGAAAAACAGACCAAAATCTCTCCACAGAAATCCCCAGCTGGCTTCTGTTGTCCTTCTAAAGGGAGCAGGAATAAGAAAAAAAGTCTCCCCCACTTCAACTCCCTTGCGCTCCCGCCCAGGAGCTGTAGGCAACCCCACAGCTGCTCCTTTGGGGCAGGAGCCTTGGAGCCCCGGGACAAGGCACCCCTCGGCCCCAGGAGCAAGCATCAACCTTCAGATCACATCTGCATCAGCAACTCACGTTTTCCCAATGATTTTCGAAGGAGTTCAGATGTAATGACAGTTTCAACTGTTCCTCCTTATCAAGAGACCTCTAGGAAGAGATGACTTCTCCTCCTGGAGAAGTACCGGTCAGGAGGTCTCATGAAGCCTAACGGCATTTCTTCAGTCAAAGCAAGTTCAGAGCAGCGTGGGATACATTAGCTTTAACACGGGAAGGCTGGTGCCGGTAGAACAAATGTAAATTAAATTTTAGCTGAATAATAAATTCAATAAAAGAAGCCGTTTAATGAATGTAAATAAATAGACTAAATGAATAGGCATTAGCTTCAGAGATGGCCCTAGTAGTAATGTTTCTGCAGGACATCCCGTCAGGGCAGGTGGGAGACAGCACACAAGTGCCTTCCTCCACCACCCCTGCGGAAACCACAGCTTCCCAGAAACCATCAGCACTTGAGGTGCAACAAGCACTTCTTTAAATAAGGGCCCACAGCGAAACGTTAGAGCTGCTCTACTGCTGCCATTCAACTCGAAGTGGTTATAACCCATCTGTGGGCAGAGGTATGAGCACTGCATTTATTTTTCAGCAGCTTTACACCACCAGGTACTGACTTGCATGGAGAATGTGGCAGGGCCACAGCGTGCAGCTCTCTTGAGAAGGGCCTCGGGCTCACTGGTCTGGACATCTCTCCTGCAGCACTAACAATCCATGGATGGCAAGTGGGGAAATTAATCTCTCCCAGCTCCTGTGCACCCGCAAGAAAATCTGGCCAGATAGACCTAAACAACTTAAGCCACATTCCAGCCTACTCAGAAGTTTGTGGCTACTCTGTATTCATACTGATACCAGGATATTTGTGCTGTAGTCATGTCCCAGGGCGATCAGGGGGTCCTAGGGCTGCTCGCTCGGGCACTTATAAGCCACCAAAATGCCTCATGCTTTGCATGTGGCACCCCGAGTCACCCACGCTGTGCCCTCCACACATGGGAACTACATTTAAACCCGTATGTAAACTTTCTCCCTGGCCAAAACTTTGGAAACTTAGTCCTCAAAGGAGCTGGCTGGGTGACACAGCTACAACAACGCTCAATGCAAACATCACAGAAATCAGGAGCAAAGACTAGGACATAAGGCAGGGTGCAAAGATCAGCACCAACAAAAACATCAGCTGTGTTAGGAAGAGCACATTTCTCAGGTTTCAAGAGAGGGGAGCCGCACGAAGGCATCGCATTTCAGGCAGGTACCCAGACTCAGTCAATAATTCTTCAAGTTTGTATATTTTATTCTGGCACGTACCTTAGCTATGGAAAGCTACTTAGCTCAAAGCAGTGAACCATCCCGTTAGATTTTGCATGCAGGGCCACCAGCAGATCATTGGGCTTGCAGACAGAAGCAGCTGTGCTGGAAGGCAAAAAATTACAGCTCCAGAGAGTCACAGAGAGGACTCCTGCTTCATCCTGTGCTACCACTGATGCCTGTCACCACAACCACAGCTGCTGTGGACAAAACTCCACACAGCACAAGCCCGGAAAGACAAACCTTGTTGGTCCTGAGAGCCCTACATAAACCTTTTTGTGGCTGAGAGCCCCAAGACCTGCTGAGCTGACAGTAGGAGGCTCTGGCAAGGGTTTGCCAGGGAGACCTGATGGCTGCAATGCTGTCCTCAGCAATTCCCACTGCTTTCCTGCCTCCTGTGGTGCAGATGTGCCGATCAGCCTGCAGCCTTCCACCTGACCAGCCCTGTACCAGCCTGGGGCTGCACACAGCTCCAGGGAACAGGCTGGGTGGCTGCTTCTCGCAGCTCTGCAAGAGTGTGCTGCTGACAGCAGCCTGGGAAACCCATCCTGCAGAAACCCCTCTGCCAGGGAGGCTGAGAAACACCATCCTGGCCTTGAACAGTGCCACAACGCAGGCTGGCCCCAGAACCCACCTTAACTCCAGGAGAAGCAGCACCCTGAGCTTCCCAGCTGGCAGAGGCTTCACAGGCTTCCGTGCCGCTGACCCAGAGTACCACCCCAATGCCTGCTCGCAGGGCACTCCGCATGACAAGGTTTGCTAAGAGCCAGTATCCACATCACCAGTTCCAGTCTCACCCAACTGCAATGGCAGGTTAGCTAGCAGAGAGCCTGGGAGGGGAGGCCAGGCTAATCTGACCCACGGGAGCTCCAGGTAAGCAGGGCAAGAGTCACAATCCTACAGTTTCATGTTGGACAGTAATTACATCAAACTCCTCTGAGCCTGCAGCTTCATCAAAGGGTGGCAGTGAAGCTGCTCTCTTTAAAGGGAAAGAGAAGGGCAAACTAAGGAAGTGCTGCTTTAAAAAAACCATGTGGTTACTCTAATGTCACTTTGCTGAAGGGAATCTTACTTCAGGGGCCAGCTTCATTGGAATTTTCCCTCAGGACCGGTCAAGCGGTGGGTGAGCACCACAGCAGTCATTCCTTCAGCTTCAGAGAAGAGCTTACTGCCTTAAGGGCAGATCTATTTTCCTACCCAAAGAGGGAAGGTTTGTCACTTGTGTGAGTGCCTGTATGCCAAAATGCCAAGAAAATTCCAGATAACCACTCATCTCAGACTCGCCAACATTAAAGAGGGAGAATGCAACAGGAAGCTCAACTACTGAAGAAGCATGTGGAAGCTCTGCTAAATCAACCATGCACTTGCAGGAGGCAAGAACCAAACGCTAACCTTGAGACAGCCTTGCTACCACTGGCTAAAAACTGACCTGCTGCCAAACAGCCACCAAAGGAGAAACCACACTTTGGTTTCCATCTTTCACACACTGTCCTCATGCTGCCTCGTGGACTGCTTTTGCTTCTCAAATGCAAGTAAAAAAATGGACAAATTTCAGCCCTTTAAAGCTTCTAGAAATAACAGCTTCCCAGCACAACCAATAGAGTACGACGCAAGGAAGCAAAGCGAGCGCTGGAAAGCTGCGCCAGGAGAGGAGTGTGTTGCCAAGTTTAGACATTTACAGACGCAAACACAGGCCTCTGCAACACAATGCTGGCCTCACTGTGCACAAGGCAGGTCTATGTCTGGGGGTGGATTTATCCAGGTGCGTTTCTGACCTACTTCCTTCCGCTCTTCAGCTGGGAAACCCATGAGCAAGATTGCTCAGGCAGAGCAGCGAGCTTCCAGCAGGAGCTAAACTCTGTTATCCACCAGCAGAACTGCTCTGAACACGATTTCCCCTGGTTCCCATCCCCCACCTTGCTGCACAGATGCCATGTTACTGCACTCTTTTCCTCTTCATAACCTTGTAGCAGTGATCAGATTTCTCTTGCACAATATTCTTCAAATTCTCCCCCCAAAGCCTGTTAAAACTGCAAATTAAAAAAAAAACCCAACTGCCAGCAATTCAGCGCTTTCCAAAACACCAGTGAACCTCCAAGGTCGGGCGACAGACAGCGATAGCAGATCCTGAGATTAAGAATCTGTCTTCTGACCTTGTTACTAATGCACAGCCACACTTGCCACCACAGCAGTTTCCATTAACACCGGCATTCTCTGCTTTTCTAACAGAAGACGTGGCTAAAGATATGTATGGTCTGGAAGAACAGGGATGGAGGGACTTAGCCAGCAAAAGCAAACCTTCGGGCAAGGCAAGGTTGAGAAGCATTTTATGGTAGCTAGAAGCACCACTAAACTTGCATGTGAGACAAAATTGTTCCAAGGCAGCAACAACTGTCAGAACAAAAATACTCCAAGAAACACAGCACACAATGGCTGTGCCTTGGTCTCGTGCTGGCAAATAAGAAAGGGAACTTAACCCACAACTGCCCCTAGCAGAAACCATTACAGGAACCCCAAGTGTTCATGTTTTTGTGTATTTCTGCACTCAAAGATGGGGCCAGTCTGTCTGACCTGCAGATAGAGAGAAGCAGTCATCAGCATTCTCGCCTTTCAGAGGTAGAGAAAACAACCCCCAAGTCTTGATGCCTGGCGCAGCAGAGAGTTGCATTTCCTCAGGGAGAAGGCCACTGGAGCCTGCCCACCACTCAGCAGGACTGACCATTGCCTTCAGACAAAGCTGGGTGCCCAAGACAAGTGCTCCATGAGCCACAAAGGCAGCAGCAGGTTCACCAGAGTGGCACCCAATTATCTCTTGCCAACTGAGCAGGCTGGGAACCAGAGCTGGCCAGATGGACACCAAGGTGGACAGGCTGCGCTCACACCACCACAGCCCAGCACCTCTGCCTGGGAGCCCTGCACCAGAGGCACCACCTCAGCCCCAGACTCCCAGCCAGCACAAGAGCCTTCCCACTCCTTCTTCCTCCCCAGACCCACGAGGTGCCCCCAGCAACTGTGCAGCACTGAAACACAAGGAGGATTTTTCCACCTCCTTCCCTCCTTCAGCAATCGGCTTGTGCCCTGAGAAGTGGGGATTACTCAGCGTAACTTTTTAACCCAGTTGCTGGCACTGCAGGCGCGATGCCTACTTTAAAATCTGGTGTGTGGAGGGGGAGGAGGAGGCTTTCAGCGCTGCCCTCCCTGCTCTTGAACCGTGTCCAGCCTGCTCCAGCACCAAACGGTGGTGAACTTTGATTTGGGTGACAAACTTCAAAAATCCACCTCGCCACCATAAAACAAGCGAGGGAGGAAGCAGCGGGTCACTCGCTCATGGGATCAAAGCACCTCAGGATGAAGGCCATACACACACTGTGCCGCTTCCACCCCTTATTCTTGTACACGTAGGACCCAAGTAAAAGGCTGAGCCTGAGATGAGCGCTCAGGACTGCAGCCTTTGGAGATAACTCACCACACTCAGCAAACCCCAGAGCAGGGGCAGCCTGGCAGGGTCTGAGTCCAGAGCCCTAGAGCTCCGGGGAGACCTCGGAGTGGCCTTCCAGTACCTGAAGGGGGCCTACAGGAAAGCTGGGGAGGGACTTTCTACAAGGGCAAGTAGTGATAGGAAAAGGGGCAACAGCTTTAAATTCGAAGGGGGGAAGATTTAAATTAGGCATTAGGAAGAAATTCTTCACAATGAGGGTGGAGAGGCCCTGGCACAGTGAAGTTGTGGTTGCCCCAACCCTGGAGGTGTTCAAGGCCAGGTTGGATGGGGTCTTGAGCAGCCTGATCCAGTGGGAGGTGTCCCTGCCCATGGCAGGGGGTTGGAACTGGATAGGCTTTGAGGTCCCTTCCAACCCAAACCATTCTATGACATGAAGCTGCACCTCAACCCCACCCAGGCTCCGATTCAAAGCTTGGGTAGACTGCAAATAACCAGTTAAACCATGTAATTTTCAGTTCAGACCTCACAGGACCCATCTGTCCTTCCCAGGAAAACCCAAGTCCTTGCTGTTGAGCGTTTCCCCTCGTCATAAGGGCTCTCATATCCCAAACTTCCAGGGTGACGTCCCTAACGCGGGGCCAGGATCGTTCCCAGCACCACCGGCCCCGGGCCCGGCCCGGGCAGTGCAGGGCCCCGGCGCGGCCGCTCCCCCCCTCGGCCGCGCGGAGCTGCGGCGCCGTGAAGGTGACCTTCACCGGGGCCCGGGGCTGCCTGCTGCACCGGGACGGGACCAGCCCCGCGGCCTCCTTCCCCCGGGACCCGGTTCGGCCACACCGGGACGGGCCCCGCCGCCTCCCCCCGCGCCGGCTCCCGGCGAGGAGGCGGCCCGGGCTGCAGGAGCCTCCGCCAGTCGCCGGGCGGGCCCGGGCCCGGCTGCGCCGCGGGGAACGGGGACCCCTCGCGACTCGGGGAAGAGAAGATAGGACTCGGCCCCGATCCGGCCGGGCGTCCCCGGCGGGACGAACGGCACGAGTTGGCACAAGCGACCCGGCTCCCCGCGACTGCCCCGGTGGAACCCCGGCGAGGGGGCGGCGGGCCTGCACCCCCGAGGCCGGGATTTGCACTCCGGCCCCGCCAGGCCCGATACCCCGGTCCCTGAAGAACCCACACCTGGTAATTCGGCCCAGTCAGGGCCCGCACCCCGGTAATTCGACCCGGCCAGGTTCTTCCAGGTCCGGTATCCCGACCCCGTACCCCGATACCACTGCACTGCGACCCCCCAAGGGTCCGTACCCCGGCCCCATAAGGCCCCGTACCCCGGTAATTCGGCTCCCTCAGGCCCTGTACCCCCGTACCCCGCTCACGCCAGGCTCCGTACCCCAACGCCCCGGCCCCGCTAGGCTCCGTACCCCAATGCCCCAGTCCAGCCAGGGCCCGCACTCCGCTAATTCCACTCCTCCAGGCTCTGCCAAACCCCCGTACTCCGGTAACCCGACCTCGCATCCCGGCACCGCCAGGCTCTGCCAGGCCCGGTACCACGGTATCCCGGCCCCATCAGGCCCCGTACCCCGGTAATTCGGACCCTCCAGGCTCCGCCAGGCCCGGTACCCCGGTGCCGCGGCCCCGGCCCCCGGTGCCCCAGTCCCTACAGGCCTGGCACCCCCGTACCCCGGCCTCATCAGGCCCCGTACCCCGGTGCCCCGGCCCCCGGTCCCGGTGCCCCCTTACCGGGGCGCTGCTGTGCGTCCGCCGGCCTCCTGCCGCGGGGTCCCGGCTCCTGCTGCTCGCCGCCCTGCGCCGCAGCCGGCACGGCAGCCGGCGGCATCTCGTCCGCTTTGATGACCATGGGCCGCGCCGAGCCCCGCGCCCGCCCGCCCGCCGCGAAGGACAGCGCCGCTCCGGCCCCACGTGGTGCCGCGACCCCGCGCGCCGCTACGGCGGCCGCCAGCGGCCAAACCTGCGCGCCGCCCGCAGCGCCTTAAAGGGGCCGCGCACACCAGCCTCAGGCCCGGCTCGGGGAGCCCGGGGAAGGTCACACCGGCTCCCGAAGGCCGCAAGGTCGTCGGCACCGCGGGTCCTGTTCTGCAGGGGCACGGGCGCTTCTGCTCCCGCCGGGCTTGCGGACCCTGCAGCCTCGGGTGGGCTTCGCTGTGCTGGGGGAAGGGGTGACAGAGGGCAGCAGCCACCAAAGCCAGGCATCACCCCGAGGGACAGGAGGGGTTAGGAGGGAGATGTGCGTTGCGGGGGCTGCCCGCACCCCCAGCAGAGCCAGGAAAGGGCCGCGAACCCCAGATCTGAAATGGGGGGACAGGAGGGGCTGCGGGGCTAAGGGGGAGCTGTGCACTGCCCAGGCTGTGCACCCCAGCTCTGGGATGGAGGGACAGAGGGGACTGCAGGGGTAGGAGGGGGCAAGCAATGCAGGGGCTGCCCGCACCTCCAGCAGAGCCAAGACAGGGCTTTGCACCCCAGCTCTGGCATGGAGGGGTAGGAGCGGTTGCGGGGTGAACCGCAGCGTGTGGGGACTGCCTGTACCCCCAGCAGAGCCAGGATGGGGCTGTGCACCCCAGCTTTGGGACAGAGGGACGGGAGGGCTGCAGAGTGAACACAGCCATCGTATGCAGAGGGGTGCGTGGGGGTTGCCTGCACCCCAGCAGAGCCAGGACAGGGCTCTGGGGTAAAGGGACAGGGCTGCACCCACTGCCCAACACCCCAGGGACACAGGCTGCCACCAGCCCCATGGCTGCAAGAGTCTGTGTTCTGAGGCGGTGGTCACTCCTGGGACAGAGGCACAGTGTCCCTGTGGCCAGAGGCCTTGGGTGCTGGGGCAGAATGGGGCAACCCTCTGCAGGTTTCAGTCACTTTATTAAGAAAAAGGCATATTTCAACGGCTCCTGAAGTCCAGTGCCACACTCGAGCCTCTGGGCATTAACACATTCTGAAAAGCATTTGGTTAAAAAGCAAAGTCGACCTTAACATCGCCTTGGTGAACAGTGGTGTCAGGGAGTAAAATGAACATTCAAAGAAAGCAGAGCAGTGTCCGACCTTTGGCATCTGTCCTGCTGCAATTGCTCTCCCCAGCACCAGGCACAGGCTTTTATTGTTCTCAGCTCAGCCTTGCAAAATCAGCGCAGAACATTTTTACTCCAGTGAAACTGCAGCTGCTTGGGGTCTGGGGGAGCTATACCCAGGGGTGCTTCCCTTCCTGGCCCCTGAGCACAGCTTTAGCCAGGCAGAGGTGGTGTCCCACACAAGGGAGGCCTGTGACACACTTGGCAAGGACGGAGGGGACAACGACCTTCTGCCTGACCTTGAAACGCCCATGCAATCACACGTGGTGCTTGTCCCTGCAAGGCCGCAGCTCAGCACCTTACCCGTGTCCCTGGGGCAAAAAGGGTCTGTTTTTTCAAAACAAAGATTTGAGGGCTTCCCATGGCCTGATAGTTTGATATATCACTATAACTGCAATGTCAGAAAAGGTGATCTTTTTTTTGGAAGCCTCGAGATCAGTGAAAACAATTGGAAAGAGGCAGGAGGCATCCCCACACCCCATGGAGGACCCAGTGCCACTTGGGTTTGTGCTGGATGCACTTCTCACACCAGCGGCTTCACCACCTGCTTCCTGCCAGAAGGAGTGAGGGGAGGGAGAGTGAAAGAAAGGGATCCAAAGATGGGCTATGAAGATGGTCTGAGGGCTGGAGCCCCTCTGCTATGAGGACCAGCTATGAGGACCAGAAGAGAAGGCTCTGGGAGGACCTCATAGCAGCCTTCCAGTGCCTGAAGGGGCTACAGGAAAGCTGGGGAGGGACTATTTACAAAAGCTTGTAGTGATAGGACAAGAGGGAATGGCTTTAAACTGGAAGGGGGAAGATTTAGATTAGACATTAGGAAGAAATTCTTGACATTAAGTGTGGTGGGACACTCAAACAGGTTGCCCAGGGAGGCTGTGGATGTGTTCAAGGCCAGATTGGATGGGGTCTTGAGCAACCTGGTCTAGTAGGAGGTGTCCCTGCCCATGGCAGGGGAGTTGGAACTGGAGGATCTTTAAGGTCCCTTCCAAACCAAACCATTCTATGATTCTATGATCCGATGTGGTGGCAGTGCTGAGTGTCATGCTGCGTGCCCCTCTGCCCACAGGTGCCTGCCATTTTTGGGGCAGGGAGCTGGGACAGCAGCAGCACTGCAGGGCCAGCCCCCAGGCAAAGAGGAGACAGGCAGAAATCTGGCCTTGGGAGCAAAGGGCAGCTTTAACCAGCGAGGAGATACGGCACTTCAATCCGTGCTTTTACAAGCTGTGTTGTCTGGCGGGATCCTACGCGGCTGCTCATTGATCCCAGGTTCGTCTCGCTCACCCAGCCCCAGCACACTGGCATTCCTGATCTTATTCAGAGTGAGGCAACCTACGGATATAAGGGAGTTTTCTTTCCCCTCCTGTCACATTCCCTGCAGGACTTGGCAGCCAGGCACCGACAGTGCAAGAGGGTGACAAGAACAGACGTGCACCGAGGCGGTTGCAGCGTCACTGCAGCAAGACTGGCTCTTCGGGGCTGCTGGGAAGTGAGGGCTGGTGTTCCCAGAGAAGGGCAGGACACTGCAGATTCACTGACGCAGCAGGAGCCAGTGCACAAGGCGGCACATGAGAACCCCAAAATGTTCTCCTAGGTCCTCAAAATGAAAATCCATCTGCATGCTGCTGATGGGCCTTTCTGGCAGGAGACCTGGCCGGGCAGTGCTGCGGTGTTGCCACTCCTCTCTGTCCTGGGAGCTTATTTTGGGGGTGCTGTACAGAGCAGAGCAAGCCCTGACCACTGCTGACTCCTGCTCTGCAGCCACTTCAGGGAGGACATTGCTTCCGGTGTTGCTGTCAGCTTTCCTGAGTGTCCAGGAGAGACCACCCCTCAGCCCCCCACGGTGCAACACCCATCAGCTGTGCCCTGCACCCAGCTTCACTTGCAGTAAGGCAATTTATGGAAAGCCTTCGCTCTGCCTCAGGCAAAGCTTCCCCCCAGCAGCTGGATGAGACCCCATGGTGGACAGGTCTCTGCAGTCCTGTGCAACATCTAAGTGCTCCTGGCTGCATCCTTCCCAACCCTTGCTGTAATACTGCCACTGCAAGAGCCTGAATAAGGCAGTCACAAAAACCTCCTTAGGTTAGCCTCAGCAAAACATTCAGAAAATATGGCTTTATAATTAACAGGGGCAGAGAGAGAACTTCCCAACTGGTCTGCCCAGGGTTAAAATAAATCCAAGAGAGCGTGTGCCAAGTCTCCAAGACTGACTCTGGCTCTGCCGGTGGCTCCATCACGGGTGCAGCTGCAGTGAGTGGAGTGGGTGCATCTCCTCCCCACCCACTTCTCTCCTTGTGCCTGCTGCAAAGTTGCACAACTCTTCTCAGAGGGCATTAGGAAAAATACTAATAGTAATAATAATGAAAAGAGAGATTAGCAAACCAAACACATCAAACCCACGGGCCTTCGCAGAGCTGCAAACAAAAGGGCAGGGCAGAGAAGCGCCCGGCTGTTAGTCTGTACGCAGAAAGCTCTCAGCAGGTTGCATTTTATGCACATAAGATATTGTTTAACAACCGAGCGTTATTGCTATGCATCCATATCCAGTCTAATCATTAAGCTTTACGAGTCGACATTAAACATTGCTTGTTCCATACAAAGCACATGGGCAGCAGCGGTTGCACTCCTCGGTCTATGCGCAGATTGAAGTTGTGTGGTGCAGCCTTTGGGCTCCCGGGGAGTCTGGCAGCACTGCCTAAGTGCACCTGCAGATCTGTAGATCCCTGTTACACCTTACAGGCTCAGGGCTCATTTACAGTCCGAGACCAGGGGGTCTGTAAGAGCCTACCACCCCAGGAGAGGAGAGCAGGCACTGCCTGGGCTCCCGCTGCTCCCTAGGGCTAACAGCAGCCTACTCATTAAAAAATAGGAATGCTGTCTTTGTTCTTTTTTTTTTTTTGATCATTTCGATCTCTTTGATCATTTTATATAAATACAAAGATTAAAATAATTTATCTCAACATCATTTCTATTACAATCATACAGTGTTTTCCCTTCAAAACAAGTGTGTATATGTGTGTATATATATATCTATAAGTGTATATATAATATCTCTAGAGCTTCCCTCCCCCCCCCCCCCCAAGAAAAGCAGCAGTGACTGAAGCAGGTACAGCACACAGGAGCTGATCCTTCCCGCTCAGAGGCAAGGGTGCTCAGGGAAAAGTGCAGGGATCACCCTGACAACTCATTTCCAAGCACATTACATTGGCATGAAGTGGGAAAAGAGGGTGCTCCCTGTCCATCCTTTTGGGAAACGTCCACTCCTTGCTCTAGGCAGCTCTGCCTGCACTTCCAAGGGCTTCTGGGCTTAGGGCTTGCCCAGCTGCCCACAAGCCTCAGGGAGCACCAGGAGGAGGGAGAAGCAAAGGAGGGGACTGGAAATGAGATCAACTCCTTGAGCAAGCTGCTAATTAGTGGTGAAGAGGAACGGATCCTGCAGCTCAGACAGGGTTGCTTCATTTACATACTAGGCACTAAAAATTATGATTGCTAGGAAGGTATTTACACAGAAGAAGGATCATACCTCTCCCTCCCCTTTTCAATGCTCAGGTCAGTCATGAACACCATGATCTTATCAAGGATTTTACAATAAAAATGCAACATACTCTATCAGGATTGTCTAGGAAGGAGAGGGGAAAGCAGCTGTGCACACCACAGCTAACAGCCAAACAGCGCAGAGACACATATCACCCTCTTTCATGTTAAAAGAGAATAGAGATGAATCCTCAGCAGAACCTCTCTGAACCTGAGAGAAACAGCAATTTCAAAGCCCGAATGGCGTCCACCTCCGTGACACCACCAGGAACTGGTTGGCCACGTTGCTGCAGCCCCGGGCACTGTTGGTGCCATGCAGCATGAACCCTTGTTCCATGGGGGTGGGCAACAGCAGGGCCTTCAGCACCCCCTGCTCACCCTAGAGCCTGCCTTACATCCCTTTGCAATGGGGAACAGGCAGGAAGGAAGCATCCTGCAGCCTTCCTGAGAGCCAGACTTGGGGCTTTTTTTCCTTGTGCAAGTGTACCCAGATGCTCACACCCCAGCTGGGCACTACCAGTGCACCCCATCCTGCCCCTGCACTTCACTTGCCCTGGGAAGGCAGTTTGAACACATGATAGTTTGCAGCCAGGGTATGTGAGTGCCTTGTCTGGGCTCTTTGCAGCCTTCTGTGGGGGGTGATATTCAGGGAGGGCAGGGGGGAGCCAGTGGGGACTCTGTAGGCTCTGCATTCCCAAGGCAGAGGTGGGATGTGTTGGGGGTTGCAAAAATTTCCCTTTAGGGCCTTGCCTTTGCCCCCAGGAGCTGCACACCTCTGCAAGGGCTTCAGCCAGAGTGATCACTCCCTGGGCCCCTGCTGGGGGAACCTGCCCAGGTGAGGCTTTGCTGGGCTTCTCCCCAAACTCAGATGCATTACAGACCATGGCAGAAGTGATGAGTGGGGTGTCCCAGCTCTCAGAGGTGCCCCAGGGGAGCAGGAGGGCTTTGGAGCCTGATGATTTCAAGGAATAGTTTCACATCACAGCCAAAGAATAGCTATAAAAGCTGCTAATTTCTGTCCTGCTAGTGCAGCTCATGTGCCCTGGGGGGTTGTTTTTGACAAAGAGCTGGCCTAGGGACCGTTGCTGACAATCTCGTAAAAGTATTTTAATATAGTATATAAATATTGAACTACAAAAATAGACACCTCTGACTGCATGGGCAACACTGCAGGTGGACTCAGGCAGGCTAAGCCCAACTGGTCTACAGGGGTGATGTTTTTGAAGAGGTTTCAAACTCAATTGGAAGGAAATGGGGTCTGATCATAGCTCATGGCTTCCTCCTGCCCACACCAGCCCTGGACGTAGTGGGGGTCCCACAGGAGGCTGCTGCCCACTCAGCTGGGCAGGGCACTGGCTGTGGGTAGTGTCCAGAGCTCTGAGCTGGGCATCCCCTCCCTAGAACACCAGCACAGCCAGGCCAGACAAGGGCTGGCAGCCAAACCACAAGGATGAAACCTGCTCCTTGGTATTGCCTGGAGCAGCGCAGGTCCCAAGCAGTGAGGCCTTTGCCCTGCCTGGCTGCAGGAGACCTCCTCTCCTCTCCCTGTTTCTGCTGTTTCAAAATATCCAGGGAATGGATGGGTTTGGTTTGGAGAGTGGGCAAAGCTGCCTTGGCAGGATGAAGGCTGCATGCTGCATGGTCAGTGTTCTGAGGGGCAGTGGGGGAGGACTTGAGGGCTGCTCAGTTGACTGCGAGAACCCCAGACTTGGCTGGAGATGTGACCAAGAACCAAAATGCTGGTGCTGAGATGAGTCCTGCCCAGAGCAAGGCTGTGGTGGGTGATGAGCCATGCAGGGTTGGCCCTCGTGGTCATGGCCAGCCACCTTGTTTGAGTCCTGTGTGTAACTGTAATGGGGAGAAATCCATGTTAGAGACAGCCAACGCACTGCGCAGGGGAGAGAGGGCCTTGGACACGGCTTCACCATCCCTGCGGAGGGAGGATCCCTCCTGCACCCGTGGGACCGACTGTCATTCAGCTACCTGCATCCTGGACACGTTTCTGGTGACATCTGGGGCTCCCCAGCCCAGCCCTGGTGCTGGTGATGCCCAGGGATGGAGAACTGGCTGAGCTCATCCTGCTGTGCCAAGCCATGTGCCGTGCATCCTTTCACCTGCAGCTCCACCCCCAGCCAGGGAAAACACAGCCGGCATCCGCTTCAAAGGGCAGCAGCAGCAGGAAAACCTTCTCATCGCAGAAATGTTGATTTTTCTTTCTTTTTCTCTCTTTCTTTCTTTCCTGGGAAGCCCTGGACAGACACTCAGCCATTTCCCCTCCGTCCTGGGTTGTGCTGCCGGCGGCACCCCTGGCTCAGACCCCTGGGGCAAAGGGCATCCTTCCTGGCTGCCTGTGGGTAGGAGGTGCAAGCAGGGCATCCGCTTTCCACTGCCCCTTCCCCTGTGAGGGGACGGGGGAAAGCAACCCAGGGCACACCAGGGTCAGGCCTTCCCGGCCGGTTGGGCCATGTGTCCCCTTGTCACCTACTCCCGTGGTCGGGGGGCACCGCGGGGGCCAGACCCCTGCTTCTTGCTGGGCTCGCCCTTGGCTGACCTGGCCCTGACCACTGGCTCCTGTGGGGGTTGCCGGGGTGGCCTCTGTGCCCGGGGGACTGTGGCATTGCCGGTTGTGCCGTGGGCTTGGGCCGGAGGCTCTGGTGCTGGGGTGTGTGGTCGCGCCGTGTAGAGGAAGAGAGCTGGGTCGGGCATGGCATCGTGCTCCTCCTGCATGGGGTCCCTTGGGTGGGCACCGTCCCCGGGTGGGCGCCGGGGGTGCACCCTGTGGCCGCGACGCCGGGGTCTGCTTTCAGCTGGGGGGACAGTGAGAGGCTGCTCAGATGGTGGTCGCCCACCTGCCCGGGGTCCCGGCAGGCGCTGGGCCGTGGCATGCAGCTGCAGGGAGAGGTAGGCGGCCGCCTCCGTCTGCTTCTGCAGCTCGGTGTCGAGGATGGTGACGCGGTGGCTCCGCCGCTTCAGCTCCTCCAGGAACCGGCGCTCCTTGTTGCGGAGGCTGGACCGCAGCGCGGCCACCAACGTCTCCTTGTGCCTCAGCTCCTTGCGCAGCTCCAGGTTGTCCTTCTCCTTCTCCTGCAGCTGGGCCTCCATCGCCCGGCACTTCTCCTCCAGCTCCCGGTCCAGGACATCTGTGGGGACAAAGCACAGAAGGGAGACAGGACAGGCAATGAGAATCACAGGGTCACAGAATGTCCTGAGTTGGAAGGGACCCGCAAGGATCATGCAGTCCAACTCCTGTCCCTGCACAGGACAACCTCAACCTTCCCACCGTGTGTCTGAGGGCGTTGTCCGAACGCTTCTGGAATATTGCCAGGCTTGGTGCCATGACTGCTTCCCTGGGGAGATGTTTCAGTGCTCCACCACCCTCTGAGTGAAGAACCTTTTCCTAATATCCAGCCTCTCCTGGCACATCTTCCTGTCATTCCCTCGAGTCTTATTATTGGTTACCAGAAAGAAGGGCTCAGCCAGGCATGACAGCCTCAGCCCACCACCCCTGGCAGATCCCTGATGTGGCTGTGAGGGCAAATGGATGCAATTACCAGCCATTCCATGGTGTTGGAATGTCCCCACAGTGCCATCAAGGCTGCTCGGGCACTTTTGGGAGCAAGGGCTCCAAAACTCCCTGTGAACTGCCCAAGTGCAGCTCCCAGCCAAGGCAGGCATTCTTTCCCCACACACTGCAGGCGCAGGAACCCCCAGTGCGATGTGTAACACCCAAATGGGGGTGAAAGCAAAGGTAATTTCATCAGAGGATGCTGTTGCCATGGAACCTGCCACCTCTGCCTCACTGCTGCAGTTTTAAAATTTCCATGGGTAACTAGTTTTTCACCCTAAAAGTGACTTGGAGTGTATGCAGAGGGCATACGGTAGCATGTAGGCTGGGGGAGAAAAGGAAAGAAGTGGTGGCAGTGAAACCATCAGCACAATTTAGGAGAGGTCATTGACCTCAAGTCCTAAAACTCCACAATCTGATTAGGGAGGATGGAGATGCTAATCCACGATTATGGTGAAGCTGGGCTGTGCTCAGCAGGGAAGAAACCCTCAACCCTGGTGGGAGGAGTAAGCTCAGGGGGAGCTCATCCTAGGGGGCAGGATGGCCAGGAGCCAGCCCTCCCGGGCTCTTGTGTGCTCTGTCACCTCTGGTTTCTAACGCCTGACTTGTTCATCTTTCCGTTCCTGCCAGCAGCCAACTACCAGTGATGGGGTGCAGACAGGACTTGTTAAAATAGGTGCTGCATAGAGCAGCAGGTTTCCCAAGCTCCCACTGCCCTCCCTGCCCTTCCCACACCTCGGCAGATGACAGATACCCTCCCTGCCCTGGCCTTCTGAGCCACACCGCAGTCACTCAAAAAAATGTGACTTTACACTTCTCACTGCTGCTGCACACCCTGCACCACTCTGGCCAGCCTGTGTGGGCTCCCTTTCACCTGCCTGAGGGAGGAGAACACCTGCCTGCCATCCATCCATCCATCCATCCATCCATCCATCCATCCATCCATCCATCCATTCCACTCGCAATGGTGGCATCAAGAAACTGCATTGAGTAAACACCTGTAGAGCAGTTTGGATAACAAAACTTTGCATTTCCCCAATCCCTTCTGCCTCATGACCTTGAAAGGTTGGAGGAGCTGAGGGGTGGAGGGGAAGCATTGCAGAGACTGATTTCATGGTGACTCTCTCCTTCAGGCATGCTTTGATCCACTGTGGAAACACACTGAAGGTGTCACTGTAGCAGGGCATCCAGGTCCTGCCCCATGGCTATGCTCCCTGTGCAGTGGAGAAAGTGTCCCCATGCCCCAAAGGAGAAGGGCTGGCTTGAGCACCTGCCCTGGTACTGTAGGCTGGTACAGTCAGGAGCCCTGTGTGTTGGGGAGCTCCTGGGGGCATTTGGTCCTCCACGGGTGCCGGCTGCGAAACTGTTTTGGAGGTGCGGCATTGGGAAGGATGCTCTGAAATGTGGAGGAGGAGATTGGAGCATGGCTGGCAGCCAGATTTCACCTCCTCTCTTCATGTCTGTGTCCTCTAGGCAGGGAGAGCAGGGGGCAGTAGCTCAGAGTGCTCTTGTCCTCTTCCAAAAAAGCATTATCATCCCTGAAAGGAAAGGCATGCTGCTCGTGCAGGGCTCCCTGGGGACCCCGGGGAGCTGGCTCAGGCACAGACTTCCACGTGTAGCTCCTGCGAGTTTGTGATGGGCTGCATGCCCTGTGCTCAGCCCTGGGAGGAGTTTGGGGGAGAGGAGCTGCCTGGGGAGGTGATGTGTCCTGCCCGGGGCTGCAAAGTGGCAGCTGGAGCAGCCAACACGGGGGATCACACTCTTGATGTGAAGGGGCTGAGCTCAGTGGGCAGTGAGAGAGCTGGGCTGTGCAGCCATGCCATGAGCCCAGCACAGGGGCACAGGGGCTGGACCACCCTGAGTGGCCTGATCCTGCCCTTGGCATCCCTGGCTTCAAGCTCCTGGGGCCTGCCCTTGCTGGGGCACAGGGTGGAGAACAAACACTCCCTGTCAAGGCTGGCACCCGTCTGCACTCACCCCTTCCTGCCCAGGCCTGCTCCATTGTCTGCAATAATCTCTGCTTTTTATGATATGATTTGCAACTGCCTTATAGACTTAGTCTTCTGCAGAGGAAAAATGCTTTATAATGAGATCTTAAGGGAGGCAGTTGCATGCAGTAATTATCACATGAGTGACATTTGAAGAGCAATCATTTGATGGCATCTCAAATTAGGTGGTAGCCCCATAAATGTGGCAAATGTGATCCTGCTCTTCGTAAGGTGTTAAAAGGATGGACAGAGACTTGTGGGTGGGATTTGGTGTAAATGATGGTCTATGATACACAGGTGGTACTCAGAGGGCTGGACGTGGAGCCCCACCCATGCAGGGAAGGGATCCCGGGCTCGGTGGGGGCCGCGAGCTGGGAATGGGGATCTGCTGGGAGCTGTGATGGACTGTGAGGGGCTGGGTGTGCCTTGATCACTGGGCATCCCTCTCCTCGGGACAGTGCCAGGGTTGGGAGCTCCACATTCACATGCCATGGCACTGAGCAATGGGAGAACCCCGACAGCCCCAGTGACAGCAGCTCCACACCTGCCCTGGCACCACTAACTCTGGTTCTGAGGGTGAAGGGCAGGGTGGGACTCAGCACCAGGGGTCCTGCCCAGGCAGTGCCAGGGATGAGTCTCAGCTTCATCCCTGGGACAGAGGAGGAAGAGGAGAAGGGTTGCTCACAGAGCACCCTCTACCATCTGCAGGTTCCCAGGTACTGCCCCTGCCTGACTTGGGTGCTGTTGAGGTCAGGGATGTGTCACCTAGAGCTGTGCAGTGGCATTTACTGACCCCTGGGAGCAGCGTGGTGAGGGTGGCCTCATCCTACAGCACCTCAGGACACGGCACACCCTAGGGACACTGTCACACATCTCCTCCCTACCAGGCTGTGGATGGAGCAGGACCATGGCTCCAGGCAGATGGGCAGTGGGAGCCTTGGGCACTGGAAATGTGCTAGTGGGGGCCCTGGAGGGGAAGATAAACTGAGCACATCCTTTGGGGGAATGCTAAGCTCCTGCCTGTGGGCCTCGCTGGCCAGAGTCCACTGCTCAGAGAGTTGCCCAACGATCCTGCTTGGGTGTCAGCCTGGCTGGACTCTGTGCTGAGGGTCAGGGCTGTGTGTATGTGTTTGCCTGGGAGTTGTAGTGAGTGGCTGTATTTGCCTCCAGATGAGGGGCTACAGCAGAGGGATGTTGGAGGAGGGGAGCAGTGCCCAGCTGCAGGCTGGCAGCAGGATGCTGTGCCCAAGGCATCCTTGCTCCACTGGTGTGTCTGTGTGCAGCCAGGCATGGCCACCTGCCCACCTGGGCACTTGGTGCAGGCAAGGAGCCAAAATCAGGGTGAGCTCAGCACCACTTTCATTTGAAAACTTGCCCTCAGCCATCAGGTCGCAGGGCCGGCCTGCTGTTTGCCAGCACTGAGAGATGCCAGAGCTGTGCCATGCTGCTCTGGCAGGAGATGTCGTGCTTGTGGTGCAGCCTTGGGACGGGGGAATTACCATCAGGTTTCCAGTTACCCTCAGTCCTACCTGCCTGTCCCAGGCGGATGAGGCTGCCTTTGGGCTGGAGAAGAGCTTTGCCAGGGTCCCATATTCAGCTGCCCCAGGAGGGGCTGCAGGACATGGGGCCAGGTGGCCTGAGGGGACAGTGCATTTGTGAAATGCCTTTCGAGCAGCTCTCTCTGTTGCTGGTCCCAGGCCTGGGATGGTGCCTGGAGCTTGCAGATACTTTTCATGCACCAGGACTTTTCTCCCCCTTATTTTGCAATGTGAAAGATTATTTTTTTTTTTGGCAAAACTGACTGGGAGATTTTCTGAATTAGCACCTCACTTGCAATCAGTGTGCAGAGCTGAGGAGAGGCCGATGATGACCTTTTTGGCTTCTCCCTGGGGCAGCAGGTTCACAGGCTTTTGAGTCCCTCTCTGGGAGTCTGTGAGCTGCTCCTGGGAGTCCATGTCACGGCTTCAGCAAAGCCAGCTGCTGGCTTTCACATGCAAAACCTAACCGGGTGCGTGCCCAGGTGTTTAACTCAGCCGCAGCCCTCCCCGCAGCCGGTCTGTCCCCTGCAGACAACTTCCATGTCCCCTCCCTGGGCGGCGCGGATGGGGCCCTCTGGCCACAGGCTCTTTGGGCAGCTCCCCCTCACCCACCCACGCTCCCTCTTATCTCGGGGACAAACCTGTGCTCTTACCTTGTTGGCGGGCTTCCAACTCTTTGATTTCCAGGTCATGGGTGAGCTCTGGAAGAGAAATCAAACAGGAGTGAGAAGGAGCATCCCACCCATCCTGCCTGCTCTCTGTGTCTCCTCTGGCTCCCAGCAGGGCTGCTGGTGCATGGGCAATCACCGTGGCTGCAAGCAGTGCCTCTGCCCAGCCCACGGTGTCATCCTGGACATTGTGGAGCACCAGCCACAGGCTGAGCAAAAACCAGACAATTATGAAAATTTGTATATTATTAAACAGCCCTGGGATCTGGCATCTGCCATGGTGTTTTCCCCTGTGACGTGGCCAAAGCTGTGTCCTGCCCCACGGCGGAGCGGGAGGCTCTATTTCTCTGGTAATGCCTTTTCTTTTTCTAAGAGAGTTGCTGAACCATTTTTGATGCTTTAAATCAGAACAAAGAGCAGAGCAACAGACTGAAAATAGACCAAAGTGTAAGCTGCCGCCCCAAGTATTTCATAATTTCCTGCTTCTAGGCTAATCTCTGCCTCTGCACGTGACGCAAGTGGGATGGCCTCATCCGTACTTGATGTGCCCGCAGAAGGATGCTGCCCTGCTCTGGGGGCAATGTGTACCTTCAAAATCCCCTCAGCCTGGGCCCTGCAGGTGTCTCCCCAGGTAGAGCAGACCTGCTGTTTCCAGGACGTGTTTCCAGCCTCCTGGGGGCAGCTCCTTAGGTCTGCTGCACACAGATTCCCACCGCAGGACATGGGATGCAGACATTGGGCACTGCAAAGTGTCCCTGCAACTGTCTCATTTCCCACTGCCGGGGGCCAAGATAGGCTGGTGGTGCCACAGCTCTGGGCTCCAGGTGTAGGCACTGCAGGCAGAGCTGCCCTGTGCCCATGCTGTGCCCTGGACCAGCAGCAGCAGCAAGGGCAGCTTCCTAGAGGGATGAGCCCATCGCAGGGCTGCAACCCCTGCCTGCCTGCTCAGCCCCACCTGCTCTCTCCCTGCTCTCTGCCTGTTTTCTACCCAGCCCTAGGCTACAAACCCAGCTCACAGAGGACAGCAAGGGAGAGAGCAGGTGGGGACTTTCTGGAGTTCACTTTAACCTGCACACCATGACAGCCAATCTCTTTTGAACCAATTATCACAGCCCACCAAACCACCACCAGCTCTGAGAGGAGGAGGAGAAGGGCAACAGCAGCATGCAGTTGGTTTTGGGCTTTATTTTCCTGAAAATGAGTTCAAATGGTTAATCTTTGCCCTACATTTTTCTTTTAATCTGCTTTCACGTTGACTCTAATCCTCATCACTGCCATCCTTCTGAAACAAGAGCTTGGCTCAGGCTGCTCTGCTGGTCTGTCTTGGAAAACAAATCTGTAGTGAGAAGGCAGAAATAACTGAGAACGTAATGCAGTTTCTGGAAAGCTTTCAGTGCTCCCAATTGCCCCATTGGAAATCAATGGCAACTGTGTTATTTTTCTGAAGCTAAAATAATAAGTTTGGAGTCTCAGATACATTACAAATGAAAAATAAAGCAGTAGCCCATTTCCAAAGAAGACATCACCCTGCTGAGCAAGCGCAGGGCTCCGGGATGATGCATCAGGATGATGTTCCTGCTTCTGCGCCAGAGCCACAGGGGCTGGTGGGAACTGTCCCAGTACAGTCCCCATGAGCCCCCAGGGGCAAATCCAGGAGAGAGCACCCTACAGAGCTCTCGGTTGCTCTGGCATCTGTGGAATGGATCCAGCTGCTCTGCAGTTCTGGATCCCACCTTCCACGCAGCTGGCTCCCAGCAGCTTTCCCACTACGCCCTGGTACCTCTGGGGTGTCTCATGCACAGGCTTCCCTTTGCTGCCTGGAAGGACCTTCCTGGTGCTCTCGTGTAAGAGGGCCCATCAGCACAGCCTTTCTGGTCAGCTTTGCTATCTGCCACACCACCTGCAAGGATTCCCCCCAGACACCGCTCTACCCCCAGCACCAGCCTTCCCTTCATCATTCCCCAAACGCCGCTGAGCAGGCTAATTATTGCCACAAGGCTTGAGCTCATCTTCCAGTAAAAGGAGAAACAGAAGAGTCAGAGGAATCTATTGCTATTTCTGCTGTGTTTATACCTTGCAAATAAAGCGGGAGTGGGAGGGAAGCCAACTCTCCTCTGTAATGCGACGCTCATTTCAATAAATGAATCACAGCACGCAGCTCTCAGCTGCGTTACCTTCCTGCAAAGCCTCCAACCAGGAATGCTCAGCTGCAGGGGTTTGCTGGGGCCAGCTCTGCCCAAAGCAGCTGCCCCCTCCTCCTGCCAGGCTGTGGCCAAGGGCACAAGTCAACTGGGTGGTGGGGGCTCCATCCTGCTTTCAGCTCTTCCTGCTGGCCCAGCAGCAGCCCTTGGTGGCAGAGGCTCCTGGGTCATCAGGTGCAGCCAGAAGAACTGCCTTAGGTCCAGCAGCAGCAAACCTGGCATTTATTTCCTTGAATTATGTTGCTTCTGAACATGGGTGTTTTGCTGCTGGATCCAGGCTGGATCCAAAGGTGCTGGCTTGTTGTGTGTCTACTCCAGGGATTCCCCTGGCTTGGCTCCCTCTCAGATCAGATGCTCCCTCCATGGGTGCAGGCTCTGGCACCTGGAAAATGCCACTGCTGCTGCTGGTGGGTGGAGCTTCTCAGGGCTGAGTGGGTGGCAGTGGAGAAACAGAACTCTGCTGTAAGGTGGGCATTTCCAGTGGGAATGACCGATGGAATGCTGCGAAGATGTAAGGTCTGGAACAACATCTCAAGGGCAGGCAGTGCATCTCCACAGGGCCTCAAAGGGGAAAGGTGTGACTTACCAGCTCCAGTTTCCTCACACAAACAGTCCACCAGAAAATGTTACTCAAAATGTCAGCGAAGTATATCTTAAAACTAATCAGTGGGTTTGCCCCCATTGCTTCTTATGGAATCACACCTCGCAGACAAGGATGTGACTTGTCTGGTCAGACAGTGCTGTCATTTGGCTGCACTGGGAAGAGTAGAGCCAATAATCAACTGTACAACAAGCTCATTTCTGCCCCTTGGGACTCAGACCCACCCCCCCGCCTCATTTAGGCACAAGAACTCTGCTGCTTCATCTATCTGGAGAGGCTGTGGCTGAAGCCATTAAAACAATGAAATACAACAGCAAAACCTTGGAAAGGATGGGGAAAACCAGACAATTCTATCAATGCAGAAGTGTCTTTGTTCACCAGGAATCAGGGAGGATGAGAGGCTGGGAGACAAGGAGTAATTAGCCTCGACTGAATTATTGATGAGCATGACGGCACAACTTGGAGTGAGTTTCAGTGGTGGGCAGGCACTGGGGGAGGTCAGCTGGGGCAGGTCCCTGAGCCCTGCAGTGGGCTCATGGCTGTGCTTCCCAGGGGCTGAAGCTGGGCAGATCCCGACTGCCCACTACAGGGAATGCAGTGAGCAAGCTGCGGCAGGGGAATAGATGTGCTGATGCTGCTGGCGTCAGTGCTCATTCAGCACCACAACGGTAAAGTACAGCTAGGGTGACCAATGTCGGTGCCGGTGCCGGGCTGCTGTGGGCTGGGCCGGCAGGAAGGAAACAGATTTCACCTCTTTGTGTGCAAGAGAATGAAGAGTAATAACATATAAACAAGAAAATCACATTTCCTCCCATTCTGAAATGGATCTCCTATGTCGGCGTTATTGATGGTGTTCAACTCTCTTTCCCTTAGCCCACTGGCACCTGGGAGAAATGATGAACTACTTTCACATTTTAATGATCAAAAATACCTTTGCAGGCACAGAACTCGGGAGGAAAAGGCAGGACCATCTGGCTGGCTAATGCTGTTTTTTTTCCTTTCCTTACACCAGTGAATCCCTCGGGGTAGCGATTGCTGCAGCCAAACTACTGCAAGGTGCAGGTGCACGTGGCTGGGGAGAGTGCTGAGCTACTGGGGATAATCCTTGTTCAGGAGTGTGCCCTGAGCACGGTGTGAAAACAAAGGGAGAGGGTTTTAATGGTGGATTATCAGCACGAAGTCCGGTCTTATCACTGGTCTAGCCAGCTGGTACCCAGAATAAAAATCACTATGGTTCTTCAATATTGCAGCTGGAGGAGGTTGCAGAGGAGCCATTTCAGAGGGTTCAAGCCACACCAGACTTGGTGGCCGTGTAGCATGGTCCAAGGAGGGGCTGGTGGCACTGAGGTGAGAGGTGCAAGTAGGAGGCTGAAGGAGATGGAGAGCCCCTAATCCCACAGTGAGCAGGATTGCCTGCAGCTTGGCACTCTCCTGCTCTGCATCCTGCTGAACACCAGTGTGAGCTCCCATACGGGACCAGCCCCAGGTGGCAGGGTGCCAACAGAGCTTTCCTGCCCAACGTGCTGTGTGGGTATGCAACTCCCACACACTGTGACCACCCCAACACTCACCTGAACAGTGCTTCTGCAAACGGAGGATCTCCAAGTGCAGGTCATGGAGCAGCTCCATCTGCTCCTTCTTCAGGAATGCGATGTGCCGCTGCACGCTCTGGATCTGGTGCTCCAGGGACACAGTCTCCATTGCAACCAAATTGACTGTCCAGGCCTGTGGGGAGCAGAGGTGGCTTATGATCAGACATGCAGCAGCACACTGAGCTTGTAAGTCCTCTCTTTGGAGCCCTTGCGAGGGGCAGAGCCCACCTGGTGCAGGGTGGGTGACAACTCTTGTCTACTCTTTCCATGGGGATGTGGCTGTGGGATAAGCAGCCCTGCTCAGAAGATCCCCAGGGACTTGTCCCCAAGCCATCCCACCGCCCCAGCGCCTCTTGGGGCTCGCTCCCACCCTGCCTGTGCTCGGGCTGGGATGCTCAGAGACTGCAGGAGAAGAAAACGCTACTGCACAGACCCTGGCATCAGAATGGCTTGTTTCTATTTTGAATTTGGCCTTAGGAGATGTTTTATCACCGAGCAGGATTACATCTGGGACAGGATTGCTTCCTGCAGTCCCCAGGTGGGAGTTGCACCAGAGACAATTTCGGCTCTCACTTGACGAGCCACATGTAATGAAGCAGTAACTGCGGCAAGAGATCCAACACGTGAAAAATACAGTATGCTCCATCTAACCCGATCAGTGTTACATGGTGAGGAGAGTCATGTTTTCTTCCAGAAGAAGAAACATCTTTCCTGGTAATTCACCTGGCACACAAGAGCTGCTGTCAGTCCTGTGCCTGGTGGCTCAGCCTGGGTTGGAGATCCATCACCACATGTTAATGTGTTCAGCAAAGCAGAAGCATGAGCTGCCTACCTGTGCTGCTGCACCGTAGAGATAAAAATAATACCCTGAAAGAAACCTTAATCCTGGAAAATACCATTTTGTACTAATATGGACTCTGTCCCTACTCCCTGCACCCAGCCCAGGAGGATGGGAAGGCACAGCAAAGCCTGGTGACGGTGTGCAAGTGTGGTGCCAGTAAACCTGAGGGACAGCATACACTGTCCTGTGCCTGAGAAGCTGCTTTCATTCCCACCATCGTTCATATATGACTTCAGTTTTCTTTCTATAGAAACTTCAAACTAAGCAAGCGCTTTGGCTCACATTTACGGCACCCCCGGGTTGGTGATGTAGTACATGGTAACATAATTCCCTCAACCTAGATTGAATAAAAATGCATTTAAGTTCAATTCCACAGTAAGCAATCTTGGCAGTGCCCCGAGTTCAAAGCTTTGCCAAACACTCTCCGGATTTGTGAAATCCTTAAAGTCAGGTGTCCATATTCCCACTGTTTCATGAAAGAGGGTGTTCTCTGAGGCTCCAGAATAAATGGGTTCAGGTTTCCTGCCGTACCCTGCTGCTTTGGCATTGTCGCATTGTTGGCCCCATCCTGCCCTCGCCAGCTGTGGTTCGTGGCACCTGCATGAGATTTCTCCTCTCATTTAGTTGCAGCCACCATGGGATCTGGGGGGAATGCCAGCCCCTATGCAGAGACAGCTGAGCATCCAGTGTGGGGTGTGCTGGGACGGGGCTGGGTGGGCACCCCAACTTGTGATGTTGGCTGTGCACAGGCAGAGTGATTTAGAGGTAGCTGCAGCACCTAACAGGCACATAAATAGATAGAAATCATAGAAACTATGTTCTCCTGTGGCTGCCCCCTGCTTGAGGGGGTAAAAGTGAGCTTACAAGGGGCTGAGGTGAGTGGCTGGCCTGGCTGGGGCTGGGCTGGCCCTTGGAGGTCTGGCTTGGGACTCACTTCACAGCCTGGGTTTTTTTTTGCCTGCAGAATCCCTGCACAAAGCCTAAAATAAGCTAACGGGAACGGGCTTTGGTGGATATGTGGTGGATTGTCACTGGGGTTTTTCATGTCCCAGAAAGCCATTTCTGGAGGCAAAACAACAAAATGTGGCATTTTAGGATAGTTCTGCTATTCAGGGAATGAAATGCTCCAAACATTCACCCCATTAATCTGTGGGAAAGCATGAAAAGGCTGGTGTGATACACAAAAGCAACAGATACAAAGGTCCTGCTTTTCATTTAAGGTGCTTATTGTGGGAGGTATGATTTATACAAAGCTTCCCTGGGGACCAATGTCATGTAAGTGAAAAGATCCCTGGATCAGCCTGCTTAGTCCTGCGTGGCTGAATGTAAGGAGTGTGTGCTCTGCGTGAGGAAATTGTGGGCATTTCCAAGAACACCAGGAGATTTGCAGTCCCTCAATATTCAGCATTTTAAAATGGCTCTGGGGAAAAAAAATATAGCTCCAGACTTTACTTCCTAATCATTCCTATTCTTTCTGAGTCGACAGTTAATAGTTTTTAGGTCTTGTAAGTCACCTAGCCTTTCTTGATGGTGCCATAATTATCAGGCAAGAGAGCTGGCATTCATTCTTTGTACTGTGAGAACTGACAATGATGGGGATTCGTTAAAGGTGATGGTGGGGGGTAATTTACTTGTGCCAGTGCAACACTTATGGAAGTTATTTGGCATCTGCTGTAGGTTAGGAATACGAATAATACTATGACATATACCATCCTGCCAGCCGCAGCTGAGGGAGGTGTGACAATGTGATGTTCTGGGCTCTGGAGCAGCTTCTGGAAGGGAGATGTGGCACCTCATCTCGGGAAACATCAGAAAGTAGGTTGGACGATGCCCGAGGGATACGTAGTGCTATTTTCAAGCACTTTGTTCCATCTACTTAAAATGTCTTTAATAGAAATGGCCACAAATTTTCCATTGAACTTTCCCTCCTCCCCTTTCTCAATTTATATTGATAAATATCAAGTTGTAAAGCAAGTCAAAGAAAAGAAATTCTGGAATTGAGATCTGTTTGTTGTCTCTGATTCAGAAGACAAAGAAACTGCATGATATCCTCGGGGGAAGTGGTAGTGGGTGGGTGTCTGTTTCCAACGTTGCTACAGGAAATCCTTACTGAGTTTGGATCAGCTTTGCCTGTCCAACATAACTTTCACTGTTTCCCTTGAGAAACAGCTCTCAGCTTGTGGCAGGAACGTCAGGAGCATCGTGTCTGGCGGAGAGCACCTTGTTTTGCTCATGCATGAACCCCCCATCAGCAATAATGACACAGAGGCAGGCGGCAGCAGGAGCTCCTTCACAGGCAAAAGGGGACACTGCTGGTGATGGCTGTGCTGCTGCCTGAGAGCAGAGGTGGGGAGACATCTCCTAGGACTCTTGCGCCCCTTGCAACAGGGGCCCAGGGACTGCAGGTGGTGACCTGAGGCTGCCTATGCTTCACCAGCCCCATGTGCAAAGGGGAGAACATGCCCATTAGACAGCTCTGTGTCACAGGTAATGATGCAAGAGCCAAGAGCTATTAACCACACTGCAATTTAGTCATGAGGTTTCAGTAGCATCTGTAAGCCATTCGAATGTTTCTAAGGCAGCAGATGAACCCTCACCTTGCCAAAGTTGCAGCCACCCATCACCCTAAAGTGTTTCAGAACTGAATTCTGAACAACTGATATCTTCCCTCCTTTGCTTCTGAAGTCAAGTGGAGATTGAGCAGCACTTTGAGCCTTTAGTTTGATGCGTGCCTTTGGTCATTTAATACAGCACAATAACTTGGGAGGTGTCGGGAGTTAATAAGGATTAGCTGCTACTGCTGGCTGACTTAACACTTTACTGGGCTATCACATCTTCCATCTAATAATGCCAAGGCTCCCCACATTGAGGCCTTCAAAGGACCCAGCAGCTGCTGATGATTATGTTTCTATGTGGTGAAGCAAGGTGGGAACCTTCAGCCTGTGTCAGAGCAGGAGCCAAAGCACAGCGATTAAGGCTGTGACTCCCAGCATGCTAAGAAGCACCAGCTTCCCTCACCCCATATTCAAAAGTGTGGCTCAAAAAAGGATTGTTGTACTCCAGTAAGTGGTGATGGGGCTTAAAGTGACCCTGCTCTGATCCCTGCTTTGCTGCTGTAGCTGTCACTTTTCCAGACTAGTTCTAGGTTGCCAAAGCAACTGGTGGAAGCCTTCACGGTGATCACTCTTCTGTGGCTTTGACTAGTTATGAATGAGGTTACACCTCTAGAAAACAATGCCATTCTGAATAAAACCCAAGGGTAAGTGATACTCCCCTTAAGCTTGAAGAATGCTCTGTGCCCTTGTGCAGGGCACAGTTGAATGCACACAGACACAGAGCTGGAAAGGGCAGCAATCACCTGAACAGTGATTTTTGCCCCTATTCAGAGGTGACACCTACAGTCTGAGCTGGCCTTTTCTCCCTGCAGAGCTTTGCTCGAACAGCTGTCTCCAGTTTTGGAGACTGGACAACCAAGCGGCTTTACTCCATCACCAAGAGCTTTCCAGGAACAAATTTCCTTTGTTGACCATGCAAGGTTTTAAGGACCAGACTCCCAGGCCTCTCCTCAAAGTAGTGGGAGAGCCCTCAGGAGGTCTCTCAGCACCAGATCTTTATCTTCAAAAACGCACTTTTAAAATCTCAACCCTCATCTTCAAATTTACTCAGAGAGACTGTGAAAACTGAGCTGGAAAAATGCTGGTTAAGTTAGAGGGGGGTTTCTGGGCTGTTGACCACAAGCAGTTCATGGGAGTACATGTGGGTGCAACCCATGAACATGAACATGGAGGTATATTCACCAGGAATAGATGAGCACACTCTGGAATGTGCCTTGGATAGCTGCTCCCTGCAGAGAAAGCTTCCCTGCCGTGCTCAGCCCACCCCTCGTGCCTGCTCTGCCCCTGCCAGGTCTCTTGGCAGAGTCTCTCCAAGCCTGGGCCATGGGCTGGCACCTGGCCTGGCGCTGGTGTGGGGTGCAGTAGTGCTGGGCTCAACTTTGACTCAAGAAAAAAAATCAGTTCCTGATGATGCATTTGAAAGGCAGATATGGTATTGCATGTACACATACCCCAGCACAGATACCATCACATCAAAATCCAGGCTGTATTCACGTAATCATCTTTTCCCATAAATGGAAAATTAACTGGGAGTCAGAGGGCACAAACAAGGTTTGCCGGAACTGGTCGATAATTCATCCCGCTGTGGTTGCCAGCAACTCCCTCTCCATCGCATTAAAACATACACAGGGATAAACACAGATACATATTAGAAATCCATACTGCTTAGTATTTATGAACTCAAAGAACACAAACACAAACTTTGCAACAATGCCACATAGCAAGTGTGTCTTCAAACGCAAGGAAAATAAGGCAGCAGGAAGCTAGAGAACACACAGAAGGTCACGGAACTAGTGGCAATGCCAGGAATAGAAACTAGAGGTGAAATTCTGGCCTTGGAAAAGTCAGTGGGAAACCTTCCTTGATCTCAGCAGAGGCAGAATTATACTCAGAGTCCTATTTGCGATTGATTTTCTACCAGTATCTATTTAGAGATAAAATCAATAGGAATGTTGGTTACAAATTATTGGGTTTTATCACAATGCTGTAAACACAACTGCCTGACTTACAACCAAAGCTCAAGTTTGTCACTGGGCTGCAGATGCTGAAAGCAAGGCCGCGTTTTCTCCTGCTGGCTCCAGGGGAATTAACTACGGATTCTTCTCTCATCTGCCAGGAGCAGAGCTTGCCCACCATCAATGCCTGGCATCCATCATCATCTTCAGTGGGCAATCCCTGTGGTGCCATTCTGCACTTTGGGAATTTTTGAGCAATTCTTTCTGGTGCCCAGCCGAGCCCTTCTACAGATGCTTAACCCCTCTGCTGCCAGTGCAGGCAGAGAGAGCCTGGATGTACTTGGGATTGCTCTTTAATTCTCACAATTCTCTGAACACAACTGCCTGACTTACAGCCAAAGCTGAAGCTTGTCGTTGGGCTGCAGATGCTGAAAGCAAGGCCGCATTTTCTCCTGCTGTCTCCAGGGAAATTAACTACAGATTCACCTCTCCCTACAGATTCAGCTCTCCTCTGTCTTGGCCCACCATCAACACCATCATCTTAAGTGGGCGATCCCCGTGGTGCCACCTTGCACTCCGGGAATTTTGGAGCTATGTTTTCTGGTCTCCAGCCGAGGACTTGTACAGATGCTTAACTCCTCTGCTGCTGGTGCAGACAAGGAGAGCCTGGATGTACTTGGGATTGCTATCTGCAGCAGTTGCGGGTTACGTACAGGGTGAAGCGACTTTGGAACGGGCAAAAGGAAGGGATGCAGGCAACTTCTGGATGGACAGGATACCCGAGCGCAGGTGACCCTGCCCGCAGCCGGATCCTGCCCGTCACACTCCCACCGCACTCCCGCCGCTGTCCGCGGTGCTGAAGCGCCCAAGCCAAGGAACCGAGGAGCCTGGGGATGCCCTCGGGTCCCCCCCGGTGCCGCCACCACCCCCGCCCCGCCAAGCCCCGGTCCCTTACCTCGGGGGAGCGCCGGGGCCCCGTGGGGCGCCCGCTGGGCGTCATATGGGGCGGCGGCGGGGCCGGGGCCGGGACCGCGCCGGGCTCCCGCGCTGCCCGCGCTGCCTGCGGCGGCCCCGCCTCGCCCGGCCCGGCCCGGCCCCGCCGCCCGCCGCGCCGTAAACAGGCGGCAACGTGACCGGAACTGGGGAGCTCCGCCGGGGCGGGCGGGCGGAGAACCGCGCTGGGGGAACGGGGCACCAGGGGACCGGGAACATCCCCTCCCTCAGCCGAACCGGGGTCCAGGGAGAACGGGAACACTACCCGCTCCAGCCGGGCGGGGACCCACGGCCCCTGGGGGAAGCCGCACCGGGGGGCCAGGGGACTAGGAACATCATCCCCTACAGCCGGACCGGGGTCCACTTCCCGCCGTGGGAGACGTACCGGGATCCCGAGGGACTGGGAACCACCCCCACAGCCGGGCCAGGGTCTGCCATCCCCGGGGGAGCCACACTGGGACCGGGTCTGCTCCCGAGGGAGCCGAGCCGGGGTACATTTAGGAAGAAATTCTTCACGATGAAGGTGGTGAGACACTGACACAGGATGCCCAGGGAAGCTGTGGAAGCTCTCTCCCTGGAAGTGTTCAAGGCCAGGTCGGATGGGGTCTTGAGCAGCCTGGTCTAGTGGGAGGTGTCCCTGCCCATGGCAGGGGGGCTGGAACTGGGTGGTCTTTAAGGTCGCTTCCAGCCCAAACCATTCTATGATTCTATGATTCTATGAGCAGGGTTCCTGGAACACCACACAGGGTATGGTTTGTGGTATCATTTTGTCTTCCCACATCCTTTCCTCCTCTTGGATGTGTCAGTCCTCTGACTGCCTGTGCTACACAAAGTGGTCGAGGCTGTGCTATGGGAAACAGCCCTGCCTTATGTCTGCAGGAGTGCAGGCAGAGAAGAGCATTCTCCAGAAGTACTATGATGGGTTTGTAACTTCCCTGTGCAGTAACAGCCAAAGACTGGATCCTTACCTGATGTAGAGTGGTGTGGTACAGCCTGGCTTGGTGCTGGCTGATAGCTGAGGACAGCTGGGCTTGGGGTTAGGGCTCTTCAATGGAGGGTGAGTTTAATTCACATTAGAAGAGAAACCATTAAATCAGGAGAAAGGTGACCGGTGAGGTCTGAAGGGCTGCACATGCACACACAAGCCTCTGATTTGCAATGAATTATTCAGACATCTCTACTTAAGGCCCCAGCTGGGGACTTCCTAACACTCACCCAGTCATTCTGGGTGTGCCTCCTCTCAACTTGTTTTCTCTGAAAGAAAGAGTCCTTCCTGCAATGACAAACTGTTAAGAGGCGAAGGATTTTGATGTGAAGGAGAGTGTAGATGAATCTTATTCAGAGAAGTGTTGCGTCATCAGGAGTGCCTCTCACCCATTTGCAGTTATCAGGCCAACACTTGCTAAGGTGTTATTCGTCCCTCTTCCTGCAGTTTCTTATGTTTGAGGGGGTGAGGGGTTATTTTTAATGGCTCACTGTATCTTCCCCTAACTCATGTGCTAACTTGAGTAGCTGCGAATTACAGATGGGGAGGCAGGGAGGAAGAAAGAAGGGTGAATGCATCATGTTTCACCAGGTTTGTAGAATTCTCATTGATTTTCCACTGAATAAAAAAACAAGCCTAGGAACAATCAAGGTCAGGCATTTGGGGGCAGAGAGCTGACTCTGTAAATGAGGTCATTGCTCCAGGATACAGTTGTGCTGGGAGGGAAAGCAGTGGAGCACAACACATCCTCTGCACCCAGTGTGGCACAGGATACAGCCAGCTGCCTCTGCAGCGATTGTCTGGCAGCTTGGGTTCAGCCACGATGCATACATGCTATTAATATTTCCTATCACCTCTCTTGCTTGCCCTCACTGTTCCACAGTGAATTGCTTTCACCTGCAGCTTTTTGCTCTGAGAAAGCTACTCTCAGCTCGTTTTGATTGGGATGTGACCTAGCAGTTGCTTAGCTAATGCCTCTAGCAACTGTGATGTCCTGCACCCCAGTCCCACTGTGACCCTACCCTACTCCCTCTTGCTCTGAGAGGTCTGAGGTGGTTTATGATCAACATAATGAGTCAAAACTAGCAGGAATGACCATTTCAGCCTCAGGAGTAGTTGTGGGGTCCTTGCTGCCAACCCTGGTGTGTGACTGAGCTCTGGAGGCTGTTAGGCAGAGCCAGCCTGCTCTTTACCTGTGGAACACCAGTTGGGAGACACTCAACCCCAATGTCTCCTGACAGAGGGTGATATAAGAAGTAGTTACTATTACAAAAAGTGGAGTATTTTAATTTAAGCTAAAGTTTCATCTAAGTAACTGTATTTTTCAGTTCGACAGAATGTTCCTCTGAGAACATGTTTTCTTGATAGCATGTATTTTTTCAAATAGTGTTTTTCCAAAACACTGTTCAAAAGGAACTTATAACATCTTGTGTTAAGTATTGTATGCGCTGAACAGATGTGTCTTCTTCTATAATGATGTTTGTTCGAGTATTTCCCTATATAAAATACAAGGTCAGACAGAGAGCTGGCTCCGAAGCTCCAAATTACACAGACTTGGCTGTTGGGACGTTCATAATAAAATTAAAATTAGTCCTTGGAAAGTAACAGAATATGCCTAAGATTTATGGGAAAATTTGTAAGTGGGAAATATATTCTGTCTCCAGCTTGTCTCATTATGCATAATTGACAGAAATCATTCTGTCATGGATCCAGCTGCGGAGGGACTCATCTGAGGGACTCAGCCCTCGGTTTTGCAGCAGAGACTCGGCTTTTCCCTTTGCCGCCCTGGAGAGAGCACGGTGGAGACAGCAGAGACTGCAGCTAGGTGCTGCAGACAGCAGCGCTGCCGTACGGGGCTGGGCCCTGCCCGCAGCTCCGCATCGACACTGACCTCTACCGGTACCGGCAGCGCCGGGGCTGGGACAGCCCGTCCTGGGGGACCGGGAGTGCTGCGGGGTGGGCACAGAGCCCGGGGACACGCCTGGGGCTCGGGGTGAGCCGGCAGCAGCGCCAGGCGGCTGTGTCGGGGTGTCTGTGTGTGTCTATGTGTGTGCCCGTGTCTGTTTGTCTATTCGTGTCTGTACATGTATGTGCCTGTGTTTATGTGTCTGTGTGTGTGCCTGCATGTATGTGGTCTGTGGTTGCCTGTGTGTGTGCACATGTGTGTCTGTGTTTTAGTGCGCGTGCAACTGTGTGTGTCCGTCTGTACATGTGTGTCTGTGTGTGGCCCACGTGTGTCTGTCTGTCTGTCGGTGATGGTTAGCACAGCCCTCACAGGCTGCAACCTTACTGCAGGGCTTCCCCAAGGCTTTGGGCAAGTGGGAGGGTCAGGGCTGGGGACTGAGGCCACGTTGCCCTGTGGAGGGAAGGCGACGTGGAGGACGTCATGCTGTGAGCATGGTCTTGCCATGGGTTTGGCTGTGACACTGTTTTGATCCCATCTTAGCTGAGACATTTGTTTGGGGAGGGTGAATAAAAGTGGTGGTCATCTCACTCTCTGCTTGCAGTCAGTGGAAAGAAATAGGCACCTGGGCAGCAATCCAGGCTGCTCCTGACCATGCATCCCACTTTCCTTTGGCTGTAGAAGGAGCTGAGGGCCATGACCCTCTGCCCACAGGTCTGTCTGTGTTCAAACACCTTGCGTCAGGTCACATCAGAGGGAGACTGATGACACCAGAATGAAACAGCCACTTCCCAAAGGGACTGTGAATCTTGGTGTGCACTAAATTAAACCTGCATCTTCCCTTTCTACACAAACCACGTGGAGTGTTTTTTAGAGCACTGCTTTTCCCTCCACCCCCAAAGTTATTTATTAGGGGAATTTTTGCATTTAATTTAAAAATTAGTTTAACTTTGCCTCAAATATTATTTTTTCAACCTAATTAAACCGTAATGTGTGTGTCTTCTAATTGCTTTGAAGAACCTAATAAGAAGCTCCTGAAAGTGACAGAGGGCTAAAAGCTAGAGGGTTTTGATAAATTTAACATTAGCTTAACATTTCCACAGGGGTTCGAAAATTTCAGACTTGCAAGGATATTTGCTTGAGCTAAGCAATGCAATTTGTCCTGCTTCAAAGAGCTACTGCTCTGCCCAGCTGACTGTGTGAGGGCTGCAGTGATGCTGGGGAAGGAGGCAGGGGATCACAGCTCTGTGATGCCACGTTGAATGGGACAACATTTTGGGAAACAACAGGCCAAACCCGTCAGCCTGGCTCTGGTGTGCTGGCCCCAGAGGGATGTTCAGCTGGGGTCAGCATGGTGCTGGCAGCACAAAATGCCAGATGGATTAGTGTGTATATGCTATGTGAACACTCAAAATTTTTAAATTTCTCATTAATTTAGAACTTTTTTCATTTTTTTTTTAATAAAAGTAGTTTTTATTCTTTAGATCTTACAGGCCAGCAAAAGCATGTGTGCTGAAACAGGAGCAGGTCAGTTCTTAGGCTCCAGGGGCAGAAGCTTTAAGCCTCTCCTGCCCCTGCTCCTTTGGTCCCATTGGTCCCTCTGGTCCCTATAGGGTCCCATTGCTGCTTTGCACCTGTGACCTCTTGCAGTGGGTGCAAGGACTGGAGACTGATCTGCCAGGCCTGAGACTCTTGCTGCACTTAGCTATGCTGAATTTCACACTCCTATCAGGCTGGGCAGAGCAGGGATTGATTTTTTATCTACCCTTGTCTCCAAATCTGATTGTGAACAACACCAGCGCAGGCAGAGCTTGTGCCTGATGGCCTCAGGCAAGTGGTAACAGGATCTCATTGGAGGGTGAGCTCACTAAAATATGATTATTTACGCATCAATGATTTCTTGGTCCTAATTTTGGCTGAGGCATCCAGCTGATGACCAAAATACCAGCCCCCCTTCAGTGATGTGGGCTGCCAAACTCATGTTTGGACACAGCCTCTCTAGGTAGGTTGTCTCCTTCCAGGCTTCAGCCTGTAACTTGGGAGAACAGGCAGCTCCCCCAGAACTAGATCACTGCCCAGAACTTGGGAGACCCCAGACTGAATTTCCTTTATGCAACTGTGAGCAAGGAATGGCCTCTCCAGCTAACACAGCCAAGCACCATTCTGTTTCCCAGGAATGGGCAGCTGAGATGGAGGCATTAATGCCTTTCAAGTGTGTTAGAACCCTGCAAGAGGAGGACTCTGGAATTACCAATAATAGGTACTTACTTGGGTAATTCATGTCATGTGATTTAAATGAAGCTGTTGAATTGAAGATGTAACAGCTGTGTTTGCTGAGTTATAAAATCAAGTTGGGGAGACCTTGTTGCTCTCTGCAGCTCCCTAAAAGGAGTTTGTGATAGGTGTTGGTCTCTTCTTCCAAGTGACAAGGGATAGGGCTAAAGGAAATGGCCTCAAGTTGTGCTAGGAGAGGTTTAGATTGGATAGTAGGAAATATTTCTTCACCAAAAGGGTTGTCAGGCATTGGAAGAGGCTGCCTAGGGAAATGGTGGAGTCGGCATCCCTGGAGGGATTTAGAAGATGTGCAGATGTGGTGCTTAGGGATATGGTTTAGTTATAGAGTTGGCAGTGTTGGGTTTACAGTTGAATTTGATTATATTAAAGGTCTTTTCCAATCTAAACAATTCTGTGATTCTGTAAGTGCTCAAAGATCAGAAAAGTTAGGATTTAGGGCCAGAACGTAATTTCTGAGAAATAGCATTTAGTGAGATTTGAAGCTCCTTAAAATAACTTCTAGATACAGCCCCAGCCTGTTTCCTGAGCGCTATAAGCCACCTGGAAGTGAGTGCACCTTGCAGCTCTGGGCTCAGATAGATGGCAGGTTTTAGCTTTGAATCCATGGGAGAAAAATTTTCAACTCGGAGTTCCTAGCCCTCGCACAGGAGAGATGGGTAATTTGTTTGTTTTCAAGGGTGAGCAAGGATCAGCAGCAGACTTGGGGCACGAGGGGTGGGCTCCAGACCCCTGGCCAGCGCTGCTGCAAGGGGGATGATGTGACCAGGGTGGGGGGGCTGGCTGGCAGAGCCCCATTTCGGTGGTTGTTTCCCCCAGTAACTGTTCCCGAAGGACTTTGTGTTACTCAGCTTGGACTTGCTCTAAGGTCTGAGAGGCTGGAAAAAGTGTGTTTTCTGGGGGGAATCTCGTAGTCTTGCAGAGCGGGACCAGAGTGACGCTGTGCGCCCTTCAGGGATGCCCTGGGGGCAGCGGGCATTGCATAAGGCTTTACATAACGGGACAAGGTGATGTGACCCCCCCCGGGTCCCCCCGGAGGGGGCGGGAGCGCGCAGGAGCCGCCGCAGCCGCCGGTGCCCGCGCTCCATCCGTCCCAGTTCCCACGCTCCATCCATCCCCGGCTCGGCTCGCAGTGGGGGTTCCCCGGGGAGGAGGGGGGGTCCCCGCCTTCCCCCGCCCACCCTGCAGGAGCTCCCGGCTTCGGCATGGCTTCGGGGAAAGCGGCGGGGGAGCGGCGCTGGGAACTGGTGCGCTGGTGAGTGTGGGGGCACCGGGGCTGGGAGGGGGTCCCGGCAGGCACCCTGGAGGCTCGGTGAGGGTGTCAGTTTGCAAGAGGGTCCCGGCTTTGCTGTGAGGATGCTCCTAGTCAGGGGAGTCCCAGCTGCCGGAACAAATGAATAAGGGAATCCCGGCCAGGAAGGTCTCCAGGTGGTATGAGGCGGCGGCGGGGAGGGGGAGCAGGGTAGAACTAAACCCCAGCACCCTGGGGTCCTTCGGGGCGCTCCGAGGGTCCCAGCGTCGTCCCAGGTATGGGGTCCCGGTGGGGATGGTAGCTCCGGTGTGTGGGTCTCGTGTCCCCAGCAAGGAGAGGACAGTTTGGGGTGCAGCTGGGTCCTCTGGCACTTGGAGTCCTGCAGTGGTGGAAGAGTTGGAAAGCGGCAGTGTCCTGGTTCCCGGCATGATGAGGTCTTTTACTTGCCTCTGGGACACGAAGGGGATGCTCTGGGGGCATCCTGGCTGTTGTCGTGGGCATGAGGGGTGCTGAGGCTGCTCTGGGGTTTGGCATGTGGGGACCCACTTCTTCCTGCTGGGGATGGAGCAGTTGCAGTGACCGGAGCAGCTGGGATGGGCTGACATTGGAAACAAGCTTTCTCTGTATTTTTTTTTTTTATTTTTAATTGTGTAGTTTGTGACGTCCAAAGCGTGTGACTTTTGAGCAGGGTGCTGCAGCGATGCCAGGCTGTGACTGGGGTGACTCCGGTTACAGCGCGGTGCTGCTGATGTAAGAGCTGGGACCCAGCCCAGAACTTGTCCTGTGTCCCAGAACCACGGTGCAGGGCAGGGAACGAGAGCCAGACTGGATGCTGGGGCTCCCAGGTGTGGGTGGGATCCCTGCAAACCTCGGTGAACTGCCAGAGTGGAAATTATCAGAGGATTACTTTAAGCTTGTGAAACCTTTTTTTTAACTCCTTTCTTTTCCCTATCCTGCCCCCGCCCAGCAGACTCGGGCACTTTTTTTCTTGCACACTTAGACCCAAACTGCTACAGTGGGTACTTTGGCTGTTCTGCCATCCCTGATGCTTCCCTCTCCCCACCTCCTTCCCAAAAGACGATCTGGCTCGCCTGCCACTAGTTTGTGCGATATTATCATGTATAACAGCTCAGGGGAGCCCTGGGGCTTGTGTTGTGCTTGGTTGCTTATAGCAAGAAAATTAGCAGGTCACTCTGTACCAGGGACACTCAAGGAGCCTCAAGGGTTTTCCTTTTGCTGAGAGCAGGAGGTCCTGACTCCTGTGCTGTCACTGTTCCTGGCTCCAGCAGGATCCTGCAGCCCTGGACTGGGCAAGTTTGGGCAGGCAGCAGAGCCCAGCGGCAGCAAGCAAACAGCTCCAGCCATGGCCCTGCTGGTCAGGTCTGTGGAGTGGCAGTGGGGTACTGTGATGCATTCCCTTGGCCCCATCCAGGCAGCACGTCCCTGTGGTCAATGATAGGAAGACACTGCCCAGAGCATCCATTTCCTGGGGAGCAGATCATGAGCTCATCCTGGCCCTGACTAGGGTTCATGGATGCTGCAGCTGTTCGTGCGTGTGTCTCCAACCAGTACTACAGGGGCTGTAAATAATTAATTGCTTGCTGATGAAATTTCATGTTCAGAGGAGGGTGTGTGAAGTGCAGCTGGTTGGGATGGAGACAGGCAGCAGAATTGTTTTATAAAAGATGAAAACAGCTGCTGTTATCAACAGCAGCTCATGTAACAGGGAACCTGTACTTCTTTAATCAAAATAATAACCATTAATTCATCACTTGAATATTGCTTAATAAGCCTCAATATCTGGCCTGATGTTCAAAATAATGTTAGAAAGGCATTGGCCTGGTCTTGGAGCTGGTGATAATGCTGAAGATGGGGATAGCATGGGAGTGGCCAAGCAGGAGCTGTGAAAGGCAGGCTGTGGCCCAAGGTGATGATGCTGAGTCAGGGTTGTTGTACCTCTGCCTCTTGGAGATTTACATTGGAATGTCCTGTGCTGCTTTGGAAATGTTTGCTCTTTGCTTTTCTGCATGTGGGGGTTATAGGTCTGGCTTGGAGGTTCCCATGCTCTTTGCAAGGCTTTACACTGCAGCTGCCCACTGGGAGCCATTGCCTGTGCTGGGCAGTCAAGACTCTGGCTTTGGTGGCAGGGGGGTCACTGTTTCCACCCCAGGGAATGCCCTTAAAGGGGTGTCTGTCCCAGCTGCAGCCATGTGCTCATGGGGACATCTGCTGATGGGCAGGGAAGGACAGGCATGGCTCAGGGATGCAGGCAGACAGGGCTATAAGGTTGTTTTGCTGCTCCCACTGAGGACTGTGTTAGTGGCGTTGTCAGACTCATGGCTCTGAGCAGCGCTGCTGAGCCAGCCACTCTCCATGTCCTGCAGCTCCCTCTCCACAATCCTGTGCTAATAAATATTTCAATCTTTCTCGCTGTTATTTTTAGGTATGTGAGAGAAGGCCGGTTTCGGATCGAGGAGAGGACACTGACAGCTTTCCAGTGGCTGTACTCGCCCCACCAGCACCGCATTGTCAGCCGGGCAGACCTGGGCTCACCCAGCAGGTAAGGAGGGGTTGGTGGGTGCAGGGCCATGGTGAGCACTGGCATATCCCCTACCAGCACCCCAGCAGCCTGCAGTGACCTGTCTGATCATCTTGTCACAACTCTTCATGGTTTTGATGTGGGTCTCCTCAGCTTCAGCCCTGTGAATATCTGAGCATCTTGGGTTTTGCTTTGAAGTAAGGTTCCAGATGCAGCGGTTGAAGCCAGGAGCTTCAGGCATCATGTAAGGAATGGAAAGGGCAAATTACCGACTGCCTCCCCAGACTCTTATTCTTAACCCTTTCATGCCTTTGGTCAAGCACACAACCTTTGAGGACCTGCTTTATGCATGCAGCACACTTGGGATCTGCTTAAAACCCAAACTGGGAACCAGGGGCTGCATCTCTTCCAACTGTAAGTGATCTCTGGAAAATATTTGTTCTGATACCCCAGTTCCATTCAGTGCTTTAAACCCTCTCCTTCACAGCTCATTGAGAACATGTCTTGGAGCTGCATCCAGGGCATGTGCCATGGCTCTCCCTGCTGATGCATATTCATTGCTGTCAGTTTGGATCCCAGTGTTTGATGATAAAATGCCATTAACATAAAAGCCTTGCAGGCCTCAAGACACATATAGCGCAGTGTCTGTTTTCCTGCCTGTTAAGAGCACTGCAATGCCCCAAGTCCCTAGGTGGCTGCGTGACTAAAAGCTTTTCCCTCTTCATTTCAGCAGCAGTTTTGCTCTGAGAGCCCTTAAAGCCCTGAAGTATTTATGTCCCTGGAATCGCTGTATCAGAGTAAGAGAGGTGTGCCTGGAATGGAGGGGGAGCAGGGGCTGCCCAGGCTGGACCTCTGCCCAGGATGGAAAGGGCTGTGGATGCTCTTGGAAGCTCCATGCAGTGTGAGGGCTGTTGGGGTGATGGTACTGATGAGCACTCAGGAATGAGAAGTGCTTGTGGAGGCTCCCTGCAGGGTGAGAGCTCTTGGTGGGGATGGTGCTGCTGAGCCCCCAGGCTGGGTGGGGAGTGCCCTGCCCTGCTTGTGAGGAGCAGGAGACATCAACACCTAGAAAAGATTTCTAGGAGCAGGAGGGAGGTGCCCCACTTTCCTCAATGGGAGCCATGGCCTGTGCGTGTGCTGCAGCCGGCTGCTTCCTGAGACAACTATTCCTCCACCTACCTGAAAGGCTTTCCAAAAACTGAATTTACTGTGGTGGTTATGGATTTGAACTTTTTTTTTGCAAATTGCTGTCAAAGGCTGTACTAATATTGTCCCTGATGCATGTATATCATGCAGCATGTGGAACTTAAATGCGTGTAATATCATTTATAATTAATGCTAAGTATTATTGGGGTTAATTCCACTGGATGTGTTTGATTTCCCAGTAGACTGGTGGTGAAGTCTGGTAGAGTGCGTGAGACACCAGTGGGCAGTTCTGGACGGTGCCTATATCCCTCTTAAGGGGATAAAATCTTTACCCAGATTTCAGCTGGAGCACTGGGGCTATTGCCCAGGGCAGCCCAAGTGCAAACTCCAGCTCAGCAAGTCCCAGCTTTGCCTAATGATGACTCTACAAGCAGGTAGGAGAGCAGCTGGCTCAGGCAGTGCCCTTTGCTTCAGCTTCTGCTCTGTGGGACAGGAACAAGGAGGAAACCATGATGGGGATGTGTTACTGTCTTTAAACCCCTTGGTTGTTACTGACAGTGGCTGTGGAGCATCCTGACCCAGCTGTGGGTGAGGGACAGAGCAAAGCAAGCAGAAGACTGTGCCTATGTCCAGTGCTGATTCTTGTCTCTGCTGCAGTGCATTGCTGTGGAGGCTTGGCCAAAGGATGCTTTAGTGCCTGAGGTGGAACACTGACACGGGGATACTCTATGGCATTTCAGGCTGTTGCGTTATTTGTCTGTCACATTAATCAGATCACTGTCTCTGTGTTGCACTTGCTGCTTTTTCTTTGCATAATGGTAGTGACACAGCTGAGAAAGAGGATGGCTGTTCTGCTGGAGGGTTAATCTAACAGGTGTATTTTATTATTTTTATTATTTATACACATTAGTGTTCTCATTGGCCCTGCTTGAGCAGCACTTTATAGAAGGATGAGAGGCTGGGTCCTGTTTCCTATTGCTCTTCACAGCTGGGTTGGTTTTGCTCTGGTCCCACACAAGCAGTGTTGTGTTTGGAAGCAGCAGGCACGTTGCTGCTGGCAGAGCTGTTTTAGCTGGGATGGGCCTCTCCTACAGCACAGGAAAGACTTTAGCAGGTGGGCCCAGCATCTGTGGCTGTTTGCATCACGGAGCAAACCTGGGGGTGTGAGGTTGTGATGGTTTTAAAAAGTGGGGCTGTTGGTCATCTTGTGCATGCACTGGCCTGGCCAAGCTATGTGTGCTGCTGGTGTGCACCAGCAGGAACCAGGCAGTGTGGAGGCAGCTGGCTGCGGAGCAACACGGGGTGCAGTGAGCTGCCCAGCTCAGTCCTGAGTGGCTTTGGTAGCTGAAATCACCTACTTCAATGCCTAGTGCTGTTAAACAGGTTTCAGTGCTGCCCAAAAAGGGAATTGCATTGTTTTCGGTGAATCTCTCTAGAAAGCAGTGGGACCAAAGCAATAGAGCCTGTGACAACCAGGCTGAGCTCTGTGATCTGGACTTTGAGTGATAGGAGTGTGGGGCTGGGGTATGCCCTGTGAGCTAGAAAGGATGGGCCTGATCATGGGAACAGAAATTTTGCCTTTCCTTTCAGTGGATCCAGATTTTGGCCCAGATCTTTCATCATGCCTATCTGTGACTGTCTTTAATTCAGCTGTAGCAGATGAAGGGGCTCACATGTAAGACCAAAGCTTGCCTTCAAAACTGAATTCAAAGAGGGTTGCTCCGTTTAAGGAGGTTGTAGTGAGGTGGGTGCTGGTCTTGTCTCCCAAGTAACAAGTGATAGGATGAGATGAAATGGCCTCAGGTTGTGTCAGGAGAGGTTTAGATTGGATAGTAGGAAAAATTTCTTTACTGAAAGAACAGTGAAGCATTGGAAAAAGATTTCCAGGGCAGTGGTGGGGTCTCCATCCCTGGAGGTGTTAAAAAAGCAGGTAGCCATGGCATTTTGGGACATGGCTTAGTAGGCATGGTGGTGTTGGGCTGATGATTGGACTTGATGGTCTTAGGGGTCTTTTCCAACCTTAATGATTCCATGATTTTCTAGTTATGTTCTTGCAGAAAATCCTTTTCAATCTAGAAACCCCAGGAAGGTTTAATGGGCAAGTTTCTCTGATTTTGCTGCTGTCTGTTGCTCCAGCAATACTACCAGAGCCCCCCCCCCTTAATAAACCTTGCCTAGGAGTCCATTGCATCTTGAGTCTCATATTCCTCCCTTGCCCCCAGGGATGCAGTCCCAATTTCCAGCTTGCTGATGCACTTCACCTGAGCAGTGCTTTTTCCTTTATGTGGGGGTGAAGGATGTGGGCAAGGCAGTGCTGCAGGAGGTGTTTTCCCCCTGGCTCGGTGCTGGGGGGCTGTGCCAGTGCCCCGGGGGTCCGCGGGTGCGCAGCGCAGGGATGCGGCAGCTGCGGTGGCGGGGCTGGGCGGCTGCACCTCCCCGCATCTCCCCGAGCTGGGCATCACAGCGGCTGCTGGCTCCGCGCAGCAAACAGCCCCGACACCGAGGTAAGATGCTCTTCAGCCTCGCTAAATCTGAGCTGGAGTCAAAATAGCTAGCGGTATTTCAACAGTGTGTGCTGACTGGAATATAAATACCAGGGCAAACCTTTAGCAGAAGAGATTTAAGTCCGTGTTTGTCCTTGTTTTTACCCTGCATGAGCTTGTCTGAATGCAAATGTAAGGCAGAGCTGAGAGATCTATTGTTAAAATGCTTTACAGTTCTCGATTTCTCTGTTTGCATCTAAATGTATGGTGCCTACTTCGGGTATTCAGGCTTTGTGTGCCGGCGCTGGGGGACAGGGAGTGTGGGCTCTGTGTGCCGGTGGGACCAGGGTGGTGATGGCCAGTGCTTATTTAAATATTGATAATTCAAAGGAGGCAACTTCAAAAGGTCTTTTGCATGTTCTGCTGCAATGGCTTTGCGGGGTTCGTGGCGTTGGGGCTCACAGCATTGGGGTACACGCTGGTTGGGTTGTGAGAGGGTGTGATCCTACCTTCACAGGGTACCCAAGTGCTGAGGAGCCCCACTTTTTTTTTTTTTGCATTTGTTTCTACAGGGCACACAAGAGGCTTGTTTTGAGCCCCTCTGTACACCCAGTGCCCTGCTTGCAGGGTAAACCTCCTCCCCTCTCTCTTTGAGCAGGAGCACGGCTTATCTCTGTCAGAGAAGCAGTGTAATGTCTGCTTACAAGGGAGAGCAGAGCATTTCTTTTTATCCTGCTCGTCTCTGTGGGCAGAGCACTGGTGTAACCTGGTGTGTGAGCTCAGTGGAGCTGATAAGGGCTGCACGAGCATGGTGTCCGTATCCCTGGTGCGCACAGGATGTGAGATGGAACCTGCCAGGTACTGTCTTATTTCCTCATCTTCTGCATACTCCAGGCTCTGCTGTTTTATTTAAGACTGCTTGTTGTTTTAGTAGCACAAGGGACATAATATCTGTCCACACGGCACGATTTATTGAGGATTGAAAACTCGCCAAGGAGTTTAAATTCGGATTCAACAAGAAGCGTGATTCCAGCCAGCAGGCTGGCTTTGCACACAGCAGGTTTAGCAGATATCTCCTTCTCCCTCTGCGACTGATTCCTCCCAAGGGGCAACTCACCATAACCATAGCAGCAAAACTACCTTTTTTTTCTTTGCTGATGTTTGTTTGACCAACCTTCCTTCCTCTTCATCCCTAAGTGTATGGTAACGGGATCCTGGGGGCTGCTTGGAGAGTCCCTCTGCTGCTGTCACCTGTTGTGTACCTGAAGCCAGGTGCTCTGGTCGTCGTTAGAGGCTGCTGTGGAAACAGGAATGAGACTTCAGCAGCAACAGAGATGTTTTTTTCCAGGAGCTAAAACCAGCTCATTCTCCCCAGACCTCTTTCCAATTTCGTGGGGGTAGATGAATCCCTGCTTAGAGTTAGCATCTGCCTCCAAGTTGGATGCCAAATCAGAAGGAGCTGTTTCTTGATTCTGATTTGAATCTAGCCCAGCTCTTTCAAAAGCCGCTCAAAATGGTGGAAAAATACAGGTGGCATTGGTAAGATGTAGCAGGGTTTTGAAAAGCTTGGGTCCAAATCCCGTGTGTCTTTTTTTTGGTTTTTATTTGCAGTGTTTGGATGGAACAATGTACAAGTTGGCCTTGGATCTCAGCTCTGACTGCTGCCTGGATGTAATCATGTGCCAGAACATTTTGGCTACAGGCAGTTTCTGCTTGAGCATATGTTGTTGGAGGGCTGGGCAGCAGGGCAGTGGATGGGCTGTGGGGATCAGCCCCTGTCAGAGGGGGATGTGAGGGCACATGTTGGCTCACCAAGCCCAGCTCCCTGCTACTGCAGGCACCATCTTGTGTAGTGGCTTCATAAACGTGCTGAGCATCAGTTAGGGTTTTGTTTCTTTAACTTCTGTTATTAGGAAACTGTTTCACAGACTGTTTGTATTAAAGATTAGAAACCTCCTCGTTTCCAGCCAAAGCATGTTCAGGTCTATCTCAACAGTGATGCTTTCCTCCCACCCCCACGTTTTGCCAGCCCTGGTTTTTAGTTTAAGCAGTTCTTTTTCTGTCTTGCCACAATTTCTTCATAGGCTGCAGTCGCATCCCCTCCCTGTGCTTGCTGTGTGATCTGGGCCAAATGCTCTTGGGTTCCTCTGGTCCAGCTGCATGCCAGCATCAGCCTGTTCCCTGACCTATGGGAGCCTCCAGCCCCTGGGACAGGTGTGCAGCAGGCTCCTTCCCTGGATCAATAGGTGAAAACCAGCAGGAATGGGGTTTTGTTGGGTTTTACCCCCATACATCCTCTCTCCACCAGCCCCGGTAGTGCCTGGGCAAACAGATGATGATCTTGTGCTGCTTCAAGCAGTAGGGGACCAAAGAGTGGGATGCACAGTGGATGTGCAGGTAGCCATGGTGATGGTGCCCAGGCACCTGGCACTGGGCATGGCCAGCTGCCTGCCTGCCCACAGAAGAGCTGCTTCTGGGTGTAGGATGGGGCATGCTAGGGCAGCAGTGCCTGCCCTGCCAGGGTCTGGGCTGTCTCTGGAGCATCCAGAGCAAGGCACACTGGGTGTGCATCATATTGATGCACAGAGAAACCTTCCTGCCTGATCCCCAGGTGAGACAGTATGTGGATACAGATGTCTGCTGCTGGTCTGAGGCATCTTCTCTTGCACTGAACTTGTATGGGAAGGGACATGGTAGAAGAGGTGGGGAAAACAGACACACAATCTGTGTGCTTCAACAGACCCTTCCTAGAGAGCTTATCTGGGGAATTTCATTCCCTCACAAGCAAGATGGAGCTCTAGAAAATAAGCAACTCTAAATTCTTCTCATCCCACTGTAAATTTAACATAATGAGCCTGGAAACCTGTGTATGACTTTCTGTGATCAGACAAGATCTGTGTCCCTCTGCAGTAAAGTCCTGGGTTGTGTGATGCTGGGAGAAACCAGTGGTTTAATGTACATCAGGCTGGGTACCTAGAGAGCATGTGCATGTCCAAAATGTGAATGCTGGTGGTGTTCTCAGTGCCTTAGGATGATCAGCAAACCCAGTTACCCCAGGAGGCGCAAAGGAGGCAGCTGGGGAACAGGAGAGTTGTGTCCAGCTCCCCCAACACTGTGTGCAGAGAGAGCTTCAGAGGGATGGGGAGATGCTTGCTTCATTTGGCAAGAGAGCAGGGTTTGCTCCTGAACATACAACCTGGATCAGGCTTTCTTCTCTCTCCCCTCTGCATTGCTTAGAAGCAACAGGATCAATACTGTAAAGAAAAGACAAATTAGCATTGATGGTTTCAGACCCAGAAACAGTTAAACACATTGATTTTATTGTCCTGAATCCACCCAGGCTTTGCAGAGTTTGGCCTTGTCTTCTTTCTGCAGAAGAATTTCCATCTTTGCCAGGCTGAGCACAGCCCTTGGTTCACCCCAGAATCCCACTGTCCCCCCACTGCTGACGTTCACAAGGATATGTGGGGCAGGGATCTTGGAGATGGCCCTTTCTGTGGTCCCGAACTTGGTGAAGTCAGTTTGCCTCTTTGTGCTGATTCTTGAGCTGCCTTGCTTGAGGGATGGATCTGATCTCCCTGATGCCAGGCTGCAGGTGCTATGTGGTTTAGAAATTGCTTCACTGTGAGCAGCAATTCTACCCTGTTCCTGCTGCCCAAAGGCTTTTGGGTGTCTTGGTATGTGTGAGGTGGGGATGTCTCCAGAGATGCACAAGAGGGAACTGTCCTTCTCCCCTGTGATGGCTGATAGGTTTATCCTGCTGAGGCAGTGGGTTTCCCAGCTCTGAAGTGACAGGACAGGAGCACCTACGCTGTGCTGGGCACAATCAGTGGCTGCAGCCAGTGGCAAAAGGGTTCTTCCGCCTCTCTTGGTGACCCTGAAGCAGCCTGGAGCCATCTGCACCTGCTCTGGGGCCTCAGTAGGGTGAAAGTCTGTGGTGCCAGTACCTTTGGCTCATGCAAGCTCCTCTCTTTCAGAGTGTGCAAAAAGCTGGCCTGGAGTGTGAGATCTGCTTGCGGGGGTGGAGAGGAACCAGGGGTGCTCTGGGCTGCATGCGGCCTGTGTGGCTGAGTCATTTGACCTTTCTGTGTCTCTGACATCCTTCATGCAGCTCAGAGCAGCAGCACAAGAACTCATTAGAAACCTGAAAGCTGCAGCTGAGTCAGGGGCTTTGGCTGTGGGGGACACAGGCACTTGGCCAGTGCTTGGGGAGGCTCAGATGGCACCAGTGGTTCCCTCCTTCATGCTGTGGTCCCCAAGAAGTAGCTGCATGCTCCCCAGGCCATCAGGAACACTTGTGGTGAAGGATCTGGGTGTGCATAACCCTGTTACCTGTCTGAGAAGTGACATGTTGCAGACTGAGCGGTGGCTTCCTCCAAAATCCTCCTTTTTATCCGTTTTCATGGACCTGAGCAGGAGGGAACAGATCACTTTGAATGTAGAGGTGAGTCTGTGAGCTGTTAGTGGTGGCAAATGGCCTTGAAAGGGTGGAAGGGGAATCACTCAGGTTGGAAAAGATGTGGGCTGAGCATAACCTTGGTAGCCAGAAGGAAGAAGCCCTTGGGCCTTATCCAACACTGAATCTGCCCCGACATATAAATGAGGGTGGAACATGAGCTGTCTGGAGCCCTGACTCCAACGTTCACCTTTCCCATTACCATGTTTCTAATGTTCCTAGGTGGGCTCTGAAGACCCTGGCAGGGGCAGGAGCCAGCTTGCCTCTCCCCAGTTCCCCACTGCCCCTTGCCCCTCCTTGCTCTCCACCAGCTCACAGCCAATGGAGATGTGTGGGATGGGATGAGGACAGCAAAGGGGTTTTCCATGGGCTGGTGGTGTGTAACTCTGCCTCCCCTCTGCATCCCTAGAGCAGGGTCCACAGCTCCTGTGGCTCCCATGCAAACCCTGGTGCTTGCAGGCACCAGAGCTTTTGGCCACAGGGCTGCTGCACTGCTTGCTCCTTGTCATCACCCTGGTGAAACCTCCATGCCCAGGATGGAGGCAGTCTGCCCTTCTCTCCTGGCATGTCCAGCCCACTTTTCCTCAGTGTTTTCTGTCTTGAGGTTAGGAGTGCCTAGAGCAGGACTGCCTTTCTTAAGAAGGTGTTGGAGTGTGTCCAAAGAAGGGTGAAGGGGCTGGAGAACAAGTCTTATGAGGAACGGCTGAGCGAACTGGGGTGGTTTAGCTTGGAGAAGAGGAGGCTGAGGGGAGACCTCATCACTGTCTAAAGCTGCCTGAAAGGAGGCTGTGGCAGAGCAAGTGTTGATCTCTTCTTTCAAGTGCCAGGTGATAGGACAAGGGGAAATGTCCATAAGTTGCTCAAGGGGAGGTTCAGACTGGATATTGGGAAGAATTTCTTTACTGAAAGGGTTCTCAGGCATTGGCAGAGGCTGTCCAGGAAGGTGGTTGAGTCACCATCCCTGGAAGTGTTTAAAAAATGGGTAGATGAGTTTTTGAGGGACATGGTTTAGCGGATGATGGGTGTGGTTGGACTCGATCTCAGAAGGTCTTTTACAACCAGAAGATTCCATGATTCTAAGAAGGCTGCTAATAATTTACATCCTGAACTTTTTTTCTGGCCAGCCGAGCATTTTGCTGGGAATTAGCTCTTCATTTCTATAGGGATATGTTTGCAATTCTTGTTCTATTCTGCTGGATGATCCTCCCAGTTAAACCTCAGATGTACTGAGCCCTCCCTAGTTTAATAAGTGGGTTATAGATAGGCTGGCTGTGCAGCTCAACTCGCCGTGTGCTGCTGTCCATCCCTAAAGAACAAAGTGGCAGACAGGGCTGTTGGAAGGAGGAGGTGGTCATGAAGTCCCCTGCAATGAGCAGCCCTGACACTGACTGTGGTACGTTATGGTCCCTTGAAGCTCTCCTTGGCCTTACTGTCCTTTGGCTCAAGCTTGCCTCTGGGGTGACAAATGGTATTCCCGCTCTTCAGTGCGGTGGCCTGGGTGGAGGGAGCCCCATGGTCAGTGCTGCAGGCCTGGTGCCTATTGAACAGAGAACAGCCACCTTGGAGAGCAAGCTGGGTTTTGTGGGAAGCTTCTTTTTAAGGCATTGAGTTTCTCACTTCATTTGACTTTGGCAGCAAAATAAAGGGGAGAAAATACTGTTAAAAATATTTCATGCACTGTTTTGGTTTGCTTTATACGTCGAGGCTGATGATATGCACTAAGTGTTCTTCCTGCCAGGACAAAATCTAATATTTCTGGGTGCCCACAACCTTCCTTAGAATTGTAATAGAAAGATTAATACCCTCAGCGTGCTGCATGCAATATTAAAGCACTAATGATGCAATCAGTCTCTCTTAGCCCCAGTAACAAAGGAAAGAATTACGCTGCCCTTCCTGGGCATAATTCTGCTGTGGTGTGGGCTCTGACTGCCAAGGAGGTGGCTGGGTACTTCCACCAGCTCCTCCTGTGCCTGCTGTTCACCCCTTGGCAGCAGTAGTGCCATCCGTGCTGAGGACTTGTATGGGCAGAGGATGAGCCTCATGCTGCCACCTGCACTGGAGCCTCTTACAAGCTGTTCACCTTTCCATTTCTGCTCAAACTGCTGGGTTGCCACAGGAGCCTGGAGCAGCAGGTACTGTCTGCGCTGCCTTCATTGTGAAGGGTCCTGTGCTGCAGGGAGCTGGGGGCTGGTGGTCTTGCTCACCTGTCCTGCTCTGCTGGCTTGTCTGCAGGCTGGCATCTTGGGTTGCCTGGGAGGGAGATGTTTTTGCACCCTTCTTTCCTCTGCACTGTTGGTTCTTGCATCTGCTGGAGCTGTTTGCACAGACCTTTGAACATCCTGGTTTTGGTGGTCTCAGTGGCAGCTGCAGATGTGGTGCCAGGGCGTGAGCTCTGGCAGCTCTGCTTTAGGTGATGGGAGAGAGAAGCCAGGGCGGTGCAGAATGATCCTGTGTTTCCTGTTGTAAACAGCATCACAGTCCAACAGCTTGTGCTCATTAGGCTTAATGCTGTGCAGTTGTCAGCACACTGCTATTGGCACAGCCTTCCTCCCCTTTCTTGCTCTTCTATTACTCCTGGGTTTGGGGTGCGATGGAGCCGGCTGAAGTGCAAACCTCTCTCCCATGAGCTGCTTTGGGGGCTCCAGGCATGGTGTAGCACTCCAGGGAGCTGCAAGTGCCTGATGCTCCTTGAGAGCCTGGTGTTACTAATTGGCTTGTTACCGCTGTGGCTCGTTGCCCCACCTGTGTGGCACCCCCTCCCCAGTGCTACTGGTGGGCTGGGGCTTCTCACCAGCACTGGGAGTGTGGCCAGTGTAGGTCAGGGTGATGGACACTCCCTCCTCTGGGAAATGTTAATTTTATCTGGTGCAGATGGTACCAAGAAGGCATCTTCCCCCAGGCCTTTGTTTCTTAATTTTGTCTGATTAGTTATCATTTGGCTGTTTCCTGCTCTGAAGGGAGAAAGACTGTTTGATTTTTTTCTATAATTTTTGAGTCCAACTGTGTGAAATACCTCAGGGGGAAGAATGGAAGTGAGAAAATGTCATTGGAGACAAACTATTTCTGGATGTGCTCCCACACGAACAGGGTGGTGTTGGGATGGTGCTTATGTGATACCCTGGAATGAAGGGTGGCCTCTAGGGAGTTGAGGTTGGGTCCTTGGGGTATTTTTAACCTTTGCCTAGTTCAAATGCTCTTTGCCCCCTGTAATAGTTGTGGTTGGCATAGTCCTTGGGGTGCACAGGAAGGAGGAGCAGGGAGAACTGTGCTTCCACCTCTGTCGACCACAGGTATCCTGGGGGCCTGGTGTAAGCAAGGTGGGCTTTGTGTGGGGGCTGCCTCCTGCATCCCCTGGGCAGTGGGAAATGTAGACAATGACTGTGTTGAGGTCCTGCCTCCTGGGCTTCAAAGTCACTCTTTGTGCTTCAGCAGAACTGCTGTGCCAATGGGGTGTAACAAAGGCCTGCTGGAGTAATTTTGGTCTGCTTACTATACTGACCTCCAGATAAAGGATTCTGGCCAAGCCTTGTTGCACATCTCCTCTTTGTCCTCTCTGCTTCCATGTTACCTCTGACAGCTCTAAGCCAGCGAGTTCGTATAAGGACTGAAGTGGCAGAACAAGATGCAGTAATTGGTGCTTACAGTGCTGCAAGAGTAAACGTTCAAATTAAGAGCTGGCTGTTTTCCTGGGACTCTCTAGGTTGTTTCTGGTGTGATGCCAGCTGTGGATGGATGCTTCCTGTGGCTGCTGTAGCTACCTGACTCTCCGCTTCTGTATGTAGGGCTGCGCTGGAGCTGCAGCAGCTGGGTGTTGTTGTGCAGAGCTCAGCCATGCGGGGAAGCTCCCTGCTGTTATTTTCAGGCATGTAAATCCTGAGCAGCTCAGTAGAGCTGGGCAGAAATCAACTGGTATGAATGTAAGAAAGACATGACCTGGGGGAAGCTGAAGTGAGAGGATAACGTCACGCTGCTGTCAATGCAGAGCTTTAACACAGAGTGTCCAGGCCAGAAACAAATATGCTCTAAGCAAATGTCTGTTCCAAATATTTCATGGTACCTAAATTATGACTTTCAAGCCTGCAGCGTGTTAGAGATTTTTTTTCAAAATAAAGTCCTTAAGAGTTCTAAAATGCAAGGGATTTCCATAATTTCATCCCTTTAAGGAGAGACGGCTGTGGGTAGAAAAGTAGGAGTTAAAATAGCTGGATTTCAATCCAAGCTTTTTCCCTGGAGTTGAGCATTTTCTCTCTCCGGCTCCCTGTTCCCCCCACCTCAGCTTCTTTCACACATCAGATAGAATCCAAATGTCTCTCAATTTAAAGATTTTCTGGGTGCTTGGATGAGAGTCTGTCTCGTGCAAGTGCCAAGCACTGGGCTAAGAGCTGTCTCAAGTTCCCCAGGAGCTGCATGAGCCAGGCACTGCCCATTGGCACCGGATCGAGGGGATGTGGGATGTGTGCATCATCGGAGTAGGAGGTGAGTGATGGAGTAGCTGAATCAGTAGGACCTTAGCTGTGGGGGGCTTTCCACTGGCCTTTGGACTGCTGGGACTTTGGGAAGGGGCCTTTGGGTTCCTGCCTCTCTTGCACAGGGTGGCCATGCAGTGCATCCCTTCCTGGCTGCGGTGCAAGATGAGGCTGCAGAGTTGTGTTGGCGGCACCTGTGATGAGTCCACAGCAGCCACATGACCCCTTGATTGCCAAGAGGGGCTTAGGGTTCCCATCCTCCCTCCCTCAGTGATGCGAGGAGGGGGAGCCCCTGGTGCAGCACAGGTTTGAGTGGGTGCAGACGGGTGCTGGTGGAAGGCGTGAGGCCGGGGTGGCCAGCCCGGGGGTACCATGTGCAGCCCCCAGCACCCGACTCCCCTCCCCACCGGCTGTGCTGCGCCTTGTGAGGGCTGTTGTGGTGGATGATAGCCTGCTTTCTTGGGACTTTGTGACTGATGGAAGCTCATACCAGCTAGGGGTCAGCATTTCCATTTAAATGGGATTCCTGAAGCCTGGATGTTAACCACGGGGTTTGTGGAGGTGGTCAGGCTACAGATGCACACGCTTCAGCGTTACAGAGCTGCTGGGGGACCGGAGGAGAGAAAACCTGCACGCCACAGCTGTGCGGGTCTGGCTGGGAGATGCCCCTCCGGGGCAGCCAGGAATCTGTTTGCTACAAGAGATGAAGTGATGGAAGTTTTGCTTATTGAGGTTTAATGCTTTTAGTAAGACGTCCTGTGAAGCACACTGGAGGATCAGTCAGAGGATCCCCTACAGAGGAGCCAGCCTGGGGTGGTGAACACAGCTGTTTTGGGGCCAGCTAGGGGAAAAGCTGCCCTGGGAGGCAGATTTCTGTGTTGCCACCAGTGACCCTCTGTGCTGAGCCCAGTGGCTGGCTGGGCTGGCAGGCTGGGTGGAGGCAGCCCTGCAGCACTATGCTTTTGAGTGGTACAACTCTCGTGGGTCAAGCTGTACCCGTGGCTCAGCCCTGCTGCCCACAGCTCCTGCCACTAGGAGAAATACGATATTTGCAGCGTAAGGTTGTGAAAAAGCCTGAAGCCACAAAAAAAAAAAAAGGAAATGACTTTTCTTCTGGTGTTTGTATGTGTGCGCGTGTGCAGGCGCCTCTGCGCTTGGGGTGGCTGACCTAGAGGTGCTGGGGTCCCTCGTGGTACAGCACCTTGTGCACCAACAGGAAGCACCCGCTGTGCCCATCCTCTGTGCAACTGGCACGTGGGTGCTGCCAACCCCATCGCCCTGTCCCTCCATGGCTGGAGCACCCTGGCAGCACCGAGCTGCCACCATGTTCCAGCGAAAGCGCAGCGTCTCCTTCGGTGGCTACGGCTGGTGGGTGCCTCTTCTTCCCATTCCCCCCTTTGCTTACCCAGAGCGTGGAGCTGTGTGAGGAGCACTTCTTCTCCCTTTGGCTTCAAAGGAGGAAGCGCCGTGGTGCGTTTGGGGCAGAGCCTTTCCTGCTGCTCCATGCCAACGGGAGTGTGTGGGAATCAGGAAGGATTTTGTTTCCCCCATGCCTTTGGCAAGCCCGGCACAACTTCAGTGGGTGGGTGTTGCTGTGCCATGGCAAAACCCCTTGTGAACCCTGAGCAGGGAGAGGATCTCCTGGGAGCTCGAGGTGGGTTCCTGTGGGCAAAAGCATCCCATGGCTTTCCCTCTACTCCTTCCTCTCGCTGCTGAGGACCCATTGCCCTGTCCTTTGTCTGGGTAGTGATGCTTAGAGCCAGCTTTGGCACCTTATGGTGCACACAGTGAGGTGCCACCTGGTCCATAGCAGGTCCTCATGGCTGTTGGCACTTCTCTGAGTTGTCCCTGCACAGTGTGCCCTTGGCAGAGCACCGTGGCTGCCACTTGCACTCCACGTTCAGTGAGACTGTTTGCTTCTTGTGTCCCTGCCCACTGAGATATGTTCATCTGCAGGGAAAATGGCACTGTTCTCCCTTTGCCCTTCTTCCACTTTCCCTCTCTCTAAGGTAATTTATACCCATTCCAAGTCTGTGCTGTGTGATTGCACCAAATTGGCATTTTTTTAATGATTTTGGCTGTTTGGCATTGGGGCTGAGGGTTGCTCTGCCATCCCCTCCCTGTGCTGTGGTGGCTGGGGCTGGGCAGCTGGGATTCTTGGGTGCTTTGGGATGAGTGCTTGTGCCAGTGGGCTCAGAGCTGCTTGAAACACACTGGGGGAAATGCTGAGTAACAGAGACGGTTGTGGGAGGGCAACAAACTTGTTGTACATTTCAGCACACCTTACTGAAGTGGTTTCAGCTGCATTAATTTCTTTTCAGAGAAATGGGAGGGAAGCACTTTGATAAACCTGTGTGCAAATAACTTTTATGAAATGTGGGCTTGTTTTGTGGCAGAGAGGAATTGCAGCTTCTGGGCTTCTTTGCCCCACAACCACCATCGGGTGGACTGTGCTGGGCACCTTCTGGGAGCTGCTACTGGATGCTCCACTGCAATGGAGCAGAGATGTTACCCTTATTTGCAGGAGTGTTTGAGGCTGTCGGGGCTCTGCTCAGTTGTTTTCCTTCTGCATTTTGGCAGTTGCAGGGAAAAGATAACCACGAGTTGGAGAGTCACACAGGAAAAGTGTGGTCTGCTTGCTGTTAGGGTGCTGTGCTGCAGCCACAGTCCAGGCTGGGGTGAGGCAGGGTGTGGGTTTGCCTTTGAATATCAGCACCTACACCGTGAGAAAGAAAGATTAGGAGGATGCAGGGGAAGCCTGGTTCTCTGTGCTGTGGTGGGGACCTCCCCAGTGAGGTTGGTGAACATCTCCCGAAAGGTCCTTGGGGAAGATACCCCTTGCAGTCATGCATTGCCTGGACAGCACCATGTGCAGCTGGGAAAACACTTCCCTGTGCGTTTATGGGAAAGGAAGGGACCTGCTGCAGGCCTGTACCTGCATCTGCATCTTCTCACGGCCGCCCGGGCCCTTGGCTGACCCACCCTTCCTGTGGGGACCGTGCGTGGGGCGGCCGGGCACACCCAGCTGTCACTTTCTGTAGCTGCAGTCACTATTTCCAGCCCTCTGCTGGGGTGTAAATCAGGTTTTTGTTCTTTCTACTGGCTGCATCAGCTCTTTTTTCCTCTGTACTGGCTGTACCTGCTGCCAGCGAGGTACTGGGAGGAGCATGCTGGTCCTGCAGGCGGCAGATGCGGTGCTGCTGCTCTTGGGTGTAGGGATACTCATCACTGCTGATGTAAAGCCATGGCGTGTGCAACCCTGGGTGCTGCCACCCCTTCTGGCTCACTGTGGCCCCAGGATCTGACATGGGTGCCATTCCCATGCCTTCCCCTCGTGGGCTCTGACACCCAACTGGCATTGGTGACTCTTTCTCCCAGCGCTGCTCATGGTGGCAGTGGGGGGGAGGCTCCCCCTTTGCTGGTGCCGCTGGATGCGAGGAGTCCCTGGGTTGTGCCGGGGTGTGTAATGAGGAGCCTGGAGTGTTTCAATTCATTCCCCTTGGGAGGGGATGCAGGGCAGGGCCTGATGAAGCAGCTCCTATAGGTTACTCATACCACAACTGCGGTTTCCCCATAGAGGGTTTTCTTTCTTGCATGCTGCTTTTTTTACTTTTTTTGCCCACTTATTTTTTCTCTCCAAGAGGCCGAATAATAGCAACTGATTTTTCTTCCTGTGGCTCCAGGTGAAGCTGCTCTGTGCAGCTCCCCAGCTACCTGCTGTCCCTTTGGCTCATTTGTCTCTGTCACTGACTTTGGCAACCACTATTTACACCTGCGCGCTTTAATGTTCAGCTTGATTTAATGATCAACAAGGTCTGTGGATGGGCTTATTAAGTATTAAGTGACAATAGCAGGTGCCCTGGGTCTATTTTTAGGAGCTGACTCTCTGGGAGCTGTTGTTTGGGGAAATGCATAGCATGAAGCTCCCATGGTCTTGGGGTTTTGTGAGTGCATTATCTGTGTGAGTGAGGGATCAAGGGAAGGTCATGGTTTGGGGTGGGCAGGAGGTGCCAGGCTTGAGCTGGGACGTGCAGGGCAGCTTCTCCCTTGCCCATGGGGTACAAGAATACCCTACAAAGGGGATTCTGCTGTCTCTGCCCGGTGTTGGCTCAGCCTGTGGCACAGCGTACCCAGGATCCGGCCTTACTGCGTCACCCATGGGTGCAGCCTCCTCGTGATGGAGAAGTTCAGCCTGGCAGCAGAGGGAAGTAAAGCTGTGAGTAGAGGGGAAACTGCATTTGTTCAGCCTTGTTGTGTCCTTTGTGATCACAGTGCAAAGCAAGTGGGGCTTGGGTTTTTGTTTGTTTTTTTTTAAGATGTGGAATTAATTCCACGTGGCAGAAAACAGAACGTTTGCCATGACTGCCAAAAGACATAATTTTGCATTTTGAGACATTACTATGATTTGCATTAATTAATATTAATGTGATTTTAACCATAATGATTCTATGGAGATAGGCATTTATTAATGATGCCAAATAAATAAGTAAAGTGACTGGGGCACCTGGCCAGGGCTGGGAGTGGTGGGGCTGCTTTGTATTCCCTCTGTCTGGGGATCTTGATGTGTGTGGGTACTCACAGCAGCTGTGGGTGAGTAAAATGGTAATTCAGAGGCTGCTGCCCATGTGGGGATGATGCAGCCCTGCAGAGCTGAGCCTGAGCTCAGGCAGTGAGCAGCCAGGTATGAAAATGCTGCACCTTGCTTTATCCTCATTCCTTTCCTCTTGGACTGGGCTTCTTGCAAGGCTGCAGGGTTGATTTTGTAGGATTTGGTGTGATCTTTTGAGCATGTTGAGTCTGTTGTAGTCTGTCTTGTCTTCAAAAATATTTTTTTGTGAGAGATGTGAAGCAGTGCTTTGGAGAGAGCTGTGACGTGGGTAATGTCCTCCTCTGGTGCCCAGTTCATCTCTGTCATTTTGGATGAGGTAGCAACAGCTCTCCACTGGTCACCTAACTGGGGGGATTTTATTTTACTTCCCACCAGGCTTCAATTTGGGGTGATTTTGTATTCTGGTCAAGTCTTTCTGTGGTGACTGTGGTGTCAGCCAGGCCAGTGGCACCTCTGAAGAAGCTGCTAGGGCTGGGTTTGTCACCAGCCCCTGGTACCCAACTTAGACAGAGGGACAGCCCTCTTGGCTGCACTCTGGAGTCTCTTGCACCCTCAGTAACATGTTCCTCTCCTTTCCCCTCAGGATTGACAAGACGATGCTCGCCAGCCTGAAGATCAAGTGAGTACCCACACTTTTCTCTTGCATAAAGTGCTTGTCCTGTGAGATACATATTGCTGAGAGATGGCTTTGTGTATAAAAGATGCTCTCTTGTCAACTGGGCAGTGGTAGACCAGCTGTATCTCCCTGTTTCTGGAGGTGTTTGTATGTGTCACACAGCTTGGTCTCCTCTCAAGTCCAAGGTGACTGAGGCACTGGGTGATTATAATCAACACAGTGACACCATTGCTGTATGATCAGTAGGTTAAGGCATGCACGGTGCAACTCCTGGGGCACCAGCTCTGCCTTGGGAGGGATGGGGCTGGGAATTGGCAGGACAGGCCATCACTGAGCTTCTGGCTGTAAATTCAGTGAATTCTGGGGTTATTTTTACTTTGTTCTTGAATCTTGCATTCTGGAAAGGGGGTTGGTGTCAGTGGCTTAGTGGGTGCCTGTGCTTATTACCCAGCTCCTGCTCCTGTGCTGCCTGGAAGGCTCTGAGTGTTGCTCTGGGAGTGGTGAAGAAGCTTTTGGAGGGCCCAGGAGGGTCCGTGAGCTGGTGGTGTTGCTCAGTGGGTCCATCTCAGGTTTGCCACAGACTTGCTGAAAGCTGGTGGCATGGGCTGTGCGGCCCCTGGCAAAGGTGACTGTTGGGCCAGATCCTGCTCTGTAATGGAGTGAGGTGTATCGGATCACCACTGCTGCTGGAAAATTGTCAGCTGGGTGGGGAAGAGCAGGTGAGAAGTGTCTGGGAATGTTCTGATGCTCGCTGTGCTCCTGGCTCTCATGGGTATTGGGGACCTGTCTCCCAGTCCCACTGGGCCTTATCCTGCTGGCTGTGCTACCAGGGGACTGATCCCTTCTTCCCTGATGCAGCGCATCCCCCAGTTTCTGGTTAAGATCCCTGAGCTGTGGCTTTTCCTTTGCAAGCACACACAGAGCCCCAGTGTCATCAGTGTAACCATGTGCTAATACAGAAATATTCTGGCCAAGCCTCCCTTGAGCTCAGGGTAATGCATAGGGGTAACAGCTCATGCAATTTCCCTCTGTAATCATTGCTTGTGCAAATTATTCATTAATGGGAAAGTATACAGAAAGCCTTGGGGGAACCTGCTGCCTGAATGAGCCTGCGAATACCCATTGTAAATAGCACAACAAACGCTGCTGCTAAGCTCATTGCTCAGGTTTTTGCTCAACTAATGAGAAGTTTAAATCAATGTTTACCGCTTTGTGGAGTGGAGGGAAATCTCAGTAGACTTTTCTTTTTTTCCTGTCAAGCTGAGAAGGATTTTGCTGCTCCTTCTGTGCTGTGCCCTGAATTTGTTTTGGGACCCGTGCAGGAATTCTGCTGCAGAAATACTTTTTAACCTCTTCTGCCCACCGTGCCAAGCAAGTAGTGCCATGTGTACTCAGAGTTCTGTGGCAGTGCCATGGGATGTGCTGCCCTGCTCCTGCTTGGGAGGTTCTCCCTCCCTCCAGCCCCAGCCAGAGGAGGGGTTTTCTCGGGACATTTGATGATCATCCACTGGAGCTCTTTTTTTTTTATCACTGTGATTTGCAGCTAATGCTTTCCACAGCCTCTTAATGCTTCTGTTTTGTGGACAGATTGCTTTGCTAAATGGTTCTGCAATTGGGGCCCAGCCAGAGTTAGATATTTGTAAAAGCCTTTAAAATTAAATAATTAATAATTAGTTTTGATTTTCTAACGCCTTCTTTTTATTGTGGCAGCCTTCTGGCTAAGAGACCAGGCGTAGGCAAGATTCTTTGACTGTATAACTTGTTAACAAAAAGACAAGCTGCTTTTTGCAAGCCAAGGAGCACTTCATGAAGCCTTGTGCATGCTGCAAACATCAATATTGACTTGGAGAAACCTGGCAGGGGAGGAATAGTGTGTGGTGGATGCAGCTCCGAGGTTTTGGCTGCAGGGAGAGACCCAGAGGAACTGGGGGGTTGCAGGAGCCCCATAAGGCAGCCTCTATCCTGGGGAGCACGTGGAGGGGAGCAAAGGGCTGTGTGTCCTGGTAGGCACTCAGGCAAGAGTGAAGGTTGGGTCATAGAATCATCATAGAATGTCCTAAGTTGAAAGGGACCCACAAGGATCATTGAATCCAACTCCTGTCCCTGCATAGGACGATCCCAACCTTCCCACCGTGTGTCTGAGGGCATTGGCCAAACACTTCTGGAATATTGCCAGGCTTGGCACAGTGACTGCTTCCCTGGGGAGCTGTTCCAGTGCTCCACCACCCTCTGGTGAACAAGTGGGTCCCTTGCAAGGCTGGTATTGGAAGTGTGAGAGAGAAGCTGGGCTTGGGATGCTCCTCTGCTGCTGTTGCTCTTGTTGTTAGTCATAGTAAACTTGCACATGCAGGTGGCACCAGAGCATCAAAGCAGTTTTCCCTTTGTCTGTATCTCTTTTTTCTTTTTTTTTTAATTTGGGTTTCATTAGTTCCTATGGTAACCATGAATATGGCTGAGGCACTCAAAACCAGAGGGAATGAGTAGACGTTGTGGAGGGGGAGTGTCGGAGGAGAGGCGATGGATGGCGAGCCCTGGCGTCACCGGCAGGGGCTCGGCTGACCCCCTTCAGCGAGGTACCAGGGCCACAGGCAGGCAGAGAAGGTGCTGCAGAGGGCTGAGAATCCCCAGGCAGCTGCTGAACGACCACGTTTGCTGCTCGGCCTCTGAAATGCCCAGGAAACTCTGGTGAGTTTGAGTCAGGCTCTGGGAGCTGTGCCCATGCCCTGCCCTGAAGGCATCAGCTCTCCAGCAGATCCTGTCCCACGGGCAGCTGGCGATGAGCCATCCCTGGCTCTCAAAAGCCACTGTCCTGGGAGAGGAGAGAGAGGAGTTTCTGGCTGCTATGGGGAGCTGTGGGCTGCTCTGGAGAGCTTGGACGTGCTCCTACCTTGCACAGCTGGGGGCTGCTCTTGGAAAGTCTTGCAAGGTACCCAAAGGCAGAGTATGGGAGATGGGGAGTCTGGGAGGGGGCTTGGAAATGCTCTGCTTGCTGGTTTTGAGTGTGCATATCCCTGGGGGTGATAGCAGGAGCTGGGGCTGGGAGGTTTGAGCACTGGGAGAGGAACTGGGGCTGCTGACAGCCTCTGGGACAGACCCAGGCTGCTGCGAGATGGAGATGGAGGCACTTGTGCACTAAATGAGATTTGGCATGTGTGGAACTGGGATTTTGGCACAGACCAATTCCTTCATGATCCTTGCTTTTCTGTTTTTTTATTCCTTACTTCCTAGGAAAGTGCTGGGGGGCAGCTGACCCCCTCAGGCTGGCAAAATGAGCATCGAGTCCAGAAGCAGCCTTCTAGACCTTGGCTTGGTGCTGGTGTTTTCTTGTCACGTGAAGGCTCTGCAGAAAGCTAGCAGCAGCTCTGGGATTGTGGGGTGCTCCTGTGGTGCCCTTAGTGCTCCTTTGGGCATGGATTCACCCAGAACTCAAAAAAAATAGTGGAGTTTGAGGTCAGGTTGTACTGTCAATGAAGGGAAGAGCTGAGCCAGATGGCAGCTAAACCCTCTTCTTGAGCAGGGAGATCACCCTGGAGGAAACATCAGCCTGTCACAGGGTCTTTGCATATCAAAAATCAGCCCCTGGCTGATGGTCTTGCCTACTGAGTTTCTTCTCATAGCTGCCCTGCGTTAACCTCAGGTGGCACTGGAAGTGCAGGGGTCCAAGTGGGCCATGCAAGGGACCCTAAAGTCCCCTCTGCCTTGGGAAGCCCTTGTACTGGGGATGCTGATGGTGGGAAGGTGCCATGGGGATGAACCCATGGGGACCTTCCTTCTCCATCCAACTGGACTCCTCGGGAATGAGCTGGTTGAGTGATGCCTCAGCAGGAGATGAGCCCTTTGCTGATGGCTCCCCAGCCCTCTGCACTCTGATTATTTTCTCTTTGGTTTCATCAGTAGGATGTACTGAGAAAACATTGAGTATTCAAAATAAAATTTAAAAATCAATAAAAATTAAGTCCCCCCTGCAGGCGAAGAGTCACCTCTCGTTTTAGCCCTATAAAGCAAAAATAGCAATGAAATAATCACGTCTCTGTGGAACAGACGAGTCTTGTACATCAATTACTGAGAGTCTGTGTGTGTTCAGCAAAAACTCACATGAAAGAGCATGTGATGCTCATCTGATGAGGGGAATGGTGGTGGAAGATAAAGGTGGGAAGAGATGAAAGATTTACTTGACCTTTGTAAAACAAGCTGTGTCCAGGCTTGTGGCTCTTTAATATTTGATGGGCCAGAGCTGAGTTAATGGGAAGATGTGGGAATGATGTAGCTTCTTGGCAATATCACTGACTATTGCAGTAATGCTGGAGGTTTGTGCTTGGGTCTTGTGAGGACAAGGTCTGGAGAGCAGATTGTGTCTGAGTAAATTCCTTTGACTTTATTACTACCGTTTAAAATGGGTAATCACATGTAAATGTATCTTTTGTGATTATGCTTCAGCCCTAGCAGTGTGTGCTTTATGCTACAAAGAAAACACTATCAAAACTAATGCAGAGCAGTCCTCTGCAGTGAACAGGAGAGGCAGGCAGGTTTTCTATTTTATTTGGGTTGTAACTGCTTATCTCTGAGGCTGCTGGGTGCAACCTCCCAGCTGGTGTGCTGGGGGAGGCCGTTACCTCAGCTCTGCTGCAGCAATGCAAGGGAAGAACCGAGCGTACGGTGCTGTTGTGCTAAGGACGCCCTGGGACTCAGAGCAAACTTTGAAGGGTGCCTGTGCTTTCTGCTCTGCCTTTTGATGCTCCTCCCCATCCTACTGAGTCGAGATGGTTCACCAGACCAGGCTGCAGCCCCCAGCTGGGGCTCCCTGCATCCTAGTGCTGTGGCTGCTGTGTCACACTGGGTGCTGGAAGCCTGGGGCTGGGCAGGGTGAGCAGTGGCCTGTGTTGGTGGCTCCTACTGCAGCCTTTGCTGTTAGCTCTCCTGGCAGCACTAAAGATTGGAGTGAAAATCAGTGCTGGGACTGGAGGGGCAAAACAAGGTCCAGGATCCCAGCCAAGTGCCGGGGAGAGTCTCTAACTGGATCTGTGTGTGGAAGAGCACCCAGCTGAGGCGAATGTTGTTTAATATGTATTGTCCCACCAGCTCAGATGCTCTTCTCACCCTGCAGCAACACTGCTCCCTTTCTGATGTTTCTGTTGTCAGTTATATTAATTTGTATTGATGTGCGTGTGGCTCGTGTGATCACAGCAAATTCTCCTGAGCCTTTCCTACACCATCTTTCTCTGTCCCCTGACTCTCATCTCATGCTGATCTTTTGTAAAGTTTTGCTGGGTACCTAAACTATCCATAATGGGGTCCTGAGCCAGCATCTTCTAGCAGGTGTTGGGTGGGTTCCTGCATGGTTTCCCCTGTGTTCATGCAGTGGAAAACATGTCTTCCTAATATCTCATCTAAGTCTCCCCTCTTTTGGCTTAAAACCCTTCCACTTATCCTATCCTTGAATTCCCTGACAAAAAGGCCCTCCCCAGCTTTCCTCTAAGCTCTTCTCAGTACTGGAAGGCTGCTCTAAAGTCTCCCCAGAGCCTTCTCTTCTCTGGGCTGAACAAACCCAAGTCACTCAGAGTGTCCTTATACTTGAGGTGCTCCAGCCCTTGGATCATCCTCGTGGCTTCCTCTGGACTCTCTCCAAAAGATCCATATCCTTCCTGCGCTCAGGGCTCCAGGTGCATGCAGAAATGCATGCATTTCTCCAGGTGGGGTCTCAAGAGAGCAGAGCAGGGAGTGAGATTCACTTCACTCAAACTGCTGGTCACGCTTCTTTTGAGGCGGCCCTGGTTTACCTCATTTAACACGTCCCCAGCAAAGCTGCTGCTCTGCCTCCTCTCCAAGAAGATTCGTGCTGCACCGTGTGTGCAGGGCGGGGGCAACGTGGAGGCACGTGGCCAGGCATGGCATCCCTGGCAGAGTGAAGTCCTTGTGTTGGTGGCAGGTCTTGTGCCCGTGTCCCTGCAGTGGCTTGGCCACTGGCTGCAGTGACAAAGCCCCTCGTGAGTGCCAGGGTGGCTGCAGGCGAGCGGCCAGGGATGGTGACAGGTCCCTGTTGCTGCTGTGGGTGCTCCCACTGGCCCTGCTCGCCGTCTGCTGCCTCAGAGCTGCCTCCAGCATGTTTGTGCCAGCCCTCGCCAACGCTGGGGGATTTGAGGGCTGTGCAGATGAATGTCAGCGCTGTCTTAATGCAGACCCGAGGTGGCAGCTCTGCCTGGCAGGAGATTGGTGGTGGGGGAAGGCAAAGCAGTTGTCCCGCCCTGGTTCCCAGTGTAGACCTCTGGTGGGTGACTGGAGCTGCTCTGGGCTTGGGCTGTACTGGATCCAGAGTCACAGATTAATGATGGAATTTGAGGTGCGGGGGTGTGGTTTGGAGTATTTTGTTGTTGGTGGTTTGTATGCAGGACCAGGCAGCATGATTTGATCCTCCTCTTCTGGGAGGAGGAGATGGGCACGTATGAAAGCGTTTCCAAGTCGTCTTTTATTTGTAACGCAGATGCAAAGAATCGACGAGAGGCAGGGGGGTCGCTGCGGTGCAGAACCAGCCTGGAGCCTGTCAGAGGCTCCTTTCCGACTCAGCCGGAGCCTGTGGGTGCCCGGCAGAAGCTGGGGCTCCTGCGTGTGCCCACTGATGCTTCCCTGGCTGAAGCCTCTTACCAGGTGTGCCAGTAGTCTGCATGCCAGCGCTTGGCTTTTTCCGCTGGTGTTCCTTGCGAGTGGATAAAAGGGGGGGTGGGGGGTGGGTGGGTGGGTCCTGCTGCTGCGTGGCCCACGGGGATTGCCTCTCCTTCACTTTCTGTGAGTTTCTGTTCCTGACCAGGCTGCAGTGAGTCCCTGACTCCACGCCGTGAGTTGCTCTGTGGCAGTAGCTGCTATGGGCAGTGGTGAGAGCAATGAGTGAGGGGCTGCAGGGGATGGGGCACTGGTCAGTGTCCTCTGGTGAGCTGGGACCGGGCACTGGCTTTGCTCTGCTCCTGTGGGGCGGGGGGTTCTGCCCAGTGCTGCACTGAACCTCACAGTGAGGAGCTGTGCTGTCAACCCTCGCATCCCAGGATGTGCCACCTGTGCCTCCCCAGGCTGGAGATTTTCAGCATGAGGAAGCAAAGGTGGGAGTTAGTAATTTAATAGGAGGAATGGTAAAACCAGTGAAACTGGGGTGAAAGTAGGGCAGCGTGTCTGGGGGCTGGAGTGAATCATCAGCCAGCTCTTACTGCTGCTGCTTTATTTGCTTTTTAAGCAAAGAAATTAGTATGTCAGCCACAAATTCATTGCCAGTTGAGGGCCCAGTGGCCCATAGATGAGCAGGTCAGCACTGTGTCATCGTCCAGGCAGGACAATTGTGTGTCCTGCTGCTAGGCAGCAGCTCCCAGGATGAACAGGTCAGCACAGTGTCATCATCAGCTTGGAAGGCTGTGCATCCTGGTGTCAGGCAGCAACACCTGCAGTGTTGGTGCCTCAGTCACTGTAGAGCTGGGTAGAACAGGTCCCACTGCCTCAGGAAGGGCCTGTCTCAGACATGAACATTTCTGTGAAATCTGGGCTTTGCCCTCATGGCAACATTGGCTGCCAGGCTGAGATAAAGACAGGCCCATGCCACGTGGGTGCTGTGCTGGGGCTTGGCCCTGCCCTGCCCAGGGGTCACCTGGGAGTACAGAGACACCCATCACGTCCCCAAAATGCCCTTTGTGGCTGCTTGAGGCCCCACTGCTGTAGCTGCATGTATGTTGGGGCCGTGAGTGGGTGCTGCTGATAGGCAGTGCTGACCTTCCGCCCAGATGATGTGATGCCAGGGGTCACACCTCGTGTCTGTAGGACAGAAATGGGTTTTGATGTTTCTTTTGGTTTAGTGATGTTTTTTAATCTCTCTTTTGTGACTGAAGATAAACTCCAGCAGGACATGTGTCAGGGCAAGTCATGTCTTCCTATGCCTTTTGCACATGAAGGGGTGAAAGGGAAGTCCCTGTGGAAGACTGATGTTGGCACCAGAGTTTGGGCATTGCAGCGGTGCTGGGGCCATTTGCCAGCCTGGGACAGTAGCTGATGGAGCTCAAAGAGCAGAGCATCCAACTGACACAACATTCAAGTGCAGAACCATCCCTGAAAATCAGGTTTTACACAGGGTAAAACCAGCCTAAGAGATGGGAGCCTTAATGATATCCTATTTTCTTTATGGACAGAAATTACTTTCAATGGGCACAAGAGCTGTTCTTTTTGCTGAGATACTGTATAATTTTAAGAAGAAAAATTGAGAAGCTTTGGTGAGGTCTGGTTGAGCAGAGGCAAAGCTCAGTGGAGGCCGGTGCCCTCCTTGTCATTATGGCCTGAGTAGTGAGGATGGAGCACTGCCCCAAGAGCCGCCCTGGGGCTGGAGGCACAGACACCCCATGTGCAACGAGAGGAGAACCCTGAGGCTGCTGCTGCTCAGTACCTGCTGTGCTAGGCAGGATGAGCAGAGGTGCAGCACCAGCCCTGGGCAGCCCCTGGCACATGGGCACTGGTGTAAGAACAAAGAGCTAAAGTTGTTGATCTTTGCTCATCAGCTCCCACCAGTGTTGGGTTGGGTGCTGGAGCAAGGATCCTCTGTGATCAGCATTGCATGGCTGCTCACTGGGCATTGAATTGCAAAACACCCTCCTGCAGGCAGTGCTGCTGTGGTCGGGAAGTGATGAACGAGGAGAAGCTGGAGATGGTGGCTGAGGAGAAGCAGGAAGCACAGTGCAGCCCTGCCAGGGTTGCTCGCAGTGGTGGGGGCACAGTCAGTCCTGCCTTGGCCAGCCCCGTGGCTGGCTGGGGATTTACAAAATCTAGCCAGTCCCAACGTCTCCCTTCTATCTCCAGTGAGCAGATGTGAGTGCTTCCCTTTTCGTGGAAGGGCAGTTATCACCCCAGCTGCCCCCAAAGATACCCAACCCCGTGCCTGCACAGCATCCTTGCAGCATGTTTCAGAGCCTGCCTGGAAGGGAGGAAGCAAGCTTCCCCAGGAGGAGGAAGGTGCTGTCAGCATTGAGGACTTGGGGTGTTTCAGTCATTTGTAATCTGGTAAGCCATATATAATATATAAAAACTATAATAAATATAATATAATATATAAATTATAATAAATATACTATATATAAAATACAATAAAAATATATTATATATATAAAACTTGGGGAGGGTACTTGCACAGCTTCACTGATTCTCCTGCCCTGGGAGACTTCCCTCACTATTTGCTGGGTGCTTTTCTCTCAGCCTCTTGCTGTAGATGTATTTGCATTTATTTGGGGGTTTATTGCTGCAGAAACCCCAGCTCATAGAGTGGAGGCAATGAACTGGGTTCTGGCCATGCAAACACTCCTTCCTGGAGACATTGGAGGTGGTGCAGCAGCACGTTCTGCTCGTGTACTCCCCAGTCCCATATGTTAAAATGTTGCTGTCAAAACAGCCTTCACATATTTAAAGCTAGATTATCCACAATTACATCTGCCCAGAGGACTTAACAACCCCGCATGGGTCTATTTTTAGCTCTGTTTCAGAACTAATAAACTGTGCTGGTTTATATATCTCTTTCCTCCTCCTATATTTATAGCCTGTCAAAATAAGAGCTGTTTGCAGACAATCAAAAGGCTGCTTCTCGGAAGAATAACAGCCTTCTAAAAGTAAATATTGTTGTGGTGAGGGCAGGGAGCATTAATGGCTGGAGTGATGGAGGCACCATCTGCCCGTGGGTGAGTGCTCCCGAGTATCCGGGTGTGCAGGAGGACAGGGTTGTCTGCAGGAGATGAGGGGTGCAGGTGGGGCAGAGTCCCTGGCTGATGGTGATTGCTGCAGGTCTGGGGGGCTCTTGCCCTGCTGAGCCTCCCCTCGCCGTGGCTGTGCATCCATTTGTTGTAGAATGGATGTGACTGAGGGAGCACGAGTGACCCCCAGCTCTGCGGAGCCCAGGAGCCTGAAGCAGGGCAAGGCTCACCAGCACAGGAGCAGAGGTGTTGCACCAAAGCCTGTGGTTTGCTCCTGATGATAGTTCTGTTAATTACTGTACCTCTTCTGCTAGTGGTTCCTTTTTTCCCCTCTGTTTGGTGAGGTCCTGGCTTCCTCACCGTGATCGGCATCACAGTATCACAAGGTTGGAAAAGACCTCTGAGATAATCCAGTCCAACACTAGTACCCACTCATCATTTAAACCATGGCACTAAGTGCCTCATCCAATCTGTTTTTAAATGCCTCCAGGGATGATGACTCCACCACATCCCTGGGCAGCTCATTCCATTGGCAAATCACCCTTTCAGTGAAAAATTTTTTCTTAATATCAAGCCTAAACCTCCCCTGACGAAGCTTGAGACCATGTCCTCTTGTTCTGTCCCTGGTCACCTGAGAGAAGAGACCAAACCCTGCCTGCCTACAACCTCCTTTTAGGTAGTTATAAAGAGCAATAAGTTCTCCCCTGAACCTCCTCTTCTCCAGGCTAAACAACCCCAGCTCCCTCAGTTGCTCTTCATAGGGCTTGTGCTCCAGTCCCTTCACCATCTTCATTTCTCTCCTCTCCTAGGCATTGGTGAGCCCTGTGCTGTAGCAGGGATGGGTGGCTGCTGGCAGTCCCAGGAGCTGTGTGGCAGCTCTCCTATGCTGTGGAAAGGTTCATTGCTGGACAGTGCTGACAGGGTCCCATGGATCCTGTCTGGAAATGGCCTTCTCCTTCTCTGATCTTTTATTTCCAGTGGGGCTTGTGATGTTGGTTTTGCTCTCACTTAGTGGACACCAGCATCAGTGTTGAACCCATATGGTATCAGAGAACTTCCCATTTTCCAAAGCCTCTTGTAGAAGCCTGGCTTGTCTGAGACTCCCACCCAGCCGAGAGGTGCATGAACTTGACAGGTACTTGAATAGGTCAGAGCTGCATTATGAAGTCTGTGAAGACTCAAAGGTCACTCCATTCAGGCAGTGTCCTGTATCCTTCCTCTCAAACGTTAGCAGTGTCACGTCAGGGACTGTGACAGCTCCTTCCTCCTACAAGCAATTTGCTGTTAATCCTCTGCAATTTGGAAGGCAGAGCTCAATGTTCTCTTTCCTGAGATGACACGGGTTACATTGCTTGGTGATGTGCTTGATAACCAGCTGTCCCAGCTGCACCCAGGAGCGGTGCAGGGATTCCATCAGGTCTTCGTTGGAGCTTCAAAAATTCAATGCAACTGTGTTAGTCCAGAAATTTGCTCTTTGCTTGCATGTTAAGTTCAGGGATAGGGAGGTGTGCTGATGAGCAGGAGGATGAGAACGTGATGATAAGAGGTACAGGATCAGACCAGTGGAACAATGTCCGCTCCCTGAAAGGGAAAGACTGAGAGATGGAGCATGTAAGTCATGTGCTTTCATCTGAGATGCCCTCACAGGTTCTCTGCAGCCCAAGGTGAAGGAAAGAGTTTTCATTTTGACTGCATTTGTAGCGTTGTCCACCACTGCTGCTGGGGCTGGATGTGATTGTGGCGATAGCTGGTTGTACATGCAAAAGATGCTGCCTTGACCAGGGTGTCCAGCTTCCCTTGTGTGCAGATGTGGATACCAGTGAGAACTCCTGCCCATAGGTGTTGCACTTCCACTTCCCAAAGCCATGGCCTCATACTCCTGGTTATTGATGAGGTTGCACAGTATGAGGTGATTTAACAAGGAAGGTGGCTGTTTTCCAGCTAACAACTGCATCATTTTCTATCTTGTTGATCTGGAAAAAGAGGCAAAGAAAAACCTGTAGAGCAGTAGAAACCCATTTTGGCATGTGATTGACTTCTGCACATTTCCTATTGTACGGATGTGTCACTGAGATAATACCTGTGTTTTAGCTCCACAAATCATGTCTTTTAATGCTCATCAAATAAGGTGTCTGAGGGAGATGCGTAATCGAGACGGCGGCATCTCCTGGGTGATCTGCTGAGGGCTGGGGAGCTGCTGGGTCTGGTTGCTGCCCTCCCTAACACCAGGATGTGTTCCTGCAGGTGACCACTCCTCACAGTTTGTCACCAGTGAGCGCAGGGACACAGAGCTCTGCTCCCCCCCTGAGGTGTGTGGAGGTAGAAGGTGTTTCTCCCTACGCAGCACCTGCCTGTGGTGCTGTTATTGCAGGTCAGGGGAGTTCATCAAAGCATGGATTCATGTAAGAGGCAGCTGTGATCCCTCCCCATCACCAGAACTCCTCAGCATGGAGGGAAATCAAGCTCCAGAGGCAGCATGAGTTTTTTTCCAGGGCTCCCACTGACACCTGTGGCTGCCATCTCCCCACCATGTCTTTAGATTAACTCTTCCCCTCCTGATGCTTTCCTTGGGCCAAAGGGGGCTGCTGCTACAGTGGTGGGAGGCTCAGGAAAGGCTGTGGTGCTGCTGCCCTGTTAAGAGGGGTTAGAGAGGCCCACGCACACACTGTTTGGCTTGGACTTCTCTTTTACATAATGCAATTAGCCCTTCCCTGGGGTGGCCCCTCCGGAGTCAACTGAATATTCAGCATTGCCACAAGGTTTGATTTTGAAGCCACCAGCTCTTCTGCTCCCCCTGCACAGATGAGGACCCCTCTCAGCCTACGCTAGCTGCAACCCACCAGTGTTGGAACCTTGCACAGCACTGGTGTGTCAGGGGCTGCTGTGGTCCCCAGGGCCAAGTTTTAGGCTGTGTATTGTGGGACTGGTGGCAAAGTGCTGCATCTGGTGCTGTCACTGGGTGTTTTGGGATGTTTAGCTTGACATCTGCTCTTGTAGGGAGGAGGCTGAGGTGGTGGCTTGCTACAGCATCTGGGCTCAGGGACAGGGATCAGCATTGACTGTTGCTGCAGGAGGAGCAGTGCCAGCCAGTCCTGAGCCTCTCCCAGCATTCCCCTGCCCATGGCTGATAAGAGCCTGTGCAGGTGGAGGATGGCTCTACCCAAAACCCTGGGCTGCAGTGAGAAATCCTCCTGCCTGAGCCCACTCTGCTCCCCCCACAGCTCTATCATCCCCCACCCTGCTCCTGCATCCCTCACAGCATCCTCAGGAAGGGGCATTCTGTGGCTGAGGTTAAAGTTTGGGCCTAATCCTGAGATTCCTGGCTGGATGCTGATGGAAATTGATTGGAATAATGGCTTCAGAGATTGTTCTGTGCTGGGAACTGGGGAAGGATCAAGGACTGAGGAGGGTGCTGGTGGTGCTAGAAGCACTGGGCTGTGGTTGATGTTGGTTTGCTGTGCATCCTGAATCTGGCTTTATTAGTGATGTTAATGATAAATGATGGCATTTAGTTCCCTGATTTGATATTAAAAATCAAAGGATCTGCTCATGCTGTAAAGACTTATTTCCTCTGCTGATTTGATCTAATTGAATTGAAAGCTGAAATCTTGGAGCTCATCTCTTCAGAAAGCCTGTGTTCACAGGGAAAACCACCCCAAATTATCAAGAACACAATTTCCATGTAATTGTGTTGCTGTCACAGGCGTGACTACCTTGTAGTGTGTTTAACCACCAGAAATTATACAGTCACTCAAGGAAGCACACCAGGCAGGGGCTGATGCTGCACCCAAGCCCTGGGGCTCCCTGCCTGCCCACGGCAGCAGCAGGAGGCATGCCTGCCTTCTCTCTCTCCAATTTTCCTGTCCACAAAAGGGCTTTGGTTTATCATGGTGCTTGGTGGCCTCATGGAGGTAGGGCCAGCACTGCTCTGCTCATGGGTGCTGAAGGGTGGGCTAAGCACCAAAATATGACTGTGGTTCTGAAGACCTGGGATATGTGTGATGGGAAGGTGCTATTTGAGAGCTTCTTAGCAAAGCTGTGTCTGAGGCTGCTGAAGGAGAAATTGTTGCAAAATAAAACATGAGAACCCATATATAAATGCATGTGGATAGGTATCTGTAGAGATTATGTATTTTACCTTCTTGTGTAAAGCAGATCAAGCTGTCTAAGTCCCCTGGACTATCAGAGATGATTTTATACCAAATACAGACCAGAGAAGCGAACATTCCTGCTTGCCCCCAAAGTGTTTGATCTGGAAAGCATTGCTGCAGTAGCCCTGGGTGAACAGCTTTGACCGCGTTTATGTGGCCTCGCTCAAGTCTTCAAGGTTTTCTTTGCAAGTCATGGATATAATTTTTGTAATCTTCCTGGGCTGGATGAACACTTACTGCTGCTGCTGTGGCTCCTGCGGCAGTGATGCCAGCTATGTGTGACTGATGAGCTCCTGGAAAGGCAGAACCTGCACCTTGGGTGATGCTTCATCCTGAGCAGGGCTAATTACATGGAAGGGGGGCTGGGAGCGGGGATACTTTCTCATCAGGCTTTGCTGCCCTGATATCCAGGAGTGGAGATGGTGCATCTCTGTCCTTGGTGGGAGCTGGTGGGCTTTCCCAGTGTATGCCTTGTGGTGGCCATCCCATGGCTCCTTGCAGTGAGTAGGGGCCACCCGGGGAAATGAATGAATGGATAATTTGCAGCTCATTTAATTAAAAGGCTGCGATTTTGAAGGCTGATCAGGGAAGATGAGAAGAATGTGGCACTGAATGAGCACGGCTGCTCACTGCGGTTGGGGGCCAAATTCCCAGCCCTGGTGCTGGCAGTTGCTGGTTGGGGGGGTCCAAGGGACACGTGCCCGTGGGAGGATGGAGATGTTGCTGGCTGGCAGGGTGGACAAAGACAGGACCTGCACTCTGCAGTGCAAATCCCAGCAGCTCTCCTGCTTGAGCAAATAGCCATTCGTTTGACCTCCTGCCAGCCCTGCTAAGTAGGCAAATATTTGCTGCCTCCTTCTCTCTGCTCCTCAGTGGAAGAGGAAAGGAAGGGGGTTGCATGGTGGGCAGGTCCCGTGGCCCAGCCGTACAGTCACTGGTGCTCTGGTACGAGTCACCTTTCTGGGGTACAAATAGCCACGCTGCGGCATCCGCTTTCAGCCTTTTGTGCTCACAGTTTAATTGCATTGTGGCAATACAAATACACTTTTTATCGCTGTGCTAGCGCAGAGATATCTTAGTTTGTACTCTGTGTGCTATTGTGATAGACAGCAATGTCAAAGGGCTACCAGTAACACCGTGTGCTCAAGTGTCAGCTGGGTTTCGTGGAAAAAAAACCCCACTCCCTTCCAACCTGCTTCATGGTGGCCCTGAGGCCCCATCCTGTATACAGCCACACCTCATCCCTAGTTTTCCACCAGCTGTTTTTATCTTGGTTTGAGTGCTCTAACAAACAACAGCCTGTTTCAGGTGCAGTTTAAAGTCTGATTAATAACATAAACTTAGCAGCAGTGACATGTTGCTTAGTATCATCTGTACAGTGGTTAACAATTTCATCATGATGCTCCAGAGACTGCACCACCCAGAGCAGGGATGCTCCAGGCAATGCAGGGAGGAGGTGCTGTGAACTCCTTCCTCAGCTGCCCCTCCTGGGGATCTGCTCTGGTCACCCAGAAAAAGCTGCATAACTTCCAAGGACTGAAAGCTGTTTGCATTGGTGAGGGTCTTGTCTTATTCTTCTCTTCAGCAAACAGGAAGCAAACATGGGATCCAGAGGGTCTGAGCTACTCTGTTCCCAGAGAGGAGCAATTTACACCCCTGTGGCTTAATAGAGTGGTGTTTCCTGTCTAGCACTGAAGCTTAAATTGCTTTTTAGCTCTCCCCCTTGGAGCACCGGGGGTCTGTGTTTGAGTCTAGGTGTCTGCCAGTGTTGAAACATACTTGTGCTTGCCTCTCTAGCAGCTGCAGCCAGGCTGGCCAAGGCTTTATGGGGCTCTGCTGACTGGTTTCTACTCTGTTTTGGGGTGAGCATGGATGGGCAGAGGATGCTGCCGGTGTTCAGAGTGCCAGTTTTCACACCAGTGGAATGACACAGATAAGCTGCTGAGCACAGAGTGCCCCAGAGACTGCTGCCACTGCCCAGGCTCTGCCCAAGGAGCTCTGCTCTGGTGCTGGTGTCACTGCCAGGTTTCGTGCTGGAGCACCATAGTGGTAAAACTCTTCTTGTTTTGTTCTGGAGGTGCTTGTAAACAAAATAATGTCTGTAGTCTGGCCTCAGGACTACTTGTGTTGGCTAGAGCAGGAGCCAAGGATTTTCAGGCTTCCACCTGCAGCCTGGGTAAAGCCTGGATCCCACCTGATGGCAGAGGTACCCCCACTGCCTGTTGGGGCTGGGGGTGCAGCACCATGCGTGGGGTCAGGGCCCTGACTGTGTCTGTGGGAGCCATGGGCACACAAGGGTCTCAAGCACCAGCTGTGGCTCCAGAGGTGATATCCTCAGGAGCCTGGGAGTGAAGGGGGGAAGTTGGGGCTCAGCTCCTGCCATGTCTACATGGACCAGGAGCAGCAGGATGGATATCAGTGGCCACCCACCTGGGGCACCAGACTGGGTAAACTGTGCCCCCCACCACGTGGACCCTGCAGCCAAGGAGGATTTGCTTCAAGATCCTCTGGTCTCATACATGCTGGTGAAGGCAGGGGATCAGCCAGGAACGCACATCCATGTAAGGAAATGTGGATGCTGTGGTCCTTTGAGGGCTTGGCCCAATTTACTGTGGCTTTTTATAATATTTTTATCATTTTTTTCATATACCAGTGGCTGCTGGGAGGTGCTTTCAGTGCTGCTTGTCTCCCCTTGTTACTGTGCAAACACAGCAAGGGCACATCACGAGATGCAGTGAAAGCGCTGCCCCACCTCTAGGGAAACAGTGGCTTGTGTAGAGGGTGCAGCCAAAACTGGGTCAGGTCTGGGGGCTGTTAAGTCCCTCATTATTTTTAGGTCATCTTTTGTGACGGCTTTACTTACTGAAGTCTCTTCTCTCTAACCACAGAATGGTTGCACACATGGATTCGTGCCGCTCTCTTCTCATAGAATCATGGGATGATTTGGGTTGGAAGGGACCTCAAAGCCCATCCAGTTCCAACCCCCTGCCATGGGCAGGGATATTTCCTACTGGATCAGGGTGCTCAAAACCCCATCCAACGTGATTTTGAACACTTCCAGGGATAGAGCAGTCATGGCTTCTCTGGGTGACTTGTGCCAGTGCCTCATCATCCTCACAGTAAAAAAATTCTTCCTAATATCTGATCTAAATCTCCTCTCTTTCAGCTTAAAACCATTCTCCCTCATCCTATCACTAAAAGGCTATCACCCAGGCTTCTGACTGTTTCCCAGCCCTTTTGGGTGCGCTGTCTGCACTACCCCTGATTGTCAGACCCTGCTGCTGCTCGTGAGAGGCCAGCTTGTTTTTAATAGGTGGCAATACCTGGCTGAGCCTTGGCTTCCTTCTGCAGTGAGGAGTCATTCACTTGTAATGAATTTTTGTTCTTTCATTGTGGCTTTGATTGCTTTCCCCACTTATTTCCCAGGAAGACTGATAATTGCACTGGGGAGATGAAACGTCATGGACCAGGCTCAGCTCCTAAGCCAGGCAAAAGGTTGATGCTTGTGTGCTCTGGTGATGGGCTCTGCATGAGGTCAAGCCCATTGCACTGGTTCCCAGTCAAGCCAGGCAGATAAATTTATTTTTGCACATCAATTCCATGCAGGAGCCACAGCATTGAGGCACAGGGAGCTGCCAGGGTTTGGGCACCGCAGCGTGGCAGGGAAGCCTTGCCTGTTGTGCTGGGGAGGGAGCTGGGTCTGCTCTGTGCCTTGGCACACGTCAATCCTTCTTCAATCGCTCAGGATTGACAAGGTGCTAAGGTTGCTGATGGGGTGTTGCACCCGTCTCGCACCGCTTGAAGGAAGAGAAAACTCGCTGTGGTCTGTCTCAGCGTTGCCTGCTTGGAGGAGCCAGCTTTGTGCTTTCTTGGCATTTCCTCTGTATCTTTCTAACTGAAGCCATAAAATAAATCTCTAATCAGATTACTTAGGGCTGGATGTAACATCATCTAAAGCTCTATTTCTTGTGATACTCCTCTCCAAACTGGATGCTCTCTTATCCTCCTCCTGCAGCACCGTTTGAAATGCTATAATCGCTTTCTCCTGAGTTTGCAAGCTCCCAGATCCTTTTCTTCCTATGCCAATGAAATTGCAATGTGACTGCTCCTTTGCAGAGAACTTGTTACTATTTTTGTCTTTTGGTCCGTGTTGCTTGGGCTCCTTTTGTTCCTCTTGGCTCCCAGTCCCTGGCACAGTTGCCCCTGTTCCAGCTCTCTCACCTGGGCAATGCGGGTGCCTGCGCCCAGCTGTGTCCCTCTTGAGTGGGGGATGGACTGCAGGGGTCTGGGTGTCTTCCTGTAGGTGATGGGGAAGGGTCCCTGGACAGAGCTCCAGGTGCCCAGTTGGCTGCTGAGGCTCTGCCACGATGCCGTGGCAAGTGCCTGGCATAGCTCATGTATTTATGGCTCTGTCTCTCGCTCACGAGGGAACCAGAAATATCTTGCAAAGGGAGGTGCAGAGGGCATTGGGGACTTATCCTGCACCATCTGATGAGGCAGCAACATGGCTCTGGCTGGAGAAGTCCTGAGTCACCAGAGCTGAGCTCAGGTGTGAGTGATGGGGCCCTGGGGACCTTCACAGGTGGAAATGCACCCTGGGTGCCTTGGGAAGGCTGATGGGCTGCTCAGCAATGGGTGATTTAATCACACTGCAGCATTAACATAAAAGCCAAAGTTATTCCATAAATATATGACTTCTTAATAACATTAATAGTGTCATTTATTCACAGGAGATTCAGTAATATTGGGGATGAAGGCTTGATCTTGTCACAATCTGGTGTGTTCAGATCCTTCTTCCTTAGCAGAGTGTCCAGATGAAAATGCCAGGCTTTGCATAAATGAGCCAACCACCCAGGTGATTTATTAATCACAGTATGTAATTGTCCTAATCTGCCGTGTGCTCTCTCCAGCCCCGCGGGACCTGGCTTCCTAGTTAGCTGCAAAACTGTCTTCATGAAGCAAAAACGTCAGGGCATTTTTAGAGATATTTATTTCTTCATAAAAGAAGAGCAGCTGCTTAACTCAGGGGTTGTTTAGTCACTGCAGAGGTAATACTGAATTTTTAAAGGAATGATGGAGATTGAGGAGCCCAAAACCCTTGCAGGGGAGCAGAGGGATCTTCATGGTCTCTGATCCTGGCTCCATTGCAGCTTGGCTGTGGCTCTCTCCATCTGAGACTAGGAAAATTCCATGGACGAGGATCTGTCAGCCCCTCTAGGACCTCTTTCAGGGCTGACACAAACTCCTTAGTTTTCATGATTTCCAGTCTACGCTTCTCAGGCTGCTGCTTGCTTTCTTGTTGAGATGTGCTTTGGCACATCTGTGCAGACACCAGTGGAGGGCTTTAATGGGTGCTGATCCTGACAGGGCATCCCTTTCAAACCTCCAGGAAGATGATGGTCTGGTAGCGTCAGTGTGTGAACCAGAGGCTGGCCAGAGTCACCCCAGTCCTATGCAGCCGGGGCATGACGTGTGGGACTGGGGAGGTCCTCTGCAGGGGCATTTCTGTGGCCAAGAAGGATGTAGGCAGAGTACTTGCCCCTTGCTTCAATCAGTTTGAGATTCTCTCTCAAAGGAGACTAAAGGGTGAACTGGGGGTGTACACCATGGCAGATGTGTGGCAGGAGCCAAGGAGCCCTGGCTGTGCTCCTAGGTCAGGGTGCCTCAGTGATCCGTGGCGCCGTGCCTGTGTTGGCCATGTGGTCCAGCTTGCCGGGGTGCACAGCCTGCACCTCCCTTTTTGCAAGCAAAAATCATGGCTGTGGGCACCATGTGCCATCCCCTTGCAAGGGAAACCACCAGCATGAGAGGGGAGAGCAGCAGGCGCTTCGTAAGGCAGGTAGGGGCCATTTAGATGCACTGGACTTGCCACCTCCTCTACCTTCCTGGGCATCCTTGGCATTCTGCCCCAGCCCATCCTAGAGCATTTGACAGATGGCAGAGCGTGAGAGATAAAGAGCAGCTTCTTCAGTGACCCATTGCAGCCACAAGACGTGTTCTCAGGAGCACAATGTCCCTGGTTCCCCTTCACTCATGTGTCCAGTGGCTGAGCATCTGGATTCCTCCTAGGAAAATGTAGTCATCGTTAGACGGGCGCTTCCTTATGCTGGGGTAGGGAGAGCAAAGGGGGATCTGGTGTTTCCCTCTGTGTGTGAGAGGAGGTAGGTCCATGGCACAACTGCAACCTGGGTACTGAGCTCTCATGCCACCAGCTCTTCTTCAGCCCCTCAAAATTTATTGTCTTGCCCCATCCTATAAATTATAAATTAGCCACAACGAAGTCCAGAAGAAATTGATTGCAGCGCGGGCTCGTTTGCTGTATTTGGGTGGAGAAAAGAATATGGCTGAGTATGTCTGCTCAAAGTGATCCTCTATTTCCAAATATGAGAGAATTGAACATCTTTAAAAATCAATACAGAGCCACTTCAGCATAAAACAAGAAGAGATTAATACTTAACTTGTCTGGAAAAGGGGAAGAGAGACGATGGAAAAAATGTCTCCAGAGAGAGACTCAATGGAATTTGAAGCTGCCTGTTTAATGCAAGAGGTAAAAGGTTTAAAATTAAAACCCCTCCCCCTCCATTAACTGGAAGCTAATGAGGTGCTGGAGAGTTGGTGTAATTTGGCATGGAAATGGGCTCTAATTTCTTTCTTTTTTTTTTTTTTCTTTTGCTATGCCTGGGAAATTTGTCAGCCTGAGGATTTCTGCTTGAAAGGAAGCAGGCAGGTATTTTCTGTGAGAACAAAGGGATTTGTTGGTCCAACAAAAACTTTATTAAAAGGCTTCGTGGTGCGAGTTGAGCGCTCTTTACTGCCAAGATGAAGGTAGCATCCGGGTTTAACAGAGTTCTTTCCTCTTACCCACTTTCTTTCCCTCACCCACCACACGCGGTTTGGCATCATCCAATGTCATACTGAGTAGGCATTTTGGGGTATTTTGAGAGTGGACTGGGCTTTTCCTTGTAGGGAAGTAGGGACCTCAACATTTGTCTGCTGGGATTACTGTGCTGGAGAGATCTGCAGCTGCTTCAGCCTTCCCAGGGCCCCTTCGGGACCTGTTGAACTAGGACAATACTGATGTTGGATTTAAGTTTAGATCTTGACTCTTTGAAGAGTTACACATGTGCTGTGTAGGTCAATATGGATGATGTGGTGATGGCTGAACAGCTGTCGGGTTCTTCTGGGGTGAATTAACGTGGCATGTTGGCAAGAATTGCATCACATGTATTTTGATCTGACTTATATGAATACATAAAGAGATTAGTGATGAGGGGGTTTTGTTGAATTTAAAGCATACAAACAATTAGAGGTTGTGCTGAAACGTTTTGGTAGAAAAGGGCAGAGCTAAGGTTGTGTTGGTCACCTTAAGGGTGGCAGGTGAGGGGTGGCAGTGCGGACGGCTGCTCCATGCCAGATGTGCTCTGTAGCCTTTGCGAGCTGTTTGCTCACGAGCAAACACATTACAGACTTTACCAGGAGAGCCCCAGGCACTGTTAATGATTGACTGCCCTGGCCAGGGCTTTCCAAGCAGCTCATGCTCCACAGATTGTTGAGACCATTGGGCTGTTCCACTGATGGGTGAGGAGCAGAAGGCTGTTCTTCCCATCTTTTCCCAGGAGCTGCTGCAGGCAGGGGGGTCCACTTAGGTGGGATGAGCTTGGTGGGGTGATTGTGGTTGGTCCTGCAGTCCATGCGTGCCCCCAGCAGGCTGCTTGTTTGCAGCAGGGATCCCCCAAAAGCCCTGAGCTGTGACAATTTGCTGAACAGCTGCTCTGGGGGTTGTGCTACCCCTGCTATAAGGCTGGGCTGGTTAAAACACACCCTGTGGAACACTTCCATGGGCTTGGCCAGATGATTTGATAGGATTATTAGGACTTCTCTGAGGTTGCAAGGATGCAGAGCGCCGTTGGGTTTAGGGCAGATGCCGATGTTTCAGTCCTGTGAAGGACCAGAGTGTTCCTTGTGTGTTCTTGTACATGCCTACAGCAGGGACTCTGTTTTCATCCCTAACCAGGAACACGTTCAAGATGCTGTAGCTAGTCCTGTGCCTAATTCCTGTGAAAATTAAACTCGCAGAGGAGGAAGGTGAGATTGAGGGGTGAGGGAGGGGTGAGAGACCTGGGTGTTTTATCACCATAGCAACAAAAACTTCCAGGGAAAGGTGCTGAGATTGTGAAGTAGATCATTTTCAGTTTACTTAATTAAAATTGTATATATATATTTCCTGGAACAAGCTGTGTGCCAGCTCCCCTGGGTAAGAGGGAAACCGGAGAGCTTGTGCTGCCGCGCTGCTCCCAGTCCTGGCTCCGAGTAGCTCTGCAGCAGGGAGGGATGTTCATCCCTGGCACACACAGCAGGCGTCTGGCTTCACCCAGCTCAGAGCTGTCCTGTGTGGGGAAGGATTTACTGATGTCCAGAAAAGACAGAAGAAAACACTTGGAAGGCAGGAAAAAACCCTTTCCCTCTGTTCAGATTTTATAAGGGCTGCAATGGGACTTCACCCATTGAAGTCGTAGTGAATTACTTCACCCCATGAGGAACGTGGTTTAGGAGTTACAGCAGGGGCTGTTTTCATAGAATCATAGAGTGGTCTGGGCTGGAAGGGACCTTAAGGATCATCCAGTTCCAACCTTCCTGGCATGGGCAGGGACACCTCCCACTGGATCAGGTTGTGGAAGGTTTTCCATGAAAACCTCAGCGTAGTCACCAGCCTGGTGGTGTTTAGAAGACGTGAAGACATGGCACCTGGGGACGTGGTTCAGTGGGAAGTGGCAGTGTTGGCTTTATGGTTGGACTTGATGGTCTTTCGTGACCGAAATGATCCCGCAGCATCAATGGTCCTGGAGCTCTGCCATGGAAGATGAGGTCCCTGATCATTTCATCCTGATCATTGATCGTTTATCCTGATCATCTCCCAAGGCTGGAGGGCTGGGAGTAGCGGGGCACGGGGGGAGCGGTGAGCGGTGCCGGGGCGGTTGGAGCGTGCGTGGCGTGGTGGGAGCGCGCGTGGGGCGGGGGCGCGCGGTGGCGGGAGGGCGCGTGGCGGGGCGGGAGCGCGCGTGGCGGCGGGGCGGGTGCGCGGAGGCGGCCGCGCAGCCTCCCCCGCAGGTGCCGGCGCTGGAGCCGCGATGTCCCGGGCGGGCGGCGGGGGGATGCGCGCCCGGCGGGCGGGGGTGCGGGCGGCCGTGGTGCTCATCGGGCTCCTACACCGCTCTCGCCGCCACAGCAAGGAGAAAAGGTGAGGTGCGGGGGTAGCTTCGGGGGTCTGCGCGGTTACCGGGGGCTGGGGAAAGCGGAACCGGGGCGAAAGGCTGCGGGCAGCGTCGCGGTGCCCGTTATTCGGCTGGAGCTTGGGTGATGGTGGAGTCACCCTCAAAACGTGCAAGGGATGCTCCGCAACCACCCCGAATCCCGCCAACCTTAACCCCCGCTGCTTCTGCCACGAAGGACCGTTCTTTTCCAGGGCTCGCCGTGCCCGCTGTAACTCGGCTCAACAGCTTTGTCTTTTCTTCGCTGGGAACAGCTGACAAATGGTTTCATCTTTCATTGACGAAGCCACGGGATCGTACTTCGCGTTCAACTTTGTGTTTTGAGGAAATAGCCTGTTTGCAATATTGGGTTAGCTGGCATCTGCTCTGCGCGGCTCTGCTTCCCCCGGCTCGTTAAGGGGAGATGCTGTTTGCTTCCGAGATTTACCCCGCTCTGATTTATGCCGCGTCCTCGGTCAGGGAATTCTCTCTCCTCCAAGACTGTGCTGCTCTGGCAACTTTGTTGTTAAAAATAGTAAGAAATATGCATTCCAGCCTAAGCAGTGTGTGTAGTGCTGGGTAGGGGTGGAAGAGACGTGGGCACTGCTGCAGATAGAGGGGGCTTTTGTGGGCTGTTAGTTTTTTTTGTTTGTTTTAAATTTTTTTTGGCACCAAGCCCGTATGAATGAAGAATTGATTATTTGGAATCTTTGTTGTAAAGTATCCTCCCCACCCCCTCTTATCTGTGAACCTGACAAATCGGAGTAAGATGATTGGGGATGAAGCTTTAGCTCTTCCACCCAGTTTTGGGTCATGGAGTACATATCCGTTTCTTTGGTGTTGCTGCTGTGGGTGCTTTACCTTGGATAACAGATGCCCTTGAAAGCAGGGTTTTAGTGATGCTTTTGTGACTTAATGGTGGCCTTCCCGTATCCTTCATGCGTTGCTGTTGTTGTTTTGGGTTATTTTCCTCTCCTTTGCTGGGGTTTTAGAGTAGAATGTCAAAGCTGAACAGTTGGAAGAAAACAACACACAGATCCTGGTGTACCTGAGAGAACACCTGAGCTGAGCTGTGCCATGGCTGTGACTCTTGCCCTTCCTTGTCTCTGGCTGGGACGTGGGGTGTGGGGACCGTGTTGGGGTACCCTGGCAGTCTCGGCCATTCTCATGCCTGATGTTGTCCCTTGGATTTTGTCTTGTTCAGCCTAGGCCTGTCCCTGCTGTAACTCTGCTTGTGGGCTCCAGCTACAAGCCAGCAAGTTTTGGAAGGGCTGGCTGGCTTGGGGATGGGCAGGGCCCCTGTACTCCCCCAGTGCTCTGGAACCTTTCCTCTTGCTTTCATATGCTTTGTGTGGGGAGTATCTAAGTGTTGGGAAGGTCTGTGGCACCGATGGGGGCCTGAATGCTCCCGTGAACACTCTCCTTAGTGAAACTCATCGGCAATCCTGCTTGTGCCTCAAAATGTGGCAGGGAAGGAAGAGAACACTTCACCAGTCACACCAAGGTTCTTTTCTCAAAGAACCTTCCTCCACCTAGGAAAAAAAATTCTTGAATGAGCTCAGCATGGCCCTTGAGGGCTGAGAAAAAAATCTGGCTCTGAGCTCTCACAGAAATCTGGCCAGTGATGTGTGAGTCTGGGGCAGAGGTGGTGGTTTTTCTCCCCACCATCACATTGAGCACAAACCCTCTCGGTGTTGTTCCTTCTGCAGGGTTTGCTGAGGGCAACCAGAGTCACACAGGCATCTCGAGGGGAGAACAGAACCCAAAGGAGGTTTTTTCCCTGTCTGCTGTGGACTGAGGAGCCTTCATGGGAGCAATTGCAAGAATTCAAGCAGTGCTTCACGGTGGCTGCTTCATCTTATGTGAGCTGCCTGGGCCATCAAAGTGACATAATCTGCAGGAAAAGGAAGGGACTGCTAGCGGCATAGTCAAAAGGGACTGTGTTCTTCCACCTGCTCCTGTTTCCTTTTTTCCTCCTACATTCAGTCTTTGTTCTGCGTTTGCAATTGAATTTTGTTTTACATGAGCCATATGCAAGGCTGGCAGGATCGGTGGCAGCTGCAGAGTCCCTGGTGACCCGTGTCCCTTCCTTGTTAGCAACCCAGCAAGTGCAGCACAACCAATTGACTTCACCAAGCTTCCCTTGCAGAGCTGGGGTGATGCTTACCCTGCTCCCTCTGTCTACAATCAATCCATCCATGCCTGTCCTGGGCACTTGCACTGGAAGGGAGCAGTAGTGATGTACAGCTGAGGCCTGGGAGGCTGTGGTGGGCTCACGCTCTTCCTGGCTCTGGTTCTGCTCTGGAAATTGAGGATTTGGAGCTGGATATTTTTGTCTAAATTGATTTTCCTGAATGTCCCATATGCAAGCTATGTGGTGCTATGGTGGCTATCTTCTTGCAGGGTAATGCCAGTAGGAGAGTGTCTTGGTGTAGGTGCACCTCTCCATTTGATTATCAGTTTTGGGTATGGTATAGGCAACTGGGAATAAGGCAAATGTCTTTTATTACTGCTGTCACTTTACTGGTTAGTTCAGCACTTTTAGGTTAGTCTGTCTCCCAGAGCCATAGAGTGAAATCTTTATACTGCTGAAATCCATATTAATCCCATTTTGTTTCAGTGGGACATTCACCAGAGCAGGATTTTGTACATTTTGGGCCTTTCCCCTGCCTGTCCACCTCCTGCCCTGGCATGGGTACTCAGGTGGGGAGAGTATCCCTTCACCCTTTGGTGAAGGTTCTGTGCACGGCTGGAGATGCTGGTTTCTGGGAGCTGTTCTCTGTAATCTTCAAATTATTGAATCAGCTCAGAAACGGCTGCCCAAGGCTTGCAGGCTTGTGTTTGTCAGGAATCGGATCAGACGAGCCTTCTGGTTTTAAAAGATCCGTGAGTGTCTTGGCTGATTTACCAATATGCTGTGGGAAATCACTGCTTTCTCTCTACTCCTGAAAGCGAGATCAGACAAAAAAAATTTGTAAGTGATGGAAATCTCTTTGCACCATTATTTGCATATGGAAACTTACTTTCCTAGCCAGACTGAGCGGGAAGTTCCTTGACCAGTTGGAAAGAACCCAGTGTCTGCAGAGGAGCAGGCAAAGCAGGAGCCAGCTCCTCACCCATCTCCTGAGCAGGATGGGCAATGCATGGCACAGCAATGACCCACACAACCAGAACAGGCAGCACTGACCTGCACAGGCAGCAGTGACCCACATAAGCAGTGCAGGCAGCCCTGCCTGCACTAGCGTGGGGCGCTCCAAACTGTTCTCAACAATATTTTTGGTGTAATTAAAGCTAAACTCATTGGCAGTTAAATGTCACCCTGCTCTGAGCAGGGCTTTGGTGCCTGCCTGTGGGAGCGGTGCAGCTGGGGAGGCTGTGTGTGCACACTGGTGCAGACCTGCAGTTTGCAAATATGTCATTTATTGCAAGAAATCTAGATCAGAAAATGCTGCACTTTTTCTTTGCTGACTCTCAGGCTTCAATGCAAGAAGGTAACGCTTCAGGGTAGGGCCAGCCTGAGCACAGGACATAACAGGGTGAATCAGTTTATCAGGAAAGATGTTCTGTGGTGAGGCTCTGCCCTGTGCCTGTTAAATCTTCGCAGCACTGGACACATATGGCCAGGAGGACAAAACTTGGGTCTGGGGTGGCTAAGGAACCCCAGGGCTGTCTGAAGTTGGTGTGAGCCCTGCAGCAGTGTGTGTCCTCTGCAGATGTCCTCATTGGGATGAGTGATGATGCAGCGAGATCTTGCCTGCCTGGAGTGCCTGGGATTGGATGGAGGGCTGTTCAAAGTCAGAGTAAGGTGCCTCATTCAGGCACTCACTGCAGATTTCCAGGTGTAAAATCTCAGCGCAGTGCCCTTGTCAGAGGAGCTGAGTGTCAGGGGGTGGGTCCCAGCTGTGTGCTGTGAGCTGCAGCAGCTGTGCAGGATCTGCCCATGGGAGTGGGGATGGAGAGAAGCAACCCGTAGAGGGAAGGTGAGCAGCCTGGGCACCACTTCTGGCACCTGCCCCATGCAGAGACTTAACCCATGGCAGTGTGAAGATCAACAGCAGTCTAGAAACACAGTCCTCTGTGATGGCTTGGGACACTGGGCATTGAATATTAAGTAAACTAAAAAGGGAGCAGCTGGCAAGGTGATGCCCATCAAGGATAAAAAAAAATAATGGCTCTAAAAATAGAGGCTGTTAATTTACAGCATAATCTTTACTGTCCTTCTCAAGGATGCAGCACTTAGGCTGAACTTGTTGCTGCAAGAGTTTTGCACCTCCTTAGGCCAAGTTTCATCTGTAGAAGTAAGCATAAGCATAAAGGTAACCTGCAGAGTTTGATTTACACAGTATTACAAAAGGTAGAGCTAACCTCTTAGTGCAAAACACTTTGCTGTGTCAGATAACATGTTGATGTTTTCCCTTCCCACAAATAATTTATATGAATGTGTCATGTCAGTTTAGAGCCTGTCTGGTAAATCAGAGGAGCAAAACAAGAAGGTGGGATGCATTAGAAGTTTTTCATTAGACTTCAGGCTGAAAAAGCAGGAGGGAAGTGTATGCCTGGAGACAGGGGCCTGGCTGGGAAAACTTAGGTGGTTCTGGGAGTTCAGCAGCCCTGCCTCTGGACTGAATTGGGACATTTTAGTTGGAATTTCAGTGTGTCAATGAGGTTTATAAAATTCAGGATATGAATTCATATGTGCTTTTGGGATGTGGTCGGGGCTGCTCTAAAGATAAGAGAAACACTTCACCTGTCCTTGCTGTGTTGGGAACTTACCAGTGCCCATGCACTCAAAAAGTGGGGAAAATTCCCCACTTTCTCCTCCTTTGGGACAAGCAGAGGAAGCAGCCCTGGGCATGTGGTCTGTGCATTCCCAGGGGGCTGGGAACAGCAGGATCCCCCTTCACGTGGCCCCACAGTTGCCCTGGGAGGGGAATGGGACCTGTGCTGATCTTACAACCTCCATTGGGAAATCCTGCAGTTGGGCCTGTGTATTTCCTTAATTAGGTTTACTAAGTATGGAGGATTCTAATTCTTTCTTTTCCTTCTGTCTTTATTTGCCTAATGAGGAAAAAATGAAGAAATGAAATTACAAAAATGCTGCCCGTGTTGCTTTCCGGGAAGGCTGGTGTCCAGCTGTGCAGCTCCAAAGGGTGCTCTCAACTGTCCTGTATGTTGTTGTCTGGCTACAGCCAGAGTGGGCTTTGGGATGTGGGGACTGGGCAAAGCACCCAGGTGCCTGCCAGGCACTGGGTGCTGCCTCTGGGAAGTGAGTGCAGTGCTGTAACCTTTGGTTATTTTATTGATCCTTGAGCCGCGTGTCTGCCGTAGTGCCAGGGAGAGGCAAGTGGGGAGTGATCACAGAGACTGATTGCTGGAGCCATGCTGTGCCAAGGACATGATTCAACTCATCACACTATTCCTGCCATCCTTCACCACCTTGTCCTCTCCCCTGCTTCCTAATTGCCCTCTTGCATTGTGTCTGTGGTCAGGCTGCTCAGGCAGGAGAGGTGTTTTCTTGCTGCACTGTGTCATCCCAGTGCAGGACTTGGCAAAAGAGCCACCAGCCTTTCTGGAAGGCTGTCACAGAGTATGCTTGGGGGCTGTGCTCTGCTGCAGGAGGGTCCAAGCTTCAGAGGGTGAGGAATCCTGTCCTGCTATGCAGCGAAAGCAATGATGCTCATACACTGTGGCCCAGCAGCATCCCCCAGCTTTGCAGGGAAACCCTTGGTGGGGCTGAATGTCCTGGGGCTGCTTCCAGGGGATCCTGCTGTGGGTGGGAGCTGGGTGCTGGGGCCGTGGGTGACCACAGCAATGGTGTCAGGCAGACACTCATAGCCCTGGCACCAGCCTGGGCCTGGGTCACGGTGTGGGACCGCTGTCAGCACCCGCTGGCTCTGGCGTCATCTGCAGGGGGGGATCCCCGGGGGCTGCTTCTCATGCGAGTGCGTAGGGGCATGGGTAAAGACATGCTAATCTTCCTCATGATTCATTTATCATCCCGTGAGGATAATCTGTTTGGGAATTAGGCTGATGGCCCTTGACCCCATAGCTGATGGCAGACTGAATCATCCGAGTCAGTGGTTGCAGTTTAACGTAGCGTATTTCCAGTGCGCGGAGGCTAATTACAGGCGATGGCTGGTGAATGGATTTGTTTTGCTCTCCCTGGAATTGCAGGAGCAGTTGCAGTAGTTTGGCCCCAAAGAAGCAATCAGCATGTGACAGAGGAACACGTTGTTAAGTTGGGTGAATGATTTTATAATGCTCAGAATATGATGCTATGGCAACCTGTTACAAATCCCAGATCAAATCGAATTATTTGTGTGCATCCTTGTAACTTTAATCTTTGCAAAGTCTGATACATTTTATGCCTTTGAGGCCACTATGCAGATTAGTGCAATCAGGCAGAGCTCAGGGTTTAAAGCAAGGAGAGCAAAGGATGAGTGGTTTGCTCCAGATCAGGCTGTGCTTTAGTGCCCTAGAAAGTTAAAGAGCAAACAGTAAAATATCTGTCATCCTCGGCATTTTTTGAGCAGTGGAATCGCAGTGGATTTGTGGAGAGGAGAAAGGGAAGGAGCTTGATAAACAACATGAGTGGGCAGAACGTGAATTCTGCTATTGCCCATACACAGTCCTACATCATTTTAATTCATTTCTTGTGTTGAAATACCGGAATATCCTAAGAGCTTAAATATAATAACATAAAGCAAATTTGACTTGTTCTGTTTTACAAAATAGAAAGCAAAAACCTTATATATATTGGGTCAATGTACTATAAAATGTCAGTCCATGGTCCATATTAATGTCTGCTGGGTATTTTCCCCCGGTGACTCTGGCTGCTGTTGAATTGCTGGTGCAGCCCAGGAGGTGCCCCAGCCCTCGGTGCCCTGCGGCTGCAACAGGGATAGTGCTGGGTGCTGCTGATCCTGCTTTGTTTTCACCCCTCACAGCTGTGGGGCAGCTTTCTGCTGCACTCCTCCTGCTCCATTGCATTGCAGCCTGGGAGCCACCTTCTTCTACCCATGCCTCAGGAAGAGCCAGGTAGGGCTGGCTGAGCCCAAGGGGAAGAAGGCCCTGCTGCCTGCACCCCTGCACTGCCCTGGGCTCTGAGAAGTCCAATTAGCAACTAATTACAGGAATCAGAGGATTTGGTCTGCTGGGCCAGTGAGCTGGGTCCCTGTGTGCCAGCAGCCAGTCTTGGTGCTGCCTGGCATTGTGGTGCATTGTCCTGCCCTGTGCCATGCTGATCCCCTCATGCTCTGCTGGGCTGGTTGTAACCTTTGGGAGAGATTCACGAGCATGAACTCCATCTCCAAATTTCTCCTAACATCCAGCTGATGTCCCTCTGGCTGCAACCAAAGTCCATTAATTCTTTGTCCTGGGTTGTAGACTAATGAGATCTATCGATCTGTGTCTTGTTGGTCCCTGTTTTCCCTCGCTCAGAGGTGCAATTCCCTGCTTGTCCTGTCTCCATATGTGCAATGCATTGATGGCACTGACTGACAGCATCCCCAGCCGAGGCTAATCATGCAGGACACGGGCTCTGAGGCACCCCTGGCTCCAGCTGCTCTCCACTGCTCTGCCGTGAAGCCGGTCCCACAGCGACTGGGAGAGATGCCAAATCCTTGTTCTGGGCCGTGGAGCTGTGAAGGGCAGGTTGAGATCTGGCAGCGTGGGGCTGTGGCTGGGTGGGAGGCTGCAGTGCCTTCCTGCAACCCAGAGCGTGCAGAGGGCTTTCTCCTAAATGCTAACATGTATGCATGGATGTGCACACATACACACATGTGTTTCAAGAGATGGAGTCAAGTTTCATCAGGAACAGGATAAGTCTATTATAGCAGTTGTGCATGCAGGCAGGAGGAGCAGAAGTGCCAGTTCAGTCTCCTGTTAGCAGGGATGCAGTTGAACAGTTGCTTCTTTGCTCAGGCAGGCAGGGGTGGGGTTTTGCACTCACTGTTGCACCAACAGTCCCGTAGAAAACTTGCCTGCAGCGCCTACAGCATCCTGACTGTGTCCCCCACAGCATCCCTACTGCATGAGCCATGCATCCCTGCAGCATGTAGCCCTGCTTAGTAAGTGCTTTAGGTACCAGAGCTCCCCTGGGACCACCATGTGGTTGTCACTCGCACTCATGAGACCTGGGACCTGGTGGAAGAGAGCAGCGTGGGCCAGAGGGCAGGAGCTGAGGGTGGTGGGGCTGGTGGTGAGATCAGGTGTTGCAAGAGGTTGGGTGTGCATCCTCTGGCAGGAGCTGCATGTTTGGAGAGGGTCCTGGTAGGCATCGGTGCCCGGCTGCTGTGCACACCACGCTGTGCAGTGCCATTCTGGGGCAGGCTGCCATGGGAACCAAACCTCGTTACTGCAAGATAAACAATTAGGCATTTTGGCCCAGTTTCTGCAGGACTAACCTGGCAAGGATGAGAGGAAACTAAATTACATCTCAGATTCTCTGACTCCCAGAGTAGCATCTGGCAGTACCACTGTGAGTGACGGCTTGGTTATCTGCCTGGGAAGTTGTTGGTGTAAAAGGGACAGGGTACTTTTATCAGATAATCAGTGGAGGACCGAGGTTTTTAAAGCTGGGGCAATTTTGCGTGATGCTTTTGTGGCAGGTCCATGGCATGGAGGCTGCTCTAGGGTTCTCCAGGATCTTGTGTCCTCATGACACCTTTTGCTGCCTCCAAATTCAGTGCCTGTGCCCAGGTACCCTGTTGGCAGAGGGAACCTCGCTCGAGCCGGGTGTTCCTGAGTTTTCTGTTGGCGTCACTGAGCCAGAAGCCTCCTCTGCCATCCCTGGTGCCTGGGCTGCTGGGAGGCTGATTGGCCGTGGATGCTGCCCAGGGAGAGGGTGCCAGATGGAGGCAAACCATGGGGATGGGTTGTCATAGAAACCCAGCTCTGCTGTCCCCGCTCCACAGTCCAGCAGGGCCCAGCACTGCTCGGTGCCCCAACCCCACAGCCGGGCTCTGGTTGGCTCCTGGGGAGAGAGCCCAGGTGCTTGGTGGGTCCCCTTGCCCTTGGGCACAGCGCTCTTCAGATGATTTTATCATCCTTTTATGTGAGCCGTTGGGCTTTTCTCAGATTCAAGATATTACTTTACAGGCAGCCCGCGGCTTTGCCAAGGAAGATAAGCCCTTATCTCCCGCCTTGTGCTCTTGCTCGGGGCACTGGGGATGCTGACATGCCTGTGTTTGGTTTTTCAGGAAACAGGAGCTGCTGAACAGCACGGATGTGACCGTCCCGGAGCGGCCACTGTCCCCTCCCCTCACCGCCCCTCCGACCATGAAGGTGAGTGCACGGTGGTGCTGCGCCGGCCGGGCAGTGCCGTGCCGGGCAGTGCCGTGCCGGGCTGTGGGCACGTGGTCCAGCCGAGGTGCCGGTTTTGGAAACTGAAGCTGGTGAGGAGCGAGCAGCACTTCCAACGCAGCGGCTGTACGGATTTGGGCTGTTCCGGAGGGAGCAGCAGTAGGTGGTTTCTGGAGTTCAGCCTGCAGCTTGTTCAGACACCATCAGCGGCAGTCGGCGTGCGTGCCAATGGGCCCCATCCTGCACGGCCGCTCATGTTATGCAATCAGAACAGCAATGCCAAGCAGGGTGCAGAATCCCAGTGCTGTCATCCTTCTAATAAACCTCCCTGGGTGCTGCAGCAGGTGGCTGCTTGCCTGTATGAGGCGAGTGGCGTGTACCCAGCGAGCAGGCACTGCTGATAGGGTCTGACCCACTATTCACTCTGCCTGCAACCACTCATCTGCTGCTTTTGCTGTGGTGGAGGCAGCAGGTCGTGGGACACAGTGCTTCCTCTCCTCTCTGCCCTCGCCAGGTTGCCTCTGCAGGGCTTTGCCTCTCCTGCAGGTTTCCCAGACCCAATGGGAGAAGGTCACGAGCAACCTGATCAGACACGGAAGATGGTCCTTTTTGAGCTGGGGCTGACTTGGCACCTCCACAGTTCCCAGCTCACAGTTATCTCACTCAAACAGTCTCAAGGAGGCGGGGAGTGCATAGTCCTTTGCTGAGCAGGGAGATGCAGGAAACTGGGGCAATGACCTGGGGCAAAGCTTCAGAGTGAATTTGGCTAAATAGGATAAAACTCAACACAGGTTCACCAAAAAGTAGCTTCTGTTGGAGTAATCCAAGATGTTTCTGCGATGCCAGAGTTTCCAGACAAAGGCAGTTGTAGCTCTTCTCTCTGGGTTGCTGCAAAACGCTCAATATGCTGCCACCCGGGAAATTACTCATTAAGCTAGAGAAGATGAGATGGATGTGAGGATAACGAGGTGGCTGAGAACCTGGTTAAATGATCGTTAAGAGCAACTGGGCTTGGAAATGGATTATTGAGTAGAAGGAGTTTATTAGTGGAGCTTCTGATGATTTGGTTTATTTGGGGTTTTGTGCATGACCTGGATGCACAAATCAGGCAGAAGCTGGCGTGATTCAATGCTGATGCAAGCTGTGGCACCTGGTTGAGCTGTGTGGGAGGTGGTGGTCCTGGGCAAGGAGGAAAGAGGGGGATGGTTGAAGCATGGAGTGATGGAGAGAGTGGGGATGTGCCTCTGGGGAGAGCCTGCCAGCAGTAGGGTGGTGTCCTGGGGGCACTGTGGGAAATGGGGGGAGAAAGAGGATCCCACCTGCAGGATCTACCCAGGGATGGGGCAGTGTACCGGGTGCAGGAGGTACTGGTCTTTGTGCCAGCAACGTTGTTGGCTGTCTGGGCTGGTGCCTGAGAAGGGGAAGCCAAAGACCCTGTGCTCCTTACCAGGTGTGGAGGACAAGCAGCTTCCTGGGATGGTGCTGGGTGATGAGCAGCCCTGTCAGGGCCTCAGAGGGATTTCACCTTGGGGGTGTTGCTCCATCCCACAGTGGGATGCTTGTGGGTTATGCTCCCTCCTTCCCTCAGTTGTCGTGACCCTGGTGATAGCAGAGCTGCTGCAGTGATGATTGCTTGCGCTGGCATCCTGGCTGGGCAGTGGCAGAGGAGGATCTTGTGTCTTTTCAAGGTGCAATGAGCTCTAGAGGTGCCAAACAGAAATAAATAGACATTATCTTCAGGCCAGGGACTGTGGGCCACTGGGTTTTGTTTGTGTCTCTGCATGTTTGGAGTTTCCCCATGTCCCTACTGCTGCTTTGTTCTCGGCTGCCATCAGCTCTTGAAAGGCAGGGACTGTGTATGTATTTGCTAGCACTTGAGATGGAACTGGAGATGCCTGGGAGAGGAGATGTCAGGGATTAAGGAACCATCAGCTTGATGAAGGGAAATTTGGGATGACTTTGTGGTTGGGAGCCAGAGACCTGGTCCTTCTAGAGGTGTTGCTTGGTTCTCTGACTGTTGTGGGATGCTGGGTGGTGGCTTGGTGGTGTAGAACCTGTGATGGGGTGCTATGCCATATAAATGTGTTGGTATCCTTGGTACTCATCGTCCTCTGCCCTGCTCTTGGTAGACTTTAAGATGCTTCCCAGAGATCTCTGCAAGACTTAGTGTCATGGAGAGGGATGAGGGGTAGGTATGAGAGGTGGGAGTGGGGACAAGTCCCTGGCAGCTGGGACTGCCTGTGTTTTGGCACAGCCATGGAGGCATTTTGGCCAAAGCAGATCTGTCCTGCCTCTTTCCCAGGTGGTTTTGGGCTGGGAAGACCCTGTTGACACTGTACGTAGTCTGCAGCTCCTGTGTCAGCAGATGGGGTTGTCCTAAGCTGTCTGTGAGAGCATTTAAAGCTGGGATTTGTTCAGCTCTTTTGGAAGGAATATGGCTTTTTTGTGTACACAGATTTCCAGCTGGAGAGGTTGGATTTTATGTCTCTTGACCAGTGTCTGATTTCCACTGCAGCTGTCCCATGTGTGTGCCCTCCTGAGTGTCACAGTGCATCCCTCTGAGGGGCTGTGCATCCCAGCAGATGTCTGCCTGTCCCTTGCCAACCCTCACCTGCTTCCTGCCCAACCTGTTTGGGGCAGTTTGCCTCCCAGGGGAGCCACCCTTTGAAATAACAAAGCAGCAGCCCTGCCGTGCCTCTGGCTTGGAGAAACATTAACGAAGGGAGAAGGGAGGTGTCGAGGCTGGGGAGGGATGGCCGGGCTGGCGCTTGGCCGCTCTCACAGGGTGTCCGTGAGAAAGGCTGGTGGTGGCAGGAGCCGTGACTGCGTCGCTGATGTGGGGAGGGGATGCCAGGAAGATGATGGATTTCTTGCAGAGCCTGGTGAGTGTTGTCTGACTTGGGGAGAGGTGCTGAGCTCCATCTTGGGTGGCTCCTGCTTGATGCGGGGTTTTCTTTCTGAGAGTAGTTTTCTTTGGAAACTTTCAAAGCAGGCACTTACTGGCTGTGCAGCAGCTTCTGCTCTGAGCACTCCTTATCCACAGTGACTCCTTAAACTTGCCCCTAGGGTGCTGGGGCAGCTGAACAAATACTGTGTGCTCCAGCTGACTTGGCTTTGGACCCAACAACTTGCCTGGTGCTGTATACTTTTCTGAGCTGAAACAGTGGGACGTGACTGTACGTTCTCTCTTGTGCCGCCTATGTAGAATGCTCAGGGGTGAGGACGTTTGAGCAGGGAAGAATAGCAACTATACCATTTTGAGTTGAGTATTTTGCCTTCCTGAGGTCATTAGGACAAGCTACTGGGCAGATTTGTCCTGATGAAGGTGGCAGGGGAATGGCTGTCTGCTCTTGGCTGGCCTTTGGCTCTATTTAAGAAGCAGATGTAGGTTTAATTTGGAGCAGACAGTCTCAGCAACCCAAGTGGAGTGAGTGTAACCTTTCCCGCTGGCTGAGCCCACAGTGGGTGACATTGCTTCCTGCCAGGTGGCACAGAGCTGGAATTGTCTCCACTATAAATACCAAAATATTTGTGGCCCAGTAAAGCTTGGCTCCAAGTATGCATAAATCCCCAAGGGGTGTAGTCTGCCGTCTGCTTTATTAAATACATGTACGCGTTCTCTGCTGGAACGTCCTCAAGCAGGTGGATCAGGTGCTGTGGTGCAGTTTGGTTCTCTGGTCTGGCTGCTGGCAGAGTGGGGACCTGGAAACTCTTTTAATTGACTCAAAGAGCATTTGTCTGTTGCGGAGAGTTGAAGATAAACTGTAATCTAAACCAGGCTCAAAATAAGGAAAAGCCTTTTTAAAGTGCTCACAGTTTTGAGCACAGAGCTTTTCTGAGCTCAGGGTTTGTTTTTTTTCCTCCTGTAGGTGCAGTAGATAAAAGCGGGATGTATGTAAATCTAGAAACATGGCCAGGGCTGTTTCTGTGCCACGATGGTTTCACCTGTGGTGGCAGCATCTTTCCCATCCCAGCTGGTGCCACTGAGGGCAGTCACTGGGCTGCTTGTGCCGTAAAAATTTGGTCTATTGTAAATCTCACCCAAAATCACTCCCTCCATGCCATTCTCTTTGGCACCATGACCTAAATCTCTCATCTCTGCTCTGTAAACTTTTTCTGCTAGCCAGCAGCATCAGAGCTGCTGCTAATCCTGTTCTTCCTCCTGGTCTGGCAGCATCTGCCATCCCCTCAGCCTCTCCTGGCCTGATGAGCCATAAGCCCAACCACCTCAGCTGGAGCGAGGGGGGTGGCAGGGAGCAAATAATGGGTGCAGGAGGGACAAGGCTGCTGCTTCAGGCCTCCTGAAAAGCCACTTACTGGTTTACTGGGAGTACCCTAATTTTCACAGCCGTAGTTTGACTGGATAATATGTCTGTGTGTACTTCAGAGCTGGAAAAGCTGGGTGAGGGATCAGGACTGTACAGTTGAGGTTCAGCAGTTGCTGTGACAAAGGGGTGACCCTGCAGGTGCCCAGCAAGTCAGGAAGGCAATGGTTGCTTGTGGAGCACTGATTTCCCTGTGGGGCTGTGCCCACACCGGTCGCTGGGGTCAAACCTGCATCCGCTGCATCCAAACATCACAGCAGGACTGAATGAGAAAGGCAGTTGGTGCCTGCTGAGTCCCAAAGAGCTCAGTGATGCACTGGCAGCCATCAGGACAGGGTGCTTTTGGGCTAGGCAGGTAGTTCAGGGCAGAAACAGGGTTTCATGAAGTTTCCCCTTCCTGGGAGAAAGTGTGGTTGAGTAGTACAGAGGTGGCTTTAACACCTGTCCTGGAGAGCTGGTCATGACTCTTCCTGGTCTGGGGTTGTTTCTTGTCCCTGAGTCCACCAAGCTAAGTGTTTCCAAAGGCACAGAAGCCACGTGCCCATGTGCCCTGCGTGCGCTGCAGCAGCTTGGGATGCTCATGGGGCTGGGGATGGAGGCAGCAGCCCCTGAGCTGGGCAGCAGTGTGCTAGGGGAGCCGGATGAGCTCCCAGGCTGCAAGGTCGGGCTGCTCTCCAGAGGGAGCCACATGGGGTTTTTAATTAGAGCCTGGGGCTTGCTAATCTCTTTAGTTCTTTGACAAGTAGGCTGTTAAACTGGCACAGGGCAGCCCAGCACTGCCAGCAGCAGCATTCCTGGCATTTCCGCAGCTGGTGAAAGGCAAAGGCCAGGGCTTGCACCTTGCAAGGTAAGGGGCATGGGGAGGGCACCCATAGGAGTCTTGTTTGCCAGAGTGTTTCCTTTTTTTTTGGATCCATTAGTCTGACCATGATTCATTTCAAAAGGGAAGTGTTTTTGCTGTTGATTTGTGCGCCCCAACCCCTTTCTACCAGGGGCCCTGCAAAGCAGTAAGGAGGGCTGCAGGAGCCAGGGCATGCTCACTGGTCCCTCTGCCCACTGTGGGACCTGCTCTACCCCATGTCCTCAGCAACCCCATGCCTGTGGCTCTGCTGGGTACCCTGCAACACTTGGCAGCCATCTGGGTTTCCTCCCCACCTGATCTCCAAGATCCAGCACCTGCTGTGCAGAAGTGGTGCAGTGAAGGAGCCGCAGTGGGTACTTTCCTTTTCTTCCTGCTGCTGGGCTGTTCTGTGCCCCACAGGGCAGGATCACACCAGCACCTTCATCCTCTCTTTGGCGTTCCTAACCTGTGTCACTGCTGCAGAGAGCTGGGAAACACAGAGCTTAGAGACCTGAGGAAACACCCAGAGCACCAAAGGAACCCAAAGAGATTGTCCAGCCGATGGTGCCAACACTGCTGTGATTAGAAAAAGAAATGACTGAAGAATCATTGTGAAAACAGAGCAGTTGGGAAACCTTTGGGGCTGTTATTGGTGATGGTGAACTGCAGCAGTGAAGCTCTGAGCCAGGCTGGATGGGAGCTGCTGTGGCTGGCAGGCACCTGCTTGAGAGCAGGGAGCAGGACAAGGCCGCAGCATCACTTGGCCCATCTTCACAGGGTGTTTTGTAAATGAAGGAGTTAGGGAAGTGGGGAGCTGCTGCCGCTCGCTGACTTGTGTGCTGGGGGCACTTGGTGTGGGATGGCCACCAGTCCTGATAGCCCAAGGCAGCTGTGGGTCTCCATCCCTGCCCAGCAGTGGGGCTGGTCAGAGCGTCTTGGAGGCACCATTCGTTACGGATAGAGTCTCTCCCTATTCCTGTTGAGGGTCAGAGCCAGAATGCCCAGTATAGAGTTGGGAATCTGGTGGCCCTGCCTTGATGTGGTTTGGCCTGGCTTGCCTTGTGTCTGCTTTAATTGACAGGAGATTGCCTTCTTTTGTTTTTCAGTCTGCAGAATTCTTCGAAATGCTGGAAAAAATGCAGGTGAGCAGCAGTGTGCATGCCAGTAACATGAGATGCTCCCCACCCAGCAGAGGGTGCAAGGACAGAGGTCCCACAGCACCTTCTACATTTAACGTGCTGGGAGGGCTCATATCACCATAACCTGGTTTGAATTGTCACTGAAGTGCCCAGCACAGCGTGAGCCCTGCTGAAAAGGGGCGCAGCAGGTGCTCCCCAGCTCCAATTGTGCAGAAGAGGCCTGCACCAAAACACCCCAGCACGCCAGGGGTAGAGTGGTGATGTTGGTAGCGTCTTCTTCTGAGGTTATTCTGCATCACCCCGAGTGGTTTTGCAGAAGGTTTAGGTCTTGGCCTGTGTGTCACCATGCAGTGACACACACTCTGAGACCTGGCCCTGTTGGTTCCTGGTAAAGTCAGGATGTTGCTGCCTGTATTTGCAAACAGCTGTCTCTGGTACAGAGCATTGTTTCAAGGCAAGGCATTCTCTTGTCTGACGCTAAAACACATCAAGCTTTGTCCAAGGAGGTGGGTTGGGGGACCATGGTGTCCCCTGGAATGTGCCTTTTCCCTGCAGGAGTAGCAGGGGCAGATTCAGCTCACCCTCGATGCCAGGATGTGTGGTTCTTCCCAGTGTGACATGGGCAAGGGAGAGCAAAGTTTGCTGTCCCCATGCTCCTGTCTGTGACAGACACTGTCTGTCAGTGTCAGACACTGGGGCTGTTGCCCTGCCACGTGTTGGGGGGTCTGCAGGAAGGCAGTGCATGGATTTCCTTTGAGACCCCATCCTGGAGAAATTCGGATAAAGCTGGAGTTGGGTTATGGGGCATTTTGTGTTTGTTGCTGGGCTGGAACCTGGGAAACAGTAGTCCCTGCCTCACATTTAGACATTTTCAGTGCAGTGTTACCATGTCCCAGGTCTTGTCCTGTCTCATTCCCATCACCCATTTTTGCTGTGTTACAGTGGGGTCTGTCATAGCATGCTGGCAGCTCTACCTGCCTTGTCTGAGGCAGAAACCCCACTGCCTTTCATACCACTTGTGTCAGAGTGGTTTCCCTGTGGCAAAATACCCTTCTGGTTTCATCTGTGTTGTTGAAAACTCCTTAATTATTCCATCTATATGTTTTATTCCAAACAGGCACCAAAACTTGAAGAACAGAGGACTGGAAGCCAAAAACATAAGGTTGGTTGAATTCTATTTGGATGTCTTCAAGTGTTCCTCCTTTATCTCAAGGCTTTACTGTGCATTGTCAAAGACAGGCACTCAAAGGACTAAAAAGGATTGAAATGTTATCTAAAAACAAGGCACTGATTGAATTGCAAAGATGAGAGAGTGTGGTGCCTGTAAATCCCTAATCCAGCTTTATGTTCGACCCCCTGTATTTCAGCAGTGAGCTATGTAAAATGTTTGGGTTCTGCTGCAGAGCTGAGAAGCTTACACTGGTAATGGAGATTTCTTTGGAAAAGGACTTATCAGGCTGCAGACCCCAAATGGGGAGGGGTTCCCCGTGCCATGTCCCTGGGCACTGTGGTGGCACTACTCCAAGGACTTGCACCCATCACTGCTTGTGGTGGCCTCGCCCGACATGAGCATTGCTCTCTGCTACTGCCCGGTGCTCAGTGCAGGGTGTGAGGATGTGAGGCACCAGGTTGGTGGGTGGCTGGAAGTGCTCCCCGGGTTGGATGTGCAAGGCTGTGGTCTTCAGGGACAGCTGGTGGGGAACAAATGGTTATATGTGGTGTTTTGGTTCCTTTTTCCAGGAAGACTACATCCCGTACCCCAGCATCGATGAGGTGGGTGCCCTGAACCCCTTGAATGCCTTCTGGCAAGTGCCTTTCCAAAAGTACCAGTTCAAGGGAACTGGTTGAGAATCTGTTTCCAAGAGGAACTGCTCACTTCACATTCCTCCTCCCCACCTTTGTGGCTGCTGCTTTTCCTCGATAGCACATACCCTCTTCTGAGAGAGAGAGAAGAGGTTTCAGAGAGGGGCTGGATTTGCCTCCTGTGGTGCTGGGTCTGGGGGCTGCAACAGGAGGGGGCAGTGTGGGAGAAGAACAGGGGGTGTTGAACCCTTTCACTCCACATCCACACCCTGGTCCTACCCAACCCCTCATGGGCACCTGTCTCTGCAGATCCTAGAGAAGGGCAGCCCGTACCCACTGATCATCCTGCCCCAGTTTGGGGGATACTGGATCGAAGACCCAGAAAACCTTGGCACACCCACCTCGTCTGACAGCAGCATCTGTGAGGAGGAGGAGGAGAACCTCAGCCCCAGCACCTATGGCTACAAGCTGGAGTGCAAAGGGGAGGCCAGGGCCTACAGGAAGCATTTCCTGGGGAAGGTGGGTGCAATCGGTTGGCTGAAAATGTTACACACCCCCAAGAAAAAAAGAAGAAATTCTAAAATTGTGAGCAAAATTTTGCAACTTCCTTCTTTTCAAGGAGAGGAGGGAACCACTGGGTCACCAGCCATGACAGGGATGGCTGTGCACACAAGCTTTGCCCCGACAGGACCCCCTTGGGATGCTGGGTGGGCACATGGCTCTGAGCTTACCCCATCTGTGTGGATCTGGGACTCAGCCAGATTTGGGGGACACGGTGCAGCAGCCGCCTGCCCAGCCCCTTGGTCTTGTAATCCTCTTTCTCCCTCTGAACAAAGCTGAGAGCAGAATGTTTGAGTCCACGGGTGGAGGGATTACAGCCCTGGCCCTTGTGAAGGGGGGGAGTCTGGGTCCCTGAGAGGCCAGGAGGGTGCTGGGGTGGCAGGCAAGCCCTCTGCTCCCAGCTGGGGTGGAGGGCAGTATCCTTGTCACCAGCGAGCTGCCTTTACCCCCACCACTAACACCCTGTTTTCTATTTTTAGGATCATTTAAATTTTTATTGTACAGCCAGCAGCCTAGGAAATCTGATCCTTTCTATTAAGTGTGAGGAGGCAGATGGCACTGAATATTTAAGGATTATACTCAGGTATGGACAAAAAAAGCACCTTTGTTTAACAAAATATTTTCTCTTTGGGAGTCCCTTGTTTTGTTTCCACTGTAAATGCTAAAGGCAGGGTGGCAGCACGCAGGCTGTCGCACACGGAGGGGCTCGGGGTTGGATGGGAAATGTCATCATCCTCGTTTTGCTGTTTCTGTGCTGGGACTGCCTGATCCCTGATAATGAAGATGAGACTTTGATCTGTTGCTAAACCTGCTGAAATGGAGTGTAAACCTCTCCATGACACAGGATAATAGCAGTCACATCTATCACCATCCCTCTGCAAGCTGACAAGACCCAGCATGTCTGAACCGCTGTGTCATTTCCCTCCAAACTATGAATATTTTAAAGCTGCAGAGATGAGAAGAAAAATAGAACCTTTGCTTGCTGATCAGGCCCAACGAATTTGGCAGAACATCATTTCCAAACAGCTGGCAGAACATCATTTCCAAACAGCTGGCAGAGCATCGCTGTGTGAACACCACAGGGCTGGCTGCAGCCTTTGCCTTAGACGCTCTCCAATGTCTGCTCATTTCTGTTTCTCTGTTAGGTCCAAAGTGAAGACATTGCATGAAAGGATCCCCTTGGCAGGATTTAGCAAGCTCCCTAGTATCCCCCAGATTGCAAAGGTAAAATGCTGGGCTGGGATACCTGCAGCAAAGCCCACACTGCTGCACCTCACACCATTGGGTGGCGTTGGGCAGTGTTGTGTGACTTTGGGTGTGTTGGGCCACATTGGGTCTCACTGGGCAATGTTGGGCAGCAGTGCCTGGGCTCTCAGGTCCAGGGGTGCTTGGAGGGTGGTGGTATGCACTGATCCTGCTGATGTTTTCCTGCTGATCCCAGTCAGGACCCTGGTTGATACCTGGCATAAGAGGTGTGGAAGTGGCAGCACCTTTGACCCATGGAGAGAATTGAGACTTGTTTTACTGAGTCCTCAGTCAGGTACCAGCCAGGCCATGAAGCATCGCAATGAGAGGATATGAAGAGGGGAGCTCTTGCAATCAGGGGCTGAATTTGTCTCCTTTATAAGACATTCGCTGCCTTGCCATGGATTTTGGCAGGACGAGGATATCTGTTCCACATGCCCAGGAACCTGGCACTGACTACTCTTTCTCCTTGCCCACAGGCCTTCTGCGATGATGCCTCTGGGCTGAAGTTTAACCCGGTTCTGTACCCCAAGGTGAGGTAACTTACTCCAAGTTGGTCACGTATTCAGCAGAGAAGATCAGATAGGGTTAATTCTCCCCTTTTCTCCAAGATCTAAGGGACTTTTTTCAAGGGCAAGTACTGATAGGATGAGGGGGAATGACTTTAAACTGGAAGGGGGAAGATCTAAGTTAGACCTTAGGAAGAAATTCTTCATGATGAGGGTGGGGAGGCCTTGGCACAGGTTTCTCAGGGAAGCTGTGGCTGCCCCATCCCTGGAGGTGTTCAGGGTCAGATTGAATGAGGCTTTGAGCAACCTGGTCCGGTGGGAGGTGTCGCTGCCTATGGCAGGGGTGTTGGAACTGGATGATCTTTAAGGTCCCTTCCAATCCAAACCACTCTGTGATTCTGGATGTCACATTTTGAACTACTCAATGAAATAATTTGTACTTTGTTTTACTGAAGGCATCCCAGATGATAGTGGCCTATGACGAACATGAGGTCAACAACACATTCAAGTTTGGTGTGATCTATCAGAAGTTCAGACAGGTGAGTAATCCCCGTGTCGTTCTTGTGGAGCAAATTCAGCCCTGCAATTAATTCTGTCACGAGTGACACATTGTGTTACCGAGTGTCGTCTCTAATAATGTATTTCTTATTGCTTGGATGTTTCCCCAACTCATTAAAAAATGATGTGACTGAAAAAAATTCAGTATGGAAATCAGCCCACAAGCTGCTGTAGGGAAAAGTGGATGTGAAGATGGATTTTACCAGGCGTGGTATTTTAATCAGATATATGTTTAGACAGCAAAACAGTTAAATTTGTCTTGGAGGACTGTGGGCTATGAGGACATGCGTTTGCTGAAAATGCTGTTATTAGCCAAGGGACTCTGGACGGGAAATGCAGAGGCAGCTGAGTCTTACAACTCACCAAAGATTATTCTGACAGGCACTCTAATTATCTTTACATATTGCATTTTACTTTGGATTGAGTAACTCACGCAAGACCATAATTAAGGTCATGTTGTTTTGAAGTGCAGCATGCAAGGGATGATTAAGACTTGGATCTTCCAACAGAGGGTTCATTTTGTTATGGTGTTTCCTGAATGTTATCTAAGCTCCCTTGCTGTTGGTCAGAAGTCACTCCCAGCATCTTTACCTTTGGATGCTGAGGTGGTTGAGCAGGCTGTGAGTGGACCGTAGCCAATGCTGGTGGTCAAGTGCGGTTGTGCCAGCTGAGAGTGGAGGTGGGGAACAGACTGGGGCTGTGTGCAACACCCCAGGACAGGGACTGCACACAGAAAGGAGGTGGTGGGGCATGGGCAGCAGGACCAGAAATCACCATCAGCACTGGGGCAGGATGCACTCTTTTCTGTGTTGCTGTGGCAGCTCTTGCTGATAGCAAGGTTCGATTTTAAGAAGGTGCTCAGAGCAGGGTGGCATACAGAAGGTGTGTTTTGAAGGGACCTTTCCTGTTAGCAGTGTCTGTGGTTGCCGTGTCCATACGACCCGTGGCACGACAGAGGAGCAGTGCTGGGAGGTTCTTGAGGGTGCAGGACTGTCCTGGTGTGTGGTGACTGCTGGGGGTGGTGGCTTTGGTCATGGTTGGCTCAGGTAGCACTGGAACATCTGTAGCTCAGTCAGACCAATGCCAAGGGGCAGAACCATGGCCAGATATTCCTCCTTCCCCCAGGATCCTGGGTGGACTGGCTGCTGGAAACAGCATGGCCGGGGCTCTCAGGAGATGCACCCTGTGTTTTGTAGACGCAAGAGGAGGAGTTGTTTGGCAATAATGAAGAGAGCGCTGCCTTCAAGAACTTTTTAAGTTTTCTAGGAGACACCATAACACTCCAGGACTTCAAAGGGTAAGTTAAATAAAAAGAATGATTTTACAAATACTTTCAACGAGAGACCACGTCATATGTAAAATTATCTACTGTGTGAGAACAGAAGTCATCTCGCTCATGAGCGGGATGTGCAGAGCAGGAGCAAATATAGCTTCTTTGGCTTGTTTTGCAAAGCTGGGGGAGTTTTCCAAAAAAAAAAAAAAATAGAGCTGCCAAGAGAAAAAAAACTTCTTTTCCTGCAGTTTTGAGGTTGTGAGAAAATCTGGCTATATTCAGCCACAGAGGAAAAGAACTTCGTATGGAAAAGTGCCCTGTCCGGTGATGTGGGCAGAGACACCGTGGGCCATGGGCAGCACTTGACCCCCTGGGTGCTATGTCTGGCACCCTTGGCTGTGGTCAGCTCTGGCCACTGCTCTGCTGCACACCCTGATTTTCAGACAGGTGACAGTGATGCTTGGTTACAATACATGACGCACAGTTTGTTCTTTCCCATTTGCTTGCTACTAGATGGAGATAAACGAGCTGGTTTGTTCTCTCCCCTGTCCCCTGACAGCCGCCAGCAGTCTCTGCTGAGCTTTCAATTAATATTTCTTCATTTCTCCCCGCCTTCCCCTTCATCTCTAGTTTTCGAGGAGGTCTGGATGTCAGCCACGGGCAGACGGGAGCAGAGTCTGTGTACACGGTGTTCAGGGACAGGGAGATAATGTTTCACGTCTCTACAAAGCTGCCTTTTACCGAAGGAGACACACAACAAGTAAGAGAGATGAGCTTCCTTGCACAGAAGTGGCTGAGCTGGAACACACTGGTGCTGCCCTGCCCAGTGCTGCAAACCACCAAGCCCCAGTGCTGTAGCGTCCTCGGTTGGTGGGTGTGGGCACAGGTGGTGGCATCCTCAGCTGGCACGCGGTGGCCATCTGGGCTCCCCAGCACTACAACATCCTCAGGTGGTGGGCAGTGTTTTGGCTGGCAGCCGTGTTGTGTCCAGTTCTGGTATCCCCAGCATAATAAAGATATGGAACTGTTGGAACGGGTCCAGAGGGAGGGCTACAAAGATAATCTGAGGGCTGGAGCACCTCTGCCACGAGGACAGGCTGAGAGAGTTGGACTTGTTCAGCCTGGAGAAGAGAAGGCTCTGGGGACACCTTAGAGCAGCTTCCCAGTACTGAAAGGGGCTCCAGGAAAGCTGGGGAGGGACTTTTTACAGGATGAGGAGGAATGGCTTTAAATTGGGAGGGGGAGAATTTAGATTAGACATTAGGAAGAAATTCCTCACTATGAGGGTGGGGAGGCCCTGGCACAGGTTGCCCTGGGAAGTCACGGATGCCCCATCCCTGAAGGTGTTCAAGGTGTCAGGTTGGGTGGGGTCTTGAGCAGCCTGGTTTGGTGGGGGGGTGTCCCTGCCTGTGGCAGGGGCGTTGGAACTGGGTGGGCTTTGGGGTCCCTTCCAACCCAACCATTCTATGATTCATATGGGCTTCCTGGTGCATGGCAGCCTGCGTGCCCAGAGCTGGCATTTGCTCCTGAGGAAGCAGAGCTGCCTCGTTTTACCAACCAAATGTTTGCCCTTTTTGCTTAGCTCCAGAGGAAGAGGCACATTGGCAATGACATTGTGGCAATTATCTTCCAAGAAGAGAACACTCCGTTTGTCCCAGACATGATCGCCTCCAACTTCTTGCACGCCTACATTGTTGTGCAGGTGGAAAACCCCGAGGCAGACAACACAACGTACAAGGTGAGGGGAATCTCGACTCAACAGGTGCTGATTTTCACTTTGGCATCTCAGGTGGATGCCTGGAGGTGGCTGCCCAGTGGCTGCTCTGCCTGTGTGCTTGGTGATGCCACTAGGATTGTACCTAAGTGGAGTAGGCATGTGTATATTAAATATACACATATATACACATGCACTTGTATTTCTGTATACACTGCTGTGTGTATACATGCATATGTGTGCACAAATGTGTGCATTGTATAATAGCATGCTCATTTGCTAAAGATTTTTGATGCCACTTGATATTTGAATAAGCCTCAGAACAGCTCACACCCATCTAACACATTGCTCAAGTGTAGGTAGCGTAAACCCCAATCTCTGTTTTCCATGAGGAGGCCTAGTAAGACATATTTTCAAACTGAAAGCACATTGCTTAGAGCCCCAAATGGAAACAGAATTCAGAAGAAATAACTGTAAAAAGCTGTGCATGGTTAACTGTCTCATTAAAACCAGGAGAGGTTGACTGATGAGGGCTGTGGAGGAGTGGTGCTGGGGCACTGGGGCTGGGCTGAGCGTTGTCCACCCCGCACTGGGCACCCCCCAGGAGAGGGACATTGCTATGCTGGGTGCTGCTTGGCTGCACCCATGGAAATAATGTTTCTCTTGCCTTCACAGGTCTCCGTCACAGCCCGGGAAGACGTCCCCTCCTTTGGCCCACCCCTTCCAAGCCCACCAGTATTCCAGAAAGTAAGAGATGAGATAGAAAGCATGTTTAAAGCCATAAAAAAATTATTTGTGCATGTGCCAGATGTTTTCAAGCACAGTTGCTTAGGGAAAAATTGACTTATATGCATTTATTTTGATTTCACATGAGGCCCCTGTGGTAGGGTGGGAGGCCGTGTGCCACCTCATAGCATTACCCATGCAGGGTGTCACCCTTGTTGGTGCAGGGGTGACAGCCAGAGTAGGAGAGCATCCTGAGCCCATCTGGGGTTTGCCACCACTGCTCCCACATCTGAAGGGGGTTGTGAGCTCGGGTTTTCAGTTGGTACCAGAGGTGTGCAGAGTCTTTGGCTGGTGTTTTCCACCTTGCCTCTCTCCCCCAGAGCCCCGAGTTCCGCGAGTTCCTGCTGACCAAGCTCATCAACGCCGAGAACGCCTGCTGCAAGTCAGACAAGTTTGCAAAGCTGGAGGTAACGTTGCCTGCTTGTCCCAGCCCAGTGTCGTGGTGGGAGCAGGGAGGCTCTCGGCATTCCTCCGCAAAGCCGCCTCTCCTCAGCTGTGCTGGGCCAGTGCTTGCAGGGATGAGTGATCAAAGAGTGTGTCTCTGCACACTTGGTGGTGGTTGGGCCCCGTGGGGCTGGTGGAGCCCTCGGAAGGAGGATAAGCTGGCTGTCCCATGGCTCAGTGCCACTGCACCATCCCTTGGGTTCCCAGCTGAGCCCATTCTCGCTCCCCCAGGACCGGACACGGGCTGCCTTGTTGGACAACCTGCACGATGAGCTCCATGGGCACACGCAGACCATGCTGGGGCTGGGGCCTGAGGAGGATAAGCTGGAGAATGGGGGTCACGGAGGCTTTTTGGAGTCTTTCAAGGTAACCCCCTGTCCTTTGCTAATAGCAGAGTTAAAAATACAGCCAAGGCTGGGAAGGCGTATTTTAATGGAAGATGCAGATGAGTGGTGTTGGGGAATTAGAGGTGTCCCCTGCGAGCAGGGTGGTGGGAGGTGTTCGGAGCTCGGCCAGTGACACCTGAGCTGGTCCCAGTGGCAGCAGGCACAGGCTGACATGGGTGTGGTGTTGGTGAGAGCCACCATCAGCACCACTGGAGCCCCTGAGCGCTCCTGCTAGAGTGCTGTGGTATTTGATGTGTCTCTGGAGGTGTCCTGGTCCTGGGCCAGCACTGTGGCACAGACTGTGTCTCCATTGGGCTTTGCTGCTGTGGTGCAAATCCTGCTCGTGACCCAGGGCTGCTGACCACTCCGGCTGTGGCACAGGGCTGGTGGGGGTGATGCCTGAGGTGACCAGTGTGGCAAGTGAGTGGGAGGCGGTTGTTGTTTCGGGAGGTGTACACCAAGAGGTGCTGGGTATGGAGAGGGCAAAAGGTTCTGGGCGTGTGCTGGACAGGATTGGGGGTGTAAGGGGACAGAAGAGAGCATGAGTTGGAAGAAAAGGGAGGAGGAGAAAAAGAAATGAGATAAAATGATGTGGACAAAACAGAGCAACCATTGGAGGTAGAGATAGTGACTGGGCAGTGGGGATGTCGCTCGAGATGGAGAGGTAGCACTTGAGTCTTGGGGCATGAGCTGTTGCCAAACCTCTGTGGTGAGGCTGCCCTGTGACAGTGAGAGGGAGGCAGCTGGGCAGGGCTGGCACCTGTAAACCTGGGCTGGGGCACTGTGTCCCTGCTGTGGGTGTTGCAGCTCCTCCATGCCTCTCCCCATCCTGCTTCTGGCACCTGGGCTCTGTCAGGCAAAGGCTGTTTTGTCTGTGTCTGCAGCAGGGACAGGTCCTGGTGCAGGGCGGCCGCTACCATCCCAGGCAAGGAGAGCTGGGTCTGTATGGAGACAGCTCCTGCAGTTACTTTATAGGCACGGATTTCTCTGTAGTATAGAGAAAGAGACACGTGTGTGAGATGACTGTAGGGGACAGGTTTGTTCCTGGTCCCTGATCTGAGTGGTGATGAGGCTCAGGTGTGTCCTGATACGTACAAGATATGTTCTAAAAATTGAGATGCTACGCAGTCATACGTCACAGTGATCACTTCAGTGTCTAAGATGATGTGAAAGAATATCTTTTTGCATGCTTTTCATGTATGGGAAAGTGGACCTTACTCTCTTGGCATTGCAGGGTATGCTGGGGCAGGTCGTGTTCTCCATGGGCTGGGCAGGGCTGCGTGTGCCCAGCTGCCTCGGGACAGCACTGCTGGGCTGTGTCCTAGCCTATGTCCTCCACTGTGTGCTGTCAGAGTGATCAGCAGAGAGGAGAGATGGGAAATAAGAGGGCTGGGAGCCCTGTTTCCCATTGGATCTTTTTACCCAGTGCCTCACATCCACAACCCAGCCCACAGCCCCTTCCGCCTTGGCTGTGCGATGTGGGGACCACCTGCTGGGCTCTAAACAGGATACAGGGGTGCCTTCACCTCCCTGCCACGGGGTGAGGAGCTGCTGGCCATCCCTCTGGGATGGGGTGTTGAGGTGCCCCGCAGAGCTCCACGGTTTCACCAGCCCCAGGCAGAAACTTTCCTGCCTGCAGGGCACAAGCTCCTGCCAGAGCTGCTGGTAGCAAAGTGAGCAACCGGTTACTTTTACTTACACTGTCAAATTTTGTATCAATTGCTGACCATAATAAATCAGGTCTATTGGACTCTTGCCTGGTGTTTGTTACTGGATGGGCAGGAGGGCACAGTGTGGGGCTGTCAGGTTGAACGCAGTCGCCAGTATGGGCTGGGGCTTGGTGAAAGCTCAGGGTGCCAGGTATCTCTGAAAATCTGGCCCTGGCTGATTTGTTTCCTTCAAAATCATAGAATCATGAAATGCTTTGTGTTGGAAGGGACCTTAAAAATCATCCAGTTCCAACACCCATGCCATGGGCAAGGATACGTTCCACTGGATCAAGTTGCTGAAAACCTCATCCATCTTGGCCTTGAACACCTCCAGGGATGGGACATCCAATCTCTTTACCTTGAACTGGGATTCAAGGGGCTGGAGAAAAGGTAGCCAAGGTGTGGGATAGCACAGCAGCAATTCAAAGGGAAAGGATGCGAAGAGAACCTTTCCTGTAATTGGCACACTGGCATCGCCGTCCAGTTTGAGCTCCTGTTACTATGGTAACTACAGTAATGAAAATATGGCTATACATTTGTTTTTAAACTTGTGCATTTCACTGCTGCTTTTCATAGCGCGTGCCAGACTTTCAAAAGATCTCGTGGTTGTATTTGTAAATGCTTGGGATGACAACTGAGAGAAGACTTCAAAAATAGCTTGGGTTCTGTTTAAGCACTCAGACGAGTGTTTGGACCTGTGGAAGATCTCTGTCTCTGGTGTGCAGAGCTCTGCTTGCAACAGTTTGAGTCCAAACCAGCTTACAGCAGTCCTTTTCCCTGGCTTGTGCAGCCAACGTTCACTGAGCCCGGCTGTTGGCTCCTTGTGGGAGACACAGAAAGGCCTGGAGGGGCTGTGAGTCCTGTCACGTCCAGACCTGGCACTGCACCTAAGGCTGTGCAGGAGTTGCAGCTCTTGGCATGGGCTGGGAGGAGACCACAGGTGCTTTGGCCAAGGGGTTGGTTGGTAGGAGCGTGGCACAGCCACGGTCATGGTCATCGATTTGCTACACCCAGCAGTGGGGATACAGCAGGAGAAGCTGTGCAGGGTTCCAGTGCTGGTAAGGAGTGTGGAGGTGATCCTGGCTGGAAGCTGTGCCCAGACTTGGTTGTGCAGCCCAGGTGAGGGTGGTCCAGAGGAAAGCATTCCTGGAATTCTGGAGAGTGGAGCTGATGCCAGGAGAGAGTGAAGCAAGGTTACTTGGTCAGTAGAAAAGAAGATGGAAGGAAGCAGAAAGACTCTGTGACCATGACCATACTGTGACTACTGTGGTGACAAAGCTGTGGGGCCATCACAGAGGTGGATGGGCCAAACCAGCAGCAGCAAAGGTTCAGGTTAGATGTATTTTTCAAGCATCATCATGCTGGAGAAGAGAAATACTTCTGCAAAGCCTCCAAGCTCCGGGGATGTTTTGGGGCAGATTGAAGAGGTCTGTCAGGTGCAGGCAGGGCAGGAGGCTCTGCCTGGGACCCATGCTTTCTGAGTCTAGGGAGGATCATGAGGATCTGCATCCAGCTACTGGGTTATGATTCAGCTGCGATCCGCATTCCTGGTGATGGGTTTGAGGAGGTTGGCCAGGCAGGAGGCAGAGCTCTGGGGCTTGTGTCTGCTGGAGCACTCAGCCCTCATACCTGGCATTGTGGGAGAAAAACCTGACCTTGGTGTGGCTTTGTGGATCCCTGAGGACTGACTCATCCTTGGGCTGCTTGGAGCTGCTGTTACTCATGGGATTGTTGGCGTGTGCCGGCTCTCATGGCAGGGAATCAGGCACATCATGCTCTGCTGTTCCTGGAGGAGGGGGGGAACCTGGAGCTGGGGAGGGGATTTGGGGTTGTGGGTCTCCCAGGGTGGTGATGACCTCCTGTCCCCTCTGGCTGCAGAGAGCCATCCGTGTGCGCAGCCATTCCATGGAGACGATGGTGGGCAGCCAGAAGAAGCACCACGGCAGCGGCATCCCGGGCAGCCTCAGTGGGGGCATCGTGCACAACAGTGGTGAGGTGACCAAGACCACCTTCTCGGTGAGCACGGCTGCTGCGAGTCCTGCTGTCCCTCTGTCCCCAGGCAGGCAGGGCACTGCCCTGCACTGATGCAATCTGACAGTCCCCTGACCAAGCAGTGAGTGTAAAGGCAAGGAGAAGATTTGATTAGAGCATGATTTTATGAGTGTTGTGTTCAAGTTGGGTTTGTTTTGTGGAAGAATCAAAGATTCTGGGGGTTTTAGCCTATAAGTACAAAGGAGATACAAAAGAAATTCTGACATTTCATGTTTTCTAGATGTGCAGGCTGAGAATTGTGGGCAGTGTAATTCTTTGTCGGATATTTAGACTTAGCTTCTAGGAAGGAGCTTTGCTTTCCAGCCTGGACTGTTCTGTGCTTTCAGCCCCCCATATCAGCGGCTGCTGCCAAGAACCAGTCCAGGAGTCCCATCAAGCGCCGGTCGGGGCTGTTCCCTCGCCTGCACACAGGGTCTGAAAGTCAGGTGGAGAGCAGGACAAGGTGGTAAGTGGGACGTTGCCCTGGTTGCTAAGGTTAAAAGCCTCTATTCCATAATAAAAGCTAGAGAAGCTGTTGGTGGGTGCTGGAGGCTTTACCTGGGGTGCAGCCTCTTCTTTCCACACAAGCCAGCAATGAGGATTGCTTTTGCTGTATTGAAGAGAATGGTGTCTTGGATCCTTTCCCTCTGTTTTAAATTGAAGCAGTGGTATCCAGAGAGCATCTGTCACTCTTATAGTTTAGTATTTGGTGTTAGGCAGCATAATTTTTCAGCCTCTTGTGTAACTTGTGCCACCTGTCTCTTGGTGTTCTCAGTGACAGTGTTTCTGGAGCCCAGAAAACACCCGATTTGGGACATTCTTCTCAAGAGATGAAATCTGAAACCTCATCCAACCCCAGCTCCCCTGAAATATGTCCCAACAAAGACAGGTGAGACGGGAGGAGCCCTGTCCTCCTCCAACCAGAGCTCGGGTCACCCTGTAGCTCACAGACCATCTTTGCCAAACAAAACTGTCTTCAGGTTTTACTATAAATAAGTTTGATATTAAGGGAGGAAAAAAAAGATTCTGGTGATTCATGAGCACAGCTCCTTTACAGTCTGAAAATAGGCATCTTTAAAAAGAAGAAGAGCAAAGAGCAGTATGTGATAGAAATTGCCCAAACCCTCATGGCACTGGAGCGGGGGAGGCCCGTGGTGCTCATCCCTCCCTGGCACCAGAGAGTCAGCCTGACTAGTGGGGTTTCTGCTGGTGGCACCCACCAGCTGCTTTATCCCATGCTGTTGTAAATGGTTATTTACAGAAACACCCTGCTTAGTTTGTCCTTAGGGCAGCTGCTTTGCTCCGGCAGCGTATGGGAGGGTCTGTCCCTGCTGCCATAGCTTAAAGGATGTGGCTTTCCGAGTGACAACTAGTTTGTGACATCCGTTTTGCTTTGCTTCTCTTCCTAGACCATTTATTAAGCTGAAAGAGAATGGGAGGTCAAACATCTCCCGTTCCTCCTCGAGCACCAGCAGCTTTAGCAGCACAGCGGGGGAGAGTGAGACCCTGGAGGAGTATGACAGCGTGGTAGGCACCAATCCTGCCCCATGGCATGCTTGGGCTTAGGACTCCGCAGCTCTACGCATCCTTCTTTTTCCTGCTGCCTCCTGGCTCTTGGATGGTCTCTGCGTGTGGGGAAGTGTCCCATGGCCCCCAGGGTCATCCTACCTGCTGACATCAAGGGGCTTAATCCCATTCCTACGTGCACGGAGGAGGATGGTGGGGGTGCCTGGTGGGACACCCCAGTGAGCATTGTTGTGCACTGGGGCAGCGCTCAGCACACCAGGGCTGGGAGGTTGCTCTGAAAGGATGAGCTCTCCTGCGAGCGGACACGTTGTGGGGCTGCGATGAGGGGGGGATGTAAGGGCACCAGAAGGGCATGGGAGGAAAAGCTGGTTGCACAAGAGAAAGCCGAGTCCTGCTCTCTCTCCCTGCAGGGAAGCCAACCCTCTACGGCGTCGCCGTTCAAGCAGGACGTGTTTGTCTACAGCGCCTCACCCGGCAGCGAGAGCCCGAGCATGGGGGCTGCAGCCACCCCTGTCATCATGAGCAGGAGCCCCACAGGTGGGCCACGGGACGGTTAGGGGGGACAACAGCTCTGTCTTTGCCCCCGGAGCCTATGGAAGCCCCTGGGGTCCCACAATGGCTGGTCAGGATGGGGTCTGTCACTCTGGGGCAGAGGACCCCCTCCCCAACCTCGCCTGGGCTGCAAGTGCTGCCACAGCTGATGGGACAAAGCCATGGCTGTGGGCATCCCGTGGGATGCAGGATGAGCCCGCTGTCCTCCCAAAACCCCAATCCCAACGGGGCTGTGCTGGAGAGGTGGCTCCATGTGCTTTATTTCTGTATTTCCATTGGGGAATTTGTTTCCCATCTAAAGCAGAGCATAGAGGTGGTTGTTGCTGCAGGTTTGTTTCCTCCCTTCTCTGGCAGACATGTGCCGTAGTCGTGGAAACTCGCTGTCTCCAAGGACCGAGCCATGACTCACAAATTATTTAATAAACAAGCAGCTTCCCTTGGTCTTGGCTCCATTACCCTGCTGCTAACTCGCTCTGCCACCGACTCCATCCGTTTCAGTCGGATGATTTGCAAAATGAGGTGCAATTCAACAGGGTAAGATTGGCAGAAATAGCCCTTTGCTGGTGCATTCTGCGGTGAGGGCACCGGTGATGAGGAGCTGGGGCTGGGGGATGTCTTCAGCACTCGCCCCTCGCCCATAGATCACCCCAGCTTTAATTTCCTCAAGCAGCAGTGCACCTGCTGCGAGGCACCACGATCCAAATGAGAATGCACATTATGAACTTGGGAGCTCTTTGCAAAACAGCCAGGGAGCCACAAATCCACCCTGAACAACTCCGTAATTGGGAACATGAGAGGAAAAGCTAGGCTGCAGAGTGCAGGCTGGCTGGCTTTTTATATCTCAGCACCCCACAGGTCCTCCTCCTTATTTCATTACCAATTTTCTGAACTATTAAACCAGCCCCTTTTAACGTTTAAAGTGTTTATTTTGTATTTTTCCTGCCAACAATATGGAAATCCACCCATACATTATATGGATCAGTCATTTCTTTTAGACTTTTCAGTGACATTTCCAGTAGAAAGGCTGTGAAATGTAATTAAGCCTCAATTTGTTCCATCAAAGGCGTTTAATGTACAGATTTTGCCAAACATTCAGCCAACAGAGACTAAATATTGGTAGCACTCCTGACAGTGTATTGAACTGCCTGGCTGTCGGGCTGGTTGAGCCACAGTCAGTGCTACAGCTTCAGTAAATATTTCTGTTCACAGATTATTATTTTTATTCTTTTGCTTTTCCCTTCCCTCCAGCAGATATAAAGAACAGAAACTCTCCAAGGTCAAACCTGAAGTTTCGCTTTGACAAGCTCAGCCATGGCAGCTCCAGCACGGTAGGTGCTGGCGACTCTCGCTGGGTGAGATGCTGTGTGGCCGCATCCTGCCCAGCTGCAGGAACAGGGTGCTGGCTTTCCAGGGGGAGGTAGAGCCTGCAGGGGCTGTCAGGAAGGGGAAAGGTTTTCCTGGCTTCTTGCCCCTTCATTTGCAACCCAACCCACATTCTGGTTTGTTTTTTTTTTTTGTTTAGAGCCACTAGCAGGAAGAAGAAGAAGAAAAAAATGGGAACTGGTAAAAGGTGAGTGTTTGGGTGACTCATCTTATCTGTGGTCAAGCGTGTGTAGCTGCCATTGGTAGTGGTACTATTTGATATGTGATAAATAATCTATCTTAAAGCATCTTACATACTTTTGCAAGATGAGGACAGCCCTGGGTGAGAAAACCTGGGGAGGTTTGTTAAAGAGATGGATCTGTGCCCTTCAGAACTGCTCTGTAGCTTTATGCATTCCTTTTGGAGCACTTTTAGATATTTCCACGGCACCTCTGCCATCTGCTCTTCAGGAGGATGTGCTACAGCCCAGCAGGCTTCGTTTTTTCCCACTTTATGAAACACTCATACCCATCTCAGTTGGGAGGATGGAGTTTGCTGTGCTTTGCTCTGTGAGCTGGGATGGGAAATCAGAAATCAGTTCCTACACCTTCCGAAAACCAGATGGAAGGGTTGATGGAGGTGAAGGGTATGCAGTGTGGTCAGCCTGGGCTCTTGGTGGCTGGGCTACTTTCCAGCTTCTGCCTGTGCATGGGGCCACCAGCACAAGTGAGTGCTCTCATGCAGGAGGCACTTGCAAGCCACAAGGATTTTATTCACTGTTTTTTTTTTTTCACAGGCTTTCTATCTCACAAAATCAGTTTTTTTGTTAGGAAGTTCCTAGGTCTTCTAGCCAATAAAGTTTAAAATGAGAGGAATTATCATTTCTGAAAGCATGAGTCTCAAAAAGCCATGAGTTTCAGCCCCTCACAGAGCTTTCCCCCTCTCCCAGCCCTAGGGATGGCAGGTGGCTTGGTGTCCAGAGGAGAGGCACTGCCATGACTTCAGCTCCCTCCCTGGGACTGGTGCTTTGTAGCTGTCACTGCAGAAGTGAGAATATTCTCCTTCCACTCTCCCTGACGCTTTTATCTTTTTCTTCTTTGCAGAGAATTTTTATTTCTACAAAGGGAAAGCTCTTCAACATCCTGTGGGAAGATGCACACCCCGGCCGTGGGCAGCCAGGTGCCCTCACCTCCCACCTGCACTGGGAAGAAGCTCTCACCTTGCTGTGATCTCTGCCCCGACAGGGACCCAGCCACCTTCCCACTGGGTGAACCCCTTGCCAGAAAATGCCTCTGTGCCCCAATCCCCTCCCTCTGCACCGTGGGAGGAGATCTTCTCCAACCACACCACGTCCCCTCCACGGTGCTGGGTTGCCTATGGGTACCTATGGCTGATGGGTGCCAGGTAGGCACCGTCCATCCCTGTTCCCAGCTTGCCCACTGGCTCCTCTTGGGCACAGGGGAACAGGATGGAACCCTGTGTGTTTTGGGTGCCTCCGTGCTTTATTTGCAGCTATCTGTGGGGAAACAGGGTTTTTGTGTTTGTTCTTTGGAAGGGTAGGTGGTCAGGGCAATATTGGGTGTTGCTTGGCCTTGGGGCAGTTCCTCTGCCCCATTGTTTGTCGTTGGGTCAATATTTCCTCCGTGGTGCTGTGGGACAGCGGGGACTGCAACCGCTCACCAGCTGTCCCCCTCTTGCCACCCTGCTCCAGCTTGCTACCCACATCACAAAACTTCTAGGGCTGATGCAGCCTCTTATTCCATGCTTATGTAGTTTCTGGCACAAGAAGAGAGTGTCCAAACCAGTCCTGAGAAGCAGAGCCGATGACCAGGACTGACTCATCCTCTCTTGGCACCTTGGGAAATGGTTTATATGGCCGTCTTGCTTTTTCCCTGCCTGCAACTCTGAGGCCAGGCCTGGAAAAGATTAACCAAAGCTAAAGCTGTAGTATATCTCAATACCAGAACTGGTACTCCGAGTGAACTTACCCTGTGGGCTCTGCTTTACCCTAGGGGTTGGATCACCAGGCAAGCAAATATATGACACAGGCAGCAATAGGCTGCTCCACCCCTTGCAGAATCTGTCCCTCTGCTTTTGAATGAGCTTTTGTTTGTTTTGAAAGATGAGGATTATGAATTCTGCAGAGTGACTTCCCTGTTAATGTCCTTTTCCACAGAATACCTCTCTCAACATGCCAAGAAATCCTTTTGCTCTTTTATGGACCTTTGTCCAAAGTTTACAGAAGTCTGTCCACGAATTTCACATTGCTGATAGATTTCCCATATCAGCTTTTTGAAGGATACACTGCAGTGCTGCAGAGATGCTCCCTTCCCCTTACCAGAGTCTATGACCTTTCCAAACCCCCCCATGAAATAAGGTTCTCAATCTCAACTGCAAGCAATTCTTTGAGTTCTTGATTCCTAATGAAAACAGAATGTTAAGTGCCAAAGTCAACTTTGCACAGTTGAAGCTCCAAGGGGCACAAAAGTATCTGACAGCAAATTTTAGGGGGCACGTGGAGAATCCACACCCAGAAGCAGCCACTGGGCAACTGCTGTGTGGAGGATTCCCAGGGCCACCTACCTGCCTGTGGCTGTGGCTACACCCTAGGGATGCACCTCTCTGTGCGTAGAAGTGTTTGTAGAAGCAAACCATCACTTCATCTCTTCCCCAATACCTCCCCTGGACCAGAGTGAACCCTGACTGTTCAGTTCATGTGGATGCTCCCATTGTACGTGTGATTTATCCATTCCAAAAGGAAAGTTTGTAATGCTAATGGGAGAGAAACTAGATTAAAGGAGGAAAATGTTGTGGAGAAGGCAGAGAACAGTTTCACAGTGCACTGTGTAGGACTCATAAATACCAATAACCACCAGTAGGGACCCTCCCTCCTGCTTTCAGTGAGTTGCACTTAAATATAATTTAAATCTTGAGGTTTCATTTGAAAGAGGAAAAGCACAGTGTGCATAGCCCAGTCCAGTCCAGAGCTAGCTCTAGATGTCTCAGGTTCCACATATTTTGCTGCTCAGCACTTCTGACAGTGCTTTGGTAGCACTTTCAAACCCACCCCCAGTTACTCTTCTTAGAAGCTTTTGGTCTGTTTTTCTTATGCTGTGCTGTGAAATACTGATGGGGGCAACGACTTGCTCTGAGAATCTGTTCTTGGTTTGGCTTTCTTTCCCTGAGAAGTTGCTTAATTCTATAGATGTTGTAATTTGCATGGGTGTTGATCTCCATGAGATCTTTCAGCAGAAGATGCAGTGGCTGTTGTCAGCTGGGGTTTTCATTTTTGGGTTAGGTTGTTTGTTTGGGTTTTTTTTTTCTAATTGAAACTGTGACTTTCCTTTTTGTCCTATATTGATTTGTAGATTTATTCAAATGGGATTAACAGGCAGGCAGGACAGTGTGAAGCTTCAGGGAGAGATGCAGTGCATTAGGCCTCTCTTTGCCTGTGCCAGCCTGCTGGAATGCAGCAGGGCTGTCCTTTCAGCCCTGAGTTCTCCCATAGCAGTGCCAGAGTTGGAGCAGCAGTTGTGTTAAACCTTGGAGGCATTTGCACTTCCAGCAGTGGGTGAAGGTGTTTCTGTATATATACTGCAAAATGTTTTGTGCTTACAAGTAACACACACGCACACACATATATAAAAGGGATTTTTATATATATATATAAAATAACAGAAAGGATCCTTAACTGACACTAAAATTATTGGGCAGTGCATTTTCCTTTCTGATCCCTACCATTTCCATGCACGTAACTTCTACTAGATTTGGAAGTGATTTTGCACAGGGAGCAGAAGGGGCTCTGAAAGGTGGCTCGGGGAGGATCGAGGGAGTCCCCAGCTGCATGGGGAGGTGTCTCCTCTCCTCTCTGGGAGCTGGCTCCCCTTCTTGCCAGGGTTTTGGTCCTGCTGCATCTTAGCTGTTGCCAGCCTTGCACCAGTTCATCACCTTGGTGAGAGGGAGAGGCAGGTGAGGTCCAGGTCCAGCTCCCCAGTGCTGGTGCTGCAGGCTCTGAGCCCTCGCAGCAGAGCCAGGAGGAAACCTTGCTCCCCTCCGCTGGTGTCTCCTGTGTTGCCAGCTCTGGGACTGGTTTGCTACTGCTCCATCTGGGTTTTAATTCAGAAAAGCACTTAGCAAGTACTTGCATCCTCTTGAAATCCTGGAAAGTCAAGCACAGGATTACACCTAAGCACAACACGGAAGTGCTTTCTTTTCTGAGCAAAAAGGGGGGATCCTAAGCACAAACTCAGTTTCTTTCCAGAGTTTTGAGAGTCTTCAGGAATGACAGGTGAAGGGGCCAGGATACATCGCTGGCATGAATGGGCTTGTTAACTGGGGCTGAGGTTTCTCAGCTGTCTTTGGCTTGGCTGCAAGACGTGCTTAGCACTGATAACTGCTTCTAAAGCAGCAGTGGGTCAGTGCTCAGCACCTCTGCAGATCTCACCTTGCTTTGCTGATGTTCCAACCTCTGTTCCACTAGAGCTGGCAAAGAGCCTGTCACTCCCCAGTCCTAGAGCATGCTTTCATTATGTTTTAATGAATGTAGCACTGCGTACGTCCTGCAAAGGGAAATGCTGAATTTATATCATTAGAATGTGAAGAGAGTTTATAGAGTGAAAATAAATCTTGAAGAAAAGTATCTGACAAAGTTTATTTTTTACGTAGAGAGGCGGTGCTTTGTAGTTCCTGGTGGCCTATGTCTGTTGTAAATACTGTACATTTAATTTATTGCTATGGTAGCAGATTGTATTTGTTATGTATAAAACTAAAGGTTCACAAATGTATATTTTGTTGCTTAACTGTGTCTTTGCAAAATTCACAATAAATAACATATTTTGTGTCCACATGGGTGCTACATTGTGTATGTCCATAAAGTGACAAAGCTCTTTGGGAACAGAGTGATCTCCTTTCCATCCCTGTAAAAACCATGTGATGGCATAGCCCGGGGCTGAGCTCTTACTGGTGTGAGTCTGGGTGTGCTCACATAAAGTTACAACTGAAGTAGAGAAGCATTGAAGTGCAAGAAGGTGTAATGCAAGGACCAGGTCACAGAGGAAGATCAGGCTTCTCTTTTACAAATGCATAGCAACTTTAATCAAGTGAGCTGTCCTGTTTGAACTGGAATTAGTGCCACATGAAGCTCAGTGGAAACGGGTCCCTGTCAGCAGCCAGCCCACACTGGGTAAAGAAAATAAACAGGCAGCAATTCAGTTTGTATAAACCAGCTTAACTTACCTTGGGTCGTCAGACTCTGGCATCTTTGCTGCCTTTGGACGTCCTCTGTGAGCTAACTATGAAATTGGATTTTCTTTCTCCAGCTCCTCAGGCTCCTTTAAAATCCCCCTAATTTCCCAGATCTCTTCTTCCCAGGATACTAAGAAAAAAGCTGTTATTGTTTGGAGGCGGCGTGTCTGGTACATTTTCCCCACGGCTTAGGCTGAATGAAGCACAAAGCTATTAGTGTTATTTTTTTTAACATTCTGTGACGAGGGGAATGAACCCATTGATTTGTAGCCGTGAGAATAAAATAGTTGCCTTTGCTAGGAAAAGAATTCCACCATGAGGAGTGTTTGGTTCACCCTCCATAGTGCAGCAGCCTGGCTTGTGTGCCTGATGCCCACAGAACCTGTGGCAACCCCAGCTCTCGACACAGTGGGGGATGCTCCAGCAGGGCCTTTCACAGCCCCAGTTGTGGGCTGTGGTTGCCCAGGGGTCCCAGGTAGGTGTAGCACCTGCCAGCACTCAGGGGAGGTCACCCCAGCCTCCTTTAAACTGAAGACCCAGGACTTTGCTCTGGGTTGCTGCCAACAGCAAAGCGTGAGCTATGGGGACGCGTTCATCAGAGCCATCAGCTTCCACCAGGAACAGCACATGAAGAATGAACCAAAACCTAAAAAGTTCCATTTCTCTTAATGATTCTTTATTGGTATAAATTATGTTTGTTTATCAAACCTAAACTGTCTCTCTTCCAGAGGGTGAGGAGCCAGCACTGAATCTGTGCCCCCAGATCCCATCTCTGGCTAAAAAGAAAAGAGTCCAGCTCAAGGTGAAGACACCTGGTTCCTCCAGCCATGGTCAGGTTCCAGTTTCCTGAGGAGTAGAGCAAAACACACCTGAAACAGCACTGAGTGCTTTACAGACAACAGCCAACACCTCAGTCCTGTGATGCGCACCCATAGACAGTTGGCTGATCGTTGCTGGAACTTGGTAGGCAAAGAAGTTGTGGGGGCTTGGCAGCCTGCTGGAGCTATTTCTCCTTTCTCTAATTTTTCATGTATGCTTCTTTGTTATTGTTGCAATGAATCAGAATCAACACGTTTGTGTTTTTATAGCTTTTCTTTCTTTTTCTTCTTTCTTCTTTTGTTCTTTCCTGTTTGTTAGAAAAAACATCTGTCACCCCTTTTAAACCTGAAACAGAGCAGAAGAAAAGAGAACAAAAAATTGAAATGAACAAGTATTGTCCAGATTTGTTTTGTGTTTCTGGGACAATGCAGCTCCCATTAAAGCTTCTCCTATGAGAAGAAAATTTATTAAAGGTTCTGTCTGTCCTGCAGGTGTTTTCCTTCTTTTCTCTGACAATGCCACCTGAGCCATGCTATAGCCTTTGTCTTCTTCCTCTTTGTGGACTTCTGTTTCAAAGAAATCAAATTATCTTGCAGGAACTTCACTGTATCTGAGAATTGCATCCCTCTGTTAAGATTAGCCAACTGCTGGCCATTTTTTATAAGAAAATATTCCAAAAGCCAAGCATGTTATTGAAAAAAAATGACAAAGTATGCTGTGCAGGCAATTTGTTTCTTTCAAAAGATCCAACCAAGTCAGACTGGTTGGGTTTTGGGTTGCCTCCTGCCAGAATTTAAATATATGGCAACTGACCAATTTGCATGACTTTGCAGAGTCATTAAGGAAGTGCCAGACTTGCCTGCATAAAGAGGGAAAACAAAAGGCTTCGGGTGAGCTACCAGAGGCGGTCTAGACCGGCCACACCAACTGTGGAGAAAGCAGCTCTTCACCTTCAGAGAAGACAGCTCAGGAGTTGCAGGAGAGCTCTGTGCACCCTCCAGCTGTCGTCTGACATCAGCAGAGGAGCTGAGCCTACCCCCACTCTGAGCAACCTTCGACATTTTCCGCATGTCAGACAGGGATACAAGTTCTTTCCTCCCACTCAGCCTATTTTTGGCCAAGGACAGCGCCATGCCCAGCACAAAGAAGGCTTTTGCTGGCTTCCTCAACGGGCACTGGGATACGCTCATGACAGCCCTTTGTGCTCAAGCCAGGGGCAATAATTACCGAAGGAAAAGAAGTTTCAGAAGAAATGACCGAACAAGAATGGATGATGTAAGAATGTAGACCAAGTGCTCATCTTGCCCTGCAGTGCATGATACTGATTGCTGTCTCAGTTTTACTGCTTTCTCTTCCCTACTGTCCATGTCTATCATATCTGAGAGCCTCTGCCCTACTGCTGTGGTAACCACACACTCCAAAAAAAAACCCTTGGCCCAATTGTCCTCCTCCCATTTGCTCTGGGATGCCTTGCAGGACCGTCATAGCTTTGACAAGGAGTGGAAGCAGTGATGCTGTGCAGCCCTTGGAGGATCCATAGTGAATTTCCTGCAGGCAGAGGGACTGCCCACCACCTGCCACCATCGCTTCTTGCTGGGTGGCACTGTCTGACCTGTACTGCCTTTGTGGTTTCTCTGCAGAGAGTGACATTCATGCTGTCATTTCCCACCCTCCCCTTCCAGATTTGGCACCCAGGATTTGGCTCTGCTCCTTACCTGGCTGGCACTGGATGTCCTGACTCTAGTAAGGTTTGGGCTGGATGATAAAACAGCAATGAATTAGGAAAGAGGAAAAGCAATGAATGCATTTTGGGTGGAAAACGGAAAACAAAAACCACACCCACCTTAGCAGTGCTCCTCACTAGGGCAAGGATATAAGGGAAAAAAAAGGAGATTGTGACTAAAAGAAGACAAAGCACAGCTTCCACCTCCCAGCACTGGTAACTCAGTTCAGAGATACAGGTCCTGGGGAGAGCCACAGCCACCCACCACGGGGATGGCTCCCAGATCCCCACAGCCTGGATCTGGGAGCCTGGAGGTTATTTTACCTTTGTGGTAGTACCAAAGGGCGCCCCCGAGGCACGCGGAGAGACTGAGGAGGAGCAGCAGCAGCCAGGTGGTAGAGGGAGCTTCTGTCCATGAACAAAAGAAAGACCAACAGCAGAGGTAAATGGCAGCTGTGGTACCTGACCCTGATCAGGCTGCCATCGCGCATCGGGGATGGGGATGGGGATGGGGATGGAAGAAGCAGCTCACACAGGTCACTACAGGGGATCAGAGTGAGAAGAAACCCCAGCAGGCAGGAGGTGATCCTGCAACCACAATCAGGCTGTGAGACATTTTATTGGAAATCCAACTGAATTAAAGGGCAAATTTAGATTTACCCCAAATACCCTGGCACAAGATTTCCTCCAATACTTGGTCTGAAATCATGGCCTCATTCAATTGTCTCTACAAAGATTCTCTCCTATGTTGCCTAAGATATCACTCCCCCACCAAGTGCAAAGCTGTTTTCAAGAAAGTACTCTAAAGTCTGATGAAAAAAGAATATTTGGTTGGATCATTATTGTTTTTTTTTGGAGGCGATCAGTAGAAGGAAAGACTGAGAACAGCGAAAGACGAAGGGGAAGTTCCCCACAAGTAATCTCATGGAGACAATGTCCCCAGTTGAACAACATACCTCTCACCTCCACAGTCACACTTTTCTTGATGGGGGTCTTCAGGCTTGAGTGGTCTACCCAGCATGTGTACTTATGGCCATTGTCCCTCAGGGACGCTGTGAGCAGGAAGTATCTGGAGGAGCTATAGGTGCCATTGATGCTCTGCTGGTGGCTGCTTGAGAGAACATTCTTCAGGACATAGGGGATCTTCCAGGAGTCCTTTGGTTCCAGGAGCCACTCAGCCTGGATGTCATGTGGGTAGTAGTGCCTGATATTGCAGACAAGCTTGTGCTGCTCACCTTCCACCAGGGACAAGGAGTCAACGTTGATGGTCACGGTAGGTTTTTCTGTTGAGTGAAAATGTATCGTACTGCAAAGTCTCTCAAGGCCTAAATTCCGTGGCCTAAATAAGCCAAATGCAGTTTTATATGCTAGATGATGAGCACTTAACATCAGTCTTAAATAAATAATAGAAAGAAAACCTCCCCAGCCCGTGCTATTACCTTCTATTTGCAGCTGGATTTTCTGTTCTCCGGTAAGAGAAGCCACTGACACCAAGCAAGAGTAGGTTCCTTCATCGCTTGTTTCCGTGTTTTTGAGTAGCAGAGAAGCATTTCCCTTTGGGATTTCCTCCAGGACCATCTCAACCCGGTGAGCCATGTGTTCTACCTGCTTGTTGGATCCACTGTACGTGAACAGGTGTTTGCTGTACCCCCCTTTCTGGTGCAACACCCACTGGATGGTCACATCTACTGGGCTCTCTGTGGTGAAGGCACAGGGCAGCCAGACATCCCTGGCCAGGGCGGTGCGGAGGTGAGCGGGCGCTGCCTGCAGCAGGAATGGCACTGGGAAAGAGAAGCTTTGGTCAGGGCTGCATTCAGTTCTGGGGTCCTCAACACAGGAAAGACAGATTTTTTTTGAGCCAATCTAGAAGAGGCCACAAAGATCATCAGAGGGCTGGAGCACCTCCTATATGAGGACAGGCTGAGAGCTGGGCTTGTTCAGCCTGGAGGAGAGAAGGCTCTGGGGAGACTTTACAGCAGGTGCTAGGAAAGGCTGTCCCTCTCCTGGTTTCCAGGCTGGGCTTCTGACATTTTTTATCTGCTTGGATGTAGTGAGGTTCTGTGGTTTCAGTAGTGTTCCTGATGGTAAGTAACCACTTTAAATCCCTTTTTTTAAACCCTAAACCATGGGGGAGAGGCTGATGTGGGCCAAGGGGAGTGGGAGAACCTGAGAAGCTTGCTGTGTTGGCAGGGAGTTTGCACGTGCCAGCAATGGGCTCTAGACACTACCACCAGCTGTCTGCTCCTGTGCCACTGGCCCCTGCCAGAGCCCTGCTGGGGTGGCCAGGCTGAGACCCTGTGCTTGGACCCTCCCTGCTGCAGCAGCCCAGCCACCACACTGCGGGCTGCTTGACATCAGAGGCCTCATCCTGCTATTTTAAAGCACTGCAGCTGTGTCTCTTTTGGTCAGAGAGCAGCAGGTCTTGGGGGTGGAGGGTTAAGCAACACAAGTTTGTGGTTTGAAGATGGGAACTTAAAACCTTGGTTTCTTGTTCTGACCCCGACTTGCAACCTTTTTACCATGCCAGCTGACCGACTTCTTTCGGTTTCTTCACCCAAAACTTCTCCCCAACTGTAAAAGGGGAGCTCACACCACAGAGCTTCCTTTCTGTGCAAACACCAAGGGTGCTCAGTCTGCTGAAAAACTGAGATAAGGCTTAATGGATACCACTATGTTAAAGCTTAGGTGATTTAAGTATTTGCTGTTAGGGCTTTTAGCAATGATGGTATGGAAGTATATAAATAGAAAACAGTTATGAATTTGAGAAGCTGTTTTGAAGTTGTTAGCTTCTGCAATGTATGCATAATCCTCCACGCAAGGGAGAACATATGCTTTGTAATAAAAGCACTTTGTCTTGCAGTATGTTAAAGAGCCAGCTCAAACTATTTGTAAACTTGGGAGGCTTTTAAAAATAGACTGATGTGCATAATTGCAGAAATCCAGAAGCAAAGTATTGGGAAGCGATACAGAGATGACAACTGTAAAAGCAGAGTGTGAATTTGTAACACCCTTAGTGTAGATGGGGGGGGAAAGGCAGGTTTCATCTACATAATCCTTCTGAAAGGTCTCAGGTTTGGAGTTTGGGGTACAGTTGAAATATGGCAGTGGTAGACGTTCACCAGATAACTCTGGGGATGGCAGCTGCAATGTCCTGGCCAGCTGCACATCCCTGCAATACCATGAGTATATGGAATTCCTCAGGGTAAGGTTACTTCTGTTACCTGAAACATGCAATTGCTCTGCAATGCCTGGGAGAAGCTGCCTGGGATTTGGGTTGTCTCCTTTCTGGCCTTGCACGAGGAAGGCTGTGGTTGTGTATTTTCCAGCTGTGTGTTTTATGGTACACGTGAACCATGAGTCTAAAGTGCTGGCTCTGATTTCTCTCCCAGGCCAGATGATCTGAGTGTTTGCAGTAAAGTAGGGGCTGATCCTACAGTCAAGCTTGTTGATGTCCTCACTTGCATACTGAAGACTATCCAGTGAGGACTCTGTAAGAAAAAAGCATGCATGGACTTGTTTGAATCCCAGTCCATCTAAATGTGCAGCAAACCCAGCCCACATTTACGTGCAGCTTTGACCCTGTGCTGCTCAGCCTCCCCCTGCACTGCACGGTCTCTCTCACCCTACCACCCCACAAAGAGCACCAGCTCCTCCATCAATTAACTCTGTCCTTTCCATCTCACTTCTGCAAGGCACAGCATCCCACTGGCTGAGCTGCAGAGGCCCTGGGAGTTTCACCTGGAAGGAGGGGATGCCCAACTCCTGTTTTGCTGTGTAGTAGGGGACGAGCTGTGCATCACTCAAAATCAGACTCTCACAAGGTGATCTTCTTAAGTCTGAGGACAAGTCTTCACAGGAATGTGAAACCTAGCCAGGCACTGGAATTTGGACTGCTGATTTGTTTTATATCTTTAGCACCCAAACCACAATGAATTTAAGGGCAAAAATACCGAGAGGCAAATCTTCCAGGGCATCATTGGCTTTTTTTTTTTCACCTCAGGTCCCTGTGAAATGGAGCTGAGGGACACTGCTCTTCAACAGTTCAGCTGCCTGCAGTGCTGGGCAACCTGTGGATACCAGGTACAAGATCTGTTGTCCTTTATGCAGGATGTTCTCCTGTTGAAGAGAAGCAAGAATTTCTCCCTTGACTTGAGAAAATACCTCACCTTGTACAATGAATGAGGGGATATTGTCTGGAGCAAGGCTTTCTGGCTGAGACCTTTGACTGTCTTTTGCTTGGGTTCTGCTCAGCAGGAGCCTGACGTTCAGCCTGATGATCTCACTCTCTTTTGATAGGGGACTCCTCTGGCTGGTCTCAAACACACAGAGAAGCTGCCTGCTTCTCCTGAAGCCTGGGTCTGCTGTAGCAATCCTAGTTGTGTTCCCCACAAGTCCTGAAAGACACGGCCATGCAGACACAAGGTGTTTTAAAAACATCATGGCTCATCCTGAAAGAGGAACAAAATTGAGCTTGCTAATAGCAGAAAATTTGTGCAGCCAGTACCCTACAGGTGTAATGAATTCATTTAGCTCACAGCAAACTTGTCACATCAGGGGACCCTTTTTTTGTTATTTAAACTTAATACTCAAACGCCTTCCTTTCGTTAAGAAACAATCTTTTAATAACTAGCATTTTAAAATAATGTTTGTTCAAAGAGTTGAAAGGGAAGAATAATGATATGAAGATAATTGCAGGAAAATTGCTGAATGAGTGAAGCATTTTTATCCTGGCTGAGGTCTCCAGATGCCTGGGTGCTCTCTGAAGGTGCTGCACACCCAGCAAGGTCCTGCCCTTTGGAATTGCTGTTCGCAGAAGCCTGGGGAGCACTGACTCTGGGGAAGCCAGCCCAGCCACGCACCTGGCTGTGCAGGCTGGTGACAAGTGTTAAAGGCCAGAGTGATGAAACTGTCCAGGCTGGGGCTGAGCAGGAATGACTTGCACTGAGTGCTGGGGTTAGAGATGGGCATTAGCTCCTTTCCTGAGCTGGGAGCTGTACCTATTCCCTCTGGATGGCTGACACAGAGGGCTCTGAGATAAAGCACTGCTTTTGGCGCAGTTACCTTTTCTCCTTGGTACAGAACAGCAAAAGTAACTTTAAAGTGCCAAATACTTTATACATACAGAAAATATACTGTCAGTTCCTTGAATCCCTTTGCTGCAAGGCTAGCATTAGCATTTTGCCATGGAGTTTAAGAACAGAGGCTTGATCCAGCCTGAATGACAATGTTACAAGGACTGTTAGTAAGAACATTGATTTTAGACGTTACTGAATTCCTGTGGGTTTCTTGGGGAGAGCTGTTTGAGGGAGCAGGAATAGCAATGTGTGAATGAACATTGTCTTTTTCTACTTTGCATATGTAAACACAGTAATTTTTGCTTAACAGGACTGGCAGAAATAGGCAAGGCAATTAGGGATGAGGAACCTGCTGGAGAGAGAAACATTACTGTTGTGTCATGGAAGGGCTGTCAAATCAGCTGAGGGACACAGGAGAGAAAGTGAAATTTGAGCAGACCAAAGCAAACCAAAAGACTCAGATGCACAGAGTAAGGACCACGCAGCAGGATGTCCCCACACAAATACTGTGTGCTGGAAGTAAACATGTTGCCCTGCAAAATGCACCTGTTGTGTGTAAATGCTCCTCTTTCACCTTTACGAGGCAAAGCAGAGGCTGGACCTGCCTTTACCAAGAACGATTTCTGAAACTCAGTCAGCTTATTTTACAGAGGCCATGAAAAATGGCTATAACCTCCTGAGTTACTTTTTAAGCTGAAAGAGGGGAGATTTAGATGAGAACTTATGAAGAAGTGTTTTCCTGTGAGGGGTGGTGAGACCCTGGCACAGGTTGCCCAGAGAAGTGGTGGCTGCCCCATCCCTGGAGGTGTTCAAGGCTGGGCTGGATGGGGCTTTGAAAACCCTGATCCAGTGGGAGGTGTCCCTGCCCATGGAAGGGGTTGGGACTGGGTGGGCTTTAAGTTTCTTTCCAACTGAAACTATTCTGTGATTCTATGAATTTAATGAAAACCCTTTGGGGTCTGCTTCACTTCTGGAATGTCAACGTTTTTTAGTCAGCTTTGGGGCTGCTTGAAACAATTTACAGGGTCTTAATTACTACCCACTGGAAATGTGTCAAGTTAGAAACATGCAACAAATCCTCTGCTCCTGCAAGGCCCTATCTGGTATCTGCTCAGGGGACCTGCTGTGGTGGGAAGGATGCTGCCTGCTCTAAAGCCAGCCCAAGCATCATGCAGGACCCTTGAGCGTGGGGTACAGCCATGCACTCTCCTTCCCAAAGCCAGCTGTGAGGAAGGGTACATACCGAGGAAGAGAAGGCAGCCTGCTGTGAAACACACTCTGGAGTTCATCGTGGTGCCAGCTGGGCTGTCAGTCAAGGTTTCACTTTCATTTCATCTTGGCTCGTCCCACCAGGGAGTGGCTGAGGCACCGTTTGTCTTAGTGACAGTCAATGTCCTTTTAAGTGATCTTGAAAAAAAATGTAAACTTTATGTTTAAGATGGGTTAAGCTACTGGAAACCTTCTTTATGCAGGAGGTTGTGAGAACCATTTGAACACAATTGAGTGGAAGAAACTTGCTCTTTCGTGTGGGCATGAATGACACCCCAGGCCAGAATCAAGGAAGAATTGATTGTAAAGCCCTGGAAGTGAAAAATATTGATCCTGCCCCTGGGTAGTGGCAATCTCAAGAACAAGCACAGGCTGGGTGGAGAATGGATTGAGAGCAGCCCTGAAGAGAGGGACTTGGAGGTGCTGTGGGATGAGGTCAACATGAGCTGGCAATGTGAGCTTGCAGCCCAGAAAGCCAACTGTATCCTGGGCTGAATCAAAAGGGTATCCTGGGGAGCATTAAGTGCAACCAGCAGAGTGAAGGAGTTCTCCTCCCACTCTGCTCTGCCTTGTCCTAAGGAGGTCACATCTGGAGTCCCTTGTCCAGTTCTGGGCTGCCCAGCCTCAGAAAGACAAGGAACTACTGGAGGGAGTCCAGTGGAAGCCACAGAGATGACCAGAGGACTGGAGCATCTCTCTCACAAGGAGGCTGAGAGATCTGGGTCAGTTTAACCTGGAGAAGAGAAGGGTGAGAGGGGATCTCACCAAAGCTGATCAGTATCTAAAGGGCAGGGGTCAGGAGGATGGGGCCAGGCTCTGCTCAGTGGTGCCAAGCAACAGGACAAGGGGTAACTGCCACAAACTGGAGCATGGGAAGTTCCACTTGACCATGTAGAAAACTTTCCAGTGAAGGTGACTGAGCACTGGAACAGGCTGCCCAGGGAAGCTGTGGAGCCTCCTTCTCTGGAGGTAACCAAACCCACCTGGACGTGCTCTATGCAGCCTGCTGGAGGTGACCCTGCTTTAGCAGTGGGGTTGGAGTGGATGAGCTCCAGAGGGCCCTTCCAACCCCGACCATTCTGTGAACTGTGAATCCACAGAGCTCTTCATTACTGATGACCTTGTCTAGAATCTGGTCTCCTCCATACTCTGGAAGCACTCTAACTGACTAAACCAAAAAGAGGAATTTTCTGGATTTTTCTTCCTTGCATTTTCAGTACAACAGTGTCTACTGTAACAGCATCTTTTTTTTTTATAATTTGATTTTACTTGTCAGTACAGGAATATATGTATTCATTTAGTGCATATGACATCAAATCTTCTGCTTATATTAATCCAGACAGCTAGTGTAAACAGGCAGGCCTTCATCTTCAGATGTAATTATGATGCTGTGTACACAATTTTACAGCTCAGCCTTATTCTGTATAATTTTGAACTTGAGATGCTCCAATCAGGATCCTAATTTTCTAGACTCTGTCTATAGACAGATACACATGATGAATGGCACTTTGAAAATCTGATGCTTTATGAACTACAGAGAATCCAATCAAGCATGAATCCAGTCATAAGAGGAAAATATAAATAATCATTACAGCATTTACCTCCTGAAAGTTTATTATGAGATTACTGACTAAATTAAGATATTTTCTTTGGACACACAACTATCTATAGACTTCAGTAACTTTCTTACCTGGAAGTGATCTTCCTTTCTCCATGCTTTACAAGGCATTAATGGTTTGCTTTGAATTTTGAATTAATTCAGTCTACCCAACTTGCTATTGTGAATGAATGCCATGTGCATGAAGCCACAGCTGAGACTGCAGTGTCTTTTTCTTGGCTGCTTACTTGGTTGGAGGAATGGGATCATGGAAAGGGAATTGAGGGCTTTTGCTGCCCAGGCATTTTCTCTGCCTCTTGTAGGTATGCTGACTAGGTCATGTCCTTCCAGTTCTGAGCACAGAAGAGAATAACTGGATCATTCAGTTCCAGGAGCATCAGCAGACATGAAGCAGGCTTTGATGCTACAAGCACAGCACAAAATCATACCTAAAACTTCCCATGGAGTACTTAAGTGGATAACAAATACAGAAGCAAGGACCAGCTGTCAGCCCTCTAGGCTTCCAGTTGGCTGTTCCAAGTCCATAACCAAACATCACTCACCGTGCTGCTGTTCTGCCTCTCCTGGGCTGAAAACCACTGACCTAAACAAGTGAAATTTGGGACCCACAATTAGCTGCAGAACCTGGAGCAGAACCAGCTGCTCTGTTGCCTCAGCCGTGCTCTGCAGAGCAGGAGAAGGGAGCAGAGATCGGAGGTTTGCACGTGGCTGGGAAAAACTAGGGCACTTTCTTCTTCCCTGCTATGCTGGCTTTGTGTTAATTAGACAAGAAGTGGTTGGAGAAGTCCAAGGTGAGGCTGCATTACCTGCACTGGGCATCCTAGCACTGTCCACCTGCAGCAGCTCTGCCCTGCCAGGGTGCTCAGCGTGGTCCCTGGGGTGTTTGCTAGGGGTGCTCACTGCCACCCATGGGTGAACTGTGTCACTCCAACCCCAGTTAAAAGTAGTTAGATGTTTTAAGGCTGTTCTGAACCATCTTCAAAGCTTATCAGATCTGGCAGAACAGCGCTGTACATCTATTAGGGAAGCTGATAAGAACTTGTCTGTCTTTTTAATGGAAGTCTATATGCACCAGATAATCATTCTGAACAGTAGTCATTGGAAAACCTCCTAAATGCAATTTATCAACTAATTTTCTAGCCACTGCTGGAAAGTAAAATGAAGAATGAAATCACAGAATGGTTCAGGCCAGAAGGGAGCTTTAAAGATCACCCACTCCCACCCCCCCTGCCACAGGCAGGAACGACTTTCACTAAATCAGCTTGCTCAAAGCCTCGTCCAACCTGATTTTGAACACTGCCAATGACAGCATCCAGGCATCTCTGCTAGGTCACTGGTCCAGATCCAGCTCTGAGGAATGGCTTTGTGTGGCTTAACAAGCAAAAAGCAGGTTTGATCTTAATGTTTAGATTTTCAACTAAGGACGAGCAAATCCAATTTAGGGATTTTTTTTTTTATATATAATGTCTGTGAACATGGTACAATGAGGAAAAAACTATTCATGGCAAATGTTTACAGCAGTTGTTTGTATTTGCTGTTGGATAAAGCTGAGTATTTAAGGATATGTGCCTTCCCAAAGCACAGGCAGTGCTGTGCAGTCTAATGGAACTGCAAATCACTTCCAACCTTTCCCTGGGGAAAGGCTCAAGATGAAACATGGAAGAACCTGTTCACGTACTTGAATTATAGTCCCGTGAATTTATGTAACAAGAGGTTTTGATATTTATGGCAAGATTTATAATTCAGTTCTTTTTTTTTCTAATACTGGATGCTTATTTCTCTCATCCATTACATGTCATCCCAGAAGCTGTATGAATTTATGGAAAACACACAGCGAAGCTGATGTACTTTCTTTGCAAAATTAGAATTTTTTTGGCACATGTGGGTGTCTTAAGCACACAACTCAATATGCTGTTGAGCTACTGAAAATGTAAATCTTTCAGTATTTAATTTCAGTTGTGACTGTGTTCCCACGTGGGTGGGTAAGAATTTTCCAGTTTCATTCCTTGGAGCTCCAGCAATTTCCTCCTCTGCACAGAAGGTGGCACTGGAAACACAGGAATGAAAGTGAAATTCTCTGCCTGCTTTATGAAACGGGCTTGCATTTGAGTAACATCTTGTTGAAGGGTTGTTCTCACATTCAAAACAATGAGCATTCCCCCATTTCTCAGCCAAGGGTCCTGTTCAGCCTCTTGCAGAGGACTTACAAGGTGACCTGTACTGACTTGGGAAGGAATTCTTCACACGTGCATCGTGTGCTCTGGGTTCCAAACCAAACAGTTGGTGAGTTCTGTGAAATGTAGGGTTTTTTTCCAGCCCATATCCACAGAGCTTTTGAACCAACTACAGAAGCTAATGGAAGTTATCACAGAACACATTATTAATATGTCTGAGCCCCACAGATGAGTTAGCATCGAATGTAAATTGTTACAGCCCTGAAAGTTCAGGATGTCAAGACAGATTCAGAAGTGGCTTCAGTTCACCAGTATCTGCTGATGTGTTGGCATAAGCAACATTTAAGTGGTAATTTGATGTCTCTCTTGCCATGCACCAGTTGTCCTATTTAAGCAGTGCTTTCCACATGCATAATACATTCTAGGCATGAGACAGGGCTCCTTCTGCAGAAAGCTCCTACCAAATTAGAAATGACAATACAATGGGTGGTTCAAGCAATGCAAAGGAGAGATAATTAATGGCTTATTTGTTCTTATATTGCTGGTTAACAGGAGCACACTGGCAACTATACCTAACTGTAGAATTTTCTGCTTTAATAACTGAAGTGAGGTTTCCACTCCTGTAACAAAGCATCATTACAGGTACTCATAGGGCAGGTTTTTTTAGCTGAGTTCTTAGGGAGCCTGGTGCCATATGCAGAAAAAGCCGTTGTTATGCCATTTGCATTACTTTATTAGTTTAGTGAGTTTGGCTGTATTCCTGGAAATGATCTTGCCATTTTTGCTGTCTCTGCTGCTTCAGAATGCCATTAGGATTATGATATGTGGAGAGGCGTGACATCAGGTGGCAAAGTGCTTTTGGAAATTGCACGCTTGTGGACATGTTGCAGTACTTTCTGCTGCTGTCGTTACCCCAAGGACAAATGCTCTTTCCTTTAAAATGGAATCAGGTCTTGACTGCTTATGGCACAGCCCTCAACAGATAGGCCCTTATCTAGATTTACAAGGAAATATTGCTGCCCATTGGTTTAGAAACATCACTTTCTTCCAGCTGAATAATTTAAAAGGCTTTTCTGCAACCGCTTGGTTTTCTGCACTGGTCTGACCAAACCCAATGTTTTCTAGGAAAGCTCTGGCTGCTTCCCTGCTGTCACCATGGTGATGATGCTCTTGATGCATATTCCTCCTCTCTTCTCTTGCAGGAGGAAAAACGAAGCAGTAATTCCTGCTTGTAGCTGGGCAGAAGCCATAGTGTTTGCAAAAGTCCTTTCATGACTTGATTCACATTATTAAAAGTGCCTTAAATGGCACTGCTATAGCTCATCCCTCAGCATGCACTACCTTGAAACAATATATTTAGAGCTACTTTTAAGAGCTTTAGAGTTTATTTTGGAAGGCGGAAAAAACTGTTTGTTCAGACATCTCTCTAATCTCAATTTGCTACTTGAGTGCTTGAGGGTTGGAGACAGTAAAGAAGTTGAGGTATAAAAAGAGAAAGGGAGGAACGAGGAAGGGAAATCAAATCTTGCCAAAAGACTGTGAAACTTGTTCTTTGTATTTCACATTTTTGGTGTTTGGCAGTGCTTTGCTTGTGTCCATGCGGATTCTTGCTCTATGAGCTGAGGTGGCCACTGCAACTCTTGGCAAATAGGAGGGGTTATCTGACTTTATCTGTAGCCCATTAGTGCAAGCAGCTTCTCATTTTGGGTTGCCTGAACTAAACTTACCAACAATGCAGAAGGTGGGATGCTGAAAGCAAAAATAGATGGGGACTGTAAACTGCAGCTCACGCAGTCTGGATAGGAGAATGCAGCTCCTAGGCAAGAGCAATTCTGTTACCATGACCAGTGCCTTGGCTGGTGGGCCTTGGACCCTTAAAGACCTGGAGCAATTGCTCTAAGAAGCTGATCTGCTTGGAAGAGAGGATGGAGATTTTTATTCCTACAATAAACTGAATGTAAGGGGTTTTGGGGAGTGAAGGATGTATGTGGACAGGCTTGAGGGAAAATCTCCCAGTGGCAAAGAATTTGCCTGGCCTGTTCACCATTGTCCTTTCCTTAGACAGTTGTGTGCTGTCTTATTTCCAGTTCCTCTTAGTACTACCAATAAGGGAGCTGCTGGGTGCTGAGCTGGGTGGTGGGGTTGAGCTACAGTACGCTGGGTGCATTGATATCCCTGGCTGTTTGACCAAGAGTGCTCTGGAAGGTTCATCTCATAATTGCATGTCCAGCTAACGTGCAGGACCTGAATCGAGCTTACTATAAGAGAGGATGAAAGGCTCTTCCAAGCTGATCTAAACTATGTGGACAGCAGGAGTGATGCAAAGGTGATAAGGATGATGGGCTTCATGTGAAAGCAGACAGAGCCCCCCGAGTCCCTGTGATATGCAGATGCAGGATGGTTCAGAGCCTCCACATGGGAGCCACAGAGTGGCAGCATCACCTCGGCAAACGGGCTTTCCTGGCTGCCTGCAGTCACTCTGCACTTGAAAAGTAAAATCCAAGCACACCACGAGATGTAGATGCTGGAGATAAAATAAAAAGAAATCATTTTAGTGGTAGGAGCTTAGAGCTCTTGCTTTACTGAAATGGGAAGGTCTCTTTTTTTGCAAAGTTAGAGATTCTGGAAGAACCCCCAAATTAAACACCATAAGAGCAACTTCTCAGAAACGAAACAGCTGCTACTGGGAAAAGCTCAGCATCAATGGTGTGTGGTGAGCTGAGAAAGGCAGGTTTGTTTTCCTAGCGTTACTAAAGTTTCTTTTACAACTTTAGCAAGGGCTACAGTTTCAAAGAAGTTTTGTCCTAATTAGAAGAAACAAATCAGGCTTGCTTGAAGTTCTTCCAGCCTTACCTCACTTTCTGTTACCCACAGGGGCGCTGCATGGCCTCAGTTTTTGTCCTGCTGAGTGCTGCTGGGGAGGTGCCAGTGTCCCCACTGCTAGGGAGGTCACCCCTTGCTGCCCAGCACTGTGCAGGAGGACTCAACACCTGCACACCAGTCCCAGACCCCTTCAGTTTGTACCCTGGAGCCTTCACTTAGGCCAGGGGCTCTAAGGGGACCTCTCCATGCCTGGAGAAGTTGACTCTCGGCAGAGTGATTATGCAGGCAGCACCAGCCTCAACTATGGTATGGCTCTGGTATAGGTTTGAGGTTTTTTTTTTTTTTTGTTTGAAACAGCCTTCCAGAGTCTTCTCCCCTTGCTTTTGTCTTCATTATCTGCCAATTAGCTGAGCAGAACTCTTGGTAGTTTCATGAAGCTTTTCCGCACCTCCAGTTTGGAAGAAAATTTGTAACAGATTCCCGTGAACTTTGTTTCTCTGAAGGGTTTGGTTTAGAGGTTAACCCCATATGCAGCTCAGCAAAAAGGAAGGGTGATGGGGGAGGAAAGCAATCATGTCGTAAGGATGGGTCTAGGGAACATATTTCCTGCAAAAATTAGGTATTTCTTGTAGTTAGGGTCCTCACAATTTTCCACTGAAGAGCCATGCATTGCCCACAGAGTGTTCTGTCTGCATCCAAGGGCCCTGTGCACATCTGTAGTGTGTGTTGAAGACAAAAAGGAGCCTTTTGGGGGAGTTCTCTCACTTTAGCAACCACTGACTTATTTATTATTAGTGAGAGCTGACTTAATACTGTGGTGCAGCCAGGAAGCTGAGCTCCCTGCTGCTGATGTTGGTATTTGTATCTGTAGCCCTGCTAAGGAAACCTTGGCCCTCCTGGGGCAGAGGAGCAGCTGAGGGGACAGTTGGTGGTCTGCCAGCAGCGCTCACTGTCCCTTTCTTGTCCTTCCTATTGATGGAGGCTGCCTGCTCTTTTTGAAGGACTTGACACGTGCGTTGTCTGGCTTATGTGTCCAAGCAGTGTGCAGTGTTGGGCACCACAGGATAAAAAGGACATCAAACCACTGGAGAGTGTCCAGAGAGGGCTCAAGGCAGGTGAAGGGTCTGGAGGGGAAGTCGTGTGAGGAGCAGCTGAAGTCCCTTGGTCTGTTCAGCCTGGAGAAGAGGAGACTGAGAGGGGATCTCAGAGCTATTTGTGCCTTCTCACAAGGGAGGGAGGGGAAACGGGCTGAGCTCTTCTCTCATGACCTATGATAGGACTGGAGGGAATGGCAGGAAGATGTGCCAGGGGAGGGTTAGATTGGACATTGGGAAGAGGTTCTTGCCCCAGCAGGTGGTGGAGCACTGGAACAGCTCCCCAGGGCAGCAGTCATGGCACCCAGCATACCAGGAGCATTTGGACAATGCTCTCAGTCACACAGGTGAGTGTTGGGAGTGTCCTGTGCAGGGACAAGAGTTGGATTCCATGATCCTTGTGAGCCCCTTCCAGCTCAGGTGATTCTGTGATTCTGTAAGCCAGAATACAACCCGTGGTGTTAAACATTCAGGTTTCCTGACTTCTGCTGTCAAGTGTGGTACCTATGGTGATGTTCAGGAGACCAGAGGAACTGCAGCAGGACTGTCCCACGTGAGGCAGGTACAAAGAGAAGATCACTGAATAATTGTGTGCTTCCAATAATGACAAAGGTTTGGCAGAGGCTCAAGGTCTGACTAAATGTCTGGCAGTTCCCATTGTCTTACAGCCAGTGCCATGGTCTTTAATTTCCATGATGTTTCTGGCTATGTTTCTTATGTCCAATAGGAGAGAAAATTTGGAAAGGAAAACTAACAGATCTGTCTTGCTGTGCACGCATGGTACTCAGTCTGGTGAGACAAATTTTGTTGCTCTGTAAAGTGCTGGGCAGCATGATAAATTGTACTGCTACATTACACTCTGTCCACTAATCCATCTCCCCTTTGATTTACCCCCATATTACAACATCCACAGTCCCCTGGGTTTCCAGGAAGGACTCCCTCACTCCTGAGTTGCTAAAGAAATTTCATCCTTTAACTTCTTAATACCATCTCCACTCTGTTACCTGAAGGCAAAAGTTGGCTGTGATTTGGAGTATAGAAATAGCTGCTTTGGGACACTCTAATCATGGCTCTAATTGTCTATGTTCTGTAACAGGGACAGTATAGCTTTTCTTCTTGGCCCTGCTGCAATTTCTGGAAATCAGGTGGTGAAGGAGAGATTGGGCTGAATTTGGCATGTTCTGTTCTCCCTCTGTTTGTTTTGCTTGAGGTCTTCCTGCTGGATTTTTTTTATTAAACAAATCAAGTGCATTGGGAATAATACTGTGTAAAGAGTCAATCTTGTACCACTGGCACCAGTGGGGATTTTATAATGAACACAGCATATAAACACAGCATTGTGCCCAAAGAGAGCCCTCTTCTGGAGGTGGTTCTGTCGTTGAAGAACAGCCACATTTACTGACAAGGAGAATCAATCTGTTGGGTTTTGTTTGCATGATTTTTGCAGCAGTAAAATCCAGCTTGTTTTCCATTTCTGCACCATGAGAACTGTATTGATTTTTCTTCACTTCTGATTGTTCACATTACTGGATTGCTTTTAAATAGTTGACAGAGAGATCATTCATTTTGGTGCCCCAACGTATTTTACGGCACCTTCCTTGTTTTATTTGTGTGTGTGAGGTTTCCACAGTTATACATCATATTGATCTCATTTTGCAGACTGCAGTCCATGTAGGAGAGGGGAAAGTGTTCCTACATGGGGTTTTTTTCTCCCTACATTCTCCACAGCAGCTTTATCACCTGCATTTCAGGGTTCTGGCTTGGAAGCTGGAGAAGAGGTGTAAAAGACCTTCTGAGCCACAGATTAGAAAATGCCAAAGGAATAAAGCGACCACGGATGAATCTATAGAGGTGTTTGTTAGTGAAAGAAATATTGAGAGCAGTCACTCGGATTTTGCTGTTGTAGAAGTGTTGAAAAAGGGGTGATGTGCTCTCAAGGGGAGTGTGAAGCATTCTTTCAACCCAACAGACACAATAAATGAGGAAACCTCTGGGCATCTTTTCAGCACAGAATGCACCAGGCTTTGAAATGCTGTCCTAACTCAAACATGCACCAACATCTATTTAAGGAACTTGCCTTAAGATGTAATATCTTGCTCTAAACCAAAGACTTGGCTTGCTTCTGTGTTATTAAGAGTTGTAGTAAAGGAGCAGATACCTCATCTTACATTGGTTTGAAGATTAGCCTTAGAAAAAAAACCCCAGCTGACCATTAGCAAAAGGTGTGTGCAGCTTAAGTGGCAGTACTTGTTTGATTGTACCTGTGTATTGTGTAGATATGTTACTTCATTCCTGCAGTTTGCCCCTAGGGAGTGGAAAAGTGTAATATTTGTTGTGTTTGCAGATAGTGGTATTAAAACCCAGGCCTCCTAAAGTATGCAAGCTCATCCTGCATGGAATTTATGTTTATCTCAGCAGGAAATGCACATATTGCACAAAGCTTTTGCCCAGAAAGGTTAAACCCATCTTGTCTGTTCAGCAAGACCGTGACTGAGCTAGAAATAGTCCAGATGCCTGGGGCAGGAGACAGTAGGGGAATAGCTAAACCACTGAGTTAATTCAAAACAGTGTAAACCCTTTTCTTTCATTATATTGCCTTGTTATTTTCTTGGGTTTTTTTCTCATCACTTGATTTATCTACCTTTTGCCTTCAATATAGGACAGCAAACTTTTTGGAAAAGGATATTTATTTCTCATAGCTCTTTACACTGGAAAAACAATGGAGGCTTTTAGTGATCATATTAAATGTTATTACTACTGATTAAAGTATTATTACTACTATTTATCAGCACTATCATAATAAGAATATACAGAGGGTGAGCAGTGCCTTTCTCATTGCTGCTGTGTGTAAGGAAATCCTGCATGACTGTGCTGCATCACAGGTGCTGCCCAGGCAGCTGCTCCCCGTCTGCCAGCATCCTTCTGAGGTCTGGGTTCACCTTTGCAGTATGGGCTGCAGCACTTACATGCTCAATACCTGCAAATTTTCAGCACAGACAACTCAGAAAATCAAAGTTAGCATTTCATGGGTGTGATTCGTGCTTTAGGGGTAGCTCTAGGCTAAAAGCTATTTTAAAATGGGATTTAAATGTGAATTCCTTAGCTTCCAGGGAAGGTACAATGGGCATGAAAGGCAGAGCTTGTTACAAATTTGGAACAAGGAGAGTGCTGATGAAGGCTCACAGAACTGCAGTGGCAGGGTCTACTCCTTGGGTCCTGGTAGGCATTTATTAATCACAATATTTTTTTTTCTAGGGGGTTAGTAACGTCTTCCCCAGAGACAATAGTTTGGACACTGTGCTCCTCCACTTCAGTCTTTGTCAGGTCTCCTCCTGTCAGTCTAAATGAAGTATCTGACCTGTCTCAGAACACATCTTCACTAGAGGAATATGGATTGAATTTACAAATGGGCCCAAGTGCTCCACATGCTTGTTTCTTTGTCTCTAGGGTCTTTGTCAGTGGCCAGATTCAATTTTGTTCAACAATACCATACTAGAAGGCACTTACATGAAATTAATGGCTAATGCAGCATTTCTTAAGAAGGAAGAAGTGAAGAAGTGTGACTGTACCCTGGTTCAACCTGTCAATACTTGCCTGCTGCCTGCCTTTCTTCAGGGGATGGGAATTGCCCCTGACCCGGAGCTATGGACATGCAGCTGCCCTACCAGCACAACGTGTGGCTCTGGAGGTGCTCTCCTCCCTTGGGTGCAGTGGTCACCCAGAGGGTACCCTCTTTAATTTCACCTGCATTTGGGCACTTGAATTTATCTGAGACTGAATGTTCCTGAAACAGTCAGCCTGGTATAATGACAGGAAACAGCAGCAGTTATCACTAAGAGGTGAGATAAACCTTTGAATGCTCTTTAGCCCAGGACTGGACATCTGTCCCTGGAAATTCAGTTGTGTTTTGGTCATAGGGTTGGATTTGAGGGAACTTCCTGCCCTGGAGGAGAACAGTAGGGTGCATCTCACAAATGCAGTGATGGATTACTGGTTCAGATTCAGTGCCATCAGGAGCACAAGGTACAGGCTCTGCACGAAGGAGCAGTGTTGCCTTATCTCGAGGTGACACGATGGACCTGGGGATGTTCTGACTGGTACAGAAAGCAGCTGAGAACTTGGGGTCACTGATATGCATGGAGGGGCGTGACAAGGCGTAAAGACTTTTAGGAGATGGGGGCTGAGACCTCCATCCAGCAGAGAAGGCAAATGTGTCTTTAGCCTAATTGAAGCTGATTTGTTGTGGGTCTGGTTCAGAGCTCGTGTGCTTGGACATTAGGAAATGCTTTCCCAGGCTGATAATCCTGTCTATCTCTGTGCACATTGCTGTTAAAAATGGATGCATGAATGGGGTGAAGAGAGATGATGTCTCTCTGTGGGGGATTAGCCCACCCTAAGGAAACTGATAAATGCACAAAGAAAGGTGAGAAGAAACGGCACCAGAGGCCCCTTGGAGACAGCCCTGTTCTTGACTCTGCCACCAAGAGGCTGGATCCAATGCTGAGCAAATCATCTTGTCTCTTCGCATCCTTTCCCCCGGCGCTGTGTCACCTCTTTAGGCTGAAAGCTCTTTGGGAGTAAGAACTGTCTCTCTCTATTTGCTTATACAGTACCTAAAGCAATGGGGTCCTGATTTCTGTGAGGCCTCCAGGCAACAGGACAACAGTGCTAATAATGAGAATTAATAATTCATTTATCACTTCACTCTCAATGAATAATATCCAATAATCATGTACAATTTGCTGCTTCAGTGAATACTCTGATGGTAAGCAGGGCTGGTAGAATAAAGTCAGAGGAGTGCAAACCTTATGTATGAGGAGTGAGGAAAATAGTTGAGACTAAAAAATTCCAAGGAATGTTTGTGCATAATCATTTGCAGTATTTGCCTAGCCTAGTAATGGCCTGGATGAAGTGAACAGAAGGGAAGAGAGATAAAAGGAGAAGACTTTCTCAATCTCTTAAACAGTTCTTGTTAGAGAGCCACATATCTGATTCCAACAAGAAGCCCATGTCCTGCTGTCACAGCTACACAGACTGGATGATCTAGGAAGTCCTTTTCCTCCCTTAACCTCATCATGGGGTGAAGAATTAAATATTCACAAAGTCCAAATGATTGGGGCATCCAGACTACAGATTAAAACCAAACCTGCACTGGAATTGCAGAGAAAATTACCTTTTCACGTGGAATTGCATTCAACACAGCTGAGGGTGAGTTTGCATGTAAGTACCCATAATAACAGCATTTACTTTCCATGTTTGCTCCTGCCTTTCCTCTCCCTGTGATTACTAGATTGCTGGTTTCATAGGGCTGTGCCAATTCATACCTAGATGATGTGACCCTTATTTTCATTTGTCACAAAGCTGTTTGTTAAAAAAGGCAGACCCTGGCAGCTGAGAGCCCTCCTGGGCTGCAACATCATTATTGGAAACTGCTCAAACCTGGTCTCTGTTACCAAATGCAAATCTCTTTCAGAAACAGATTCCACTTGAATTGTATTGTTTCATTTGTAGCATGGTGTTCACAGGGCTTGCTCACGTTATTCCCCATGGATGTACAGTAGTGATGCATAAGTTAGATTTTACAAGATTGTGAAAATTAATGCTTCTGAAAATTTACCTCTCCTGTTACTGATGTTGTGCTGGTAGCAGCGCTCTAATATTCTCTTCAGAGAAACTAATGGCATTGACAAAAATCACTGAACTTCTCATCTAAATATCTGGATAAAAGATGGCATTGCTGCATGTGAGAAGCATTGCTTGGTGATATCAAACAGCTGTTTTCCCCTTTGAGCTACAGGATATTTGTTAAGTTTTTCTTTTTTTCTGGCCAACTTTGAGACATGATTTGGCAGATGTTATTGACTTGTGCTTTGCTCTCTTTTTCCACAGAAGTATTAAAGCATTTAATTTTCATTTAGGCCACCAATTCCTATTACTTTCAACTAGAAATAACATGTCTGGATATCTGGGAGGATCTAAGTCTTCATGCTGATCTTTCCACCACTTTGGTTCCTGCACAGCTCTGGTAGACAGCATCGCTCAGAGAATTAGCATAGACAATGCTAAAGCCATGAACCAGATCTTGAACATAATTTGCAATCCTCCTGAGCAGATGTTTTTGGAGAGATGAAGCATGAAGCACAGTCAAAAGTTGGATGCAGCCTTTATCCAAAAATGGGTTTGGACTCAAAGTGAGACTTAATTTTCTGTTTAATGTGATCATAAAGTCTTCGGTTTTCAAGGCATGCCAAGAGTAAATAACCTAATTCTTATCAGATGTTTTAAGCTTCTTTGAATATAACATGCACAAAACATGATTTTTAGGAACATCCATACTGTGACCCAGAGTTTATAATCACAGACCTGAGCGCATTTGCAGTTGTCTTTTTCCATCACAGAGAGAGCTAAAAGTCACATTTTAGGGTAAATTCTTTTGAGTTTTTCTCATTGCCTTTTCCCTATTAGCAATGTGTCCTTTCTTCTGGTGAAGATTAGAAACTCCCTGTGCACATGGGTGTGAACCGGTTTGCTGCCTGAGAGGTCACCATAGATGATTTTCCTCACATAGTGCAAATGAACTGGACTTTTGCAAAAAAGATGCTGTGCTGAGTGGAAAAGCAAACTGTTCTCTCTGTCAATGAACACCCTGGCTGGTGGTTAAACCTGGGGATTGTCTAGCAAGGTCTGTGGCCAAAGAAATCATGTCTGTTTTCCTCAGCTATGTTACAGAAGGGTGGAGGGACATTTTTTTGGATAAGAAGAGTAGTTTTATTTCTGCATGTAGTGGTGGACTTTGCAAGCATATTAATTAGTAGAAATGATGGATAAAGTCTCTTCAAAATAGACCATTATTAACTGAAATGTCAACAGTAATAAACTTCACCAGAAGCATCCAGCAGCTGCTGGATTGAACTAATGGTTTATCATCGACAGCCCTGAGCTGGAGCTGATAAGGAGGCTGATCCTTGGGGAAGGTGTTTTTCATCCCTCCCTTCCTCCCCAGGGCAGCTTCTGACTGAGCCATTTGACTGGGGCATCATCCTGATGTTCATTTTTTCAGTGGCTTGAGTTCATCATTCAGCTACTCTTCGATTTCACTGGAGTGACCACATCAGCAGACAAGGGAAGAGCTATGGCTGTCATTGATGTGGATTTCTGTGAGGCCTTTGAAACAGTCCCCCACAACATCCTTCTCTCTAAATTGGAGAGATCCAGATTTGATGGGTGGACTGTTTGTTGGATGAGGAATTAGTTGGATAAGCTCATAAAGAGTGTCCTGATGAAGATCAGTGACAAGGGGTGTCCCTTAGGGGTCCATATTGGGATCAGTACTGTTTAATATCTTCATCAATGACACAGACTGTGGGATTAAGTGCACCCTCAGCAAGTTTGAGGATGATGCCAAGCTGAGTGGTGTGGTTGACATGTCTGAGGAATGGGGTGGCATCCAGAGGGACCTGGACAAGCTTCAGAACTGGGCCCATTGGACCTTTGTGAGGTTCAATAAGGCCAAGTGCCAGGTCCTGCACCTGGTTTAAGGCAACAACCAGTGTCTGTATGGGCTGGGGATGAAGGGATCGAGAGCAGCCCTGCCAAGAAGGACTTGGGGGTACTGGTGGATGAAAATCTGCATATAATCTGACAGTATGTGCTCACAGCTCACAAAGCCAATCATGTTCTGGACTGCAACAAAGGAAGTGTGACGAACAGGTTGATGGAAGGGATTCTCCTCCTCTGTTCCACTCTGGTGAGACCTCACCTGGAGCCTTGCATTCATTTCTAGAGTCCTCAGCACAGGAAGGACATGGCTCTGTTAGAGCAAGTCCAGAGGAGGGCTACAAAATTGCTCAGAAGGCTGGAACAGCTCTCCTATGAAGAAAGGCTGAGAGGGTTGGGGTTATTCAGCCTGGAGAGGAGAAAGCTCTGAGGAGACCTAATTGTCGCCTCTCAGTACTTCAGAGGGCCTGTAAGAAAGATAAGGACAAACTTTTTAGCTGGGGCCTGTAGCAACAGGACAAGGGATGATGGTTTTAAACTAAAAGAGGGGACATTCAAACTAGATATTAGGAAGAAATTTTTTATGCTGAGAGCAGTGAGACATTGGCACAGGTTGCCAATGGGGGTGGTTGATGCCCCATCTCTGGAAACATTCCAGGCCAGGTTGGCAGGGCTCTGAGCAACCTCATTGCAGGGGTTTGGACTGGATGGTCTTTAAATGTCCCTTCCAACCAAAACTATTCTGATTCTATGGTTCTGTTAAATTAATTACTCTAGAGGAATATCCAGCCCTACGTGCTCATAAGTTTGTGAATAAAGCCCTGTTGGTGGGATGACCCTCTAGCAGTTTTCCCGTGCACAAAAAGCAGGTGCATTTCTAGATAGAAAAATGAGTGTAACATTTTAAAGCTATAAAGAATTCAAATATTTAATGCTTTGGACAGCTGATTTGAAGTAAAAATCCAAGCAGGGATTTACTCATTTTCTCATTAATCTACCTGAAACAAATCACAATGGCTGTGCAAGATGCTTTCATTGAAGGACACGGCCATTTGCCAGGACTAATCAAAACAGTGTGGGCTTGGGAATACTGCTGCTCACAGATTTGGCCAAGCAACAGGGAAGCCAGCCAGAGCCAGAACATTTGCTGTATCTACTCTACCTTGGAGCTGGCAGAGGGATGTTGTGCAGCCCAGCATCTCCCAACCTGGGGATCAAGGCGTTCCTCTTCAACTCCACTTGTGCCAGCCTCGCCCTGGCACGCGGGTTGTGGCAGGACCTGTGGTGGGTGTTTCACAGGCTTTTAGGAACTTTCTTCCCTCCTGTGTTTATGCCCTAAGATTCACAACACCTGATCCAGACCTCCACAGTCCTAGTGACTCTGCAAGCCTGCAGACCCTGGTGTTACCCACTGCCAAGTAAACATTAGACTTCCATCTCATAAGCATGTCAGGAGACTTAATTAATGCTTTTGAAGTGCTTTAAAAACCTTGGATAACAAGTGTGCTAAAATATTGCCAGTCCCTGGGGAGCATCTCTCTTCAGTGAGGAATTTGGGTGTCTTTTTTTTTTTTAATGAGCAATGTTGTCTGAGGACTGTCCTGACAGTGATTATTTCAGAGGCAAAGCAGCAACACATTCACAAGGCGCTGCTGAATTTTAAATAGACTCCAGTTTATCGTTGAAATACAGCAATGGAGCAGACAATCCTTTCTGCTCCACTGCAACAAGCCTGACCTGGGACAAAGATTTCTCTACAAATTAGTGCAAAAATCTCACATGCAGAAATCTCAGTGCAATATGAACCAGTTCAAGAGGTCTTACTTTTTTTTTTCCCTCAGCCAAAAAATGCATGGAGCCAGATAATTCACCTTTTCTGTTGGAATGTGTCGTACCTTGCTCTGCATCTTTAAATTGGGTAGTAATCTCTTCTTCTACCTCAAGAGAGGTTTGGAGCATTTCAGCAATACTAAAAACCAGTGTTATCATAATGCTGATTATGGAAATGTACCTGTTTTTCTACTATTTCTGTGCTACCTGTGGGAGCAAGTATTTTCTGGTGTGTGAGCAGCCTGCGGAACTGAAAACTCTTCCTTCTTAAAAAATGCTTTACAAGAAGTGTCTTTGGAGGTTCACTCATTTGATACCCTAAGTAGGGACTGTGAACACGGCGCATGCTGCGCAGAAGCCAAAAAACCTTTCAGGAATTCTTCCTATTAAAATAATTGCTAGGGCAGAGGAATACTGCAAACAGCTGTGGTTCATCCCGTTAAACATATTCTCCCTCCTTTTGGAGCCTTGGCTTCCTACTTATGCCAGAGCCTGTCAGCTGCAGGAGTAGAGGAACATATTTCTGTTGCAGAAATGGAACGATTACCGTTGAGTAAATACGTTGTGCAGAGACCTGAACTATCCAGGAGTACTGCATAAGTGAAAAGGGAAAAGAAGTGACAGCGTTTCACACCGAAATGAGCTGAAGTGACAGTTCATCTGCCTAACACGATGGCAGTGGAGCTGCCTTGTGTTAGCAGCCTAGCAACACTGAGTTTAATGAAAAAAAAAAACCTCCCCTGAAGTCGGTTCAGCTCTGACTGGCATCATCTTGCCATCTTCCCTGCCCAGGAAGCAGGCTGTGATCATCACGGGGTATGTGCTGATAGAGAAATTCCCCTGCAAACTGAGCATCTTCCTCCTGTTGACAGACGGTCCATCTCCACAGGTGTGGACGCAGCCCCACCAGTACCTGGGTCAGGGTATCCAGCACATGGTGTCTTCCCCTGCCCTGCTCTTCTGCAGAGCTGGGGGCTCCAGCACAGAGCTGGGATTGAGAGCCTCCTCTCAGGACCCTCACACCGACTGCAAGGAAAGATGTCTGGGTAGATGCATTTAATCTTAATATGTTTTTCTCCCAGAAATTGCCCCCAAATGAAAGCCTTGCTGGTTAGCCCAGGATGTTTGGTTATGGTCCCTAGTCCACCCACCTCAGCTGGTAATCTCCCAATTCCTTTCAGAGGGCTGGAACTTCCTGACTTCAAACCACCAGCTTGGTGTCCATCAGCTCACAGCTGCTGTGTCCACTTGGCTTGAAATCTGCCTCTGAGGTTGTGTGGGGACAGCAGGAGCCTGGTTGCTGTGACAGACGGTGCTGAGCAGGATGCATGGCTCTCCTGTTTGGTGGAGACTTCATTATTGCAAGGAAGAGCTGTCCCCCAGATTCTGTTTTACAGCATCGTGAAAAATAAGACATGAGGTTCCTGGTGGTTGAGAAGTGTGATTGACTAAGACTTGGGTTGAAAGAAGGGCTAAATTTTAGAGCTGGCAGTGGAGTGTCTCTGCAGGGGTACGTGGACTCTGATACTTACCTGGTGTGGGCAGTGGTGGGGTCCATGTTCCAGCCTTTACTCTTGCTTTGAGCAAACAGCACTGTCTCACCTTGCTCTGACTTCCCCTTTGCTTTATGTCTAAGGTGGTGATGCTTTGAGGAAAGAGCTTTCTGAGCCTTTTCTGAGCATTGTCCCTGTGGCTGGGCTTCTCAGTTGGAAGAGCTGTCATGCTGTAAAGATTCCTTCTGAGTTTGCAGGTGGTGATGGGCAATGTTTAAAGCTGCCAAGTGTGGCACTCTGGGGATGGCTGTGTGTGGTGTGGCTTCTGTCCTGGAGTTTCTTGAGTCCCACGTGTGTAGGAAGGGGAACGTGGTTGGAAGGTGGGATCTCTTTCACCTGGCTTTGCTGTTGCAGCCAGCATAGCATGAAACAAAGTCCTCAGTTACAAGGAGAGTATGGAAAGCTCTTAAAGGGATGTGTTTCTTCAAAGCTTTGGCAGATTCTCCTCCCGTATCTCCTGGGTGTGGTTGGTGTCCACCAGCACCATCAGATGCATCTGCAGAGACTGAGTCCTCCTTGTGCAGAAAGGACTGAGAACAGTGTCCTGTGGGCAGGCTCATGTCCAGGTGGCCTGAGGGTGCTGGACACTGCTGGCTTCTGCTGCAGAGGGAGTAGAGGCAGAGAGCTTCACGTTGAGGTGGTGAAAGAGGGACAGGTGAGTCCAGCTCTTGTTTTGAGCAGGGCACTAAATTCATCACCACAATATGCTCCACCATCCACATAGATCACTTGCCTGATGATTGGAAGAGGGCTGGGATGTCCTGCTGCCCGGCATGGGAATGTTGCTGGAGTGAGGCTGAGCCTAAGGAGTTGATGAGTTGCCCTGGAGATATTCAGATTCCCACAGTCCCCCGGGCTGAAGGAAATACTTCTGAACCTGTTCCTTTTACCTTCTAAAATAATGTCAGTGAAGCTGGAGTAAATGTTTTTCAGAGAAGCTGAGGGCTAATTACAGATGGATTGTGCTTTGCCCACCGTGAGCTGAGGTTCTTTTGGCAGTCACCCCTGGTGCTGCAGGGCTGATTGACGTGCAGGACTGTAAGAGCTTCAATCGATGCCCAGAGTCAGTGATACCCCAAGCCCTGGAGTGTTTCTGCCACAGCATCCCAGCAGAGCAGGGGAGGCAATCTGCCTGCTTGGAATGTGTGGGCCGTGCACTGGAACGCAAGCTGGCGCAGCCCCCAGCACTGCTGCAGGACTCGAGGCCACGGCTTTGGCCAGAGTCTGCACTCAGGGATGCTCCAGTCTGGCTGCTTGGGCTGTTTTTCAACCTGGCCACTGAGTTAGTCTGACAATACTTATTGTTCACAAATACCAGTTGTCTTTTGTGTTGCTCCTTTATTATTTTGACCATGGACTTTGCCAAGATAATCTAATCTTGAATAATTTACAGATGGGCATCATTTCAATTTCAGCCCTTTGGGAACACGTATGATTCTGTAACAAGTTTTGAAGCACCATCTGGAGAAAAGTTATCTGGGAAGGGCTGGAGCTCCTGGGTGTACTTGCTGAGCTGGGGGATGGCAGGAGGGTGGGAGACCCTGGGACCCCTGGCTGGGAGCACCAGGCAGAGCTGGGTTGTGGTTTGCTGTTACAGAAAGCGGGGTGAGCACGTATAGAGATCCACCAACCCACTGAGGGCAGCTTCCTGGTGCTGGGCAGGGCAATGCTGGGAGGGAGGTGAGATGGAACAGAGCGAGTCTCAGCCTGTAGCTGCAAAGGGACACGAGGGACAAAACACAGAGGTCAATATGAACCGTATTTGCCCTGGTTTTATGGGCTTGATATTCGCCTGGCAAAGTCAAACCCTCTGACAGGCCCATTTATTTCTGTAAGTCACGTCTGACTGGAGGAGATGAGCAATAGACACTGCCACCTATGAACCTGATGTATTGGTGAGCTGTCAGCAGCCCTTACTGTCACAGCTGTATTTCTTCCCCCTTGGTTTTGCGGGGAGCGGCGCTCACGGGCACGCCGGCTCCACGAGCTGCCTGTCACGCTGCTAAAACAGACTGCACCATATTTGCAAAATATTGTTAATCAAGAGACACAGTTCAAGGCATTTGACTGGCACATCCAGTTAAGTGGTAGCAAACACATGTTGTAAAACTACTGTGCTGAGGCCACCTTCCTAATGAATGCAAAGTGGGAGCAATCAATCAGAGCCTGCGAGCAGTCAGCGCTCGGCTCCCTGCATCTGCAAACGCAAATTGAATGAACAATAATGAGTGTTATCTAATTAGTCCACACAGCTGCAACGTTACAGCCCCGGCTAGGACATACCTTGTTAAATTTCATGGTATGTATAATAGAGTGTCTAAGTTAAAATGATTGAGATTCGCCATGTGCATGCCTGGTATAATACAGATAGGTAGATTCTTAGTAATAAATGCATTATCCTCAGCAGATGGCCCCTGGATTAACTAATGCAAGGATCTCGTTAACAGTAAGCTAGTTAAAGTGCAAATTAGTCAGTGCAGCACCATTGCTTCGGGGATGTGTGTGCTTTGGCCTGGGATCATCAGCAGGCTGGGAGCAGAGACCTGGCCATCTCAGGGCTGGCCCTCAGCAAGCTTCCTCACACAGTTGCTTCTCCAGGAGCTTTGTTACTTGGTTTGCTGGGTCTCAGGGGAGGATGAGGACTAGAGCTGTCCTGGGGCACTGTGCTGTGGGGAGATGCCAAGTGCATGCCTTCCCCAGCCAGTTTCTTTGGAGCCAGTGATTTTAAACTTAGTCCCCTGCAAGCCTGGGAGCTCTGTCCTTTGCAAACAACTCTCCTGAGAGGCAAACATGCCTCCCTTGCCCTAGATTGCAGGAGTTCTGCTTGTGCTCAGGCTCATGCTGTCCCTAAACACACTCCTCAGTGACAACATGTGTCTCCTGGTGTGACCATGCAGATTTTCTTTTGCATCATCCAATAATCTTGGTGTTTTGAAGCGCTTGGCGTGAAGCAATGCTGGAAAGCAAATGATAAATGATTCAAAACTGGCAGCTGAAAACATTCTCTCAAGCAGCCCCTGGTTCTCTCAAGCAGTGTTTGAACTGGGTGCACATGCTGATCATCAGCAGGGTTTGGGAGGATTTGAGTCACTTGTGACTCAGTCCTGATTGCATTCATAGTGACTTGTTTACTTGAAGTGGCTGGAGCATCCCTCACCTTCAGGTACATCCCATGGGAAAAGGTTCCAGCAGGCAGGTCAGCCTCGCTCCACTGACTCTACTGGAATGTGACTGTTCTACCCACAATCCACAGCTGGGAACCTGCCTCAGGGTATTCCAACCTAACATCATCCAAATTGAGGTACCCAGAATGAGTCCCACTGACCCAGTATGGCTGCATCTCCTCTGAGAATCAACTCTGTGCGATGTCTGGTTTTTCACTTTACCTGCATGAAGACTAGAAACCCATTTCACAGTAATTCTTAACAATCAGAGGGAGAACATCAGGGGCCAAATTGATTCCCCACAACAGTCTTATTCAAATCCATGTCAGGAACATGGCCAAAGAAGTGTTTCAGGCAATTCTTGTGTCTTTGTCATCTTCGTGTTCAACAATATCTGCTCTTCTCACAAAATCTGTGGTGATGCTGCAAGGGGATGGTGTTTAAATATTGATGCTTTAGCAACTTATGTTTTTAATATATTTTAAATTATACTGGACTCATAAGTTCATCATCAAATTAGACTCCCCCAGCTGTGCAGTAGGGTGTTTAGTAGCTCTGTATTGATTTCTGCCTCAATCTTTCAAATCTTATGACCAGATGCATCTTAGTGCCTTGGCAAGGTAAGAAAATCCACAGGCCTTTATTTGAGTGCTGCTGGTTAGTAGCCATAAATGTGTAATGAACAACTTGGTATCCTTGGAATTAGATCTTCTTAACAATCATTAGTTTCATCCCTTGCCGTTTTAATAAACCTCTTGGTAGCAGACCAGAACCAATTATACTTGTGCTTGGAAAATTATAAAACAAGGAGAAAAAAACTGTGTGTTGCCACAGACGTGAAAATTTTAACTGGCCTAAGATTATGACATGTGCAGGACTCATCTGTTGTTTATCTGAGGATGAGAATCGAGTATTGGAGACAATATTAAGGAGAGCTGTATTTATTTTGCATGTTTATGGATTCTTCCACCTGATATTAATGGGGTGTTAGTGTGCCCATCCTGTTGTGGCTGCAGTGCCCAACCCTCTGATCAAAAAGGGTTTTGCTCAAAGATCCTTGACCAAGGTTCCACTGAAATCCTTAGAAGCAAGGATGACTGTTAGGACACAGTGACTGAATTACTCATACCTGTTTGAGAGTGACAGAGCTGTGGGCACTTGCTGCTAAAGCCCAAGTCCAAGGGCTGACTTTTCATTTTCCCCTCTCTTCTATGGCCCTGAATGGCTCACGGAGCATCACCAAGGACTGGCAAAGTGCAGTGAGAAGAGAGGATGTACTTGCACCAAGTATGACTGTTGATAGGCTCTGCCTAGAAGAAAACCATTAATTAAAGATGCATTCTTTCTTCTCCAGGCAGCTCTTATGCCATCATGCACAAAATATATGTTTTTTTTGAGTGAGGTGGTAAGTTTCTAGGATGCAACATCGGTTTTACAGTGGAGCCGCTGGCATTAGGGAGAGGAAAATGGTAACATAAACCGTAAAAATAACAGATGGAAGGCACATATAATAAAATGGAAGCACAGGCAAATTATAAAAACATTCAAACTGTTCATGCAGATAAAACAAGGAAACAAAACCACATCTGAAATCACAAGGACTGCGTAGTGGAGGGCAAAAAAAAAGTTTGGTTCTGTTGTTTGTTAGTGTTTTTTTTTGCAGAGGAGGCATTTGAGTTCAAAAGACCTGAAGGAGAAGCAGTGATATGTGTTGCAGAAGGAGTTTTGCTGTGACACTATCATTTGTTGGTGAGGATCGTTTTCAGTATGGTGGGATTTTTTTTTCTTCAACCCACACTGCAAATGTTAAATGTTCAGCTTCTGCCAGTGCAATTACTTTATTACAATAATAAAATAGCACTTAAATAATTTAAGAAACATGAAATGAAAAAGAGCCCTCAAAAACCTAAAGGGCAGCTGAATATGAAAGTGGAAACTTCAAACCATGCTGGGATCTTTGGGAGCCTTTCTGGGCATTTGATGGAATAACTGCCAAAAGTAGCAGAGCCTGGTTAGTGCAGGGAGATGTGGGCTCCTGGTGACTCCTGCAAACACACTGGGCCAGGAGACAAGCTGCAATTCAGAAGTGGCTTTAAAAATAGCCATAGCATGAATGTCTCCAGTTTTTATGGGAGATTGTGATCCCAAGGGTTTGCTCTGGGGCTAGAATAGAGCTGGGGTTTATCTGGGATTAAAGGCCCCAATTTTGTAATGCTTTTTACCAGTAACCATGAATTGCCCCATTTGACCTGGGACACACCGAGCACCAGATCCCCTCCAAAGGAACCCAGGAGGGTTTATCCTTGTTGTTCATTAGTGGCATGAGATGGTCCTGGGCTTACCCCTGGAAGATCCTGTGTCATCTCTGATGTGCTGCTGCTGCTTCTCTCTGGCATCTGCTGCTCCTTAGCGCCTTGGGCTGGCAGAAGTAGTGCTTTGTGGGAGTGTGATGCCTGCCTGTGAGCAGGACAGCTTGGTGTAGTGCAGAGGCCAAGCCTTGTGAAGGTGGGTGGGTTGTGGCAAAGGGGAGGCCATGGGTGGGTGGAGTGGTAGCTGCTCCAGGGGCTGCTGTAACAGGGCTGATAACCACGACTGACACCCCTGCTGCTGAACTGACTGCCCTGCCCTTCACGCATTGCTCGCAGCGCTCATCGTGCTGCTGCGGTTCTGAGAGTGACAACAATTGATCCATAAACCTCTCTCGTTGAACCCCTGCCCCGTGCAGCTCCTGGCTTTGAGAGATTTGCTGGCAGGTGAGCTCATGGCCCTTGGTTCATAGGGAATGCCATTGTAGGGAGGAAGGATACTGGAGGATGTGAAGCAGGTGATTTTAAAAGACCCAGACAAAAGATTAGGTACATTTGAGCATCCAAAACCATCTAGCCAGTGCCCTGTCTCCAGCAGAAACTGGACAAATACCAAGTGATCTGTGCCTACAAGTAAGCCTCCCAGTTTTCAGTAATTAGCAGATTAGAGACTTCCTGAGCCAGCAGTTGCATTGGGACCAAGGGGCTTAATAGACACAGATAGGTTTCTCCTCTGAATTAATTGAATCTTTTTTTGAACCAATTTGTCCTTCTGGCCATCGTGCATCTCACAGTTTAATTACACAGTGGCTGGTGATTTAACGGGGTGCCCCTTTTCCATTGTACTGAGCATAAGGAACAGACATTCATAGTCTCACCTTCTTCACACCATTTATTCAAAGTCTCGCTGCGGCTTTCTACAACATCTGATGCTTATTAATGTCTCTCTTTCTGAAGACGCTGGACTAAGAGTCTGTTTTCATTTTCTTAATGATTTTATCAGTTCAGAAAGAAGGAGGGGATGAGATCCAAGCACATTCTGAAAGCTCTATCCAGAAGGTAAACAAAGACCCTCAAGTGGTTTTCTGTTTTGAAGTTAGGATTTTTAAGCTAATCTTACGTTTGTGGTAGAGTGGAGGAACTGGTTCACGGAAATTATGTGTATTTAGTAGATGGTAATGCAGAACTAGTGAAGCTAAAGCAATAGGTGGACTCTGGGGAGCTTTCCCAGCGTGAAAGCATATGGATGAGGCTGGAGGTTGTTTCAGATTCCTCGTGTTCAAACAGCCTGGGGTGCTGCTCCAGGAGCCCTCTCTCTGATGGAAGGTGCGTTGTGAACTACTGTGCCCATTGCAGTTTAGCTACACTTGTGAAGTCTGTGCTGTGGTTCATGGGAAGACAGCAGCATCTGGAGCTCAGGAACAGGGGAGCTGTGTTTCAAGGACTGAAGCTGTTTGCTGCAGGCAGCCCCTCTCTCATCTCCTGCCCTTTTCATGAGCGGAACCCATTTCTGGGATCTAACCCCGAGGTCATTCCTAATTGCATTCTCCTGTGCAGGTCTGACCTTAGTAACTGTACACCCTGACCTTCAACATCGTGCAGCAGAGAGTGCTAACACGAACAGAACCCAACAGCTTTCAGTGACAGAGCATTGCAAACATTACTTTGACAACAGAGCAGACAGGAATGAGAAACCACAGAGCAGGGGATGATCCCCATCCTACCCAGCCCATGCAAAGGCTTGACAATACTTTGACATTGATGTGAGCTGTGCTGAATAGTTGGGGGAAGGGGGAAGGAGCAAATAGCTCAGGGTTTGGCACCTTGATTTATTTTTAGGTACTCCTGTGCTATGTAATTGACTCTTTGTTCTCAATGATTGGCATTATTACTCTAAATTTCATAATTCTTCCCGATACAGAGCTCACTTCAGAACCACAGCATTTGGAATATTGCTCTGAAACATTTGGATCATTGCAGTGGAGCTGGGTGTTATAGCTGGCCATTATGTTTTATTCTGTGAAGGGTGCAATTAGAGATAATAGCATCAAAGCAAAATATGGGAAAATATGACTGCTGGGGGGGAGGTGAAAGGGAGGAGAGAAAAAATATTGCCTAGAAGCTGATTCTGCATAGATAAGAAGAAAAACTTTCATGGCCAACTCACCAGGATGTAACGTGGAGTGCAGCCAATGGAGACAAGCTACAGGCTTGTGTGCAACAACTCAACCTCTAACAGCTTTCCCCAGCGTCAGCTCCAAGCTGTTTGCAAGTCTTGCCCAAACAGAGGTGGTGCCGTGTCCCTTTGTGGCTGCTCCACATGCAGATGACAGTGAGGTTTCCTCATCCTCTTCTTGCTTTGCTTCTGGTTGGAAAACTTTTTAACTTTTTTGTTTGCTTGTTTGTTTTCCAGAGGGAGGGCAAAGGACTAAACCTTTCAAGCTGCTCGTGGTCTCTTATTGATTTTATGCAATGATATTCTTATTTAAAACAGCATCAGGTCAGAATTAAGCTTTTTCTACCGGGGTTTATGATGATACCGGCACTTTTGTGAGTCCTTGTCCTCCAGAGCAAATGAGTGATTAAAGTTTTCAGTGATCTTGTTATATTTACAGTTTCCTGCATCTCACTGTAAAAAATCTGAGCAAGAGAAGCCATCGGGCTCTTCGCAGTGTCTGAGGGTTGGACTTGTTTGTTTGTTGGGATTTTTTTGGCTGGGATTACAAGGCTAATACTTTATGAGAAATCCATAATTTTCTGTGATTCTTAAAACATTCCAATGTATTTTACACTTAAATAGAAATGAGGCCTCCTTGAAACAAATTTATTTCGATTGGCTTTGCACATTGATGATTAAAGAACGCGGCTCAATTTTTTTTTGTCTCATTCTAAGCAGTGTCTCATTAGATTTACTTTTTATTGCTTTTCATATCCATCATGATTTGTGTCACCAGAATAGTTATATAGATGGACAGTTTATCATCAGCTTTAAGTGAAGAAACCGAACACAAGAATGGTTGCTAAGAAAAGAGAAAGGCAATTAACGCCGGGTACCAGATTAGAAATGAAGCTTGACATTTTCAGTTTGTAAATCCAAATTAACAATTTACAGCATGGAGGAGGGAGTGCTGCACCTCTACCCACATCTCTGCATCTCCCCTGGTGCTGTGTCCCAGTGCAGCTTGGTGATGCCTGGCGTGGCTTCAGCTGCTGGCGTGGTGGGACCTAATAGAGATGCAGAAACTGCAGCAGAACTCCTACACCCAGATCTGAGCTGCTTAACTTGAGCTGCAGTCAGCCCACAGTGAAAGCTTTAGGTCAGTTGGGAATTAAAACAATTGCTTTTTCAGTGCACTTCACTGTCCATTCCCCCTCTCCCCCCGCCTTTAAATTTCACATCCTAATGTGATATATCTGCAAAGTAATTAGGCTTAGTTATTTGATGTATAACGTGGGAGTGGGAGGGAGGGTCAAGGAGGACAGATTAAAATGAATTGGGAATCTTTAAATGGAGAGAAAAGAGGACTGGAGGGAGCCATGATAACTCTTTACAAATACTTAGAGGGACATAATAAAGAGGACAGGGACCAATTACTCTCATTAGCCAGCGCGAACTGAACAAGAAGTAATTCCTTATGCTGCAGAAGGGAAACGTAGATTATGATGGAAAAGTCCAATGAAGAATAGCACAAAAGGAGCTGCCCTAGAAAGGTGTTGGTCCTGTTACCCCGAGGCTGTGCAGAGCAGAGAGGTTTGCAGAAGCACTTCAGCTCTTGGAGGGTTCTCAAGTGGCTGGGCAGGTCAGGTGCCCAACTTGCCCAGAAACACCAAAATGCATCTGTAAGCTGCTGAATAGTTTGCAAACATGTTCAATGTTCATCACTCTCCTCTTGTTCCTGTTGCTGGTGTAGAAAAGCTTAAGTTTTTCTCCCACTGTGGAAGCCACTCTGCTTAACTTCTCTCCATGAACTGAGCCTGGGGCAGCTGATCCCCACGCGAGCTGTGAGTGGCAAACAACTTCAAGGAGCAAGGGCTGTGCTAGGAATGTGGTTTGGCAGCTGTGGATGACAGCCCTGGTCTCCCACAGCCCAGTAGATGTTCTGTTGGCACCCAGCTGGCCCCTCTACTAGGAGGAATTACAGGTCCTGCACCTAAAGCTGCATAATGGATCCTAACGGAGTAGTGCTGGTGTGAGACTGGAGCAGGACAAAGACCACCTGCTGCTGGACTGGTGTGAGGACAAAAACGCCCTTAACACCTTTGAAAAAGAACTTTATTGTCTGATAACTGAGCAATTAGCTTGTGTCACCACTGTACACTGTTTCTTTTGCCATAATATGGAGCTTTGAAGAAGAAAATTGAACCTGCCAAGCATCATTACATGATAAGCCTACCAAGCAAGCAACTATTCAGATTTCAGTGGCCTTGACTGAAGAACCTGGTAGAGTTCAGACAACTGAAAAATGCAAGCATCTGGCCAGACTTCAGATAATTTTCCAGTACATTAGAGATAATTTTTGCTGGATTCATGTATACCTGGTGATTCCTATTCACCTATGGACATTTTTCCTGTTCTTGTATCCGTCCTCATTATTTGAGATGATACATTAAGTACCACCCTATTGTGTTGCTCCTGCTCCTTCTGATCATATACTTCTCATTTAAATGGAATTGAAAATGAGAAAAACTTGGGAGAAATTTGAGTGGGAATCATGGGGAGTGTATTAGCATTTGGTGAGCTGGGCACAAGAATCACTCAGGAAATTAAAAGGAGGATGATATTTTGAGGTGATAAAGCATTAAAATATGAAACTTGCATTTGACTCAGATCCAGCTTTAATTTTTCCTTTTTAAGCTGTAGCTTATGAAAGCCTTGAGCCCATGCCAGCAAAAAATGGAGTCTTTGGGCTATTGCAAAAGGGAGAAGGGAGAATGAATTATGTGGTATTCGAGCTGGGCTTCTTGGTGAAGTCCTGATGCAATGAGAAATGCAGAAACATGTAAAAGGACAGAGAGGGTGGCCGTGTAGTTGAAACAAAAAGGCAAGTGAGCCTATTTACATGATATGTTAATTAAGGCAATGTAGTTGTAGCCACTTCTGTTGCTGAGGGTTACCAAGCAAGGAGGAGGCAGTGGAATAGCCATCACCTCTCTGATAATGAATTTGGTTTGGTTGGCTCCCACTGACACTCACAAATGTCGCTGATGTACAAAGGCAACCCTTCAGAAGAGCCAGTTGTTAATAATACAGTGTTGGCTTAGGTGGTTCTGCTGCTGCTCCACCAGCTGGAGAGTCATGGTGATCTCCAGCATGGCTTCAGCCTAGCTGGGGTCTGGTCTTGAACTTACAAAAATAATAAGAACACAAATCCTTTCCTCATCCTCCAGCTCCATGAAATTGCTCAGGCTGACTCAAAGCTCATCTGAAAGCTGGCCAGAGAGGTCTGGGAAGGTCTGTGCCCTGGGGTCTACCTTTGACGAGATATATGTTGTAAAACAGTGCCTGTGTTTCTCTGCAAATAACAGAAAAGAAGATGCAGGCATGAAAGCTGGGAGGAGTTGCTGCACAAATGCCTTCTGGGGATGGTTTAAGATTGTGTGAGGGCTGCCAGCTACAGTACCAAGGCCCAGGCATCTGCTGCTGTGCTGGATTTTGGCAGAAAAACTCTCTGTATCCTCTGAAGGCGAAGGCTGAGCATCAGTGTGTGGACTCTGTGACCCTCTGCATCCCTTGGTGCTGGAGGGGCTGGCAGTGTGGCCAGAGCTAAGGGGGGATCAGACCCTGCCTTTAGTACTGGGTCTACTGGGGCTTGTACCTGCACAGCCTGAGCACAGAGCAATGCAGCAGGAAAGAAAGAGTTTCCTGCTCTTCTGTGAAGCCTCAGTTATTCACTGGTAAAGTTATAAACCTTTTGATTTGTAATTTTTTTTTGGCTTGGTGTTTTTTTTAATTATTTTTAAAGTAGACTTATGTCGCTCTGCTACGGCCTGTTGGAAATACACATAAAGAGATTAACAAAGCATGATGTAAAGGCAGGAATAAATAAAATATCCCAAATGCAATGTAATACTGAACCCTCAGGTGGTTATTTTGTGCTGGTTTTTCTGTTCTCTGTGTGTGTGTGCAAGGTTCAGTGGCAAGAAACAGTATATGACCTTGCTAGACATGAAGCGGAAGCTGCAGCCAGGTCTCCCACAAGACCAAACCAAATCTCCCCTCTTGTAGGTGGGAATTATATAGTCCCAAATACCCAGGGTACACTGGGACAGAGGGTGCCACTGCACAGAGTGATGCCTGCTGTCCCTCTCCCCTGTGTCAAGGCTCTGCTGGTGCCAAAGGGTTCTTAAGTCTTTTGAGAACCTGGCCAGGCTCCCACCTCCAGGCTGGGGCAGTGGCCCCTTCTTGTTTGCTTTAATCCATTCAGCTCCACAGCAAAATTATTCCCTGGATGGGTGATTATTTTATTGCTGGATTTTTCTCATTCTCTTTAGAGGTTGTTATTGAAGGTACAGCTTTCATTACATCCATTCAATGGAAAGAGATGATAAAAACCAAAGGGGAAAGGCAGGAAAGCACCATTTAAGAAATAAATGCAGAGTTGTGACGCTTCTGCCTGCCTAAGAAAGAGAGATTTTTATGCGGTTTTTGGCATTTACAAATCCTTTGTGAAAAGGTCACCCTGTACTTGGAATCTTATTAATACAGAAGAATGGCCCAGAAAATGTCACGTCTTTTTACCATGGTATTTACACAGAAAGGAGTGACTCAGCATACGAAGCTTCTCAGGCAGGATGGCATTAACAAGGCTGGAGACCGCAGTGGTGCTGCAGGGATAAGTGGTTTTGGCAGCCCAGCTGGCCAAGGAGAGGGCTCCCAGCAGCACGAGGGGATGATCCCACCACTGTGGGACAAGGGATGGCTGGTGGTGACAAGGGTGCTGATGGGTGAGGGTCTGGGGGCAGAGGTCTGGTGTGAGGCAAGAGGGTCAGTCAGCTTGGGGACCACACTGGGAGCATCCACGTGGTGTGGCTGCCAGTGCACACAGCCAGGAGAGATGGAGTGAGGGGTGTGTGTGTGCAAACACATGTGTGAGTGTGAATGTGCACCTCCACTAAGTGGACAGAGATGCACACACCAACTCCTCAACTCCTACACATGTATGTGCATCTATATTTACACACACATACATAAAAATACATAAGTATACACATATATTGAAATATTTAAATATATATCCATATAAAAGTTTTAGGAATGTATACATTGTGTAGTTATGGTTATAGTTTTATGGGTATAATGATATGTAATATTTAATTATACTTGAGGGGGTCAGGGGAGCAGGCTGTGGGGTGCTGAGAGGGGCTTTGGGATGCTGCCTGTGACACCGAAAAGGAAGATGAGTGGGGTGTGAACGGCCACCTTGGAGCAGACAACAAAACCCAGTGCTCATGGCACTGCCTCTGCTTTCTTTCAATTCCCCCAGTTATTAAGGAGATTTCATGATTATTTTTTGCAGCCTGACTCATGTTTTTTAAACACTTGGGACCATGAGTGCCAAGAAGCAAATATTATGGGAAAGGCATTAATTCCTCAATGATTTATCTTGTGTTATTTTAAATGATTGCCCTGGACGCCCTTTTACCTGAGTAGAAGTGTAGGGCTCCTTTAGAAACAATATCTTGCTAATTGTACCAGAGTCATTTTGCTGCATAAAGCATCTTATTTCATAATGATGTGAGTGGTGCTCTATAATGAATGCCTGCCTGGGGAAATTAAAGTAATCCATTGCCAAGGCCAACACATTTTAGAACAAGTACAGAAAAAAAGTGTAGATAAGGGCTTTTAAGCCACAGGGTGGAAAATACACACATAATTCTTTGACTGGTTTTAAAATATGCACAAACATAATTTCTCCATCAGCTATGGAAATAAAAAAGCTGGATATGTGGAGCGGGGAATCCCACCCTCTGCTGAAAACTGCCCATAGCAAGAAACCACAAAAGCAATATCTACCAGAAATATTGTGTTGGGGCATGGGGACCCCTCCAACCCTCACAGCACTGCCCGGCCAAGCCTGCCCAGCACCAAAACCTTCTGCCTGCCCCAGTGCCAGCCTGGCCTCCCATATCAGCCAAACCATCCCGTGCGAGGGAGTGCTGCCACGTGCTCATCTGTGAGGTTTAATTAATGTTTGCAAAACACTTACAAGATGAAAATGCACTCCAGAAGAGCTAAGCATGATGTTACAGTCACCTCAGCAGGGCCCTGTGGTGGAGTTCGCTTAATTAATGAATGGAGAGCATTCTGAGCTCTGGGGGTGAGGGGAGGCAGAGCAGTGCTTGGTGCCCCCACCCTGCAGAGCCATGACGTACCATGTCATGGCCCATCACACTGTGGCCCATCACACTGTGGCCCATCATGCCACGGCCCATTACACAGTGACCCATCATACTGTGGTCCATCATGCCACGGCCCATCGTGCTTTGGTCCATCATGCCATGGCCCATCATGCCATGGCCCATCACACTGTTGTCCATCATGCCATGGCGCATCATGCCATGGCCCATCATGCCATGGCCCATCACACTGTTGTCCATCACGCCATGGCTCATCGTTCCATGGCCCATCACACTGTTGTCTATCATGCCATGGCCCATTGCACCGTGGCCCATCATGTCATGGCCCATCCCACTGTTGCCCATCGTGCCATGGCCCATCACACCGTGATCCCTTTCCAGTGGTGAGGGCAGCTCCACAGCTGCCGTGGAGCAGGCACGGCAGCTGCAGCCCATGGCAATGTGAGCCAGGCCGTGCTGCTGCCTGCAGAAGGGCTGACGCCAGCTCCAGCACTTCAGCTCTTTCTAATGAGCACTTACCATTCTTTCCTTTGTAAAATGATTTCTATTGTAATCGTGCTGGACAACTCAAACACAGCAGATGTTTTAATGAAGGCATGGGACATCCATAAAAGACCATGCCACAGATAAAACAGGGAATACATCATGTTTATTACTTGTTACATCAAATTGAATTGCGGTGATGATCTGATGCTGAAAGCCGGTCGGAAATGAGTGGGAAGCTGTGGCTGCACGTGATTTCAAGAAATAAGTCACAGCAGCATCCCTGACACACCACTCTCTGGGTTTTGTTGGGGAATTTATATAGCACCCACACAAACATCTGTTTAATTTGCTTTGAGGGGTACCACATTATTTCCCCAAGACTTTCCCTGTCCCTGACTCTCTTCCTGAGTTTTGGATCTGGCAACAAAAGAAGTTTTTCAGCCTTCCTGTTCCCCAAACGGTTTTCCAGTTCCTGGGTGTAACCTCAGCCTAGTCAGAAATTCAGCTCTCTCCTGGCTGTTGCTAGGCTGGCTCCCACTTGCCAGCCTCACCTGGACCATGAAGTCTCACACCAAGGGGCTTGCTTCCCTCCCTGCAAACACCTTCAGGGTGGGAATGCTTAAGCTCTCAGCAGTATCACAAGGTTGGAAAAGACCTCTGAGATCATCTAATCCAATCTATGACCCAACACCTACTCATCATTTAAACCATGGTAGTGTTGCTCCCCCCTCCAGCACACCCCAATATGTACCTGCCCCTTATGTTCCATGTTCTGCCTTTCCTGCTTTATCACTCTTGATGACACCACAACCCAAGCACCAGGCTGCAGTTGTGATTTATCACCGCTGGACCTGTACAGCTCTATAAAAAGCCATTTCTGCCTTTTTTTGGCTAGCACTGACAATTACAGATAGTTGACCATTTTTCTCACGAGCTCTAGCTTGTGGCTTTTTCATCCTGGGCAGCTCTAGAAGTGAACAAAGTACAAGTGGCACTCTAGGTCTTGAGAGAAAGCTCCTTTTCTTCACCTGGCATCACCTCAGCCACGGCGATCAGGAGATAGGGGAAAATCCCAAAAGCTGCTGGATGCTTTCTTGGCTGTAGGGATATCACTATTTCTAAGCACTGTTTTAAGTAATTCTGCTCACTCATTTACAGTTAGAAAGGACAGGAAGGCTTTGGTTGCTGCACTCAGAAAACTGTTCACATCCCTTGAGCAAGAAGCCAACCAGCAGCTGCAGGTTTAGTTCACCATAATGGTGACACGGTTTGTACGAAGGAGGTTTCTGAACAGGAAAGGACAAGAGTGCTTTGAAAACAAACCCAACACCAAAACCTAATTAAGGCTGTACTGAATTATTAGATTGAGGCATCTGGCTGTCCAAGCCCTGAGATTGCACATGCTCTACCTAACGCTTTAAATTTTGTTTTGAGCTTGTTTAAATTAATTTGAATTCATTACAGGGTGTCCTTTTGGATAAAGTTTAGTTGGCTTAAGATGCAATATTATTCTTCTAGGTCTTGGCAGCTCTACTTGCAACCAGACTTTGACCCACAAGAGTTATCTCAAGTGGCATCTCCTGAAAAGCCCTGCGGTGAGCGTAGACCCAGACTGGCCAGCACTTTGTTTCTCTGGTTGTAGAAAATCAATAGAAACTGTTACATAAAACTTTTTTCCACTGGGAACTATTGTTCTCTCCCACAGCAGCTGTAGCTGCCCTTTAGAAGTGTCTCGACCTCTCACACTGGCCGCGCGGTGATTGTGTAACCACTCAGCCCTATCCCCTCCAAAACCAGATAACCATGAACACTTTTTTTGGTAGGGTTTTGTGCCCTGGTGTTTTGGGCTTCCAGCAGTGTGGCAAGATTGAGAGGAGTTTCAGAGGCAGAACTGAGGGGTGGGGGGTCATTAGCACTCCCTGGGTGCTGGTGGTATCTGATGGGACATGGCCCAGGGAGTTGCAGCCAAAATGCAGGCAGCTGGAGAGTGGAGAGATTATTCCCACTTTTAGAGCCAGGCAGCTGAAACAGAGGCACTATGAGATTTGTTCAGGGTCACCTGAGGGCAGCCTGAGCAAAGGCCAAGTGGCAGGTTCAGCTGTCTCCCATCCCTGCTGAGTCAGGGCACCAGACCCAAGCTCGGGGTCTGCTCCAGGAGGGGCTGGACACCGCGGGCTCCGCTGTTCCAAGAACTGGTGACTGATGTCTGCAGCCTGGCCTCGCTGTGCTGGCTGGGGCTGCAGAGCATGGCCCCACATTCGGGCTGTGCAACACGAGCAGTCTCCTGCCTGGAAACAACCTGACATCATCTAAGAGGAGGTGCTGTGGTCCCCATTTGCCTTCAGGCACAGGTGCTGTGTCCTGATCCAGCACACAAGGAGACAACACACGCACTGGGGTGCATTGAGGCCACGCTGCCCGGCACCATGCTCCTCTAGGCTACAAGGGGAAGGCAGATTGCACAGTAAGAAATTAAATGTAAATGCTTTTCTTCTGAAAACTTACTAAGAAAAAGTTTGTTCCTCATCTGCAATAACTTTACATTTTAATCTTTAACCTACAGCTTTTTGTTATGTTTGTGGCCAGCTCAAAAACGGAAACAGCTGAACCTTTCAGACACAAGGATAACATATTCACAAAGCAGAGATTAGAGGTTCAGGGATTCATTCTCAATTCTCCTTGATTTGATATGGGGAAAGAACTTGAAAGACAGAAAAAGACCTTTTCAAAATCCTTCACTTATTAGAGATGTTCAGAGAGCGTCACATCCTTGTCTCTTCCTGAGGACCTTGTAGGTATTTATAGCTTCCTCAGATTTATTCCGATCACAGGCACATATCTCAGCTAATTTCTACTCATCAGGTTTTCTGAAAAATGAGAGTTTTTTCCTTTCTTATGTCATGGAGGAATGAAGGCTATTTGAAGCCATTCGATCTCATCAGCCTCTTCCCTGCCCTATGTCATCAGCCCTCATGATGTTTGGGAAGCTGCTCTGGGAGCTGGACAGACACAGACACCTGCTAGTCCTGGTCATGGGATCCATCCTGGGATCCATCCTGCCCCTGTCTGTGCCCTTGCTACTGCTGGAGCACCCATGGGCAGGGCAGCTGCACTCAGCACCACAACTGTGCTGCTGGTTTGTGCCTGGGAAAGGCTGTTTATCTGATCTGCTTGGCCCCTGGGGAAGACACAGGCTGATCCTGGTCGCTGTCTGAGTGCATGAGGAACCCACTGCCTCGTCTCAATATTTCTGTTATTTTTTATAACTGCATGTGCATGCACATACAAAAGAGCTGGGGTTGCTCAGCCTGGAAAAGAGAAGGCTCTGGGAAAACTTTATTGTGGCCTTCCAGGACTTAAAGAGGGCCTACAAGAATGATGGGGATAATTTTTAGCAGGGCATGTTGAGATAGGACAAGGGAAGATGCTTTTAAACCAAAAGAGGGAAAATTTAGACTAGATATAAGGAAGAAATATTTTACACTGAGGGTGGGGAGGCATTGGCACAGGTTGCCCAGAGAAGTGTGAGATGCTCCATCCCTGGAAATGTTCAAGGCCAGGTTGGAAGAGGATCTGAGCACCCTGCTAGAGCTGAAGGTGTTGCTGTTCATTGCAGGGGAGTAGGATGGAATGACTTTTAGAGGTCCCTTCCCACCTAAAACCATTCTATGATTCTTTGATTCTATATAGAAGCAGCTGTGATTTTCCCACAGGAGTTACCAATGACACAAATGCAGCAAACTTTAAAAGGGGGATTATTTTGCCACAGATTCCTCAACTCAGCAAAAGAAATAAAAGAAAAAAATGCCAGAAAAAAACCATCAGATCAATGTAGGAAGGAGAAAGTTCAACAGTTTTTCCACCTCACCTCCACATGGCAGTCACAGTCATGGGCATCCACTTTCCTTAGAGGGAACATCCAGCATAGGAACCAGGGGGGAAATTCCCCAAATACCATGCACAAACATAATTTAAAAGAATAAAACGGGGCAACATCAATTTGTCAAAGAGACTGAACTGCCATGGGAGCTGGATATTTTCATTTCCAGTCTGAGAAAGATATTTTATGACAACTCCCACACTGCCATAATCCTTTAGGAAAAGCGTTAAGACCTGGGCATGTGAATAATGACATTTTTCATTCTCAGCCTGCCCAGCCTTCCAGTTTAGCTGGTCCCAGGCTGAAGACTGGCTCACACCACTGCTCCATCCCTTCTTATGGACCTCACCCCCTTGTTGCTTTCCTACACACCCTTGCATGCCTGGTCCCCACAGCAGCCTGTGCTAGGCACATCCATGGGCTGCCTGGGTTAGCGACAAGAACCTTTTGTCTTCCTCGAAAGAGCACAGAGTGGAGAGCTCAACTGCCATGAAGGAGCCTCCTTGGGTCTACAAGACCCACTGTCTGCTCCCCTCATGTCCATCTTGCTGCCATGGGCAGAAGCCCAGCTCTGCATCAAGAGCGTTCACCTCCTGCAAGGAAGTTTTCTTTTCATTTGCCTCAAGTGGTGACTTGTTTTACCTTTAATACGTTTTGGCAGGACTGAGGTATTTATTTTAGCAAAGCAGTGAAAACAGTTTTGAGCATGTTAGCAATCTAAGCAATTTTTGTCAAGCCACTGCTTTTTTAATGCAGTGGCTTGGATTGACCTGATTTAGCTCTGAGCATGCACAATCAATCAAGATCAAACTTTACACCGTATACAATTTCCTCATTTTTAATACGTGCAGAATGAAATATTTTGCCAGATCTGACATATCACAGGCTCATACTGGAAGGAGTTGGCTTGTTTAGCTCTCCCTAATTTGTTACAACATTTTCATTTTTACTCTTCATAGAATTCAGCTGGTCACGGACAAGCTCGGAGTAGATTTTGTTAACACAGGAAGAACAATGAGTGGTTTTTAAGATATAACACCTCAGAAAAACTCCCAGTAGTCGCTGTTTCTTTCATTTTTTATTTCCCATGGGGTTTAAAATTCCCATTGTCCTGTCCCACCTTATGACCTGAACATTATACATCCTATACATTGATTTCCTGAGGATATAAATCCAGCCTGAACACTAATAAAAACATACACGTTCTTGCTTAGTTACTTACACATAGCTGTTCCCTTACAAGCAGGCCAAATTCTGCAGAGTCACAGGCAGAATGACTTTGGCAGTCATCTCCATGACCAGCATCTTGCCAAGGAAAGGTTTTATGGGAATGCAATTGTATTACAAGATAAAATACCACCAGTTCAGGTTTTAGGAGCCACATTTGACTCTTTACCAGTTACGTTTTCCATACACCAGATTCTTACAGTCTACATACTACATTACTCCTCAAATCTGTTTTTAATTGAGGTTGGTTTTTAATGCAGCTACATGTGCGTTATTTGATAAATGTGAATTGTAGTAAATGCCCTTAAGCCAACTGTTTAGAAGCAGAAAAAGTTTTATAAATGTGCCTCATAAACAGCAATATTTTCTGATTTCATAGAACAAGAACAAATCACCAGCTTCTTCCAGAGATAGATTAGTTCCCTGTTGACAATACATTGATCCTAACAGATTTCCATCTATTTTCAGGACTTTCTAAGAACAGCTATTACCATTCAATTATCATGCTTCATTAAACAACTTAAAACCCATATATTGCATGCTTTTAGTTAAAAAAAATGTTCAGTAACCTTGTTTATGACATGTAATATACTGTTTGTTCAGAGAAATCTGGCAGAGCGAGCACGTGGCTGCGCAGCATCTTTACAACCCTGTGCTGCTGGGAAATTCCTGCAGCCCAAGGCCTCGGGCAGCCAATGCCCATCCTCGCCTGGCACTTGGGGACCGATGTCCCTCGCTGCAGGGAGAGACACCACACTGTCCCCTCTGAAACTGCCTGACTACAGTCAAATAGGGGAAAATTCAACCACTGCCCAGCACTGTCACTGCCTCCTCCCACCACACTGCCCAGCAGGAGCTGCAAACCACCTTCCAAATTCAACATTTTCAGGTGTTTTACCAGGGAAGTGTGAATATCCTTTTCTCTGATGACAAGCAGGCAGCCTCTGACATTACAGCCAACTGCAAGAAGCATGGGACTCCTGCAGGTCTCAGGGTGACACTGAGTTTTACTATGAAAGACGAGGCACTGTGTAAAACTTAATTGCTCCTGTGTGTTGTAAAGCCAGGGACTGCTCGTCAGTTGTTGTTAGCAGCACAGCTCAGCCACATCTGTCTCAGATAAAAAGATGACAGTAACGTTTCATTTCCCATGTTCTCCCCTGCCACCCATCTCTGACATGTCTCACCATCACCCATCTGCTCCTTGAGGTGAAGGCTCTGTGGCTTGGTGAGGACCTTATGCCGCCACCTGTGATGCTCAAGATTTTACCCCAAATCACAAAGGAAAATTGAGAGCCAACAAGTGGAGCCATGGCTCTTGAATCCCCAGATCAGAGTCCTAACTGAAGGTTATCTCACACCTCTGTTTAGTGGCTGTTGGTTTTCATATTTGTGTGGTCCTTCATGGGTGTTACAAGTGACGAGCAATGACAGCTCATGTATATGTGTCTGTGTTTGCATATATACACATACACACCCTTCCATCTGAACACTATGCCAAAGAAATTATGTTTCACATCATTTCTAGTGTCATCTTTGATTAATTTGACTCTCTTTTCTCATTATGGCTCATCTCTCATTTCAAAGGTGTCCTTCAGACAGGACACTAGGAGAGGGCAGAGAAGAGAAAAACAACACAGAATCTAATGGCAGTCTTGGAAAGCCTTTCAGACAGTCGCACATCTGACTTAGCACTCCCATCCCTAGACTGTTTCTTCCCATGTACAATTTCTTCTTTAGCAAATTTGCTTTCCCTAGAACTGATTCGTTACATCCCAGTGGGCACACAGTCCCTTTTATATCTTATTAATTGAAGACTGAATGCAGATGTCTTTGCGAAAAACAGTGGGGCACTTGACAGCTAAATGGAGTCACAATTTGCAGAAATATAAACATCCACACGCAATTTTTCCACTTCCTCCCACCTCGCTTCCCCTCAGTGTGCTGTGCCTGGGTGATTCCCTATCTGAAGGTGAAGCAAATCCTTTGCTGTTCACGGTTCAGGCACCAGAACCAGAGTGGCAATAAAATGGCAGTAGGGGAGGGTCCCCAATGCCGTGGTCCCTCAGCATTCCCCGCGACTGTTCTACCACGATGCCCTCTGCCATTGCAGTATAAATTACAGCCACGACTTGCTATGATATCGCTATTAAAATAGCCTGAAACCATCAATAGAACTCATCTGGGGGAGATATTTCATCTTAAGGTTGGTGACAAGGTCCGCAGTGCTTCAATGAGTCCTTCAGCTTGAAGCCGGCCCTTTCTGCACATCCTATTTTAAGACCTGTGTAACACAAACCTCTGGACCCCTTTCACTTGACCTTGGAATGTCACCATGAGCCCTGCTGGCTTCTTGCCTCACCTTGCAATCCCACTTGGCAATACAGCCAAAACGCTGACAGGAGAGGCCAGGTTTCAGCTGCACTACAGGGAGCTCCTTGGCAATTTTTGACCTTGTGCCGAATCCAAGAAGATTTCTCTTCTCTAAAGCATCCCACCACTGGTCATCATCTGAAAATCCCACAGAAGGATACTGTTGGTCCTTGGAGCCTGCAGTCCAGCTGACAGCTCTTGTAACACATTAGAAGTATATTTTAAAACAAGGCCAGTCAGCATGCCATACCACACCTACTACCTAAAGGGAAAATCAATGTATGTAAAGCTGTTCATCCTGCAAGACATGCCTCAAGAAACCTCTGAAAACCTGGCACCACCACCAGTTATTCACAAGGATAGCTTTGTTTAGAAAATGGTTTTCCACATCAACCAGGTGTCTACTGCTAGAAAGCAGTAGTCCAAGACACAAGATAGACAAGAAAGACAAAATGAGGCGAGGCAGGCGGTCCCAAATATTTCCTCTGAAACATTAGCAAGCCTCTGCCAAGCAGGGGAGCTGAGCCCTGAGAGCTCCCTCAGTGCAGAGCCTGGAACTGGGGCTGCAGAGCAGGGCTCGTGGTAGCCATCCCTGCTGAGGCAGGGACAGGCACATCAGAGCCAGCGCTTCTCCTTACTTCTAGAGCACGTGGCAAATAAGAATTATTATACATAAAGTTACATGACTTGGGCTAGTTAATTATCAAAGGGAAAAAACAGAACAATGCACAACATTTCCTGAGCTCACCAAAAGCCTTTTAAACCAGGCTGCCTTTCAACAGCCATTATCAGCTTCTAATTAAACCCAACTCCAAGCATTTTTGCTGAAATAGAGCCAGTGGTAGAAATCTAACAGGACTTCTACTGTTGGAACTATGGGAGTAAACAGTTTGGATTCCATTACAAAGACTGCCTTTGGCTGACAGGCAGAAATCTTCCTTACTGACTAAGATGTGTATCCACAGCAAACTGGATATGCAGTTGGCTTGTGCCACAATTCTTTGTTTTCCCATATGTATTTTTGCAATACATGAAATAAACCCACATCCACAGGAGACCCTCCAAGAGGACCAGTTGAAAAGACCATCCTTCTTTTTTTTGTTCCAAATCTGTTCTGTGTCTTTTTGCTCAAAAAGACAATTTGCAATTAAAATTTTGATCAGAAATGGATCATTCTTTCCAGCTTTGCAGATGGTGAGAAGAAGAAAATATTATCACTGGTGGCATAGGTGGTTGCTCAGAAAAAGAGCATTTGCCTTTAAGCACGTAGGAAGCCTGAGTCTGTGATTGTACAACATGGAAACAGTTTGTTCTTTGCCTAATACAAAATTAAACATTATGAAATTCACTGAGTGATGTATTTTGTCCCATGAGAGATTAGCTTCAGAAACACAGAGACAGAAAAATACTCATCTTTCATTATTATGCCAGGTTTTAAGCAGCTGGGAAATACTACTTCTTCCCTCAAATGAGCAGGCTAAATGAAAACAACATTCTACCACCTCCCCCCCCAACAATGTAACTTTTCCCTTTTCCCATGGAAATTTTGTGTTTAAATTAAATTTCCTTTTTATTACCACCTTCCTTTATTTCTGTTGTTATTTTTCTGGCACATCTTTTCCCCCTATTAACCTTTTTTTTTTCCTCTGCACATGTATTTTTCATTTTCTTTTATTGCCAACAGCAATTATTTCCACACCTATCTGTGTGGGAGGGGTGAAGAAAGGTGAAGAAACAGGAGAAGAAAGAATAGAAGGAGAGAAAAGGTAGGAAAACTCAACAGATAAAGAACAATTGGTGGGCAGGCCAGCTAAACTGGTGGACAAGTCACTTTTAGGAAAACAATAAGTTTGCTTTTTTGCAAGGAACCAAGGTTAAGCCCAGGGTCTTTTCTCCTCCCTGACAGTGCCCCGAACGCAGGAGGGAGTTAATCCCTTGCTGCTCATTAAAGCCACAGCTCTGGGTTAAGAATTCTTTTTAAAGAGAACAAACCAAGCAGAAACAAGTCATTTCTGGTGTCAAAGCCACTCTCAAGCTACTTTTACTGACAGCTTTTCATGTGCTGTATTGAGGGAGGGAGAAGCCCATTGCTCAGGGCATGCTGGGTCTACAAGCTCCCAAGGACCAAAGGCACTTAGGAGGCTGCTGTAACAGGACACACTGATTTATGTATTTTGCTGATATATTTCAATGCTTGCATTTGCCTTTACAATCCAATGAAAAATTTATGACTGTTAAACTTATCCTGTATGTCATAATTAAACACAAACAATCATTTCCAAATAACTGTTTACCATGCTGCATATTCAATTGTGCAATTAATCTCAATGACTCTTTCTCCTTGCAAATAAGTGTAGGCAGGAATATATTCTGCCATAATGCACTCCTAACTGCATCCAGGGGAAGACGAAGAGTCAATCTGACATTTCAAGAGAGAGCAGTTACCTGCTTAATAAATAGATTGGAAACCCTGTCATTTTCAAATAGATGCCTTGTTCTCCCGCTAACTATTTGTTCTGAGGAAAGCTTCCGAAAGAGATTTATAGGACAAGTGCTGTTTAAACATTAATCTTAATACAGGGGAAGAGGGAGGTGGGTTGCACTCAGGGCTTTGCCAAGGGATCTGGGACCTGAGGGTGGACGTGTGTGAGTCAGCTTCTAGATCTGCAGCCAGAGCCTACATGCAGCAGAAGAGCCAGGGCTCCAGGAGAGGCCAGTGTCCAGAAGCACCACCTGGGACCCTCTCAACCATGACCAGCTCTAATGACGAGCCAGAGAAGGGACATGCTGGGAAAAATCAAGTGAGAACCAACAGCAGAAAGAGGCCTTGGAATAACGAGGATAAACTCCTGCCAACAGGCCATACTCTGGGCTTACCCATCCTCACCAGCCCAGATGGGCTTCTGCTGGCCAAGGCCGAGGTTGCCAGCCAAGAACAGCCCTGCCACTGGTGCAAACTGGGGGTGCTGCTGCTCGCCGAGAAGCAGGCTGTGTTGAGTCAGTGGCACTACAAGCAGTGTATCACTAGGATTCAGCAGCAGCCTGTTTCTGTTCAGGCATGAAAAATGAAATAGTGATCTGCTGATGGGTTGTGATTGGTAGAGGGCTTCACATGAAACAGCAGTTGTCCTGAGAACAAGGTGAATAAAAGACATAATGGAGTTCAGTGATGCAATACAAATAATGGTGTCCCTTTACATTACTAACAACACACGCTACGCTCTCTCCAGATCCCTGTTCTCTTGAATACTCCACTAGGAAGCTCTTTGTAAATAGGATGTCTCACTTAATGTCCTCTCCCAAACATCATATTAATTACCCTTTAAGAATGCATGGTCTCGGGGAATAAGGACTGCACTGGGTGTGAGGAAGACATTGCTCCTAAGTTTAGCTCTGCTTTGACTTTCAGAAGCCCCTGCTGCTTTCCCACAATTGAAGCTAAGACCGTAGCAGCTCTCTACTGTGAATGGTCATGGAGATGGCACCAGGAGGGCAGGCACCAGGTGTGCAGGAGAGCTGGTACCAGCTGCCTGCTCCCAGCTTTGCCCCAGGGGGCTGCAGCCAAGGGGCTGTGAACAGTCATAAAGAGCAGGAGAGGATGGAGGGGACCTCTTCTCCAGCTCCTGAGCTCTACAGCCTCTGTGAGCAGGTATAAAGGAGGCTGAAGGGTATTTGATAACTCAAGAGACTGCTAATTGCCTATGAAGGATTTCTCCTCTAGATTGCAAGTTTATATTGTCCCCAGGTTGATGCTGGTGATTGGAAGCTATTTCCCACTACAGGGAAGTGAGGTTGAATGATTGTCTCAGGTTGAGGCCTGGCAGACTGGTTCTCGCAAGCTCCTGTCACGGCTTGTGCAGAGAAGGAAAAGGCTGGAAGTCCAGCTGCAGAAGACTTAACCATCCTGTGTCACACAGGATCAAATGTTTTCCATGCAGTAGGTGAGGTAAAGGATGCTCGCAACATAATTACGCATGCTTGTCTTTTGCAATGGCCAGAAGATTTCAGCTCTCTGTTCTGCCAGCTCACCAGCTTTCATAAGCACCAAATTCTCTGATGAAATCAAATTCTTTAGAAGTATTTAATTTTGCATGTGTTAATTTTTGTGCTAGCACTATCAGTCCCATATTCACAGTTGTTTATTTTCAGGGTGTTTAACCAATCTTTACTGCAAATGCGTTTTCACAGGTCGAAAGCAAAGCATGAAAACCACCAAAAATATTTATATTGAGAAGATTTTCAGTTCTACAGTAAATGCAAAGAGTGAAACACCAGTACAAGAGGAACAAGTCGCTGAACCTGCTGTTCTGAGGACCCTTGCTGCCTGCAGGAGAGCTGCTGTCTTTGCTGGTCACATGAAGGGCACATCTTTGTACCAGCGATGTCACCAAGCACAGTGTGGGTGCTTATTGGGGATGGAGACCTAGCTCTGCTCCAGGGGCAGCAAAGAGCCCCTGCAGACATGGTTTTCTGGGGGATGTAGTACTGCAGGCCTTCCACTGACACCTCCTCCAGCAGAAAAGGGTGCAAGGGGGGCATGGCTGGGGTTTTCCCCTCACCGTCGCGCTGCTGGGTTGGGGGAAGGCTCTGGCACGAGGGTCTGCTGCTGCAGGGCAAAGGTGGGAGCACATTCTGCATGTTGAACAACGCCCTAAAAACGACCCCTGAGAGCCAGCAGTGAAGTGCATCCACCACCAGCCAAGTAAACACGGTGGGACAGCGACCCTCGCCACAGCCATCGCACTTAAGCACCTTACTAAGGCAGAAATAGCAGCACACAAAGGCCAGAGGCTGAACAGAGGCCCAAATTCAGTAGCAAACACCACTCAGGTACTTTAACTGACCCCAGAACACTTTGCCTTAGCTGGGATCCGTGTCACGCCTGAGCAGGAGGATCTACACGAAATGGAAAGCTGCAGGGAAGAAGACAGAGTAACACTCTCTCTGGATTACATGAATTTAAAGCTCTCTCACTGGGGACTCAAAACTGTGTCAAACAAATGCAACGTATTGTCTCTTTCCCTGTCTTGCAGTCCCTAACAAAGTTGTTTTCATTATCTGGGAAACCTCTGGTGAAGTGTTAGCATCTTAAGTAACCTTTGTAAGTGGAACCAAATTAGGAAAGCGAGCAGGCAACACAGGCAGAGAAAACAGATTTCATTTTCTATGTATCAGTTTCTATTAGTTTCAAAGATAGGTCTCTATTACACCCACTGCTCATCCACGGTCAGAGTACATTCAACAAATTGAAATTGAAATGTGTCTGTTGATGAGACTGACGCTCTTATTAGATTTAACTATCAATCACCAGCTGAGTGAAGTATAATGCAATTCATTAGGTACCAGTCCTGAAGACATTTCAACCGAATGTTGTAAGCAAACCAGAACTGAAGCTCCCTGCAAGGATCATTTGGTTCACAAACAGCTCACGGAGAGTAACTCCAAGCATACAGGTTGTATTTTTATTTGTGAGAGTATTTCCTGCTGCTGGAAATGTTTCCTCCTGCCCTGCTCCTCCACGTGCTTGTGCAAAACCCCTTAACCCACCCAACTCTTTTCCAGCACCTGCAATTCACCTCTAGGTAAAATGCTTGAAAGGGGTGAGCTTGCCCACCTCTCATTTCAGCTGGATGTGGTGCTCAGGCCACCATCTGCACCTCAATATTGACAAACCCACAGAGAAGCAGCCCAGGGATAGAGGCTACTGAGCCCACATCCCTCTGTTACTTCCCACTGCCCTTTGGGAATTTTCCCTGTCAGAGGTTACAGATGCCACAACAGCAATTTCCTTCAGTATATCCCCTGTAAAGCCTGGGAAACAGAGGGGGTGTTTGAGGCTTCTCTCCAGCCACCTCTCACAGCTACAGGGAAAGGATGGTCAGAGAGAGATAGGGAAGAAAATTTGCCTTCTAATTGCTAATGAACAACATCTTTCCTTGCTAGCATGTAAACAAGGAAATTTGCCTCTCCTGCTGCATTAATGCAACTTGTGAAAACTAACTTGTAAGGCTGGATGTATTTTCCAGGGTAAGGCAATGTTCCAATTATCAGTAAATTGCTAGCACTTGGAACGGTGCTGCATATTAATTCAAAGCAAGTGAATGTTCATTGAATTACCCAGAACAGTAAATAGCTCTTTGTGGGGGTGTGTAAATAATCCCAGGGTATCTCAGAAATTGGGAAAAGGAGACATTAAAAACTAATTTGCGTGGGCGAAGTAAAAAAAATAAAGGAAATTAGTTAAAGAAGGGATTATCAATGAAATGGTTATTTTGATTGTTATGAGCTGGGTCATGGATTCGTGATTAGAAAAAGCAAGCTCGTGCTGCTCGTCCCACCACCACCACGAGAAGGCAGCCCAGGTGGGATAAGGCCACGCAGCCCCTCTCCTCAGCAGCAATCACTTTGGCATTTGGCACAGGATGGACCCTCTGCCTGGAGGCTTCCCCTGGCTGGGGGGAGGATGGGCAGTCTCAGCTCTGCCTTGTAGCCTCCCCCCCCCGGGCTCTCAAAGGCAGAAAAGCTGCAGAGTAAATGATGTGGTGAAGCAGAAGGTGATTCACAGTTTGCTGTACTTTCCCCACGAGGACCAAATTCTACCTCCAGCTCTGGAGAGGCACTGCTAACGAACTGGGTGTTTAATGCACATGGCTTCAGGGTTTTTTCCACATTTTTTCTTTTTTTTTAAATTCAGCTCCCTCATCACTGAGCTAATGCACTAATGGACACTTACTATTACCTAACTTCCGACCTAATGGGCACAGCAAATAAGTGAAAGGCTCATAAAATCAGATTTACTGAACATCATTCCTTTTGCTGTCCATTAACTGAAACTATTTATTAGGTTAAACAGATCTAGAGCATGGAGTTATATTCATCTTGTGTTAATGCTGTTACACGGATATGTTGGGATCCCAGGAGCTCTGGAAATTGCAAGGAGGGAGGGAGGCTGGCTCTGGTGGCACTGACCAGCCCATGGCCTGATGGACCCAGTGGATGCATCATCCCAGCCCCCTTCAGCCTCAGCCACGTTGTACCCCCATGCCAGCAGGACTGGGCAGTGTGTGATGAACATAACCTTGGTCTCCACTCTGAACTCCTTACCTTCCCCTCTTTTCCAGCATTCCTCTAATAAATGACCTCCTGGCAGCTCATTTCTTCCTCCAGCTCACCATCGGGGACCTCTCTGAATGTTCTTGAGCGCCAGCATTCACTGGTGCTGCTGTCCTCCTCTTCCCCACAAGCTTGGTCCCTGCAGAGGTGAAGCCAGTGTCAGATCTCATTCCCCACCCTCTGTGGGCTCTGACACTGGAAAAGGTTGAAGTAAAACCAATCTATTTGCCTTTGCTCACCGAATACACTTGGCCTGACTCACTGCTGCCCTGCTGTCTGTGCTGTTGTTTTATGACCCAGATGGGGACGCTGCTACTCAGAAGTATCTGCCTGCAAAGGGGTGACATGCTAGGAGCAGTCAGACTCACACACAGAGCTGCAGTTATATCTGTATATCTCTCTCACTATAGATCTATTGATCTATCTATGGCAGGGTCTGGTATAAGGGATGATGAAAACGTGCCGAGAGAGATCAGCACCGATGATGCCTTCTGTTTTCTATCAAAAGACAGAAGTTCAGTTTATGTTCTGGCATTCAGCTCTTTGTAAAAATGTAAAGAGCATTTCAATTTAATCAGCTTTCTGAATAGCAAAGAACAATCTGCTGCCATTAATGGGTAATATCCTCTGCCATCAAGCCTGCCTTTAGCATTTCTCTGCCTTCCATAAAGAACGGTTTTACTGCATTATCAATGAAAAGAATGGCTGTAAGAAAAGATGAGTTGATAGCAATTTTTTTTCTCCAAGTCTGGCAAATTCTTTTCACCGAGGCAATCACACAAAGCTCATGTGGCTTGCTGAATTCGTAAAGAAATGTTGGAGCTTCATCCCTGGGGCTGTGCCTCTTGCCCCTCCCCCAGCCCTGAGCTGTCCATAGCTCATGGGAAGCTTGAGGCAGAGTCTCTCCAGTCTCTCTCCCCTTCCTTGCCCTGCAGAGTCCTGACAAGCTGCCTCAATTCTCCACCCTGGAAACTGCATGCAGTGAGGGCAAAGCACACACAACTTTCCTTGATGCCCCATTCATGTGTGACACAAAGTTCAACAAAGCATAGACAAGACAATGACTCCCATAGCCTGAATCATGGGCAAATGCATTTCAGCCAGAGAGAGACTGGAGAACACCCACTGGTGCATCTCCAGGTCATAAAGCATCCCAGGGGCTCTCTAGCAAAGAGCAGGCACAAGGTCAAAAGGCAAAACACCATCAAGATGATGCAGTGCTCTAGGAAGGATGCAGGAAAGTTCACAACCATGAGCTTCAAAATGATTTGCTACATGAAAATACCCAGACAGGGCTGGAAGGCAGAGCACTTGTTCCTTGACACCTTTTTGTGAGGTGAGAGCTGTGCCCTGACCAGCCCCAGCCCCACGAGTTGGATGGGTCTTTCTTCCTCAAGAAGAAAACCTCTGTTGCTCATCCAAGCCAGGAATGAGGGAGCTCCAGCCAACTGATAGCTGCAATATTCCCAGGAACAGAAAAGTGCTGTTAACCTTAATGACAGCATCTGCTTTATAAATACCCAAAACAGAGATAGATTAGATGAACTTTGAAAACTTTCATATATATATTTTAGGAGATCTTGCTTGCTAAGCTATTTTTTTTTCCTTTTCTAAACTCCCAGGGCCCTAGTAAAGCAAGTCAATACACCATTACAATCATTTGGGGAACAGTAAAGCTTTGAAAAATGGCTTTTGCACTGTGGATTTATAGAAACCATTTGAACTACAGTAAGCTTCGAAGATAACTCTGAAATATATTTTGATTTCTCAATAATTTCTCTAGAATCATTAAAAGAAATGAAAACTCTGCACCCTGGACAGACACAGGCTGAGAAAGCACTGCAAGGAGGAAAAAAAATATAGTTGATACTTAAGGAAGTATATAGGGGTTGTCCCAAAAGAACTGGCTCACTCAGCAGGAGAGAGGCAATTGGAGCACTCCCATTTCCATTTTCCAATGCTGCCCACTGGCTACAATGCCTGCACACCTGACAGAGACCTGGCAGCACCAGTGGCAGGGGTGGGCAACACCCCACCTCAGTGCAGACCCTCACCCCATGCCTTTTGGGGTGCTGAGGGTGCCCAGTGCAGGACCATCAGTGCTACTGCGGCCCTGGAGGAGTTGACATCACCCCTAAACACAGGGAATTGCCTGTAAAAATTGGTGGTGGTTCCACAGAATGATAGAACAGTTTGGGTTGGAAGCAACCTCAAAGATCATCCAGTTCCAGCTCCCCTGCCATGGGGATCAAAGCCCCAACCAGCCTGGCCTTGAACACCTCCAGGGATGGGGCAGCCACCACTTCTCTGGAAAACCTATGCTAGTGCCTCACCAGCCCCACAAGAAAGATTTTTTCCTAATATCTGATCTCAATCTCCTCTCTTTCAGCTTAAAACCGTTTCCCCTCATCCTATCACTACACTCCCTGATAAAGAGCTCCTCCTCCGCTTTTCTGGTTGAAATGGGCGTTGGGTCTTCAGGAACTTTCCCCAAACCTTCCATTCTCCTGTACAAAAAAACCACTGCAGTCCCTTCGGACTGGAGGGGGCTGCCCTCCCCTGGTAAAGGGAGGCTGGCCAGATTGATGTGCTCATGCCTGGCAGGTTGGCCACAGCATCACTCATCAGCTGCAGGGCTGCATGACCATGGAGCCAGGGCTGCCCATGCCTGCTGGAACCAAGAGCTCACACTGGAGCTCGAGGATTTGATTTTTGCATTTCAAGCTCTTGCTTCACAATGTCAATTTATTTGTGACTACGGGCTCTGTAATGTGACATAAGGGGGATGGTGCTTATCCCAGGGTATGGGATGATGATGGTTAGGGATCAGAGTTGCTCTGATGTGGGATTGACCATAGAGTCCCTCCCATCTCTTTTCTCTTACCACTCACCCTATTTGGCTATTTTCTAAAACACAAATTAAAGCAGCAGCTCTCATTGCTTCTGAGTAATGACATTTCAGGCTTAAAAACAGTGCAGTGCCCACAGCTCACGATGAATCAAATGGACTCTTTAATGGCTCCTGACCTACTTCTCAGATCCCTTATGGTATCTGTACAAGATAAAACCATTGCTAGGGATTAAAGCATTCGTGGCAAATGTCCAAAGGTCAGGAAAGGCCATGCTGCAACCACAAACTACAAAAACTGTTCTTGGCAATTTCAATGTTGTATTTTACCTCCAGTATAAGAACTGAAAACTTTTTACTACTGGGAATTATCTTACAGACCAGTAGAAACCCCACTGAAGAGTGGTGGCCTTCAGAGCAGAAAACAGCCTCTAAACGTACCTTTCTTCCCACAAGATGGGAAAAAGACATCAACAGAAATCAGGATCTATTTTAGCTCTTAAATCAGGTTGGATGAGGCTTTCAGCACCCTGATCCAGTGCGAGGTGTCCCCTGGCAGGGAGGTTGGAACTGGATGATCTTTAAGGCCCCTTCTGACTCAGATCATTCTAAGATTCTATATCCTCTACTGCAGTTCGGATCTCTGTGCCCTGAGAGTGAACAAACGGAAAACAACTTTGGTACCACATCACACTTTGAAGTGATGGCTACCATTATCTCCTCCCTTCCCTGGCAGTGTTCCAGGGCAGTGCCCAAGCCCTGGCACCAGCCAGGCCGTATCCAGGCCCCTAACAGCTGCCCAAGCGCTCGTGCGTATTCTGCGTATCGCCATGCCACAGTTGTTACGGGGGTTAATGACAGTTAAGAGAATAGCTAGGAGTACAAAGCTAGTAGATTATCAGTAAATTTAGCAGATTATGTCAGATGTACAGTCACAGGCTATTTAACATTCTCCTTCATCAACCTCTGTTATGATGGATTGTACTGCTGCGTGCTGCACTTCAGATACCATTCATCACTCGGCCATGATGTGCAGTGATGCCACTTTCTTTTCACTTATGGTGACAGAAGAAAATTTTAATTTTTTCTGCTGCTTTCCAAACATGGCTGAGTCCAGGCTCAGGAAGGAAGCAGGTTCAGGCCTCCAGGAACCCTTGGTGGTGCAGGAAAGGGGTTATTCAGAAGCTGGTACTTTGCCATTTGAGTTGGGGCAGTATTTGAACCAATGCCTCTTTCTAGTGGACACCAGGCTACTTAGGAAACCACCTTGAAAATATGCTAAAAAAACTGTTCACAAATCCTGAGGGTCTGTGAGAATTTTATTATATTTAGTGATGATTTTTGTCACAGCTGGGTGGCTATCTTAGAGTTCTACTTAAAACCTTGCCTCCTTCTGGGATGTTCCAGTAGGGACAGGAGTTCTGGTCTGAAGTGGCTGTACTGTCAGTGAAAGAGATGACATTAGATGTGTGGTGTATGACAAGCTGTTCTTAATATTTCAGAGGAAGCTTCATTATTCAGTTTTCTTATGGTTCTCAATGAAAAACAGAATTAAAGAAGCAGGAAAAATTTCAGTTCTTCCTAAGGTTCTGTTTGACCACGATGTAATTTCACTTGAGCCTAACTTGTGGAAAGTGTCAGAAAACGTAAACACCTGATTCTGAAAATACAAAAGGTACTTCCTGAGCATCCCATATCCAGGTCTGAACACTGCAGCCTCTACAGAGTGTTTTTTTTTACTTCATGTTCCCCCTAGAACACGTTTCTTGTTGGAGTACGGTGCCTCAAACACTTGCAGCTACAGCAATGCCATTTTCCAGTGGAAGAATTGTTGGCCCTAAGTAGACAGGCAGGCAGGAGCCAAACCACCACAGTGGCTGTGCCCTGCTGAGCAAAGCACTCCTCTGCTCTGTACCCAGCATGGCTGTTGATAAAAGGGAAACCAGCAACACTTTGCTTAGAACCCACCAGCATAGGGCTGGTGCTTGCCAACATTTCCAAATTAATAGTCTGAATGAAAACAAACCACACCAGCCACTGTCAGACTGGGAGCAGAAGCAGGGATGCAGACAGCATGGGAAAAGGTGACTGATTCCTGGTGTCCATAAGCCTGGCTCTGCCTGTCCTTGTGGCCCCCAGGATGTCAACAAATCCCTCTGCGAGGAGCTAAGGGGACCTGGACCCCATCTGACTAGAGCAGAGCAGCCAGAGCAGCCCTGTGGGTGCTGGGGTATCTGGGGTCACTTCCAAGGGTGCAGAGGATCTCTGCATCCCACGGGGGGTGCACACAGCCCTTTCATGGGGCACAAAACACCCCCACAAACACTTCTGCCTTGTGAAAGGCAGCGTGTGCTCTCTGAGATGGATCACATCCTCGCTGCTGTGGTGCAGCAGTAGTTAAAGGCTGTATTGCTCGGGAAGCCAGCCCATCCAGATCAGGGCAAATCATCCCTTATTACTTATTTATGAGAGTTAATTTCATGTGCTGGCATTTAACATACCATATGGAGGAGAGGCTGCTGGAGCCAAGCTACTAGCAGCCTTCAGCCACCTCTTTTTGTTTTAAATACTGCTGAACGTGACTGAAGCAAGGTTAATCATATTGTTGCTTTTACTGAGAAGAAATACTGCTTGAAAAACAGCCTAGCTAAAAATATCAAAATCCTCACCTCTCTCAGTGGGCAGATTTACGCTCTGAAAGAAGCTGCTATGCCTTGGCAAGGATACCTGGGTACCTTGATGCAGCAGGACTTAGCAAACAGACAGGCTTTGTAGATATAATTAAAAAATAATTAGATGTTTGGGTATGTACAGCCACATCTATTGATTTTAATAAGGAGCACTTCCTCCTGGTATTTGCTCATCTGATTGTGGGGGAACAGGGGAAGAGATTCATTGTCCAAGCTTGTGTGTTGCACACTGGGCAACTTAGATCCCTGCTGCTCTGTCCTGTTTGACCACTGTCCACACGAAAACTTCCCTCAGAAGTATTTCCTACTAAATTTGGAGTGTTTGTCCCTTTCAGGAAGCTTTTTGTAAGAGTGTCAAGGCCTAGATTTGACCACAAGCTCTTACTGTGGAAATCAAACTACAACTGTGCACATCAGCAGACCTGCATTGCTTCAGCCATCCAAGCAGCTGATCTCTCTGGCATACATACATATAAATATATATATTCAGTATTTCTCCTTTTCAGATGAAGGATGTCTCCAAAGATAGTGCTGAAATAGATTCACAGCAAGGTTGTGGCACTTCTGGTATTTACTGCCTAAGAATGACATTTATGATAATAAAAATGGAAGAAGTGTTGAGTGGTAATGATAGCAATAACATTTCGCCAGGGACAAAAAAAAAAGTATATAATGCAATGAAAGCAGAAGTGGAAAAATGGCAAGAGGAGGATTGTTACAGGATGAGGTGGTGTGGAGGTGGACTCAGTAAGCAACATCTCTCTTTGAGTGGAATAAGTAAACAGCAAGAAAACAGGCAGGGCTGGATCCTCAGTGGCCTGAGCTGATGGGAATCAGGAGGAATCTCCAAGCGTTTCCTCCCAAGGGCCCGAGAGGGTCACAATAATCACAGCTGCCTGGTTCCTCCCTTGACACCCTTCTCCAAAGTGCCAATTCCCACTCATTTTTCATAGAGTCATAGAATGGTTTGGGTCAGAAGGGACCTTAAAGCCCTTCCAGTCCAACTTCCCTGCCATGGGAAGGGACACTTTCCATTGGATCAGGGGGCTCAAAGCCCCATCCAGCCTAGCCTTGAACACCTCCAGGGATGGGGCAGCCACCTTTTCATGATATTTCCACAGTTAGCAAATCCTACCAAAATCTGTTTGTTTCCTTCATTTATGAGACAGCCTTTGACTCATCTCTGAAGAGCTCTGAACACTATAATATAAACCTGCTCTCATTACAGAGTTAAATTAAAATTTAGTGGAAGATGCACAAAGCAGAATAAACTTTCAATTAAAATATAAACACTGTTACTGAGAAAGAAAACTGGAGGGAGCTCCTATGCTTCTTTGCATTAAAAATGCCTGAGATTTAATTTCACTGTGACATCTCCTTGGAATTACACTGCTAATTGATCAAATTTTGTCTGTCTGTTATTTAAACTTTCAATAAAACTTAGATTAATGGAAGGTGTAATCCTCCCGGGCAGAACAAATATTCCCATTGTTCATGTCAGGTATGGAATAGCAATGCCCTTACTAACAGCTTTTGCATTCAACCTGTGAACATGAAGTTAATCATAAAAGTGCAGTGATTCTTTAATTGCTTGAATGAAATTTTCTCTGCATGTCATTTCTCCCTCCTGCTCTCCCCGCCCCCAGTCTCCACTAAACACTGGAATAGATCTTTAAAACCATCCAGATATAATTTTCAGGACTGATTTGCTTTGTTCATGATGCAAATGAAACACCAGCTCATGCTGTGATCTCTCAGGAGATCGGGAGCATCCCTCCCCTGCCCTAACACTCCAGACAGAGGGTGCTTTCTCATCTATTAAAAAATGAAGAAGCACAAGACTGATTTGTATCCTGCCTCATGCAGAAAATGTCAGCAAGTTTTCTTTTTACCCCTTACCTTACTTTTCTGCTTCAATTATGGAGTCAAAACTTGTGACAGCTGAAATCAGCTGGGGTTTACCCTCATTTCCATTCTCCTGAACCCAGCACTGGTTCTCCAGCCTGTGCCAAACCAGGCTGAGAGCAGCTCTGAGCTGCACCACCTCTCTGGAAAGGTACTAGGGCATTTCCTTCACTCAGCCCCCTCAGAGAGCAAGGCAGGAGACACAGGAAGCTGGGCTGAGACAAAATAACACTGAAAAAAGGGAAAGAGGAATTTTGCTAAACAAGTTATGGAAGATAACAGGCAGAGGTTCTCCAAAAGTGCAACCACAAACCTCTGGACATCTCAGCCTCTTTCTCCAAGTCTCCCCAGACCACTCCAAGGTGGTACAATAAAGTACAAGATGTTGTGTCAACCTAATGGTCCATGTGATTTGGCAACACTGGTCTCCTGACTTGGCAAAAACTTTGTGACCTTCTGGAGAGGATGTCCCCTGCAGGAAAAATTAGTGTCCATCACTGACATCACACAAATAGAACCAGGCAGGAGCAACCCACTGTCCCTGAGACACAACAAGGAAACACTGTGCATCCCTCCAGTGGTAACCCCGGGGATTAACATTAGGCTCTGTGGAAATGAATATTTAAAAGGCTTTAAGTCACATAACACTTGTATACCAACATTCATGGAGCACCTGGCTTCCATGGATATCTGCAGGAACTGCAGCATTAAATGAATCCTTCATTAGAACAGGTGACCACAACTTCCAGCTTTGGAGGATTTGATTATTTTCCTACACAACATACGTGCTAACACTACTTCTGGAGTAAAACCATCTCTCTTTTTCAAGCTGGGTTCGAAAAGATTATCCAAAGGCTCTTCAAGATTCAGAACGTTTTCCAAATTGGTTATTTTAGTTTTCCATCTCAGCGAGGACTGAAATCTCTTATGTTTTTAGAGGAAATGATTGAAAAGTCAAGGTGCCACCTGTGGGCTGAAGAGGTGCTTGTTCCATAAAACATGAATCAATCCTGGGCAAAGGATGTGCTACCTGTGTGGAACAACACAAATGCTGTTTGTGAGTACCAATATTAACATACTACAAAGAATTAGAGCCTGTTTTTTACCATTCTTTTTCCACTAGCACAGCAGGGCAACTGTTAATATTCACCAGAGGAGGGAATATTGCAATATTTTTTCCTTATTTCCACCTTTTCAGCAAATTTACTATCTGCCAGACCAAGACTTTTGTACTGCACAGAACAAAGAACAAAGAAGGAACACTAAACAAAAGGGAGGAACAAGTTAGGAAGCAACACCTAGTTTGTATTCCTTCAGTGGTACGGTTTGTTGTGCACTGTTAAATTAACTCCCATTAATTCATTGTGAAAACAAGCTTAGAGAATAGCATAGAACTTACAGTTTCTTCTCCTGAATTAATATTGTGTGGTAGCACTTTATTTTAAGAATAATTAATGATAACTCAACAGTGGGAAAAAAAATGTCTTTTGATACATCTGAAGTGTGTCAATGGTAGATGGCTGCTGTTGTACCTGCTGTGATTCCTATTTAAAATACAGCCCAACATTTTCATAGCTGTGATTCATCTTTTCATCCTCTTAGGCCTGAGCTGTGTTTATTGCAAATACGCCTTTGGGGGTGAATAAAAGAAAAACGTGATGCGTTTGAAATGGGAATAAAAGGGTCAAGTTCAGGCAGTGTGTTTATGCTGAGCAATGTGCTCTTGGGAGCAGGAAGGTGGGATGAGGTGGCTGACAGTGGTGTGGGCACAGAGGCACAGGCAGCCAGGCTGGGAGCACATGTGGGTGCAGGGTTTTGAGCTGCCCACGATGGGCTGGGACGGGTTCATCAGCAGACCCAGAAAAAGCCAGAAGTGTAGCCACGCCAGGTCCAGCCCCAGCTCTGATCACAGTTTCATAAGGCTGGAAAGGACCTCCGAGATCATTGAGTCCAACCTATAACCCAACACTAACACCAACCCATCATCTAAACCATGGCACTCAGTGCCTCATCCAGTCTCCCTGGATGAGCGACTCCACCCCCTCCCTGGGCAGCACATTCCAATGGCCAATCACCCTTTCAGTGAAGAACTTTTTCCTAACATCAAGTCTAAACTTTCCCTGGAAAGTTTCCCTGATGCAAGAGGCTCTTTTCACACCGTGGGCAAATGTTTCTGAGGCATATTATTCATCAGAATGGCTGGTTCTACTGTTTCTAAACATAGTTTTTCTGATACCACTTAAAACTTAATCATATCCTCAGTGATTCATGCAGGAAGATACTTAGCTACGTGGCTACTGAATTGAAAATAACAGGCACACAAACACAGTTAAAGAAGGTTGCTCTACTTTTTCATTCTAACATTTTCCCCAATCAAATTACCACTGTACCGTTGGGTGATGATGAACAGAATGCACCAGCCCAGCCAACACATTTGGGATTTGCCACCACTGCTCATCTACACGGTGGATGCTTTGCTACTCACATAAGCAAGTGGCACTCACAGCTGTACAGTGGGCAAGCAAGAGAGAGAGACAGAATCATAGAATCATCAAAGTTGGAAAAGACCTCTAAGACCATCAAATCCAACCATCAGCCCAACATCACTGTATTTATTAAAACATATCCCCAAGTGCCACATCTACATGCTTTTTGAAGCCCTCCAGGGATGGTGACTCCACCACTACCTTGTGCAGCCTGTTTCAATGCTTCACCACTTTTTCAGTAAAGAAATTTTTTCCTAATATCCACTCTAACCCCCCACCCCAGCACAACCTGAGGCACGATGTCAATCTTCAGGTGAAACAGCAGGTCCCCGTGCATCCCTCTGACACAGCAAGGGGCAGCAGCCCTCAGAGCTCATTCTCAGACTGTGGGCAGCAGCTCAGCTCCGTGCAGAGCCCTTGCCAACCTCCAATTTGATCCACCTAAGCTGAAACATATGGCTTCGCGCTTCTCAGACGGGCTGAGCCACAGCTCCGTGTTGGGCGCTTTGCAAAAATCTGCATAAATGATTTATACAGGTGAGAGGCACACACTGGCCTCATTAAAGTATCAGTGTGACTGGAAATGAAAAAGATTCATATCTGCTGCAGGAGGCTTTCAGGGATCAGTATGTTCCAACATATGTTTTAATACTTCCTAGGCTCTCACATGTGTCTCATGAGATTTCTTTATTTATCTTCTTTTCCCAAGGTTATGAAGCCAACTGCTTTCGTATGTGCTCTGAAGCAGTGATCTGCTTTTCATAATAAATCTCTTCTATAGAGGGGGAAAGGTATGAAGCTGTGCTCCTTACTCAAATAGTCCATGATAAGATTATGTTGTGCACAGAGCCTTAACTGCTCCTGCTGTGTGCTACCATATTTAAGTGCTAAGCACGCATCTGGGCAGATTATTTTTCCAGGAAGGGGCTAATCACAACCTTCTTCTTGCCAGTGCTTTTGTTACATTGCCGCCCCCCTTCAGCTCTCCTCCTTTTTCCTGAGGATGCCACATTTTGCTGTCTCAGTAATAAAGATCACACTTAATCTGATAGATGAGCGGGCTGCACAGATTCCTGTTTGGAGTGGGAAATGCAGTCCTCTTCAGCGCTGGAGGTGGAAGAGTACAGCCCATGGAACAAGATTTGACAGGAAAGAAATAAAGGGAAAAAGATGTGAGTGTGTGTGTTGGAGCATGCAGGAGCTGAAGACCAGTATTGGCTGTGTTGGCTGAGTTGCTGGCCCAGCACCACAGACAGATTCATAGGCTGCTTTGTAACTTGGCTTTTGAGGCATGCATGCTTAGTAACTAATCTGACTGCTCATCAAATCAATCAATTAACAGAGAGAGCCCAAAAGTCCACTTGAAGTCAGTAAACAGCAGGATGCAATGAACAACCTCTCTTTCTCACATGCAGAACACAGGAGCCCACAGCTCAAAAATTCAGTTCAGCTGTGAAGTGGTGGGTGTGCTCAGAGCTGTGCTAGCAGTGAGCAGAGGTCCGACGTCCCTGGCAGCACCCAGGGGCTCTGACAGCACCCAGAACCACCACAGGGCATTCACCTGTACCACCCTGTGCTTTGCTGTCCCCAGCAGCACAGCAGACTCTGCTCTGGCTCAGGTCTCCAAGCTCACACAAAGCCTCTAATTGGGGATGCTTGTTCTTCCCTTTTGTTCAGGGGATATACGATCAGCTCATTTCTGAAGCTAATTGAGGTGGTGCAAAAGTCATTTGTTAACACCTCCCACATTTTGTGGTACTGCAGTGTACTTGAGTCCATCATTGTTGGGTGGGAAAGGAAGACAGGCTGTTATTCACACCCTGATGTTATTAGTTGCATGAGAGAGTGCTGCTCATTTCTCTAGCCATTCTTTCCCCTCTCACAATAAAACTCTGCAGCATAGAAAAGGAGCATTGCTGGGTTCAAACCCATGATGAAAGGCCATTATGCAAGAAATAATTGTATTCCAAAAAACATACCACAGGGGCTAAAATAATAGAAGAGAAAAAACACTTGTGTGAAACTCAAAGCCAAAAGTAAAAAAGAAAGTCTCTGCAATTGCAGCACCCTCAAGAAAGCACAGACTGTCCCAGTATTGCTTTGGCAATGCTATTTATTTGTATTCATACTACCATTTAACCGCCTGCAATCAGTATTATAGGCCTGCCAGTTTCTAAGTATATAATGTATAGAAAATAAAAGCTGCCTACAGCATAAAAAGGTACAAAAGGCAAGGGGCAGAAGGAAGTGCACCCTGCTCTGGTCCTATTGTACATATCAGGAGGTGGGGAGTAGGAAGCAGAGCAGAATGAGGTGACCCAAGAGCTGTCCTTACTTCTGCTGCCGACCTGAGTGGAGCTGCATACACATCAGTACAAAGGCTGTTGATTGGAAGAAACACTTCAAGACTGAGTTGTGTCCCTTTTGTTATATAACCAACATAAGCACCTGCTAAAACCCCAAGACTAGTAATTATCTTTGTGGCAAGAGGAAATGTAAAACTCTCATTCTTCAAATCTGTCCTTGGCTTCTGCTGTTTGGTAGCGGAATATTTTACTGTGAGCCTGCACCTACCTATGAAAACTTGTCTGAAACTGCCCTCCTCCAGCTCCCATTGTATCAGATGGTTTTTACTCATTTGCATATTGTTGCAAGAAGGAGGAATGTTGGTACCAAGCAAGTTTGAGGCTCTTCAAAGTCTTCCTGTACCGTCAGGGACATAGCCAGCAAGTCAGGAGCAAACAGCACTGGAGCTGGCTCACACAGCAGTACCAAATCCTGCAGTACAGGATCTGCAGTTGCTCAGCAGACACGTGCTAAACAGTCCTCAGCAATTCCTCCTTCTCATCCTTAACAAGGGGGGCTGCCCTGAACTTTGCCTCCCTCTCATTTACATAGCAATTGATAACTGGAGCTGATGCAATAACAGTGTTCACAGCTCATGGGAACAGGGACTTCTTTTTGGCCTCACTGCCTGAGAGACCATTCGAAAATAATTAAAAGATGGAACCTTTTATGTAGTTTATGGAGCTTTGATCAAGGTTTTTTAATTAACCTATCTTGCTTTAAGCTACTGCGAGTTCATTTCACCCTCATTGACAATATCATAATGGAATTGATTATAATACAGCAGAAAGCATGAGTAATGCACTGCGCAGCCTCCTTAACCCCTCAGGTGCCTCAGGACAAGATAACGGGGACATTGGGCTGCTCCATGAGGTGAGCAGAAGAGCAGAGTGCAGCCAACAGGCAGGGCATGCTGTGCTAAACTCCTGTCAGGCCCCAGCTAGAGAGCCAGGCAGCACATCCATCACTGTTCCTGCAGGTACCCGGGGCCAGGGTGTCCATCGGGAGGTTAAGCAGGAAGCAGTGATGGGTACAGGGCCAGGACACATCTCATGCAGCTGCTATCAGGAAGCTACGTGCCAGGTTGAAATTAGTCAGGCTGGTCCCTATAGTCAGGGAGAAACAAGTCCTTCTAAAAGGTAATTTGCTCAATCAATCTGTACAGACATCTAACCATTCATATGATATTAAGCCAGTGGGGAGTGAGATATAAATGTCACCCAACTTTAGTGTTGCTGCCTCTGCACTTCAAGGGAAGCTGCTCTAAAATCAGCTCGGGGTAGGAGCTTGCTGTGGCCGGGAACAAGAGGAGATGGTCACACCTTATGATGGTCCTACCAGGACTGAGTTGGAGACATGCCAGGAAGGATCAGGAGGAAGAAAGGATTTAAAGATTTCCTATCTTCTAGAGTCCTGCTGCCCATATTGAAGCTTCCATCAGAACAAACTGCCATTCAAACTGCTGAATGCCAGGATATTTTCATTAACCTCCCTCTGCTGGGCTCTTCAACTTCTCAGACTGTTCCCAGATTAAGATCTTGACCATATCTGATCACAGTGCACCACAGTTGCCCCAAGTCTAGTAGATGTGACTGGGTCACCTCTAATTTTCCCCAGTGTAATGGGGCTTTACCTTTGACTATTCCTTATAAACCAGTAGAAGCAGTAGCACTGGGTCCCTTGTTGCTTCCAGTCAAGGTCAAAATATCTACTGGACTTGATATTGAACAAGAGCCTAAAACAAATTTCGGCAAGTGAAGAGATTGCTGCGCCAACAGCTTTCTGAGAGGCTTTTTAAATAGGCTGTCCAAATAAAGCCTATAAAGGGAGCAATCACATGTTTGGGAAATGCTGAATCATTACTGTTTTCAGCTAAATGGCAAGAGAGTGCAGCCTATTTAGGCTGGATAAATCCATTCTCAGCTATTCCTTAAAAAAAAGTGTTTTTAAACCAAATCTAAATTCTATTCAATACCATTAGTCTAAGGGCAGGCTAATTAAGCCCAAGCTCTCAGAATGAACATTTATCCCACCTCTGGTGTTTAAAGGACTGGTGGCAGCAGAAAGGCTGATTTTACAGCTGTCACAGAGTCCTGGGGTGACCTTGGGTGATGCTCAGGATCTCAACAACCAAGGGTCGCCGAGGAAACAAAGTCTCTGTTATGACTGATGGCTTTGTGCTAAACTCACCCTTTCTCCTGTCCTCAAAAAAGAAAGATGAAAGAGGACAGCCTTCTTCCATCCTCTTCTTATTCGTCTGGGCTATTAAAAATAATCCCACAAGTGAGAGAGAGTGAAATCCTCAAGCAAGGCATCAGGAGGCACCATCTGGTGTGAGTTTAGAGATCCATGCATTTGGGAAATTCTCTAGAACCTAAGGATTTCTAGCAGTAAATTGGCACCTCTGCTTCTTGGTGCAGGTAACTTATTTATTACTTTAAACTAAGTTGAGATCCCTGTTCAGATTTCATGTACGAGCCTCTGCCCAGCCTCTTCTCATCATGGGCAATGGTTGCTCGCAAGAGCAGAAAGAGATACCCAAATTTTAGACATTTTATGGTGCTGCAGAGAGGTACACGATTTCTTTTAAAACCAAAAGCAATCAGTTGGTGCTGTACAGCTCCAAATTTCTGCAAATTCCCATTTCTTTCTGCAGATCTTGCAGTAGACCAGGCATTTGCTCATGCAAGTCAACCAGAGCACCATCTAGAGAAAATTAACCCAGCAATCCAAATCTGATACTTCTAATCTCAGGCCAAGATCTGTTTGGTTTTGTGCTAAACATGAACATGTGCTTTCATTTCAGATAAGGTTCAGGAATCATAAAAGTTTGGCTTCACACTTTCTTTTTAATTAAGAAAGAAGGTTATATCTTGTACTTCTTGCTGTCATTTAGGCAGATAATAATGATTGACAGACCTGCGGGTGACCAGATTGTCCTGTGAGGAAATTGGGATAAGCAGGATTTTAAGTAAGGAGACAACAAAAGAGAGAAAAAGCTCAGGTGGGAAGGCAGCAGAGCTTCCCCACACCTGGCTGTTGCGTCCAGGGTGAGCGGCACAGTGGGGACAAGAGGCCCTCTAAGGAAAGGCTACAAAAGGCTCACTTTTTCAGACTATTCTCTTACTCTCTATCTTCAAATAATACCAAACCCACTGCTTACAGAGGACCAAGACATCAGGGCACTAAAATAAGAAAACTCCACACACAACAGGTTTGCTCATGCAGGTGCAAGTGAAATACTTTGGTTCAGACTGAACTGCAATTTTATATTTGGGAAGGAAATAAAACATAACTGAAGGGTTTCCTGCAGTGATGAATCATTTCAGATAACATTTTTTTTAAAAATTCTTCATCTAAGAACAGCAAACCAAAGCATTACTACATAGAACTGAAATATTTGGACCAAAAATCTTGCTTACTCTTAGTCTCAAAGCCATAAAAACTGTGTTTTTTAAATCTGCTTCCAAAGCTGCCAAAAAATAAAATAAAATCAACCAACCTGCATTTTCATGATGCTTTTGTTTTCTCTAAAGACGAAAATAAAAACAAGCAAGAAGGCTGAGATCATTTCTACTGAAGCCTCCAGTGGCCAAGATCACCTGTTGTAGGAGAGGATGAACACCATAGTCTCTGCCCAAGAGGAGCAGGAGCAACAGCCCCCAGGCAAGGAGCTCAACGAGGGGGAGGTGAAGCTGTTTGGGAAGAGACTCAGCAGCAGCCAACAAGGGTTGCGTTGCAACATCTCCACCATCCCTGCCTTGGCCCCACGTTGGCCAGGACACTGCCCCACACCCTGCTCCCACTGCCCTGAGACCTTCCCACAGGCAAACAGCCTCTTCTGCATTTCTTCCCTTGGTTGAATTTGCCAGGAAAATCCCAGAAGGGACTAGAACTCCCACCCCTCTATTTTCATGCCACCTGAGCCACTTTTTAGTACCAGCAATCTTGGAGAAAACAAAACGCTGGTGATCAGAAAGCATCTTGCCTTTTTATGGAGGAGGGGAGCAAAATAAAGACTTGAGAAAAGCAAAGGATACAGGGGAAGGCAAAATTAAGTCACTTACACCAGGTACTTAAAGACGTGAATACCTCTGCAAAATGTGAGAATGAAATAAGAAAAAGATTTATTGAGTCTCAAAGCCTCCAGTTAAAATTAAAAGCGGTGAGAAAAGTCGCTTTCCACATTTAATTGTCTTTTCCACAGTAACTATATGTCAGTCTCTTCTAAAAGCCTATTAATTCTGTAATTTAGTGCTAGCAGGAGCTGGGAGACAGACAGAACCACCACTGGGGTTTTTTTTTTCTGAATTCATTGACTAACTGTCACCAGGCATCAATGTTAGGGGTACTTTCTCCTTGAAGGCTCCAAATACTAAAAATTAAAAAACTTTTTATAGTCTATTTAATAAAAAAAAGTGCTGGCACATCAGTTAACAGAATGGATTCTATGACATCGTATGTTAGGGTTTTAATTACGGCTAAAATAACCCAACTTGTCGGAATAGCTATAGAGAAAACATTTTTCCAAGCGTGAGGAGGAATTAACTCATTTGACTTGTGCAGCCAGATGCAATTTATTTGTTTAGCCATAATTTTAGAGTTTATTTTGAAACTATCTAGAGCTGGTAATAGAGTTATTAATGTAGAGATGGCCTGGCAGGTGAATTCCTTGACATTTGAGGTTGTATAACAAGTATACAGCCCCTCCAAAAATCCCATTACCTCAGTCAGCAACAAAAAAACCTTCATATTTGGGTCTTTACAAATCAATATGAAAAATGGTCAACTAAGTAAACCAAAATCACCTATGAGGAGAGCTCTTGCTTGCCTGTTGTTGTGGTCTGCTAGAGTGGATGTGAGGCAAGCGACCCGGTCCCTCCTGCTTCCCCCCTGCCCTGAGCGGGGCTGATCCCTGGTGCTCCATCCCCATCCTGGCACAGCATTTGTCCATTCTGTTGGTGGAAATGCCTGCAGGAGGGTCCATCTGCTCATGGGGAGCACCAGCACGTGCAGTTGGCAGCCCCACCAGCCATCCAGACACTCCCTGGTACCCAAATCAACTCCAGAATCATTAGTTATTAATTAAACTTGGCGACCCTGGGTCAATTTTGTGCCTGAAATAGTCTCAGCAAGAGACCTTAGGAGGCAACTTTAACAAGAGCTGGCACTGGAAATAAGTAGTTCTGTGTGCTATGGTAGGAATGCAAAGGTTTTTCCCCAGTCTAACTCATCCATTACAGCTCCTCTTGTGCTGTTTCAAGTAGATCAGGATGCAATTTCCCCACATTCCTCCTGCAATTTAGGCAAAAGCCTATAGGAATGTTTTTTATTATTCTGCCAGCTGTTCCAGATTCTTGGAACCACTGTAAACTAAAGTTGATCTTCTAACTGGCAAAATCTGAGATTCAGACAAATAATTTGCTTATTTTAATGTATTTTTTAGAGTGCCTCATCTTGTTTCTCAAGCAAAACTTCCACATAATGAAATTGAAATTTCCCCTGGTCATCTATTGTTACGTTGTGCCTAGAAAGGTGCTGAAATCCCAAGAGGAATGCTGTGCTATGCTCCTCTGGAGCTGTCTGTGGTCTCAGGCTGCACTAAGGGAGCAGCTGACCCTGCAGCATCCCCTACAAACACCTTGCCCACGGCAGGGCCAAGGATGCAGCCAAGGGCCATCACTGGGCATAAACAGTTGCTTTCACCCCTGAACTGGTGGCACACACACTTGAGCCCTCCAGTTCAATACATGCAGATAGAAACTTTTGAAAGCAGCCTGGCAATTTATTCCCCAGTGATTCTATCAGAAGAGAAGAAAATAAAAAGTTCTTAGGTTCAAGGTTTCAGAGCTCAATGCTGATTTTTCTTTTCCTATTCCCCACTGTAAAACCACCAAGTTACCTTTCTCCTGGAGAAAACAAATAACTGAATTTTAAACCAGACTCAGTGACCAGCATGACATTGTGAAGGACACACCAATAGTTGTCACCTCTCCAGATGAGTTGTTAAGTATTTATAGAAACATTTTCTCCCTGGCACAGCTTAAACGAAGAACTGTATCTAATTTCCTCTGGAGAAATGAGTAAGGTAAGTCTGTCATCATAAATAGTAATAAATAACTACTCTGGCATAGTTGCTTATTTAGCAAAGTTATTTGAATATTAATGGTTTTTACAGGTACACCTACATGGTAAAAGTCCACAATGGCAATATCTCAAAACTATCTACAGGATTTTACAGTCTTGTTCAACAGGCAGAACTTGAATACAACTGCATACAAAACCACCACAACCCTCCTTTTAACGTCCTCAAAGGGATCAGTTCATTGCAAGCACCAAAACCCAAATCACCTCAGAGCAGACAATTAACTCCCAGCGACCACAGCAAGATGGAACGGGCAGGAGAGTGGTGTCAAACATGATGTGGGACACAACTAGGTCCTGCTGGGATGAAACCAAGCAGATCTGCTTCACCAGAGCATGACTGCCTGGGAGACAGAGGGTCTTGGGGTGAGATTGCAAGAGCTGCTGAACCCATCTCAGCTCTGCTCAGCTTCGCCACACTAGGTTATTGCATCTGCTACAGAAAGACATTGGAAAAAAAAAAAAGGGACTGCCTTCATTCTCCTTTGATTTTCTTGCTTTCTACTCACTGGTTCTCACTGGAAAAAGAACTTAAGCAGCAGCAGGAATTTTCACCCATAGGGGTAGGTGCATGTTGCTCTCCTGCCCTATCTTGCCAGGGAAGGCTCAGTTGAGAGAGGAGCTCAACACAGGCTGCAGGTGCTAATTTGGACATTGCCATATCACAGCCTCACCTGGCTCCTGCCTAAAGGCCTTTGCAAAGCCACACCTATGCAGCATTGTGGCACAGAGCAGCTCAGCAGAGCTGCACATCCCACAGCTGGGAAAACTGTGGCAGAAGGGAAGCTGAACCCTGCACCTAACCAGAGGCTTTGTTCCAGTCACTACAGCTCTCACTTTAAACACCCAAACTGTTCAATTTCCTCCTAGAAAACCCTCCTGATCAACCAGCCCTGCACATCAAGCCTTACCTGAAGTGCTGCTGCTGTCTGCAACAGCGAGAAGACATCCCCCCAGCGGAGATCACGAGCCTGACCCACAGATGCTTTCCTCTCAGAAGAGATGTTCAGAGTACATGGCAAGAGATGTGCTGGAGAGATGAAAGATTAACTAAAAGGACATGAGATTAAAGAAGTTCAGGAGGGTGTTTATCAGCTTCAGAATATTTTCAGTCAGTGTTGTGATGTCCCTCTGCCAACCCCCATTCCCTCCAACCCTCTCTTGCTGCGCTGCCTTCATGCGCCTTCCTGCCCTTTCTCACCCAGTTACTCCCCATAGTCCTTTTTAAGTTCAGCAGCAATGCAGAATTCCAGCTTCATCCTTCACCTTCAGAACTCATAAGAGAAACCTACAAGTCTCCTCACATTTCAAGGGCACACGCAGCTGTGTTTGAACAACCTGCTGGTGAGGGACAGCAGAGAGAGAAGGGTGCAGGAGGGAGAAGGAGCCACAACAAGCCCTGTCAATGGGGCAAGAGCCTCAGCTGCTCCATGTCACCCAACCACAGCAAACTGGTCAACCCATGCTCTTGACCTTCCCTCCCAGCTCCTAATCTCCAGCCATGGGGAAAGTGAGCATAAGTAGCAGCAGTACATGCAAAAAGCCAAAGGGAAGCTAGAGAGATAGAGCAAAGCATGAGGGACCCATCCCAGCTCAGCTGGCAGGTGGCTTTCACAGGGGACTTTTGCAGAGAGGAAGATGTTTACTCCAGAAGCTGAAGGATGAAAGAGCAGCTAGCAAACACCCAAACAAATTAAATTACACACAAGATCCTGCTGAAAATCATATTTTCTGCTGCAGCCTGACCCACTTCAATGTTTCTTTTTAGTCTCATTTGGTACAGAAACAAAGCTCTTGAGATCTCTCTGTGTACACTTGCATCTCCTGTGTGTACCTGTGCAAGTCTGCTTCTCCTGGGCTGATTTTAACCAAGGGACAGGGATGGCAAAGATGAAAAGATCCTGCAAGTTTCACGTCAGTAAGTGGCTGGATAGCTGAAAAATACTTTATTAATATGCTCAAGGAACATGCTTAAGGAACACGCTCAACTCTTTTTAAAACTCCAAGATGCATCATCTCAGCCTTAAGATGTTCTTTAGGAAACCAGGTTTCACTTGTGCTACAGCTTATGAAACCATCTGTTAAAATACTACAGCAAGATATAACATACTTGACACACAAAGGGGCAAAGCCTGCATTTTCTACTCAAAAGCATCTTGATTTCTGCTTCCAACTAGGTGATGGATTACACATCCTTCAGGTATACATCACTACAGCTCTCACTACTTGAGGATGAAGGAACACTCACCGTTTTCACAAAAACCCTTGCTTTTTGTAAACAAAACTGTTGAGAATTTCACTACCACTTGACAGATCCATTTTTTTTTCCAGAAGCAGTTTAAAATTTGAGCTCCCCTACAGTGCACATGTGCCATACTGAAACTCCAAGATGGGATGCTGTACCTGAAGGTGTATGTATACATACACACACACATCCATCCCTTGATCTTCGTGTCACAGAAGCCAGTGCTGTCCTGGGGCTGCACGGACACAGAAGCGAGCTCAGCACCCTGACCCAATCGGGAAGGGAAGGACCAACCCTGAGAACTGCTGAGAACTGAGAATCCAACCTGGCCAGATGAAGCTCTGTGGCATGTGCCCTGATCTCTCTGGCACAGCAGTAATGTCTTGGGCTGCTTTGATGTTAGCAGCATGAGACATCACAGCAGCGCTGAGACACTTCATATCCCCTTGGGTTCTTTCCTTTTATTCGTCATGGATTTCAGCCTGTTGTGTAAAATACATTTTTCAAGTTAAGCATCAAAACAATGAATACAAATGAGCAAGGACGTGTTCACTTGCTGAGGGAGGAGAATTACTAAGAGCAACATCTCGCAGCATTATAATGCATTTCTACTACTACACCATTTGTATTAATGCATTAGAGACATCTACAAAGACGAATTGCAGCACAGTTCAAAGGGAAGAAGACTCAAATGTCTGTAAAACACTGCAGGCTGCTATCAGAGACCGTCTCCCTGAAACAACATTTGGAGTTTCAGATCTCTCTCAGCACAGAGGACAATATTCTTCTGCTCCCTCTCTTCCCTGCAGTGCTGGTTCCTTGACTGCACGTGAGCGCCCGTGTGCAGCGAGGAAGGGGACAGTCCCTGTCCCCAGCCAGGGACAGAGCTTGGCTCAGCCAGCCTTGCTTATCCAGATGCCACTGACATCTGATGGCATAGCTTATGGCATTGGTGTATCCAAGAAATGACTTAATTACTATATACAAAGCATACTGTATGCATTACTATAAATTGTTTTGTGCCTTTGGTAGGAATGATGCGAATAGAAACCCAGATCTATTTTACTTCAATTCTAGTTTGCACAAGAGACAAAAATTCCTGGTATGGTATAAGGTGTGGATAAAAAAAATAAATAAAAAAAATCACACAACAGCAAATTTACTGGAATGAAACCTGAAGGAAAGACTGAATTCGATATCCAGCCACACAGTGTTACATGTACACCACAGTGAGAAGAATAAATCAAGTTTCTATTACGATTTAGTTCTGCTGCCCTACTGTATTTACTTATTTTTTAAACCAGATGAGAAACAAGGTAATAGTCTTTTAAGTGTGCATGTACAATTGGTGGGTCCGAGTACAAATTCATGCAATCAAAGGAAAAAAAACATTTAGCCTTCAAAGAGAAAAAGAGCAATAGCTGTTCAATGAAAAGATTAGTTTTTACAGGCTTTGTAGAGACTTTTCCACATAAATCAATACAGTTTTGCCACAGCTAAGCAGTCTTGCAGAAAGTTATTTGCAGTAAGACAGCTAGAAATGGGGTAGCACCAAATGCAAAATGAGTGAAAAGTTCTATTTTCAAAGCTAATGAGTGGGACAGATCTTTTCCTTCTCCCTCCAGAGGCCTTGTTGACTAAGAAGAAGAAAACCCAAGACCATTTTTATGCCTTTTTTTTTATCTTGGCATAAATGAAAAAAAAAAAAGTCATTCAAATTCTACTATAAGAAAGGAAATAAAGTGTACTGGTAGCAGACACTGAATAATACTAACTTGCTTAAGGTTCTTACGGTAAAAAAAGACCCATAGCATTGTGAGAGCTCTGGATACAGATTAACTCCACCACAGAAATATTGATGCTTTAGACACCATCACCAGAAGCACTGAAAAGAGCTGCTACAAGGATTTCTTCTTCCAGGCAGATGGCTGAACTATCTCAAGGCAGACCATAAAGCACCCTCCCAGCTCAGCAGCCCCGTCCCTAATACAACGCAGTGCACAGGAGCCAGGATAATGACACTTCTTGACTGCTTCAGTCTCTTGACTTAACTCTAAACCTCTGACCCACCACAAACCAGAGACTGCAACACAGACATTGGTCTCCCTGCATAACACACTCTCCTCTGAAGTCATCACAGAGGGCAATAGCAAACTCTGCAGTGAATTCTTTGGTTGCCAGTACCCAAACACACTGGCCAAACCCTACAGCAACACTGAATTCAAAGAAGTGGTACAAGAGAGAAGACTCTTTTTATGGACTGTGTGTGTGTCAAGTACCTACAGATTCAATGCCCCTAAGAAATTCAAATTCCATCAATAAGTTTATAAACAGGCTGCAAATTCCTGGTAGGAGAATACAGAGAATCAGGTCTTGCCAACAGTTTTTCTCTTTGAAACCACACGAGTGCCAAAAATTGAGGAAGAAACCGGCATTGCTTCGTTTTTTTTCCTAAAATGCTCATTCTAACAAAAAAACCGAGCACAACCTCGGGTGGAAACCCTTCAGGGAAGGGAACATGGCAATTAGCATCCATAGGCACAAAACACTAACGAACTTTAGCTCTGAAACCAAGAAACAGACAGAAGCTGGACTTGCATTGCTTTAAGTTTGAGAACACAACACCAACAAGAATAGACTGGAAATATCAACTGAGAAAAAGGGGAGGAGGGAAAGCATTTTATGTTATTTTGAAGCATCTTCTTCAAAATTCAGTAAAACACTGGGAATGCAGCACTCCAACTAGGAGCTATAGTCTAACCAGAAGCAAAATAATACACTCTAAGATACGTGCTGGCAGATAAAGCAAACACAAAGCATGAGTCTCTACTTCCAGAAGCCATCGCTATGGCTACAGATGCAAAGAAATCCATAAGAAGCTGAAAATCTTCACCCTCCCGCAGCACCAGGCCCCCAACTTGCTCAGGAGGTCAAGAAAACCCAACAAGTCCCTACAAATTATCAACTTACCTCAGCAGCAAAGGCAAGGCATTAGAAAAGAGTCTCTGAATTTTCAGTTATTCCTTTTCGAAGCTAGAACCCAGCCAAGCTGTCCCTGGTTTGGAGGGAGAACAGGGGTGGGGTCTGGAGACATAAATACCCCACTGCTCCCAGCTGCAAGTATTTGTACCAGGAGTTATCCACTTTCCACCATGCTGTTCCCACTTTAATCAGTTCTGGTTTGGATGTTTGCTGACTGCTTTATTAATTTAAACAGAGTTTAAAATTTTGGTACTTGGTTAACAGGAACCCCAGACTGACCTTTCTGAGGGTCTCATGCTGATTTCTACCCTTTCCTACTTCTGACCTTTCACCCCCAACCCTCATTAGTGTAATTAGTACTGCAAAACAGCACTGCATTGCAGGTGTGCAGGCAATGATAATTGTGGTTTAGGATCATGTGCTGCACCTACAATAAGGTGGATTCCCAGGTTTCTACATTATTTTACATAGGCTTGGACATAACCTCATAATACAGGATGTAAACTGAAGGACTGGATGATTTTATCTCAGATATAGAGACCATTTCAATACCTGAGCTCCAACAATAAAATGAAACAAAAATCTTTGGATGCTTGGATGAAACATGAGAATAAAGTTCAACTGAACCAAGTTCAGCCTTTGGCAAGTTATTCTAGACAGCACGAGGAGCGAGCAGCTTCACACACACACAAAACCCCTAGGATGACTGCAAATCTCTTTCCTACTAAGTTCTACTCAGTTGGACTTCTCTGAACTTCAACTAATCAACAAAAACATGTTTCTGTTTGATGCTAAGTATAAATTTTTATCTTTTCAAGATCTGCTTGCACCTCTTTATTTCACGGTAATTACAGAGTTATTGTTTGTTCATTTTCCCTGAAATTGTTTCTTCAAAAGAAGAGCCTGGAGGGAATACCAGGAAGCCATGAGACTGATGCCTCTGCGAATGGAAAATGCTGCCCAGAGCTTTGTATCTGCTGCCACAGCCTGCCCAGGGCTTGGCCACACCAAACCTGGCTGCACTGACCCTGCCAGTGCCAGTGGCTCCCGGGACGGAAAGCAATGCTATGGCAGGAGTTCAAGCCCACCCAAAGCCTGACCACAGAGCCGAGCACAGTGTGGTAAGGATGTGGACATGGCTGGATTTTCAAGGGCTGAAATGCTCCACCTGCCCCAACACAGCAACTGCCATCACTGTGTTTCCATCATGTGGGAAAGCACCATGCTGGATTGACAGGAATTGGCAGGAAGATGTGCCAGGGGAAGTTTAGACTGGACATTAGGAAGAGGTTCTTCCCCCAGAGGGTGCTGGAGCACTGGAACAGCTCCCCAGGGAAGCAGTCCCAGCACCCACTCTGCCAGCATTCCAGAAGCATTTGGACAATGCCCTCAGTCACATGGTGTGAATGTTGGGAGTGTCCTGTGCAGGGACAGGAGTTGGACTCAATGATCCTTTTGGGTTCCTTCCAGCTCGGGTAATTCTGTGATTCTATGACCCAGCCAGAGCACCACATATCGCATCACACCCCATCCCACCACACCCCATCCCATCTCCACCTGGGCAGGGAGTGTTACCCAGGAGCTGAGCAACTGGGAGCTGAGCAGGCTTCCAGCAGCACCACAGCTCCCGTGCTGGGAACTCAGTGCAGTGTCCCCTCTGCTCCAGGAGCTCCACTTGCTCCACTCCATGGTGGATGCTTCCAAAACTGTGGAGGTTTCAACTGCTGCACTAAACTTGCACTGCAAAATCAGACAATTTCTGTTAGTGCCTGGGAAGGAGAGCCTTCTTGGAAATTCTCCTGGAGTCCTTATCAAGTAGGATTTCTGGCTCCTTGTCGTCCATCCTCAACACCTTCTGGTCCTTAAAATGGACTCTGGGCATCTTCACCCTTCCCTGCATCTGGCAGAGAAATCCTGCTCTGTCAGCCCTGTGGGAAGTCAGCACATAGCACAACCACAAAAAGTACACAGAAAACCACTTTTATTTAATCAGCATTGTTATTTAGACTCTTCCTGTACTATGAACACATTAAACAGTAAAAAGTATCCAAGTGCACACAATAAAATCTGAATTAAATGATAGACAGCATTGTATCTAAGCACCTTCAAAATCCTCTGGCTCAGCATGCAACAAACAAGTCTTGCAATTCGTGAACATTTGCTAAAATTAGTTAATTACATTGTTTTCATTCTTAGTCTGTGAAGACAATACTGCAGATCAATATGTCACTATAGTCCCAGGACAGGTTTAATGACTGACATCACCCTAAATTCTGGGTAGTGGAAGGGGTTGTTTTGTTTTGCTGGACTGGACTTATGAGTCATAATGAATAAAATATTCTGTGGGTTATTTTTTTGTTTACTGCATGGTAGAAGATATGAACAGCAGTCATGGAAGAATAAAACTGCTGCTTTCTGCTTCTAGCTACTGGTCACACAGAGGACACACTTCTCGAATTAACTCTCTTAGCTCATACAATTAAGGGTTTGGTTCCAGAACTGAATGTCCCAATTTCTGTATGTTCAGTTGTCTCGTGCTGCAGTCCCGGGTGGCACAGCAATCATTAAAGTTACTCCCTGCACCTTCTGCCCACCTTCACCCCAGCTCAGGCTTCACTACATCACAATTAATGCTTCTCAGGGAGCAACGTTTTGCAAGGATCCACTATGGAATCTTCTACAAATACACATCTCACAGGGGGATTCATTACCTCTGGCTGGAGAAAAGGAAGTCAGGAAATTGGGAAAATGATGCATTTAATGGTTGCTTCCCAGGAATTTTTGCAGAATTACGTGCTTTCTTGGTTTTCTTAATGATTCCATACAATTGCACGGAGCATTATACTTTTACTATGTAATTTTATTAATTTTTTTAAAAAAACAAGCAACCTAAAATCTTTTTAATTACCATAATTCTGGGTCTGCATTTTATACTAAGCTGTTCAGCCCTACCAATTTCCTCTTTATAAGAGAGAGAGAATGGATCCCTGCCACCCAACAGGTTTGTCCAAATAGTATTTCTTAGTGCACAACACTCATTTTCTCTAAGAGAACAAAAATCCTGAATTTTGCCAGGCACTCTACAACTTCTGCATGGTACCCAATCAAACCCATCATCCTTTAAGCCCTTTATAATGGCCAAAGGGTACATAATACCACATTACCACAGGGAAAATGCAGGGTTATTACTGTCTTCTAAATGAGCAGTGTTCATCTTATAATGGGATCCTAATGGGTTGTGTTTACGGAATATGTCATTAAGTAGTCACATTGGTTTTGTAAGAAAGAAAACGAGCTCCTGCTGTGGTGCATCCACTACTCACTGCACGTGTGTTTGTGCTGTGCAGTGGAGATGCTTTCTAAGAAGAGGGGGAAGTGTTCATCCCTATCAAAAGCAATAAAACATTCTAGCTGAAATGCTGGCTTCCCCATCCCTGAAGGTGTTCCAGGCCAGGCTGGATGGGGTTTTGAGCCAACCAATCCAGTGGGAGGTGTCCCTGTCCATGGCAGGGGGGGATGGACCTGGATGAGCTTTAAGTTCCTTTCCAACCCAAACCATTCCACAATTCTATGAAATCCCAGCCCACTGAACCTCCCTCAAATCTGTAGCAGCTTCATCCTCTGCTCCACCTGTCTGCACAAATCACAGTGGCTGTTCATGGGGTGGCTTTAGATAAAATTGTAGCTGGCAGAGATTTTGTGTGTCTAAAGGGAAGGAGTTGGGATCACACAAGGAAATTACAATGCCAGTTATTCCCTTCCTGTGCAATGAGAGCTTCCCCAGCTCGGGCAGGACTCCCCACTTGATAGCCCTGCCATGGCTCACAAGTAAAAGCATCACTATTTGAAACACCATTTCCAATTGGCACCAGTGGTCCACACAGATAAACAGCAACAAAACCATGGTGCTAAAACAGAGGCCACCAAATATAATGAGATATCTGAGCGAGATAAGTCAGATGAGCAATTTTCTGAACATTAAGAGTGTTTACAAATGCAGCCAATTTTCATTTAGTTTTGAATGAATTCATGTACATATTTTTTTTTTGTCCTCTACAAGCACAACTATCCCTTCTTATCTTCTTCCATCTCTCCCTGGCATATGGTATTTTCATCTTTCTAACAGGATTACATTTTACTGGACCACTAACAGAATTTCATTCCAGAGTTTCACTGCTTCTATCACAAACTCACTGCTATTAGCAAATGTCAGCCCTGTCGCATGAAAGTGTGAAAAAGGGAAGAAATAAAACAAAAAAAGGGTAAGAAAAAAAAAAAAAAAGGAAGAAGAGTGTTAATAGCAGCCATTGAAAGGCTCAGAGCAGCTCATGAAACCCAGGATCTGGAACCCACAGCAGCTGCATCTCTGGGTGAAGGGGCAGGGACCCATGGCACCAGCCTAGAGCTCTGTTTGGAGCAGGGGAACCCATGTTCCCATTCCAGTGTTCCCAGTGTGGCTGAACCAAGGTGGGGAGCATTCCCCACAGCAGCTTAGGAAGAGTGGGGCTGGGTTAGGGGTACCTGTGGCTTTGTAAGAGGAGGTGCTGGGCAGTGCTGTGCACCCTGGCATTGCATGGGGTGAGAAGGGAGCAACCAAATAAATTGTTTATTTGTTATTTTAAAGTTCATGAAACAAAAAAAGTAAAAAACCAGCTCTGTTATTTTTTAGGGCATGATCTACATCACTATTTGTGTTGGTTAGAAGGGGCAGGACCAATTCAACCACCCTATGGGTAGCTGTATCTTAGTCTTGTTTGCTGTGTGCCAGGTCTCCTTCTCCACTGGGATTACCCCTCATTTGCTGGTGCCAGGTAATACCACCTGGAGATACGTTTAGTTTACAAATGCAGACGTGCCCATCCCTTCCTTCTAAATCTTACAAGAAGAATTAATTAGTTCAGATGATAAAGCACCATGGGGAAGGAGAATCAAGGTTAATAACATATATTAATAAAATATCAGCAAGGAAAAATGACTCACTGTGTCCCAGCTAAGCATCTCCATGACCATAATATGTCCCTGTCTTTAAAAGTGGTTATTTCTTGAAAGTTCAGGATGGAAAAATAATGGAGATGAAATAACACTGCAAGATTTCAACTACACATGGAAGCTCTGCTCCTTGCTCTGCTGGTAAAAATCTGGTGCCATAAAAGGAGCAAACTTGGTGGCTGACAGCACTAATTAGCTTGGAAGCTGCTCCTGAAATTTGTTTTAAGGGCGATTCCAGCCTGGTGCAATATTGCCTACAAAAACAGATAATAGGGCAATTTGTAGGCAATTCTTTTTCATTTATTGGCACTGGGTGGAACTTGTGAGCTCTGATGTGTCTGTGCTTGGAGAGAACCATCTGATTGGAAGAGCAGGGAAGCAGAATACTTCCCTAGGAGAGGTGTTTTTGGGACCTCCTCACATTGCACTTACCAACACTCAAGATCAATCCTCTCCCAAGCCAATGTCAAACATCTGCTCCCTGGGTGGAGCAGCAAGTGATGCCAGGGCTTGGGCAGTTGCCTGTTCAACATCATTTCTGCTGTGCAACCTGCTGCCAATTGCCATTTAGATCCCACCCCAGCCTTTGCCCAGGTGCCTCAGAGGTGGCTGTTGAAAACACAACCTTTAAGATGTAATTTTAAACAGAGCAGAAGCTGCAATACATAATACATGTAGGAAGGAAGAGCTTCCCTCAGCAAATGAGCCATAAGCCCGTTCTCACTTTCATTCACTCGTGCTGTGCTTTATTTCCAAGGAACAGGTTTTCAGAGTGAGGAAAGAGTGAGATGTCAGAAAGCTGCTGGTTGTCATCCTGCCTCAAAATGTGACTCGGATTTTCCTTCCACCTTTCCTAAATATGCCATTTTATCATTTCCCATAAGCTTCCCCATTAAGTGTTCCCATGGGAAGTGAAGTGATGGAAGCAAACCGGTTTATTTGCAGTTTCATCACCACCCCAAATAATTACAGGCCATAAGCTGTGACCCAGAGAAGCAATACAGGCATGTGTTTTGATAGGCAGGTGGGAAATAGCACTTTAACCTGCCTCTAATGACCCGTATTCTCACCAGGGCCAAGGTCCATAGGGCAGCAATACAACCACCACCACCAAAGAAATGCAAAGTCGCTTGAGACAGGCACAAAATGCAATTTTACATCAAATTATGTCATCAAAAGGGAAACAGAATTCACCTCTCCCTTCCTCATCTACCAAAATGAGAGGAAAGCCTTAATCCAGAACTATTCTTTTAGAGAAAGACTCCAGAAGGAGATCTGCAGCAGACAGTGGGAGCAGAGTTTGTATGCACTTAACAGCTTAAGTGATTGCTTTGGTTTCGTAAAATAAAGAGTACCTTTTAGAAATCATAACCCCTCCCCAGTACAAATTAAGCAAGAATACGCTCTGTTCCGTGACTTGGGTTGATTTATGTCACTCCAAAAATCTCTTACCATACAGTCTTTTAATACCTTAGCTGTAAAATGAAAAGATGCTTTCATACTATTAAAGGAAGGTCAATGTATTATGAAGAAGAGCGTAATTTGCATTTAATGAGTGAATTTTGAAAGCTCTGCTGGATTTCTTGAAGGCTGCTTCTAGAAAGTTGATTCCTGTAGTGAGAAAATTTTCTTCTTAAAAGGAAGTGTGTAATACAGTCCTGTAAGACTGGCCACAGGGATCACACTTCCCTGATTTCTTCTCCCTCCAATCTCAAAGTACAGGATACTTAAACAAGCATCATACTTAGGTAAATGTGGGCTGGTGCCAAGATAAGGAATTACTCAAACACCACGGTGGGCAGCAGAGCCCGACCTTCCCACTGCCCCACACCAGCAGCAGCACCAGTAAAGCTCTGGGGTGACCACAGGGACATTTTGGGCCCAACCTGCACCCAAAAGACAAAGTCGAAGGACTGTGCCAGGAATGGGTACGGCCCCAGGACCCACGGCAGCCCCAGCATCCTCCCTCACTGCACTGCGGTGGCTCCCAGACTCAGAAGCTTTCTCACCAGGTCTAGGAGAACTCTCCAGCACCAACTCTCCACAGGACACCTCTACACTGCTGACTCTCCACAGGGACAACTCTACGTGGTGACAGTCACTGCTGCTTCCTCACATTCCCAGTTGCCCAGGGCTGAGGAGGATGCCCATCCCTCCACAGGTAAGAGTGATTCAACCCATGCCAATCTGCCCTGTTGCTCTGCCCAGGGTGAGAACCAGGGGCACCAGCCCAGCAGATATCAGCAGAGGTGTGAATCCTGGGACACAGAGGCACACAAGTCAGGCAGGATCTGAAACACCTCCAGGACTGGCAGCTGCTCCACTCCAAAGGGTGGGAAAGCACGCTAAGGGCAGCAGAGGAGAGGAAAACCACATGGCTTTTGTGAGGGCTATAAATTTGTCTTCCCAGTTTACCAGCTTTTTCAATTACAAGTGCTGTAGTGTAGTTTCAATACATTAACTTTATGCCTAACTGAATAATAATAAATTTTTATTTTTCCTCTGCAATGGACTTTTTCATGAGAGTCCTCCTGGAGCTGAGCTGTGCCAGGGATGGACAAGCCCAGTTGGCTGGCCCAGACCCCATGGCCATGCTCTGCACAGGGAAACGCTACCCAGGGAGCAAAGGGGGTTACTGTGCCATCACCCATCACTCATATTTCAACCCTTTAACCATCAAGAGCTTCTTACTAACGCTCGACAGCTGGGGGTTAAGATTTCCACAGTGATCTACACTCCCATTCTTATCTTTTGATATCTGGAAGTAGAGAATTTCAGCAAAAAAGGGCTTTATACTAAGATGATCATAAATCTCAATGTGTTTACAACAGAAGACTGACCAGAAGAGTTTATTAAATCCCTAAAGGATTTGATGTATATCAAACTGTTACATAAAGTCAATACTTTGGAAAGAACTAGACAATAAATACTCTACAAGAGGCAATATTTCTATCACAGAGAAAGCAATCACATAAAGATTAGGAGACCAATTTCAATACTGAATGTCAGTCTGCTGTAAGAAGACATTTATTGTTTTTCTGAGTTATCACAGAGGAGTGAGATAAGCTATAACAATATTCTGAGCCAAGCTAATCATGCTATCAAAGTTAGAAATACTCTTTCACCTTTTAGAAATCACTTTTCCACTTTGCAAATAAAAAGAACAACCTCTTGAAGGCACAAGGGGAGGGAGGGGAAGAGATTTATTATAGCAGGAGAAGTCTGGAAACTGCTGTCCCTCATGTGAGCACAGGTAAATATCCCTCTGTGGGTGCAGCTGGGCCAGTTTGTGGGTGCCCAGAGCTGGGGCAGAGGGGCAGGAAGGCACCCAATGTGGGGAGCCCACCGGAGGCACCGGTTCTGCCCCAACCGTTCGTGTTGCTTCAACAAATCAAAGCATCACTTTGTTACAAAGTTGGTCTCAGCAAGGAGTTTGGGAATTCATTTTTCTGACCGAGCACTGAAAAGCTGTGACACAAATATGCATGTTCTCTGTGGAGAAATGTTTCCTTTTTTCTTCCTCTATAAACAGAATTTCACTTTAATAGCTCAGATTAAAAAAAGGAAAGCCTTAACCAGTTCAATTTGAAACAGAAGCTGAAGAATAGATGTTGTTGAGAGAAGAGGGCTCTTTTTCAAAGTATTGACCAGCTGATATTTCAAGGGCTATTGCGTTTTTCATTCTCTTTCTCTTTTTTTCCCCCCCTGCAAGGTGCTGCCTTCCACATCAGATTCCTCCATTCCATGGGTGCTGGCCCTGCACCACATCCCCCAGGACCCAGACCACCTAATCTGCCCTGCTCCTGCTCGACCTAAAGCTGCTCACTCTGCCCCATATCCCATGGACCCAAACAGCCTGCTCTGCCCCTCATCCTTCAGACCCAAACACCCCCCTCTGTACTGCATCCCCCAGACCCCAAGGTGTCTGCATCAAGGAGCAGATCTCATGTGCTTTTGCCCACACAGGTGGATTTGGAGTGTGATGCTGTGCTGCTACATCCCTTTAAGCCTCTCTTCCAGCTGCAGGTGGCCATAGGAGACTCCAATAAAGAAATGGATGCACAGAAAATAATCAACATTCGCAGTATAATCATTACACTGTGAAAACTGCATTGCTGTTTCATGGAACTTTTGCAGAGCTGTGCATTACAGCTTTGCAGTTCAGCCCTCCCAGCACAGCACCAGCCTGCCACCACAGCAGAAGTGGAGGATGGCACTGTCCTGCCTCACAACACCCTTGGAAGGAAAAATAGACTAAAAATTGGAAGGCACTCAGATACCACGGGAACGTCAGTTGTACAAGTACCATAAAAGCAAACAAATGTGGACTCTGTCACAGAAACTGCGAATTGTCACCACATGTGTTGATAGGATGAGTTTTGAAAGGTTGGGTTTGTTTGACTGAAGCAAAACTGCAAATCTGAACAACAAAACGGGAGCTTAGAAATTTGTTTTCTGGTTTTGCACATCGTATGTTTCACCCAGTGACAACCCAATAATCAGCAAAGAGTACAGCAAACAGTTTGTGTTCTGCGTACAAGCAGAAAGATAAGCCCTTTACAAGAAAGATTAGATGACAGCCTAAGTGAACATGGCTATTAATAACAAACCCCAGTCCAGAAGGGAATCATCAATTATACTTATCATCTTTAACTTGCATTCCTGGAAAGATGAATCTAGCAGATTGTCATGCGTAGAGAAGAAAGGAAATGACACGAAACAGTTGCTCATTATTATCAAGGACTGAAACACAATGCAATTAACTTAATTATGAGCAATTTTAACATTGGTGTACCAGATGCACCAATGCTGTAACATTGAGCACCAGCGGGTAGGAGGTACACACAGAACTAAACATAGTTTTCAGTCTAAAGTAAAATCTTGTTCTTCTGTAGTATCTACACAGACATGACAGGACAAGGTTTTGAGAAAAAGTGCTGTGTAGGGTTGCTAGCAACTCCTCAGTACAGGCAAAAGATGATCAGTCTTGTCAATTTTAAAATAAGAAGCAGGTTTTTTGCTTAAGGTAATGAGCTGTGCTTTTCCCGTCTGCCACAGACCTTTCCTGGGCGCCCACCCACTGCTGTGGGGAATGAATTTTCCACAGCAAGAGCTCCAAAGAGAACACTACTGGGGATGGGAGAGATGAGCCTGGCCCTGAGGGTCAGGAGCTCCTGCTAGGAAGGACTTAAATGAGTGGGAAATGGTGACTGCATCACAGGAACAGAAGCAGTGAACGAGGCAGTGATGTTCTCGTCTGGAGAGCTGTGCACAGCCTGGAGGGTCAATTTCCTCAGTCTGTTGCCAACCATAATTCTGGAGGAAAAAGACCCACGAAGGATGAGGACTGGAGCAGGGGAATTATAGTGAGCACGGATAGGAGTTATGCACCAAAAATCCAAATCACCCTGGCTGAAACTCCCTACTTGTGTGGATTGAGCTAGCAGGGGACATCAAGTCCAAGTCAGCACATGAAATACAACCCAAAATATTTTGTAAATCCTTTGTGTGACATTGGGATGGACTGTAAGACAGAGTGGCACCAGAACGTGATGTACAGCAACGCTGTCGGATTGATGGATTGGTCGGTTGTGTGACAACCTGTGACAAATGATCTCCATCTTCTGGCTGCAGCTTAATTTTCTAGGTCATTTAATAAATTATAGGAAAAGAAGTTATTTGAGGGGCAAACAGTAGAATGGAGTTCCAGTGACATGATACCTCTCCCTGACACATTTTTTAGTGGAATTAATGAGAGTAGTTGGCTCCTTCCTTCTCTGCCTCTTTTTGCAAGGTGATTGTAATTCTGTGAAGACAGCACTTACTTTTTGTCTGGTTTTGTACAGGAAAATTGGTTTTGATGCAGAAGAATCCTCCCAAGGAAGGATGTGACCATGGCATGAATTCCTTTTTGAGGACAGAGAACACCTATTAATTCCCACCAGAATGATACTAAAAATACATCAGTATACTAGCACTATATTTAGATTTGATCTCCAAGTTAGAAATAAGACTCTGCAGCTCTGGGCAGATGTAGCTTTCCAGTTTATTGAAGTGTGTGCAGAAGGATTATCACCTGGTCAAAGCACTGAGTCGGATGCCTTGCCACTCGCATCCTCCTGGTCCCTGGTAGAGTTGCCTAGGCTCAGCTTTTGCACTTATTTGCTAACTTAGACTCACAGGAAGATGACTAATCAGGATTTAGAGATGTTTAGGTAAGGGATTTGCAACTTTCCAACAACCTTGAGAGAAATGCAGAACCTATTTGGTGGTACTGGGAACCCCCCTGGAACAAATAACCGCATTTTCAGTTTGCAAACAGCCTCATTTTTCCCTGAAGGATGGAGAAGTCTGTGTGTCAAGGCATGGCTGGAAGATAAAGTCATCAGTGGCTTTTGCACACCCAGTAAACTGATGGTGATGGTACAAAGTGCAAATGTATCCAACTGCCTAAAAGAGCCTGGCTCAGGCATGATCCGACTTCATCGCCTCTGCACACTCAGCTTCCTCCTGTCCACGCTTGGGTACAGCTGTTGTTTATTCTTAGAACAGAATTAAAGGACAAAAGTAATTAGGGAAAAAAATAGCAAAAATTACCCCTGATTTTGAAGACAATGGTGGCTTCCATGTAGCTACCACAGGGAAGGGAAAGAGGGTTTTTTAAAATCAAATCTAAGCCTACAAGAGTGGCATATTAATAACAGCAACTGGCATGAATAAGCTAAAATCTATTATAGTGCTTTCCACAGACTGGCTACAGAACCATTATTATTATCAAATCCCTCTGAAAACTAAGTAATACCTTCCCTCTCTCCTTTCCTTTTGCATACAGTATCCCAGATTAATTTATATAATTAATAAGAAAACAATTCAGCCCCTCACAGTTTGATGTAAAGAACTGAGGGCTATTTCATATTGCACACAATCGCACCACTGCTGACTGGCATTTCTGAACTGTGCCTTCACTGGGGGGATTTCTGAAGGGTTTCTGAGCAGCTAATGTCAGCAGAGAGACAGTGACAGTGCTGGGGAAGGTTACCCCAGGCAAGGAGAGTGAAGTTACAGCTGCCTCCAAGAAGTCCCAGACACTGCAAATTAATTCCAAGAGAGACATGCTCAATGCACCAGGGTAAACTGGGATCCCCGCACATGCCATACGGGTCAGGGTGCTGCCTGGTGCCAACCTCGTGGCTTATGAGTTGAGAATATCACAAAGTTGCTTCCAGCAACTGAGGGCACAGCTTAAAAAAATTACTTTAAGGCTGAAACCTGGTTCTGGAGAGCTATGGCTCTCCTAAGCACGCCACATTCAAGAGCAGTCCATGATATCATAGAACGATTTGAGTTGGAAGGGACCATAAAGCCCCTCCCCTGTTTTTCTGTAACCCTTTTAAGTACTGAAAGACTGTCTCCCCTGAGCCTTCTCTTTTTATCAGACAGGGTTTATTTTGTTTTGTTTGTTTGTTCCTTTAAACTAGTGCTTCACACAAAAAGAAAACTGAGAACCAGAACCAATTCAGAAAGGTTAAGTGGTGCAGATGAGCACTTAACAGCCTTAGGCTGTAAAGGGTCTGAAAATTCATTTGAAAAGAACAGTAAGTTAATTTTGCATAGCTGATTTCTTCAATAACCCTGTATTTTTCCCTGGCCCCATTAAGACTGGTGAGCTGCTTCTCCAGAAGTCGATCTCACAGTGTAATCAAACCTGTTCTCTCTAATTGAAGTTAATCATAGGAAACTAGTCAGAGAAAGATGGTCTCAGTGAACGATGCCGTGTTGGAGTGGTTAATTAATATGGGGCTGTCCTGTGATTATTGCTCAGCAGAATGAGTATGTGAAGGGTTCTGAATGAAAATACAACACCTGCTGCAGCTCCTGTGGACTTGTCACCAAAGGGACCACCACAGGGGAGTTCCGCAGCCTCAGAGAGTTGTCATTAAAAGCAGTTTGATAGGACAATTTAGCTTCTCAACTTGATGACATTGTAATTTCTTTCTAGATCAGCAGCAGGACCAGCATCTTGAGCAGAGGCCTGACCTGTGCTCAAATCTGCATCAATCCATCACAGACACAAGCCCTGCTTGGCAACTGCCCACCTTCCCCCCCCCCCCCCCCCGAACTCCAGACTTCACTGCTGCTCCCGGAGGGCCTGGCATGCCCTGTCAGCCACCCTCCACGTGGGAGCCAGAGCTGCCAGACAGAGAAGACAGGCAGTGGGACTGCTGGCAGGGCAGCACATCACCGGCTTTCACCTTGGTGCTGCAGATGTTTATCCTCAAGGCTGGAGCTCCCACAGCCTCTGGCTGATGCTGCTGTGGGGCCACTTGCCTGGGACTGGGTTTGATAAGGGCAGCAGAGCTGGGAACTTGCATCCTCGTGGGCTACACAGAGCCCTAAGGAGTTTTTCTGGGCACAGCAAATCCCTGCAACTGAGAGGCAAGCACTTTCAAGGTTTGTTTTCCTTAACATCTTGCATCTGAATAAATAATACACTGTTTAACAAGTCTGGTAGGTTGCTCGGTATCCTGTCTCAGCTCTCAGTGTGGAAAACAGCAGGGCTTGAACCTGTTCTATCTGGTGGCACACTCACAGTTGCTGCCAAAGGACTCGATATCTTGAGAACATGGAAAGCAGAAGGGACAATGGGGCAAGAGCACAACCCCAGCTCTCACCAGCCAGCCCAGCCTTGAGCTGGGTAGAGGATATGGTCTATGGCACAGCTCCACCCACCAAACCAATGCCCTTAACATCCTAATTTTGCAATGAGAAAAAAAAAAGGTTTTATTTGACCTGATTTCCTAAGAATTCTTCTATTTTACTCCTGATGGAACAATAATCCGCACTCTTATGGGGCTGGAGAAGTTGGGTTTCAGAGGGAATTTGACAGCAGCTTTACTAGTTTATGTCAGAAAAGAAAAGGCACTTAAGGGGATTTTGTTTGTCACTTGAAAATTAGCCTAGAGGAAAGAGAATCTTCAATTCAAGTTTAATTAAAAACTGATGAACCGAAAGCCTAGTAGTGGCTCTGTGAAGTCCTATTCTTACAGCACAAGAACACAGCACTGATAAGCAGCAAGAAGAAAATAAACACAAGAGATTTAAAGCTAAAACCCAAACAAAAAATGGGCCAAACCATAATCCAGCAGCACTATCCCATCATCAGCGCAGAAATTGTCCCACTGTGCTTAACCAGGGGTTTGTGAAGTAATATAAAGGAAACTGCTTAGTTGCTTGTGTACAACTGACAACAGCTCATTAAACTGACTATTATTTCATTCATCTCTTAAAATCTTGAGGACAAGACAGTATAATGCTCAGAAAATTCTGCTTTATTTGGGCACAATTTGATTTATACAGAAGTAACATGATGAGACTCTGAACCATGTTACAAGAGTGAGTAGGCCAAAGATCTTTTAACAATCCTTCGAGGCCTTAAAATGCATGAATCAGTAACGTATATTTGGGATCTTGTGTTCTACTAAAATGTACTGATAGACTACTTACAGGCTTCTGTGCTGCTTTTATAAGCAGGCTTTCTCCCCCAATTGTAACTCATAGAGCAGATGCTTCAAGCCAGGTGTTCCAGTTCTGCTCTTTCGAGATGTTCATCACCTAAAGGCACAGAGGAATTTGCAGGCTGTTTTGCACTGGGGTTACCAGGCATGGATTTTAAACAAGGAAAGTACGAGCCTATTTCGAATGGGGAATCTGCAGAGGAGATGTGCACCCTGAGATGGTGACACCTCATTCACCTCCTGGCTATGTGCACCTGCCTGACTTCAGCTTTATCCTCCTTGCTCTGTTCTCAGAGCCTTTTCCTTGCTCTCTCTCTAACCTAAACCCACTCAACTAAATTAACTCAACTCCAAAGACTCCAGAGTTCATGAGTCAAGCGTCTGTGTTGCCACGTTTGACAGGATCACAGGATCACAGAACGGTTTTGCTTGGAAGGGACCTTAAAGATCACCCAGTTGCCATGGGCAGGGACACCTTCCGCTGGACCAGGGTGCTCAGATCACTCATCAGCTGGATTTGTGTTAGGACTTCCTGCACTCAAGCCCCTACGTGTTCACAGATCAAACCAAGCCTCTGCAATTACACATAACCAGGTCATCCTTGGCCCCTGAAACATTCAAGCATGTTAATAAACAGCTAATAAACCCACAAACAAATAATGACTTAGCACAAGAGAAGGAGGGGTCAGAACAGTGTTCAGCCCCTTCAGTTTGCTCCAGAAAGGAAAAGCAGGAAGTCCCTGCAGTGGTCTGGAGGCTGTTGCCAGTGTCACTGGTTACTGAAAGGGCTGAGCAGGGTACAACAAACCTGGTCTTTGCAGTCACACAACCCTAAAAAGCATGCATGTGGATGTGAACCCCAGCACATAAACCTCTGAGGCCAGAGTATGTGGCTTCAAGTACCAAGCTGGACCAATTTAATTAACTATGGGAACATTAATTACAGGCTGTTGCTGTTTTTATTTCAGAAAAACTAACTGGCATTTTACCATACCAATATAACACAGAATAGCCACTAACCTCAGCCTGATCTCAGGCCCCAAACGCTTTAGATTGATGATAATTCCTTTGCAGCTCTTACTGGCAAAGAACAATTTCTGAAATAGCTCCAAACACCGACTGATAGACTGGCTAGAGGAATCCAATTTCCTCAGACACTTAAGACCTCCTGTTTAGAACCCTACGCAGGTTGTAAAATACATTGTACATTTTCTACCAGAAGTGATTTATGAATACAGCATATTGTTCAAATAAGCCTCATATACAAAGAACTGAAGCATTCTGTTATGTGTACTTGAGGAAAGGCATAGCAATTGTTTCCTCCCACCCTTCTCTGAACCTCTCATTACGTTCTGGAAAGCAAGAGCTGCAGGGTCAGTGTGCTGCCTCGACCCAGGGGACAGCAGCTTACTGACCGTACATCATCGCTGTGACTGGGGTCCTTCTTGGGAAAAAGGGGGTTTCAGCCCCCACTGCTTGTGACATTGCCACCAAGTCCCATCCCTGTCGCAAATGCAAGCCAAGAATTACCTTAATTACACAGAGGAGATGGGTACAACAATATATTAGACTGAAAATAATGACTTTTTTTGCCCCAAATCACTATGCAGATGAGTGAACACAGCACATCCGACAGTGCCTTTCTCAACACAAGTGCATGAAAAAACGCACTCGGAAATCAAGTATTGCTATACTATTTTGAGACCAATCAGGCAGCAAACATGTTCCCAAAATTAAAGATAATGTAATGAGATGCAAATTAGCTATTCTACACAGTCGTTGCACATATTATTAAAGATAGACCATACTTGTTTATTTCACATTTTCAGTGTTTTGGGAAAACATGCACTACATACAGAAGCCCACCCAGTACGATCATTTATCACTTCCCTGGGAAGGTGGGAGCCCTGTCCATGGGTGCTGGAGTAGATTTCCTTCACACAAAGAGGAGCTTGCCAGGCTCCAACACAGAGCTCATTTTTTCCCCTCAGGTTTCAGTGGGTTTTGGACTAGTAATTTCAGTGCAATTCTGCTCGGCTAATACTGGTCTTAGGTATGATTAGTGCTTTTGCTAGAGGTGGCAGAGCCTTAATCCTTGACTGAGAGTTATAACCCAGAGCTGACTTCCAACCAGGCTTTTAAGCCATTTCTGCCTTCTCCCAGCCCCAGAGACCAAGGAACTCATGGCTCACACAGGGGCTCAGCATGACGGTAAAGGGCAGAGTTAAACCATTGGATGGATGCAGCAGCATTTCCTTCAACAAAGGAAACCATTCTTAAACAGAGCTTTAGTTCTCCAGCAGTGAACTTTACTTCCAGGAAACACAACTTAAAACCCCTGTAATATGAGGATTTTCTTTGGGGTTTTTTTTGGTTATTTCTTGGACTGGCACAATCATTAATCTGGAAGAGAGGATCTGCCAAATCTCAACATAGAGCAGGTGCCTAAAACAACAATCCAGGCCTGATCTGTATTTCCCAATAAGAAATAGATACCTAATGTCTTCATTTGCTGTGATGAACCCATTTCTGGAAGCAAGCATAAAAATCAAGGGCTGGTTATGTTTAAAGCATGAACTGCAAGCATGAGCTGCCTCATGTGTAAAGATTCCTACAAGTCCAGCCAGAAATATGATAAGCTAATGCAAAAAACCAAGAGTCATTTATTTGATACAATCCCCTGGCAGGGTTTTTGATTTGTTTCTTCAAGAAACAACACCTTTCCCTTTCCTCAGAACCCAGGAGCATCAGGTTTGTTCCTTTGCCCCACAGTGAAATAGGAACACAATAAAACAACAAAAGATCTTTCATGTCAAGCTGATGCAGCCTCACTGCTAAGTGCTCCACTATTTCAGAATAAATATCATTTCCAGTCAAGCACTGATTTTATGTAAAATCAGAGCATTTAGGAAGGCTTTAGTTTTTTTCCCAGTCCTTAAAAAAAGATGGTAACTAGAAGAGAGGTCATTAAGGTACTCAAGCAATTCTATTCCTTTGAATAGCTCTGATTCTAAAGTATATCTTTGTCTGACTTGACACAACCTCTGACTTACCCTAAAAGCATCTTTCAGAGAGGAAGAGGAGTTGAAGCAAAATGAAATGGAAAACTTCAGTAACTTTTGGCCCTGGAAGAAGTGGGAAAGATGAAATCTCCTGCTTGAGCAGCATCTTTGAATTATTTGGACTTGGAAAGGAATTGCCCCTGGTTCTCTACTCGTTTGTCTTCTGACAGCCCCCAGGCCCGTGCAGATGAAGAACAATCTGGTATCAAACACCATCATCTGTGCCCTCTGTGTTTCACCTGCACTGTGATGCTGCTGCACAGACACACGTGGGGTTTGCACAGGGCACTCCCTGGACCGATCAGCTCTCGCCGCCTCTCACACACCTCTTTTACAAACGGTGACATGCAGCAAACCCATTTCCCTAACTACTACATTTTCCTTTTCATTATTATCTCCTTTTAAAAAGCACAAATTGAAAATGAGATGCAGAGCCAGTGGCCTTTTTTGAGCTATGGTTATTAGCTATGTTGAGGATGAAAGTGGTATGACTCCCTAGATAAATATATAGTTCATTAAAAGTGTTCTGGATCACTATATTCTACTGATCAAAAGCCTAAATCACACAGTTAGTGACATTAAGGAGCTATGTTATGGTTTGAGTTATATCTGGATAAAGCCCCACATGAGAACCAGAGGGAAGCATGGCTCTGGCCCTGGCACAAGCAGCCTGAGGCAGAATTTCATCCCCAGTTTTCCACAGCTTAAACAATTTATGCTGCTTTGGAATAGCAGCCTGTGCACATGGAGAGCCTGTGGTCTTTTCACAGAAATGTAGTTTGTTAGGGTCTTCTCATTTGGGTTTTAAATAAGTGTGTAAACCCAACTAGTACTGCATTACTTCAGAAGTATTTTAAAAACCACAGTAAGAGATATTTCCAGCAGTAGCCCAGCTGAATCCTGTGAGTTTGGGAAAGACTATGCATCTTCATGTCACAAACCTTCGATTTTTAGTTCATTTATGCTAAGAAATTTGCAGATCTGAAGGGCACAGAGGAGGAAGCAGGCTGCAGGAGAAACTGAAGCAATGATGGTCCTACAGTCACCTGTGTCCAGAACTACTGTTTCCCAGCCAACAGAGTGTTTGGGTTTGTAACATGGCCTGAGACTGTGGCACCAGCACCCACCCTGATCATTTCTCAGCAGCAGTGGAACCACTTTCCCGTCCAGAGATGGATGGAGCCCCTCAAGCCCACTGTCCAGCTCCTGCCATGGGGCTGAGTGAAGCCCACTGGTGGGGATACATCGTACCCATGGGCAGCCCTGTCCTACTTTGTGCTCCCCACAGCACGGCCAGCAGCCCAGCCCTGGCACCACTTCTTCCCCCCTACCCATTGCTTCTGACGCTGCTGTGGTGCAGCTCTGCAGGCTTGAGGCTGCCCTCACACAACTGTCCAGCTCCAGCTACCTGCTGTTTCAGGAAAGAAAATTCCCTCTAGTGGCATAAACCAGCACAACAAAGCTCTGCCCAGATTCCTGCAGGCCCAGGCCACGTATTTTCAAGAAATATGTTCTCATAATGGAAGTATTTTATTTTATGGAACTGCTGATTCCCTCCTCTTGCCACTGAGTTGTATTTACTGCCATGAAAGAGATGCCTCTTGTACTCACGGGACAGCACAGACTTTAAGTGCAATAGTTCTGGGGTTAATTCAATCAGCAGTCTTTAAATTATGCCTGATGAAATATTAATTCTGGAGAACAACTGCATGCTGATTTACTCTGAGCTGCTAACATTGACTGAAGGTGATTTTCCCATCTCTCATGCTACGGTTGCTTTACAGCACACAAAATATCTTAATAAAGATCCAGAAATTGGAAGCCCACAAAACCTCCTTTACATCCAGACTGTGACTCTCTGTTATCTTCAGAGAGATTGGCAAAACCCTAGTCTAACCTCTTAAGTCTCTTCTAGAAATCTGCCACTCTCCTATTTCCGATCATTTCAAATCTGGCTCAATAAAATCTGAGACAAAGGACATGAATACTGATGACAAGTTTTGCATCCAAATTATGTCTCAATCAGTTAGTTTTAATGAGAGCACAAGTCTCTCGTCCAGCTTCAGCTTTTTTTTTCCAAGGACACTGCAAAGTCCAGACAATTCTGCTTCCAGGAGCCTCAGGAAATGGTGAGGGGTGTGCCCGGGTCCCACAGCACCTGAGGCAGCTCCTGCTCCACATCTCTGCTGTCTGACTTGGCAGAGAAGTACCAGCACTCAGGTTCTCCCTGTTCAGGCAAGGGTTGCACCTCTGTCTTTGCTGCCCTCACTGGCACAGACCAGACCTCAGCCCAGGGGACAGGGAGTGGGACACACTGAACAGCAGCTCCCACCCCTCCTCAAGCTGCTGCAGGGAAAACAGCAGTGATGCTGATGTGCTGTGTTCTGGTGCCATTTTCAGTGGTGTCCAGCACATATACACAGCAGCAGGACATTTGTTTTGAATGCCACGTGCAACAAAGTGCCTTGCATTGCCTGGACCTCCTAACCCTGCTTCCTCTCATGTCCAACGACAGTCGACTGCACATGGCAAGGAAACTGCCGGAGAGCACAGCTCTGAAAGGGCCAGCCCCCATAAGCCAACACCCACCCCCAAGAAACCAGTCTAATACTTAATTTTAAAAGGTCAAAGTAAACTTAAACCAATGTTATGGCAGATGAACAGATCAGTTAGACCAGGACACTGCTGCTGCACTTGTCACAGTGACACAGACCAGCATTTCCTCGCCGTAGCCCATGGGCACTTGCACCAAGTAGCACCCCAAATTGTTTTAGGACTTTCTGTGGGTAAGTGAAGTCTTACATCTGCTTTACAAGTGGGAAAACAAAGCACATAAAGGATCCAGCTGCTTTGTCATCAGAGCCACCAGTTCCCTTCAAGACGGTTGAAACCACAGCACAAGGAAGGCCCATATGGAAAGCTCTGGATGGGTCTGTGGTGAAAAGGAAGGGCCACAACTGGAGAGACAGGAGAGCACCAGTGTGCCACTGCAGATGCCACTTGTCCACGTGAGATGCTCCCAGCAGGATGCACCCTCGGGCCTCCCTCCAGCTCCCTGTCATGGACACAGAGCAAGCAGCACCAGCATCTGCCTCCACGTGTGGAAGATGCACAGAGAGGGGAGGGGCTGGGTGAGAGCAGCTGGTGGATCCCCAAGGAGTGATTTTGGTGCCTGCTGCTGGCACCAAGCCAAGTTGCACTGCTGCTCTGCCCAGCAGTCCCACAGCAAAGGGAGAACATTCCTCACAGCTGTCTAGTGTCCCCATAGCTGCATTGCAGCATTATCTTGTTTCCTACAGGCCTCATCTATCCTTCTGCTCTCCGTGGATGGACAGTCACCAATTCCCACACTCTAGAAGAACCATGACCTGCTTTTTCTATCTCCTGTTTTCCTTACTGCCCTCCTGCAGCTTATTTTTATGGTGCCTGATCCATTTTTAATTGGATGTTTCTGCTTATCTCACCACTTCTCTGCATTTCAGCGGGACAGCCCACAGCTGTAGGAACTGCTGCATTTAGGTGTGTTAGCAATTAGACAACAGCTTTGCTAATCAAAAGCTGTAGAGTGCCAGTTGTAGACTGTTTCTCCCTCCCCCTTCCCTCTCCGGGAGTTCTCGTCTAGGCATTGATAAATTAAACTAGGCAACTCCTTTGACTAAGATGGATGGCAAGCTTAAATGATATCCACTGAACAAATGGCTGATTTGTGTATTCTTCCATTCAGGATTAGGCTAATAAGATGTTCATTTATGGATCTATTACTCAGTCATTTAACTGCTTGAAATAAGAAGACCAGGCAAATTCCACCATCCAGGGATTGATTTCCATCTTTTTAGGCCATGTTTTAGCGGAGAGTTTGCTAAAGTAATTAAGTGGGACGTATCAAAACATTCATTAAGCTGACACAGTACTTTAAAACACATTAGAAAAACTCAGGATGTTTGAAGTTTCCAGGTTTCAAGCAGCTGCTTTCCTCCTCAGCCAACTTCCCCTTTGCTGCAGTTGCTGAAAGGATGCACGGTCAGGGGGTTTTAGACTGAGAAGTGAAAAGGAAAACTAGAGCCAAAGTCAAGGCCTGAGCATGGGTCCCTTTGCCCATTGGAAGGTTTGGGGAAGCACGAGCTGCAGTATCTCAGCCCAGGGCTGACCCTGGGTAGAGTTGGTCACCCAAGAGGCTTCCTGATTGCTGTAAGACTGTGGTGCATAATTCCAACACCATTTCAGGGGCAAGTCTGCATCCGCTGCAGCGATGGGGAACACAAGGTCATTTCCATTTGATTTTTACAGAGGTATTAGCCTTCTTTATGCCTCTCTCATCAACAGAAGGGAAATGAGCCTGCTCCCAGCTGCTCCACCAGCATCTGCCTCCATCACCCATCTGATGTGCTGGAGGGAGAGGCCAGCTCACCGCCCCGGGGCTGTGGTGATCAGCAGATACCTCCCCTCAGCTCCCTGAGTCAGATACTTGTAGGGACAACAGGAAATTACACAGCAGATCTCTGTTTAGATTGGAGATTTGCAGTCACTAATTATCCACACCCAGCTTATGGAGGCTTTGTGTCCTGATAAACAAACTGGTGCTCCAGCATCTGTAAGGACAGCCTGCTGCACTAGCAGTTAATTTAGGGACAGGGGCAGGCTTTCTGCTTGAAGAAAAATAAAAAGCATCAGCTGTCTGGTTCTGCTAAATTAAAGACTCTGGTATTTAAGCTGCTGTCATTAGGATCCAGTATTAATAGGCATTTCTGTGTGAGCCAGATCTTTGCAGGACTTGTCTGAGCTGTTTGGGCCACAGCAGAAGTACTGCTCAGGCTGTCAGACCCAGCTCGCAGGCTCTGAGCAGCACTTGGCACTGTGCTGCCACTTGGATGCCACAATTCAACATGAGGAGCAGTGCTGAGGGAGCAACTGGTTCATTTGTGAACTCACTCTGCTGCTGGGTGGGTGTTTTAGCTGATACTTCAGGATGGAGATTGCTGGTACTTAAAAGAGCAGGGAGAGTCACCAGGCACAAGGCAGGGAGATCTCTCACATGCTGTCTCTTTTCATCAGAATAAAGGATCACACAAGGGTGGAAGATGCGGATATCAGGTTGCTATGAGCTCAAGGGCTGAAACACCTGGGAAGGGCAGATCTGGTTGACCTGCACTGGGAAGAAGAAGGAACCAGCAGCAACAGATAAGCTGCTCTTTCCTTTCTGGCCCTGCACCTGTGTTTCTAACATACTGAGGTGCTTGCCCAGAGCTGAGGTTAATGGCTTTACCCCAAGGCTGCCACAGGTTGACAGAAATCTCCTCGCTGACATCAGGGCACTAAAGACCAAACTCCACACCAGTGACACAGGGAACAGCTCATTACCCAGAAATGTGATAATGCTACTGAGCATTAGAGGCAGGAACACAATTGCCCTCCAACAGGTATTTACCCAGCACTTCTGTTCTCCTACCTAACTTTGAAGCATAATGAACTCTAAAGGAGCACTTTCCTGTTCAAGATCATTGCTACCTTCTGGTGATAGAAAATAGGAGGGCACAGAAGAGTTCTTAATTTATACTTCATTTACTGGTTCTTAGTTAATTTAACAGGTCCCTACATTCATACAACAAATTATCCTTCTATAAGACCGAACCAGTGCCAGGGCATAACTGTTTCATTTAATATACCCCCTGTGTAATGAGAACACATCTCTTTATATGTGCTGTCTTGTACTTTACATTAACAGAAATTCTTATGCATATTAGTGCTCTGTTTCCTCTAAGTAATGTGTCATTTCAAGCAGATAGTTAAGAAAATACAAACGTAGCCTCAAGAAGTGCACTTTTATCTAGTGAAACACTTTCCTGTCTGCTAAGGATAACAGGAGCAATTGGATTCAGCATGTGGTCAGCCAGGGCAAGCAGCAGAGCACAGGGGGAAGCCACTGGCAGCAGGTGGTGCAGGGATTTGCAATGCCCTTTGCCTCTGCTTCCAGCTCCTCTGGCTTGGCTGTCCCACAGCAGGGTCTGACCAAACCCCAGGGATCCACAGGAATCAGAGAGGTGAGCAGGCCATGGGTGAGTCTCCCTTACCAGGCAGGGCACAGCCACTCCTCTCCCTGCACCCGTGCAGTACCAGGACCAGAGCATCCTTGGTGGGGCAAGGTGGGTGCTGGCAGCTGCTGTTCCATTGTCAGGGAGGCTGGAGCTGCACCCCATGCCCTCTGCCCAGTGGTACCACCCTGCTCAAGGTGCAGGGCACAGGTAAGGAGAGGAGGAGGCAGGAGCACTGAGAGGTGGTAGGGCTGTAGGGAGCAGGACCAAGACGTGATGGTCCTGGCTGCTGCACCCCTGCTGTGAGGAACATGGGGAAGAGAAGGAGGTCACAGGGCACATGGCACAGTGCCCAGGCTCCGTGGGCAGGGCCGTGCCTATGATGCCCAGGACATCCCTCCATCTGCCCACTTAGCAGCCCTTTTTCCCCCATCAGAGCTCTGTAACCAGCTGTGGTGTGCAGGGACCCCCTCAGCACACACCTCCCAGGGCAGCAGCCCCTCCACAGAACAACCCTGTGCAAAACCATTTCCATGCTGGTTTTAATCTTTTCAATTCCACCTGCTTTCAAAAATCCATGCAGACCACTGAGCTGTGACCAGAAAAAAAGCTCAGTCCTACATTAACTTTTCTCTTCTGCATAATGCATTTAGGAGCATATCTATTTTTTTATTGTAGAATAATATGCCTGGTTTATACACTGGCTTTCTTTTGATGTACTGAGATTCTGTGCAAATTCACTATTCATCACAGGGAAAGCCAAACAAATAAATACCACCACGGCCCTGTTTCACAGCCACAATTATTGTCTTTTCCAGGTACTACTTGCTTCATTATCCAAGTGAACAGTTTTATCTTACCTACCAGGCAGACCTTCTGAATTCACAGCTGGACAGATATAACCTTGGTTATTTAACTCAGTAAATGGTACTGTAATATTCCTCTTAAACGCTGCTCTTAAACAGTTTCCTCCTATAGTTGTTAATCACATTAAAAGGTATTGGATATATAATTTCCTTTAATTATGTGAAAATATGAGTTGCTTCCTTTCTTTGAAGCATTATGTACACAGCAGCAATGATTAATGCCAAGAGTTTCACAAGGTAGTCAGAGAAAGCTCATAATTGTTGATTTACGCCTTAATTGGAATACACCTGCTTTTTTCCCCCCTTTTGATTTTTACTTTCAGTTTGAGTCCGAAATTATTCTGCATGTGTCATCATTACGTTAATCAATACATGTTTTGTCTTCCACAAATCTGCCTAATTGCTTTTCTCATTTAGACAACCCTGGAGTCATTTGCTAATGAACATCGTCACACACTAATATGGCATGGAGGATTTACATGTGGCACTCTAAGCAGATTTAGAAGGAGAAGGGGAAGACATCCAGCTTGTCATTACTGGTGCAAGAGCCTTCCTGAGCCATTAGCATACAATTGTTGTGTTGCAGCCTGCAAACCAAAGCCTGGCTCCACTCCCCATCAGCACTGTGCTAATTGCACCTTGTGGAAGTCGCTGCTTACCCCTCCTCAGCCAGAGCACGCTCATATTTGGCACAGATAAGAGTTTTCCATGCAAGCCCAGCCCTTAGGGCTGTGCAAAGGACCACTACCACCCACAGGAGGAGGAATTCACAGGTAATGAGCTGCCACTTCCATACAATAGGGTGGTTTATGCTCCGGTGACTTCTCCAAACACTTCCCACGTGCCCACACCAGGCTCCTCTCTTGAAACAAAGCTTTGGATACCCAGCAAAGTCTTCAGACCCCTGCTGGGAGCCACTGACCCAAGGTTAATGCTTCCCCATCTCCTGCTCATCTGCAGCATCTGCATTTGGAGAGGTGAACCCTTTCAGCTGGAGCTTTACTGAGATTTATCTCAGCAAGCCTTGCTCTGACAGAAGAGCCAGGGACTTGTGGCACACAGAGCTGAAGCACCAGATGTCCTGGCAACTGCTGCCAGCAAGTCAGGAGAAGCTGGTGGGATCTGCTCCCCCCGCTCCATCGATGGCAAAGGGAAACATATGTGTTTCCATGGGATCTGAGCCCAAAACTGGGGGTAGCTCAGTGCCACAACACAGGAGGGCAGGGAGGAGCTGTGCCATGGAGAGCAGCGATGGGGGAAACGTCACCTCCATCTCAGAGCCACAGGCTTGTCTGGGAGAGGAGACTGCAGGCACCCATCCCATCACACAGCTGTTTGTTCAAAGAAGTCAAGGCAAGATGAAGAGCAATCATCACTTCCACACTGCAGGTGGATCTGGGGTCTGTTCACCCCATCACCAACCCCCAGTGAGTTCTGCTCCAGCCTGCACGTCCACCAGGGCAGGGGCCAGAAGGGACAAAGCTTTACATCCCACTGAATTGACCTTTTCTGAGAGAAGATGAAAGCTGAGAATATTTAATCTCTCTCTGACTCTAGGTTTCTGTTCTCATATTGTCACAGCACATTTAAAACTCTGCCAATCCTCAAGAATTTGCAAATATTCCACGTCTTTCCTTCGCACCAGCAGGTCCCTCTGAGATCACTGAAACACATGTCAACTTCTACTAATATTTGGTACGAAATACACAGCATAAAAGATTCCAGACCAAAAACCCCACAGCTTCTGTTGGAAATGGAAATGTTTTCAGGCTCCAAGCAGGGCTATCATTCTGTCCAAAATCACGTTCTCACTGAGATAAGCTGAATTCAAGGGACTTTTTACTTGAGAAAAAACCCACAGGCTGCAATGACTCAAACCCACGTGCAAGAAGGGTGACATAAGAAACTGAGGAGATGCAACAAATAACAGACTCCAACAAATTGCTCCAATTTCACCATGTTACCTTCCTTCTCACCCTGCAGCAAAGGTGAAAAAGGGAGGAAAACCCCAGGTGCCGTCCCCAGGACAGCCCAGGCTCTCACAGCCACCTTGCTGTGACCCCTCCAGTAATCCAGATTGGGCCTTCTGGGATAAATGAAATGGGCAACTCCCAGATTTGTGGGAAAAAGAAAACAAAGTAGCTTAAATAGAGTGCTGAGTTTTTCTGCACTTCCTACCTAAACAAGTGCTTGGGTTCCAAAGTCCTTATTTCTTTTGGAGGCCACAAACGATACTGAGCCTTATATGATACTGTAATAGGAAGTGCCTGAAATGACAAATTAAGAGAAAGAGTGTTTGTGACAGTGATAAAGGGAAAGTTTAAGGCTTGTATTTAGATAAATTGGCTGGAAAATTTGATCCACAGTGTCTTTCAAATACGATTATACAAACATAATTTGCATAAATATTATAATTAAAATTCTGCCTATGGCATAATAAAAAAGGGGAAATAGTATTAAATGATCAAGGCATTTGAATGTTTGAAATATCACTGTGTGATGTTTCATGCTATCCATTAAATAAGTAATTTATTGCAAAACCTATCAAAGCAAAAGGAAATTAAGTCAGATAAGGCTGCCTTTTTATTTTGCAGGGTTTTTTTTGCAGAGGTTATCGTTACTTTCAGAGCACATTTAATTTTTCCAAGGTAGTAACTCAGAATAATTATAATACTGGATCTGCTTTAGAGCTGCGACACTCCAGATGCAGAACTGCAGAGCATGCTGATTAGCAGCTTGAGATAAAGCAATTGCCATTCTTGGGTGGGAACCCCATCCTGGACCATGTGTCCCTGCTCAGTTCCACCTCCCACAAGAGCTGCAGCGAGGCCGGCGCATCCTTGGGTGTTACCTGCAGGAGCCCCAAGACGGGCTCACACCTGAGACTGGTCACCAGTCACTGTTAGAGGACTGGGTACCTATTGCCCTGACTGACCCCTCAGTGTAATTAAACTGATTTACACATCCCTGGGTGCAACTGACTTTACATCTCCACTGGCTTTCTGCAGCTGTGAAGGGTCAGGAAAAGGACCATGCCCTGGGGCCACATCTGACTGTTTTTAGTTTCTCCAAAGCCATTCAGTCACTTAAAGGGCAGTTTGTCATATTCAGCTCCCCCTGCATTTTGATTTACCTTAGCCATGAATGATACTCTTCCCTTTCCAGGGTGACACATTCTCATCCCACTGCACGGCCTGTGAGTCCTCTGCTGCGAACCAGCAAGAGCTGCTGAGAGAGGATAAGCCACTGTTTATCTGCCCAGGACACTTTCAGCCCTTGAGGTCAGCTCTGTCATCGTTGGCATCTATGTGGGCAGGAGTGTCAATGACCAGTGGCTTTTGCAGCCAGGAGAAAAGCCAGGCTGGCCAGAGCAGAGCCTTTCTCAGGTGAGTCTCCAGGGAACTCACAGGACCTGCTGGCATCTCAGAAGTATTTCCATGGTGATGGCTCTTCCCCAGGTCCCTGCAGCTGTGCAGCTGCTTGTCTGGGTGCCTCTCCATCTTCTGGAGCAAACCCTCAAGCAACAACAGCAATTAATTAGTGATGGGTTTAGCTAAACCCAGTCTCACTGGGACTGGTCTCTGTATTGCTCTGGTGTTCTCCTGGAATTCGTCAATCAGACCCAGGGAGCTGCCAGATACCCTTGGTATATTAGCAAGTTACTTCTAAATCCAGCCAGCCCATGGTAATCACTTTGCAATTTAAAATCAAATACCTGAAAAAAATATGTGTGATTAGAATAGATAAAAGAAAAAGAAGATGTATCAAGTGATTCAGAGCTAAGATCCTCTCCAGCAGGATCAGATTCAAATCGATAGGAGAAGATAAGTTAAATGAATAGTTGTAAATGTTGACAGAGACAATGCTGCTCTCCCCTCCACTCAGCTTGGGCTCCTCTTTGATTACTGCTTTGTCTGAGGAAAATGCCAGGCTGCACTTCAGGGGCAAGTTCTCAGCCACTGAACGCCTGAGAAGATTGACAGGGAAACTGTGATTACACACACCTCCCTGTGGATTTTCAGAGAACTTCATGAAACTGTTGGCTGGGAGGGGAGGGAAAGAGATTCGGTAGCCATATGGTCTTCAAATTTGGAAGAATAGCCAAGGAGCTGTTATTCAGGATTTCCAGAATGATGTCGCTGTCTTTCAAGAGAGATCAGTCACGAAGAAAGCCAGGAAGGTGCCTTTGCCAGGTGCTTCTCTCCATTTGCATCCCTTCTGCATGGAGCATCTCCCACCCACGTGCTCCTGGAGTGGGATGCTAAGGATCAGGAGGATCTCCTTTCCATGCTGGACATGGGTAGATGCTTCCAAGCCTGTGATACTGGCAAGATCAGATGGGCTTTTGATGGATGGGGGTGGGGAATGGCACATTTCTGTTGAAACAAAGATGGTCCTGTGACACTGGGGGGTTGTCTTTTTGACCAACATATTGTTACTTGTGCTTGGGTTAAAAAAGCAAACCAAAAAAAAGAAACAGCTGGAAGACCTCAGAGGAACAGGGAGAGGCAGCCTCTACAGGAGATCAGTGTGGAACAGCATCCCAGAGGGCTGGCCCACCCTGGACACAACAATATGTGTGATTTGCAGACCCAGCAAGAGCTCAGCACCCTTTCTTGCCAGATGTTTCTCCATGCTGTCATTTTTTCAAGTGCCTTTTTCAGGCAGGCTCTCCCACCCTGCCTTACACTAACACATCTTTATACAAACAACAGATTGCAGTGCTGCTAAGCTTTTCTGGATTTGGAAGAAACAGTAAAAGGCTGCTGTGACTCTCTCTTCAGTTGCCACTTTCTTCTGCCTACGTTGACTCCCACAGCCCCTGGCCACCTGCAATTTTCCTTCCCTGTGCTCCACCTCAGCTCCCTGGGCTCAATCCTCCCTTTGCCCTTGCAAACAGACCACTGCAACCTAATCTTCCTTCTGTCATGCTTTGCAACTGCAGGTTCTTGTTACAAGAGGTTAACAAGTGATGGGCAGGCGATGTCTGATGGACATGGGTGATGTGGGCTGAGTGGTTACTTTGGTCACACATAGGAAGCACTGAAAATAGTTCTAAACATCAAATCAAGCTGGTGGACTACGTAGCGACTGATGGGCAGTGCCCACTGCTGGACAAGTGTATTTCTCAGTTATTCCCCAGAATAAACAAGAATTATCACATTATCTGTCCCCAGACATAAATGAGGCAATGTGAGCAAGCAAGACCCTCTTAGAAAAACCTTCTGTGCTACAATGATGGGAAGAGCAAGGCTCTGAGCACAGTCTGGGTAAGCAGAGGGTCCTGGATGGTCCTGTGCCACAGCCACTGACTCGGCCTGCTGGCTCTGACCTCACAGGCACCCATGGTCCTGATTTCACTTCTCCCCACAAACGTCTCCTGTAACACATCTCAAATGCCCTCTGAAAGTAACAGGAACACCCTGACCCTCTGTTCTGGCTTCTGCCCAGGCTCGCCAGCAGCAGCAGCACGGGAGGGTTTGATTCGTTTCCCTTGGTCATCTCCTCCAACTCCCCTCCCCCAATGAGGGCTTCCTCTGGAACAGCTCTGATATCAAAGATGTGATACAAAAGGCAATGGAAAAGGACTACAAGGCAATGAAGTTCAATGTTTCAGCACAGTAACAGGAGTAAAGAGTTGTGGGTCCATATCTGGCCCTGCTGCTCTTGTCCTGCACGAGAGACGAGGCTCAGGGAGAAGCAGAGTCCTCATCAGAGCCACACGCACAGCTTTCAAGAATCCCAGATCTTTGCACCAGAAACCTTCTGTGGTCTGGCCCTCAGACTTCAGCCTCCCTGCAGGCAGCTGAGGAGGGAACAGGTCGTGCTGAGTACCCTGGGTGCCTTCTGCCCAGCTGTGACTGTGGGCAGGTGCCAGACCACTGCAAAACCAGCCCAGGTGATGGAGGCAACAGCTTTGTCTCACTGGATATGGGTCCTGAGGTGCAGACACCAGTGCCCACCCTCAACCAGAGCGACTGGGGTCCAGAACCCCACACTTGGCTCAGCCCCACCTGCTCCCAGCCCACAGCTTCTACCAGGGAGAGCAGGGACCTGTGCTCATGGCACAAACTCAGGAGAGCACATCATGCTCTTTGTTATTCAGTCTGTGTTCTCAACCTCATGGAGACCAAAGGACAAAAGGGCAAGTAGAAAATGCACTTGGAAAAGCACTGGGAAACCATCTCACTAATGAAGCACTGTTTCATCCCTGCCACTGTAAAGATCTCTATGTAAACCAGAATGAAAAATAAGATAATAAAGGAAAGAAAACTTAAGAACAGTTTACTGAAGCATTTAGACTAAACTGCTGCAAGGTATGCTGACCCTTTGATAAAGCAGCTCCTATAAATCCTTCTGCCTTCTCCACCTTCAGGCCTACGAGCAACGCAGCCTCACTCCTAAGGTTTCTTCCACTGCTGAAAATTTGTGACATCAATAAAATCCCAGTTTGTCAGTACAAATGGAATTTTAAATTGAATTCTTATCAAATTAGCCTTTCATCAAGGTCATGCAATATTGTGTGAATAACCTTTCCTGAAGCTGTGTACATGGCTGCTGCCGGAGGTGGAAATGAGACAAATTCTAATGAGATTACTCAGCTGGAGCACTCAATAACAAGCGATGGAGTAGAAGGGGTGACATTAGGTTTAGCGATAATTTAAGTAAATGGATATACTGATGCTCAAAGCACAATGCTTTACCCCCTGCTCCCCCAGCTATGAACATACACACTCACAGCACCCATCTCATGGTTATTCAGCAGCCAGAGAGCTCTGTCACCTCTCCAGCAAGCCAGATCCAAATGACATATTTTCTGCAGGGAACCAGGATGAATTGTAAATGTGTCCCCTCTGCTGGCTCCCTGTTGCAATAAAATTTCTCTTAATTGCAGATGAATGGTGTTTTGCAACATGAGCAGCTGGAGGGATTTTCTATCAGCTTTGTACCTACTTGTGGGGGAAAAAATGCTTTTCAGCATTATCAGTGCTGCTGGGAGCTGAGTGCTGAGCTCAATGGGATCTAAGACGCACGCAGATGCTTTGAAGCAAGGGAAAAGCCTTACTCACTGAGTGTAGGCTGGACTCTAAGTAGAGCCCCAGGATTTGTGGAGAGCACCACACTCAGCATCTCCTGGAACAGGAGGGGTCAAGCAGGCACCAGGAGGGGGAAAACCCTCCCTGGAAGCCAGGCTGTTTGGAAGCATCAGCCCATACAGTCATCTGAGGAATCTGTGCTTGCCATAGTGGAATAATCCTAATAACCAAGCGTGAGCTGCTGGTGCTGCTATCCTTTCAGATAACACTTTGCAATCAAATACGTAGATCAAATTACATGATCCAGAAACAAAATATACAGCTGTCTAAAGACTCCTTCCCAAATAACAAAATGGACGCATATTTGACAACTCCAAAAAATATTTCAGCAAACATAATAGAGAAGATAATGATAATTAGGCCAGTATTTTATGCCATAACGCTCTTGAATGCCTGCAAAAATACAATATTTTCAGCAAAAGATAATTGAAAAGATTATTTGGCTTATCTAAAATAAGTTTTTCCAAGCCTCAGCACATCTGTTACAAGAATCCATGCAGACATATGGCAGAATGCTGTGGGCTCAGCACACTGTTTATCACTTTGAGAAAGACGTGGATAGTAACACAGAGGATTTTGTTTATGATGGGGTCCCTTTGGCAGGAAATGGACATAATCACTTATCAGACCCATAGAAAAGTGGAAATGATTGAATGAGTCCAGGAAAACAGCAGCCAGCAAAGTTACAGTCGTTGGATGCTCAAGGGCCACAGGCCACAGCCCACACAGCAGGAAGTGTGGGGTATACAGAGGGCACAGCTCAGACAGTCAGGGTATTTGCTCACACAGGTATGAATTGATCTAAAGATCATGCTCTGACATTTCACTGCAAGCCCTCACAACTTGTTCTGTGTTGCTAAGTTACATGTTTATCTGGCTCCTGAGTGGATGCCTCCAACACAGCATGTCTGGGCATCTTTTGCAGTCTGATACAGACTTCTGTATTCACTTTCAGTAACCACTCATGCTGAGCACTTGTTTTTAGTATGTATTCTGGCTATTCAGATCTACAGATTGAACCTTTGCAGGAAAGACAGGTCCAGTTGAAAGCCACTTTCTGTCTGCAGTGGGTGTTTGCAGGGAAAGTCCAGGCTCGGTCGCAAGGGCACAACTGAGCCAGCGGTACCCAAAGGCTGTGGATACAGCTGAGGGAAAGGCAACATTTCTGAGACTATTTTGGCACTTCAAAACTGAGTCTTTCAAATGAGAACAAAATCTGAAGGTCTACAAATTCCCTATCTTTCCCTGCATGTCTCTCCTGAAATACTCCAGCTCCAGGCAGACTGAGAGACACCTTTTCCTTTCAATCTGGCCTGTACAGTGCTATGGCATTTATACCAGTGGTCCCTCCAGCTGAACAGGGAGGAGGAGAAACATCCTCATATCTTGTTTTGGTGTCCCTCAGTTCTCTTTCTTATGTGGAGGTGCCCTACCACCCCATCCATCTCATAATCACAGAATTGTTCCTGTTGGAAAAGACCTTTAAGATCATCGAATTCAACTGTAAACCTAACACTGCCAACTCCATTACAAAACGTGTCTCTAAAAACCACATCTACATGTCTTTTAAATACTTCCAGGGATAGTGACTCCATCACTTCGCTGGGCAGCCTCTTCCAATGCCTGACCACCCTTTTGATGAAGAAATATTTCCTAATATCCAACATAAACCCTCCCTGGCGCAACTTGAGCCCATTTCCTCTTGAGCTATCTCTTTTCACTTGGGAGAAGTGATGAACACCCACTTTGCCACAACCTCTTTTCAGGTAGTTTTAAAGTGTGATGAGGTCTGCCCTCAGTCTCCTCTCCTCCAGACTGAACAGCTCCAGTTCCCTCAGCGGCTCCCCATAACCCTTGTGCTCCAGCCTCTTCCCCTGCAATGTTCCCCTCCTCTGGACACACCCCAGCTCCCCAATGTCTTTCTTATAGTGAAAGGCCCAAAACTGAAGACAGGATTTAAGCTGCCATCTCCCCAGTGCTGAGTACAGGGAGACAACCCCTTCCCTTCTCCTGTTGGCCACGCTCTTGGCTGTACTCACTTCACTCAGTCTCCTCTGGCTACAAACTTATCTCTTCCCAGTGAGCACAACTGGCTTTCAGGGATCTACCATGCTTTATTTAAAGCTCCTTTGCTGGGCTGGTTTGGGTTTCTTTTTAAATCTCACCCTTTCTAAAAATATTTACCCCCTTTTAACTGCGGTTGAATAAGTAGAATCTGGAAACTGAAAGGGTTTTACGCTGGCCCACAGTAGGTTTAATCTTCAGTGATGCTGTAAGAGACAGCTGTTTACAATCCAGGAGAGCTGTTAATATTTGCTTTATAAGGCATCTGATCACAGAAGTCACAAAGTCAAAATACACAGTATTGCAACTCTTCTTCACATGCAAAGTGAAGCAGCATCTTATTATTCAAATGCAGAAGCCTGGAGCTGGTCTCCAGCAGAATTTCACCCAGAAGTTGCTCTGCTGGTAGTAATTGGACTTCTGGCATGAACCACATTTATCCAGTGTGCTGAAGGGCCTGCTGTTTGTGTTCCATATTCAAAATACACTAAGCACAATGTTTGTGAAAAAGTGTCAAAAGCAATAATATATTCTTGTGTTAAACTTCCGGCTACCCCTGCGCCAACCACACTGAAAAGTGTTAGAATTGGACAAGATTTCCCAGGAGTAAAAGAAATCCACGTTCATCTGCTTATAAAGGCTGGCAGGTGAACAAACTCTTCTACCAGGCAATTGCAGATGCTTTAAGTGACATTCAAAATTCTAAGATTTTTCCATTTGCAAATAGAATTTGCCTTGCAAAATGAGAAGCAAACCAAGCAGATTTCCCAAAAGCTGCCAATTTTTGTTGTTTTTTTAATTTTTTTTATTTGCCATAAGAGATAAGAATCATCAGTGGTCAGCAGAGAAAAGGCCGCTCAGAAAAGGATTTTTTGCATCTATCCCTTTTTAATCATTTATTCAGGAAGAGTAATAGGCCAGATACAGCACTAATTTTTATAGTAAAGTACTCTGGGAACACATTTTGATCAGAGCCATTACCAGAGAAAGCAGATTAACTGGAAGAGATAATGGTAGAGTGCAGTATAAATATTTACACATAAATGTTTGACCAAATCTTTCATTAACAGGTCAAATTTTCCCCACATTTTTCACCTTTTCTTATGAGATTTATAATTGATTTATACCTTTCCAGGCTTTAAAAAGCTCCTTGAGGGAGGAGGAGACAGCCCCCCTTTCCCCAAGGATCTTGGCTGTGTTAATTCCATCATGTTGACATTTACAAAGCAGTACAATTAAACTCTGGTGCTACCTCAGAGAGGCAAGTGTGGAGAAGGGGACACTCGGGCAGCAGAAGCCACTGTGGCTCTGCTGCCACCCCTGCACCCCCAGCCCCACAGCTCCCATGTTGGCTGCACCGAGCAAGGCAGGACACTGAGGCTGTGCCAGGGCAGAAAGCAGGCACCAAGCAGCACAAGAACAATTTCTCTTCTCTTCTACCAGTGCAGACATTACCTGTTTCTCCCTCCTCCCTTTCCTTTCTCATTTTGCCCCTGCATAATTCTAAGGTTAATAATGATCATTAAACACATGAAAGATCAATACCTTCCAAAAATCTCTGAAAACATATGTTTCATTTCAAGAAACTGGAGGTTGCTCTGGGGTCCTATTATAGTTTTACAGCCTTGAATTTATTGGAGAGGATTTCAAGTCAAACCATACACTCAGACGTCTGAGAATGAAGGTCTGGGCAAACTCAATACATCAACTATATTATCAAGTGAATCTAGCATTCTGCTCAGAAGCAGGCTTAAAATATGTGGTTTAGACTCATTAATTTTCTGTTTTGTCCATCCAGTAAAAGAAGAGAAGATTATGGGAAACTGCCGCCTCGGGTTACGTATGAATTTCTCATTAAACACAGCTTTGATTAACATCTCAGGCTCTTCTGCTATCATAACTAATCCAGCTAACCCTGCCAGCCAGGCCTGCACCCAAACTGGTCCAGGGAGCACAAGTCCCACAGGTTGCCAAACCCCCAGTTAGAGCAGAGTCAGACCCTCTGGACCTGCCAGTCACCCCCAGAGCTACCAGTCCCCACCAGAGCCATCAGCTCCCCTTGCCCAACATCTGTGCCCACTCACACCATGGACGGGGGCTTCTTTGGGTTTTGTAGGGGTCTCCTGGTGTGCTCTTCTGAATATCACTCTTTGTATGCACATAAATACACACAGACCTCTCCTGACCCATCACATCAAGGATCGATCCGAGTTACGAGCACTGGGACTAACAATTCATTTCTCCACACTGATATATTTCCTTAAGGAAAAACCTCATTATTATTTGCAAGAAAGGGGTTTCTGAGCCACTGTGTCCACACCGCTGCAAACATTTAATCCATGCTTAGTTAAAAAAGCTCTGTGTTTCTGCATGTGGAAGGCAGAAACTTCTGCCAGCACCCTACAGCCAACGTGGCAGTCCTGCTCAAGCATGAAGAGGTCTGAAAAGCTTCCAAAAGCAACGCCACGAAGTGAAGAAAGAAAATAGATGGCAGGAAAAAACCAAGGCCGCAAAAAGCATCCCGAGTCCCTCCAAAAGGAGGACTTTAAAAATGTCTTAAATTATTTTAGGGGGTAGAACGTGCCTCACGTTCCATGGGAAAAGAAGATCAGTAAATTTTAGTAGTCCCTGTTGACATGACCCAAGGAGTAGCTTTTCTTTTCTACCTGTTGCAGCACTCCCACCCTCCAGCAGCAGCATGAGATGTCTGGATCCTGCTGGACAACAGTTCCACACTGCCATCACTGGCAGAAAAGGATTCAGCTCCTGTGCAGGGAAGGCCACTGCAGCTCCTGTGCACCCTGGTATCTGCAGTAGCTTGAAAGTTTTTTTAAATCATAAAACTGCAATAACAAACAATAATGAATTTTCTAATTCTAATCTTCATTTTACAAATTATCCATTCTTACTCATTTCTATAAAGAAAAAAAAAAATCTTACATTGTTCCTTGCTGCATAATTATTATTTCCATTTGATGCTAAAAGAGGTCTTCGATACTTCATTCATGCTGGGATGATAATACATTAGGACTCCAATCTCATTTGAAGGTCAGCAAGATGATGAGTGGTTTGAGATCTCTCTTATCTCCATCAGGGGATTTTTCCCCTCCATAATACCAATTTGCTAAGCTAATATACTGGTGTCCATCTTTCTGATTAACTAAATTAAAGTTGGTCATAATGCATGCATTTTTGATGGAAACCTTGATGTCTACAAATCAATCAAACATACATGAACAAGACTGGTGACTCACATAGGTTTACATCCCCAGAAGATGGGTAAGCAAGCTAAACCCCCTTAATTTTGTAAGGGAAAAAAAGTTAAGTATAAACTATGACAAGAGTATGAATTACTGCAAAGTACATCTGCAGAGAGGAAAGGCAGTTGGTTTCTGTCTTGGAGAATGGGAGCAAGGGGAATAGTGCTTTTAAAACAGGGAGAGATCTGTGTGAAAACATGATGAGGGGGCTGAGGGGCACCTCCCATAGCAGGACAGGCTGAGAGAGTTGGGGTTGTTCAGCCTGGAGAAGAGCAGGCTCTGGGGAGACCTTAGAGCAGCCTCCCAGTACTGAAAGGGGCTCCAGGAAAGCTGGGGAGGAGCTCTTCATGAGGGAGTGCAGGGATAGGATGAGGGGGAACATTCTTCAGCTGAAAGAGGGGAGATTGAGATGAGATTTTAGGACAAAACATTTACCTGTGTGGGTGGGGAGGCCCTGGCACAGGTTGCCTAGGGAAGTCGTGACTGCTCCATCCCTGATAGTGTTCAAGGCCAGGTTGGATGGGGCTTTGAGCCCCCTAATCCAGCAGGAGGTGTCCCAGGGGAGTTGTAACTGGATGATCTTTAGCGTCCCATCTGACCCAAACCATTCTGTGATTCTATATCAGTATCACTGGTGATGTTAAACTCTGCAAGCTCAGAGCACAGTTTCTGAGCTGTCCTTTCTGTTTCTGTCCTTTCCTGTTGCTCTCATCTCCCCTCAGATGCAGGAGGTGCTGTTTTTCCAATGACAGCAGGGGAAAAACACTGATTTACCCCAACTACAGCTCTTACCCTGCAAATAGTCTATCTCATGATTCTCCAGTTGTGCAGATAATCTTGCTCTTAATTAAACATATGCCACAATAACAGTTGGAAATTAGCAGCTGTAGTTTGACCAAATAAATATGATACCTCTTTTAATTAAAAGAAAAACCTTCAAAATTTCCCTAATGAAATTTCCACTCTGATAAGACGGAACAGCTATGAATGCACAAAGCCAGAAAAAAAAACCTGAGCAGCACAGCAATTCAGTCAATGCAATTTTCTTGCAGGAGAATACTTACACTAACAAGAAAAGAGAAAAAGCTGTTGAATTTGTAAAGTCAACTTTCCAATTGATTTGCAGCTTGGCTTTGTAGAGTACCATTCCTAAGTAACGACTGGGAAAATGTATAGCATCCGAATTAGATGCAGGAGCATGGCAATACAGGTATTGAACTTAGATTTAACTGTGATAGCATTAAGTAAGTTACACAATATACTTTATTTCATAAGGAGGCAAGGACCTGCAAGAGAGGATATGAAGCAGCAAGAGAGTCAAATCTTTGGCTTTTTTAAAAAACACCATCTCTCTTGGCAACCTCGGAGCTACCCCACCTATCAAAGTTATTTATACATTCTTACACACCAGATTTGTCTCTTGATAGATAAAATACATAACTGTATTTAAAGATGGAGAACCTCTCTCTGGATTTTTTCTAATTAACATCAGCTATGTAAAGAGACTCCCCACTGAAATAAAGCTTCCTCTTACTCATTCAACTCAATATAACCTCTCTGGACCCAACCATTAAAACGCTTTTCATGTTGGGCAAGGGAGCATCAAAGGCTCCACTCCTGCAGTGGGATCCACCTTTTGTGGCCACAAGACAGAGAGAAAACTGGAGTATCAGGGACCTGCCATGATCACACATGCGTTGTACACAAACAGAAGTGTCTCGTCCAGCTTTTCCCTTGCAAAACAATAACACGATCAGACGTGCCGTGACTATTAGCAAGTGATTCAGAAAAACTACAGGAGCAGAAACCATTAGGAGCTCATGCAAAGAGCAGCCAAAGCAAGCAATTATTTCAGAGTCAAGGTTGCTGCCATCTGAAACAGGGATTTTCTGAATCTTTCATAGTCTTATTATCATTTGCCTCCAGACAATCATTTCATGACAAATTTGGAAGAGGATATGCACCATCTTTGATGTCTTGTGGACTCTGGGGTTTGCCATAGGGAATAAATATATGAAAACCAGAAACTAGGTCAGGTTACTGAGGACAAGCATAAAAACATAAGACAAATGTAGAAGGGCAAACCCAGTAAAGCCAGGAAACCGGAGGAGACAAAATAACAATAGAAATCCAGGCTAACCAACAGTTTCCATTGTACTGTTACCAAAAGGAAGCCTGGGGGGCTGAATTTACATCTGCAAAAAGAGGACAACACCTCTGTCTCAAAAGGGGCCAGCAGGGATGGAGTCTGCTCTCTTGCCTCAGCTTCTCCCTGCAGTACCAAGAAGCCTGCCCAAGGCCACTGCAGAGCCAAGCTCATAGAACAGGGGCCAGAAGGCAGGGAAGGAGCTTTGGTTACCTCTGAGGGCACCAGGAAAGGGGATGTGCTGTATTCTATCAGAATATGGGTTTTTTTGCAAAACACATACTCCTCTGAAAATCAGTTGTAAAAGGTGACCTTCATTTTATTTTAGATCAGCAAGGTATATTCAGTGGTGATGATTTTGGTTTTAGCAGTAGCACAATCACCTAACATTTCTTCAAAGTGACAGGAAGTTCATTAGCCTGTATTTGCCTACACAAAAAGGCCAGTAGGTCAGATACTCAAGTTGGTACAAACTGATTTCACAGAATCACAGACTTGTTTGGTTGGAAAAGGTCTTTGAGATCGTTGAGTCCAACCATACCTGTCCACTACTAAACCAGATCCCTGAGCTCCTCATCTACCCTGTCTTTTAAACACCTTCAGGGATGGTGGCTCAATCGCCACCATGGGCAGCCTCTGCCAGTGCCTGAGAACACTTTCAGTGATGAAATTTTTCCTAATGCCTAATCTGAACCTGCCCTGGCACAGCTTGAGGCCATTTCCTCTCATCCTATCACCCGTCACTTGGGAGAAGAGACCAACACCCACCTCGTTTTGACTGATCACCACAAATCCCTGGAAAAGCAACAAATATCATGGCAAAACTAGCAACCTGGTCTAGTGGGAGGTGTCCCTGCCCATGACAGGGGAGTTGGAACTGGATGATCTTTGAGATCCCTTCTGACCCAAACTATTCTATGATTCTATAATAACTCCCAGCCCTTGTTGGAGTGGCAGTTAACCTGATGTGACAAACAGAACAGTGACCTCAATATTGACTTCACAGGCGTTTCCAAAAAGTTTCCAAAAGTAAGGATGCACAGATCTCTCTGTTTATTGCATTAATACAGGGTAATAATACCTGGATTGTGTCTGGCAGAATAACTTTTTCTTTAGTAATGTATTTCTCATCAGTCTAGAAAGGACCTCCACGTGTTTGCAGTGTGGACGTCCTCAGTGCCCAGTTTCCCTCAGGTCTGCATTGTGACTTTTTACATTAATCCAGCTCCCCAACCCTCTGCCTTAAGGCACAGCGCATGTCCCTGTCCTCCTTTAAAAAGCACTTGGAGATCTAGGGTAGCAAAGTGCCATTTGATAACAGAACTGCCCTTCGATCATCAAAAAAACCCCATCAATGGGATTACTGCATGTGCAAAATCAGAACTCCCCAACCCCTGGCATCCTGGCTCTAGCAGATAATCCTCCACCTTTTTGTCTTTTCAACAAAGGAAAGAGTAGAAAAAAATGAACCCTCAATCAAGCCTGCTTGGCTGCAGGAAAGGTCAACCTTCCCCACTGCTGGGGTCTGAAAGGCTTTGGCTGGTTCCCCCCTGTGTGCCCTACCTTTGTACTGAAAGGGGGGCACTTCTATTTAACATGAATCATTTTTCCCCCTAAAGCAAACCATTCTGGCATCAGTCTTTCCCAATAAATGGCAAGGTTGGCACTACAATAACACTGGGGTGGAGGACTGGGCTGCGCTTGGCTGATTTGTTGGTAAATAATAAATCAGTTAAGCATTTTACATGGATGCAGAGGATTTAGCTACGAGCACAAGAGGAGGTGGACTCCCTGAAATGCCATTTGCAACAGTCTGCTTTCTCTAGACTTTCCTAGCTTGACAGGAGCAACTGCTCACCGAGGAGAGTTGGGTCCTTTCCCTTCTCCAGCACTGCTGCAGCGCCAACCTCTTGCCACACAGCATTCCCAGAATCGATAGCATTGTTCCACTGGGATTTGATAAAACAGAGTTTTTATCCTAATCCAATCTCCTTTTTCTCTTTTGTTTATTCAGGTTTTTGTTTCAGCTGTTTGTTGCTTCAAAATGACCTACTTTTCCCCACGGAGGAGCTGTGGCTGTGCTCGCCTCTGATGTTATTTTCCTCCTCCCCTCACGTCTGAGTTGACTAAACCCAGGACCGCTGACTTGCTCAGGGCTTAGCTTTTATGTTATTTACTCATGCTGCAACTGGTACAATGGGGCTGTGAGACCTGATGAGACTCTTCCAATTTTACTGAGGCAAAAAAAATTGCTAACACTAATAACTCCGGTTGTTCAAAAAGGTGAGAGTTTATAGTGATGTGCTTTCAGTGCTCTCCTCCTGGTATGACTTGAAGGCAAAACCTCAGCGTGCAAAACCCTGGCCCCGTGCAATTTTTTGTCCTTCTCAGTCGTTTTGAAGACAAGAGTGGAGGCCAAAGGCTGGCTGTGTGCTGGGCTCTGGCACCACCACACCTTGGCTGCCAGAGGAACAGACCCAGCTCCCTGCTCCTGAGGCTGGTGGCCTCACATCTGAGATCCAGTAGGACACTGTGAGGTGACAGCACTTCAACCCCAGCATCTCCACAGCCTGTCACCAGCAACTGACAGAGCCATCTGCTGCCACGCTCCCTCTTGTTGTTCTCTAGCTGGGGCAAAGAGTTTTTCCTCCCAGAGCACGTGGCAGTGTCAGAGGTGCCCGGAATCCAGCAGACTGAGCTTGGCTGGGATCTGAACCCAAAACTTAGATCAGCATCACTGTCCAATGAGGGCCACATGAGATGTGCCCTGCTCTGAGCTGCACCCAGGCACTGCCATCAGCTGGTCCTGAAGCCCTGGCATCACTCCCTGAGGGTACTGACAGACTTTACTTCCATCTTTAGCACGTTTTGGTGTATTTCTGCATTGTTCTCAGTGGAGTATGCAGAATCAAAGGGATGTATTACTTATGAGAAATAAGTATTAATATCAATAAACATTTATGCATGCATAAAAAGAGAACAGCAACAGATAATGGCCAATGAGTGGTAGTGAATGTCCTTGCACTGAGGGAACTGGGCAAAAAGTATAAATACATCAATCAGACGTACAAACAAACTCTCCCTTTGGGGTCCAGGTATAACACCAATTGTAAATACTTGGTATTAAAATCAGCTACACAACAACATATTTTTTTAAATCACAGTAAAATAAAGCTCTGATTCTGAGGGCTGGTGAGTACTTTAGACTACCTCATAAACCTAACAGGGACAGGGATCAGAGGATGCTGCTGAAAAAACAGCTAAATGTCCTCTGCAGCAGGATTGTCCATCAGCTTGGTTGTGCCTACCCACAGAAAGGGTGCAGGGCACCACTGGACCACTCTCAGGTAATTTTTGGCCAGCGTTTGCAAAACATCTGCAGTGCAATTCCTCAATGTGCTTTTGCCTGCTGCTATCATCCTATGGAAAATATTTACTTGGGTATAACCTCTTGCTCTTTGTTTGCTGCAATTCTAAATTATACAAGGAGCCAGAGATTCACCCACATCTGCAGCCCCAGAGGAGATGCCCCTCACGTACACCAGCCTCCAGCCATTCGTTGCACAATGTAGTGCCCTGGTTTGGGCAGGATGGCACCCAAACCAACCCTCCTAAACTTGGCTGAGATCTCTGGATGATTCATGGTAACAGAAACAATACCCTGGGCTCCTGCACGAGGTGCATGAAGGGGAAGGAGGTGATGCCCTGCTCAGTTCCCAAACCAGTGCTGGGACTCCAGGGACAGATTTTCTGTTCAGATCACCCATCTCCTCATGAAATCACATCCAAATATTAGCAAAGCTTTCCTCCAAACCAGGTGATAAACTGCACTCACAAGGTATTGTCCTGCTCCCAGGTTGCAACCTGTGCTGAATTAGCCCAGTCCCTTGAGCAGATTTTTTCTTGATCATTGCTGCAGAATTCAGTTAAACTCGCACAGCCCAGCATCAAGATAAAATGCCACAGTGAACCAAGGAACAGTAGATTAAAATTTCATCCACCTATACAAAAATCAATCAGCTAAATGAGTCCAGCCCTTTTGAACTGAGTTCTAAACAATGAAATTTTCAGCTTCTTTACCAGAGTGGAGAAATGATTTCTGAGGCTGAAGCAATCCAAGCACTGACCTCTATAACTGCCTGCTGCTTATAAGCACAATTGGCCATGACTTCCTCGGGAGCAGTTTGTGTGCTGCCCTCTTGTCCAGCAAGAGCAGCAGAGCCACCAAGAGCATCAGGAGTCACTGCCACCATGTAAACAACAACAACAACAATAAAACCCTGTATGCAGTAAGTTCCCAGAATACCATTACTGCTTCCAGAAATAATGGCAGCATCCACGGTCACCAATCAAACTCACTAAGCAGGCTGAGCCAGAGGAATGCTTGTAGACCAGGCATGTTGACATTTCCCAAAACATCTTTTGTGTTCTTTCAAAGCAAATGAACAGTCATTCACTTAATGCAAGACTTTTACTCATTATGGCTATTATTTAAAACTATATTCAGGGGTTGCTTTCCCCTTTCATTGCTCTCAAAGTGCTGTTCAAGGGACTATTTTAGCCATACTGCATGGCACCAGCTTCTCGCCACAATGCTGGTGAGGACCTCCTCAGAAAGTTTAACTTTGGCACTTTCAACTTATTACCAAATCTCCAATTTTAAGCTTATTTCCATCACAATAAGCAATATATTTTTTGACTCTATGATTTCTGCTCCTTGAACACCATTCTGTTACTTGCTTCTGTGTATACTGAAGAAGGCAGCAATCTGAACCCACTCCTTGCTTCTCCCATGACCTGCACTCCTCACCTGACACATAAATACAGACATAAAGAAGAAGCCATCTCCATGCTGCTCGTATTTCCTCTGAGTGCATCGCTTCCTAGGCTATTAAAATTAAAAAAAACCCAAAATGTATCAATTTATCAAACATTGACAAAGGTGGATGGAAAACAACATGCAGCAGCCTGCATTTATACAATGTCATGTTGATTCCCTGTCACAAGAGGTTTACTAAAGGAAGGGGAGAAATAACAAACCAAGCTGAGAATACTTAGACAAGCTGCAAGTCAAAGAAGAAACTGAGCTCACAACCACAGTAGGGGCTGTTGGTAATCAGTATGTGCCACCATATGTTTTAATAACTTCAGATTTCTCACATGTCTCTAGGGAACCTCAGAGGGGTTTTCATGCTCCTCACTCAGTTTTCAAACTTATGGCTGTTCTCATCAATAAAAGATTTGGTTTACTCACTGTGGCAAGCGTATAATGAAAAACAGGTGCAGCTATGTAATATTTCTATTTAATTACTATTTGTGGGGTGAAATAGAAGAATTAATTATTCTGCACTGTTAGAACAGAATGAACCACCTACTAATTACAATCTTGATTTTAATTCAGGTGATGTTGCACAACATTCTACCAGTCCAAGTAAATATTAACACTAGTTTTGATTTTTTTTGTCTTCTTCACTGCATGAAACATCTACCTGATGGGGACAGATACATCTAAGTTAGAGTTCTGCCTTTTTCCTCCCCAGCACATAATCCAGAGATATAAACCATTTTTTTTAACCTTTGAATGAAGGAAGAGCTGTCTTCCCTCCCCAGGCTATTTTCTCTAGCATCACGTTTGTTTTTATGACTTATGGGTGAATAGTGTGAATTCAAGAAAAACCTAGCCTCCCATTATTTATTCATACTATCCTTCAAAGTCAACCCACTCAAGAATTCACAATCATTTCTTTATTGTAAATGTGTGTATGTATGAATGGATAAGTCTGTTCAGCGTTAGCCCTGCTTGTTAAGGCTTCCTGACAGTCAATTTTTAATTCTTGGCAGGGTTCTGATGTCCAAATCTTACCCAAAAAAAAGAAAAAGAAGAAACACACAGAAATCCCTATCCACAAAGGAGTTGTGTTAGCACTTACTGAATGCAAGTTTGTGATGAGATGTGCAGAAGGCTCCAGCATTACTAAATTATGCATGGTTCTGCATTCAGCAGATCCTTTGCTTTATTTGCAAGAGTTTCACTTGCCAGAGCACTCTAGGGAAGAAGGGGAGGCTCTTGTCAAAACAAATACAGTCAACCAAAGGCAGAGGCTCTCACCAATTAACTGATAAAGTTTCTTTATGCTTCCCCTTTCCTCTTTCTCCCTCTTCCCGTTTTAAGCAGTCCTCTGGGACAGGGAGGCAACTGGCAGCAGGTTCTGTTTGCAGATAGCAAAGACATTTGCCCAGGGAAATGTGGGGCTGCATCTCTCCTCCTCCCCAGCCTGGCTGTCAGCACTGACAGCACACAAATTCCACTCACACACAAGCATCCTCATGCCACTGCTGCCAAGTGCCTTGCACAGAGTGGGGGCCCACGTGTGGTGCCTTTCCACTGTAGGAGCCCAGGAAGGCAACCACCACCACCACTTGGTATCCAAGAGCCCAAGGCTGCTCCCACCACGCTAGGGCAGCTGGGACAGGAGGTCACCAGCACTCGCTGGGGCTCGAGGCTCACCAGGCATCTCTGCCCTACACACCCCATCCAGTGATGGCCACGCAGGGCTGCACCCACCTCGGCACCCCCTGCACCAAGACTAGCACAGCCCACCTCAAGCTGTCACTGGCACCAGTGCTGAAAGAGTCAAGATGCAGCAATTATGAAAAGCAACATTTTTCAGATGGAAAATGATGTCTAGCTGGAAACAAAACTCTGTTGCCTGTGCTTGTGCTGATTAAAAAATATGTGTTTTGAAAAAAACCCTAGAAATACAGTACCTTGGATCTGTCAAATTGTTCTGTTTTGACTTTATTGGAGAGGAGAATTGGAGGGGGCTGGCTTTGAAACAGTTTCTTATTTTGAAGTTAATTATGCTGTTATTTATGATTCAAATCATTAGAGAACACAAGATGGTATGAAACAGTACTATGTGCTATACAGATATCAATATTCATGTAAAATACAATCGAATGAAGCAATGATTTAGTTGAACAGAATGATTTCACTGCAGCAAAGCAAAATCATTTAAAAACATTAACAGCCAGTAAATCTTGGGGGGGTGGTGTTGCTGTTTTGTTCCAAACTGAAATAAAATCTCAGGGCTGCTAAACCACAAAACCAACTCTGTTTGAGCTGTTTGTTTAAACATTTTTTTTTTAAAAAGTTAATTGAGCTCCCAGTCACATCCTGAAATTACTATCAATCAATCCAGTCACTCCAGCATATTCATCAGCTGTATGGGATACTAATCCAGGCTGTTCAAGGAAATAACTAGCTCTAAAGAATAATTTAGAAACCTCTCCACAGTCCTATACCATTCTTCCTAATTATTAAGAATAGAGTCATGACCTGGCTGCCTCTTTCTGACATTGTTAGACTTGAAAGATTAAAAAAAAAAAAAAAAATCTGTTCAATCCACTCAGAAGTGCTGCAGAGGGCAGATCAAAAACAAAGCTTTATCTTCCCTTTCTTCCTCTGCACCAGCATCAAAATGCAGGGGCTGTCCTGGCCGTGGCCCCAGCCCAGCATGACTCCTCGTAGAGATGCCTGAGCCTTGGTGCCAGCAGCAGCCACCTCAGAGAGCCAGCACAGGCCAGAAGAATGTGCAAGGGCTTCCACATGCTGTCTTAAAACCGAGGGGACAGCCAGCCCTGGTAGCATGGGTAGCAGGGTTACCACATCAGCCCTCAGCAGCAGCACCAGCAAGGGATTTCCTTGCCTGCAGCACTCTTGACCAGAGCACTCTGGAGCTCTGCAGGTGCTGCACCCCTTAGCTAACCCAGCTCCAGCCCAGAGCATCTGTTAAGATGTTGGAAGGTAAGAAAATTTCAAGCTACAGTTTGGGTATTTTTTTGATGCTTATAGCATAAAATAAAAAGAGCCAAGACCTGAGATAGATTGGAATACACAGACCTGCCTGAGGAGCTACCAAACAGGTTGAAGTCACCCACAACTGGAGGGTGTTTGGTGATGTGAGGCACACTTGTGAAGAACACTTCACATGCAGTGCTCTCCCCCTTACATCTCCCTGTGAACCAAGGTAACAGCAGACTGCCTGCAGAGACCAGCCTTGGGACAAAGGAAACACTCTCAGCTCTGCCCAATACGGGCAGAAAAACCAAGCCTCCCCAATTTTCACTTCCCATCTATTAATGTTCCAGTTTTCCAGCTGCTCTGTTTTCCTTTAAACCACAATCACTTCAAAGCAGGGGCTGCCTTTGCAGGCCATGTTCTCCCTGTGATCTTGGTCAGAGATGATCCTGTTGCCCCAAGTTAACACCCCGCAGCAGGATTCATAGGTTTACTCTCCTGACTCCATGTTCCAGTTCCATTTCTTGGGCAACCCTACATGACCTGCTGTGCTAGATCTTCTCCCATCACACAGGTAGTTCAGCCCCCAGTTTCTCAGCAGCCAACAGCAGTTTTTAATGCCTTACTTTTTCAATCCAAACTTGATAAAGCCTGAATGGATGTTCTTGGGGTTTCTTGTCCCCTACAAGGGTACTGGGGCTCCAAGTTCATCTCAAATTGAACCCAGCACCTCACTTGGCAGCCCTGAAGGTCCCCTCCCAAAATAATTCTCCTGTCTGTTAGCCAAGTTTCCCAGCTCACACCTTTAGGATCCCCTCCATCCCAGCTCTCATGGGGGAGGCAGCCACTGAGAGAGACGGAGGTGATTTGGATCCACTACAGCTCTCCTCACCCTGCCTGGCAGATGTGGTTCGTTGTGACTGACTAAGATAAATGCCCATATTCATGGAAAACTCCCAGGCATGGTACCCACAGCAGCACCAGCCAGATAAGGTGCTTGTATACAATGCATTACAGCGTGTCCTGTTGGCTCTGCCAGCCCCTTGCTAGCAATTCAGAAGACTGAGCTGAAATCAATTAAAAATGTAATGGCATGGCTCTTTTACCTGGGAACTGACCCGGAAAGGAGATTAGAATAAAGCTAGGGGAAAAACCACCAGGTAGTTTACAGCTTGTGTTCTCCATCTGAACTAAGCGTGCGAGGAATAGCTGATAAAGCCTCAGCCTGATTTCACTGCTACCACTGTAATGCACAAATATGCCACCAAGGCCAGTGTAGGAATATTCTTTGGGTGCAGGATCAGCTCTCCAGACCTTCAGGTTTGTTTTTTGTTTTTAATTTGCTCCCATGAGGGGAAGTCACTCTTCTGTCAGCTTCTGAAGTTATACCTGGCCCCAGCGAGTTTGAATTGCACATGGGGATGGTGTTTAGCCAACGTGTTGGCCTAATTCCAGTTTGCATCAAGAACTTCACTTCTCCTCTAGCACCTCCTGTAACAGGAGTGGACACAGAAAGCAAGGCTTCATTTACAGGGCAGGCACTTTAAGGTGCTCTGCCATAAATCTGATACATGGTCACTTCAGGAACTCCTTGTTTCTCTTTCCAGTGGATCAGAATGATATAGAAAGGCTTTGTTACGTAAAAGAGTTCACTCTCCTGTTCTCATGCTTGTCCTGTGCTGGATATTATAGTTAGGTAACACCATTTGTCCCAAACCATGCAGGATACACACTCATCCACACAACACAATAGAGGAAATCATGTTTTTCCCCCTACATTGTCTGATAGTTTTGGTGGTATAGGATGGTGACACCAAGTGTAGAATTCTATGGAATAAAGTTGTCAGTCATACTGAGAAGCCAACAAATTGATGCCTGAATGCAGTTAGTGACATACTACCCACTATCAACACAACGCTCCAATTATGTTGTTTTGACACACATATTTTGTAGAAAAATGCACAGTCACAAACCTAACCTTTCAATCCCTTAATCACAGCATTTTATAATGCTCTCCCAGCCACCTCCTTAGAGCAGTCAAGTAATATCACAACATATGTTTATGTAATATTGTACCATTGCCTGGCTCCTGGAAACATACTTTTCCCTCCATAGATACTCACCAGGTGATCCCAGTTAAAAAAAGAGCCAAAATTTGTCATTTTCTCTGTTTACATCACCCCACCATATCAAGTTTGGGGGCAGAAAGCAGAAGAAATGGACTTGGGCCACCCCAACTCAGCAAGATGAGGTGTTTTTCCCTCATTCTGACGAGTTGGGTCTCCAGGAATCCCAGCAGGATGACCAGAATACCTAAGTATCTGTTATGTTTAGTCACCTTTCCTACTGCCTTATTGTTTAGGCTGGCTCTTCTTTTTGTTTTAAACCTTTAATGTTATTGCTTTGCCTGATGAACATTTACAGTCTCTTTATTTTTGGCCATGTGCCTACTTTGCTCCAGCAGTTTTGAAGGATGCTCTTTTTACTCCAGAAAATTTACACTTTTCTCCCCTGAGTGCAGTTGTTTCATCCATCCTGTCCTTTGTCATCAGACAGGGCAACACCTTTGTTTTGTTTTGTTTTTTTTTTTCAAAAAAAAAGGAAAATGAAAAGGATGAGCATTCAACTGAACTTCATTATATCAAGATGTATGAAACCCTTTAACTTAAAGGGGGCTTACAGGAAAATGAGGGAGGGGCTCTTTATCAGCGAGTGCAGGGATAGGATGAGGGGGGAATGGTTTTCAGCTGGAAGAGGAGAGATTTATATTAGATCTTAGAAAGAAATGTTTTTCTGTGAGGGTGGGGAGGCACAGGTTGCCCAGGGAAGCTGTGCCTGCCCCATCCCTGGAGGTGTTCAAAGACAGGCTGAATGGGGCTTTGAGCCCCCTGATCCAGTGGGAGGTGTCCCTGCCCATGGGGTTGGAATTGTATGATCTTTAAGGTCCCTTCCAACTCCAATCATTCTATAGATTCTGTGTGTAGCAGGTGGAGGTCTGTTCTTAACTGGGTTTTGTTTGTTTTTTTGTGGATTTGGGGTGTTTGTTTTGGTTTGGTTTCCTTTCAAAACACACACACATGTGCTCTGCCTTGCATGGAAGCAGCTGACCCACAGCGACCAGTCCTGCTGCCTCGCAGACTCCACCTGAAACAAGTGCCATGACTTTGGACTGGGAGCTGGCTAATCCTGCATAACACAGCTGTGTGGAAATAGATGAAAGAAGAGAGAAGTCATCAGCCATTGCTTCTTTCCTTTGCCTCAATTCCTAATACAGATTTTTATGTACAAGGATCTCTGAGAAATACCCATAGAGCACGGGAAGAACCCAAGTGCTCACTCTGATAGTTTGAAGCACAGGATAGATTAATCGTGGCTCTCCAGCACTGGATACTCTAACCTATGAATACATAATCATCATAGATAACTACTGAACAAAACAGCTGTTTGGGCACCCCATTACATGTATTTATAGCGGTGGCAATTCAGAAAAAAAAGCTACTGCTTTACAGAGAGTTAAAAAGTGATGCAATTTGCAACACACACACGCGCGTTAAACAACCATAAAGCTCCCCCACTGCATCGGCACAGTATTATAATATATGTTGGCATTATGTCAGGAAAAGCAGTTTCCTAGATTCAGCCACATTAATGTTCATCCTAATGAACTCTCTGGAGGAACTGTCATAAATGACAGAATATCATAAAAGAGCTTCGCTTCCAATAAAGGCCAGAGATAGCACACACTATGATTATATTCAAGGGATGAGCTCTGATCTGTGATGTTTCGAGGCAAGGCAGTGATATTTCTGGTTTATCAGTTATTCATTGGGTTAAGCTTGTTCCTTTCATCTCTGCAGTAGCATTTGAAGTAGAATTCATGGAAAAGAACTTTAAAGATGTCCTCCAAAGTTATTAGAGATAATAATTGGAATTGTTCTTTTAGCTGACAATAAAGTCAATGGCTAAAATTATTCAAGCTTTTAAAAAATCAGATAATAAACTAAGTTTCTTCCTAGTGGCAATCAGCTCACTTGGTTGCAAGGGCCTTCTTAATTAATACAGCTTGATTAACTCTAGCCTATTTAGAGAAGGTCAGTGTGGTGGAGTTGATTTTTGGTGAGCTTTTTGTATGTTGTGTATTTTTCAATTGTGTAGACATTAGGGAAGAGGAACAAAACTACATTTTCACCTGTGGGCAGCTGGCACACCTGCTTGGAATTCAGGTGGGCTTTCTTGACCAGTTAAAACCAAGATTAGAGAGGAAGGTTGACAACCCCTGACAAGGGGCAAACAAAAGTTTGGGGTGGTATATGGTCCTGCCAGCACGGACCAGTGACATCCCAAGTGTCAGCAGGTCCAAGCTGGGCTTTACTGACCCACAGGTTGTGCCAAGTAAGATTGAAAACAGATGTCTCACTTTCTGAAGAGCACAGCACCAGGCAATGACACACCTTTGGGAAAAACAGCATTTCACAGCTCTGTGGGAGGCACTTCTGCATTAATTACACCTGCAGGGTATTATGGCAGCACAGATCTACCTCAACACAGAATATTTCTCCTACTTTTTTTCCCACTCAGGGACATTCACTCACAGGAAAGCATTTACATAACTAAACCTCAGGAACAGTGACCATTCCTAAGTGGATAAGCAAAGCAGTTTCTCTCTCCCTGTTTTCCTAGGCACTAGCACAGCAACTGTCCCTTACAAGCTCACAATCAAATTACAGCTCTTACCACCATTCTTTTTGCAATGACATCCGCCAGGAGAATTTAATTCAGCAAGCAAATAAAACAAACACAAATCACCAATAGCTCATAGACTATTTCCTCCTTCATTTTGGGAATGTAGGTATGTGCCTTCCCATTCATAATGAATGTTATCTGAGGACAGCTGCATTTACTGTGTTTGCTCCTCACATGGATATTTCCTTTCTCCTGTTTTGCTTCATTCCTTTTTCAGTGCCTTCCTCCCCAACTGCTATTTTCTGCCTCCTTCCCCCTCTGCCTCCCCAGCTGATTGCAAACAGAACACATGGATTTCAAGTCATGCTATCACACCCAAGATATTTGAACAACTTGTAATTAGTCCAAACCAGTTTCATTGTTTCTTTTTGAAAAGAGCAATTTTGTACAGATTGCAACAGCAATCTAGGTTCCAGAGAAATGGATACTCAAGTTCAGGACCCAAATTCCAGCCCCAACACTGTAGCCCCCTTTTCCCTTGGTGCAGGATATAACAGAATACAAAAAAAAAGCAGCCTTACATACAATAGCTTCATCATTTCCATGGCCAGCAAGGGACAAGACAGCAGATGTGCTGAGCTTCACACACACCAAAGCTAATAACAGTCCTCTGGAACCAACACACACTGGGATCAATTAACACCATCTTCTGCCTCCTCTCCACCAGGATGGAGTCAGCAGTGCAGGCAGAGCAAGGTGCAATTCCCACCTTCCTTCCCAGGCTCTGCCACAGCTTTTCAGGAAAACAGACACTGCTGAGTTTTTGCAGTCCCCATCCTTGCTCTTTGTTTCTTTGCTTTCTCCTCTTACCTCTGCAAAGGGGTGGCCAATATGAGCTAATACAGCCTCCTGTGAGATTAAAGCAATTTAGCAAGTAGAACATGTCCTCATTTAATAATCTCACCAACTCCATCATCCTGACAGCACGTCTTTGGCAAACCATTAAGTCTAAAATGCAGTGGGGATAGGAGAGAGGGAGGCCTGTCACAGTCACCAGAGCCAGTTCCACAGTTTGCCTGTTGGCTGCACAGATCAGGCATCAGGAAATTCCTCTGCTGCAGATCTGGGAAAAAAAAAAAATAGAGGAAAGAAAAATCAATCCCCATCATCCTGACACGAGAAAATTCCCAGTGCTCCAGACACGCCGGGTAATTCATCACCTGCTCGTAACACATATCAGTCCCTTGCTCCTAATCAAAAATAAACCCACCAAGAACTGAACATACAGAAGGCAGTCCTGTCTCAGTGGAGCACTTCCAACCCCTTCGCCCCCCAAGCCCCTAACAATAACAGTCACTAAGCAGCTACCCTAAGGAGTCAAGAATGTTTCAGTCTTTAAAAAGCTGTAAATTCAGGTGATTACACAGTCACTAAAGCAACTCTTCTCTTGGAGTTGGGAGTAAGAAAACTCTGGAGACAGCCCAGAGCTGAGTCTTTTAAAAGCCTTCAGAAAAGCTTTAAACGGGGCTCACCCTCAGTGCTGTGAAGCAGAGCCCCCTCATCCACAAGAAGCCAGTTTTCAGTTGCAATTACCTAAATTATTCAGATGAGCTTAGCCACTTACAGAAACACAGAACAGTGAAGAAGAGAGGCTAATGGAGAGTCACCTCACCCCATCTTACCCACCTACTAATCCCTCCCCCTCCGGAGCGACTCTCCAAGTCAATTGCCCTGCAGATCCTAAGAGCTGAGAAGGGTAATTGAGCCCATCTGAGCTTTGGCTTGGCCTCCAGAGGTGCCTTGCAATTTCTCTGCCCTGAGGGAACCCAAAACATGAGTTGGCGGTGGCCTCCTGGAGGCTGAAGCGAGGTAGAAAGGAACTTCTTGGACTCAGCTCCACAGCAGGATACAATTCAGAACCCAGATCTCATCAGCTGCATGTGTGCTGCACTGCAGGTTAATTAAATCACTGTATTGGCACCTGTAGTTGAAAAGCAGAGTTGAATGTGAGTTTTCCAATTTTGAAAAGCAGGCTTTCATTTTTTAGGCTCCCTAAGCAGCAGAAATACCAGCGCAGGCAAAGAAAATATAAACGCTGCCTTACCTTCCTCATGGTTTGTTTCTGAGCAATAAACCAATGATTCCTTTGAAAATCCGTGTATTTCCAGCTTTTACTCACTGCTTGAACAAATGCCATGCTCCCAGAATACCCTCCCATCTGTTAAACACTTGCAGAAATTCTGGGTTTCTCTTCATTTACCATCTTAATGAATTGCCCTGAAGCTTACCTTTTGCTTTTCACCTTTTACTTGTTTATCAGCTCTTTCTTGCCACATTTGCCAATCATTGCAGACACTTTTCTTTAAGGAAGATTTGCTCCTTCCCTGCCAATCTTCCCTTTCCACTTGACCCTGCAGTAAAGTTGCTTATCAAAGTAAACACAATCTGCCTGGTTTGCGTATATAAGAATAAAGGCAGATAAGTTGGAAACAAATGGGCAATGTTGCAATACACAGTGTTTCTGTTTTGCAAGTTCTCCACTTCCACCTTACTAGAAGGAAGGAGTATTTAGGTTGAGAATCAAAAGTACAGTCCCTCCTTCATCAGGTGCCCCTTGCTTCACATAAGTAATAATTTGGATGGAAGACACCATTATGCAAAGCAGCAGAGGTGGAATATGAACAGTGTTTATGTAAAGCAGCAGATGGTGAAATGTTATGTATGTGTATATGTATTTATATAACAATTTCACTGAGGATGTTAGAAATTTGATTTCAGGGACAATGCCTATTGCTAGTTGTGGTGAGGGTCTATAATCCGCATTTTTAGCCTCTATGTCTCAAGAAGAAAGAACTTGGGTGCAGATTTCCATCTCAAACCTTACCCTGGCAGAAACAAAAAGGAAATAATTTGTGCTAAGACTCATCAGAGAGAAAACAAAGAGATTATCATCACTTTATTTCATGAAGTGTTTTGCAAGGTTAGTGTTCTGCACCCACCACTATAACTTTAAGGCTTTAGAGCGATTTTCCCAGGAAAGGTACTTTGGGCCAGTTGCTGTGCAGCTCTGGAAGGGTTTGAGAAAGGTGCACTGCATTTCCTACACCTGGGCCAGGTGTACACTGAAGCTTTGCTCTCCTGCAGTCACGTCCCATCACCCTTCTGGTGTCCACAGGAGTTAAGCAGTTCTGTGACCCCCTTGGCCATGCTGGAGAGAGCATTGGCCAGCAGCAAACTGGGCAGCGCTCGACGAGCAGGAACACCCTGTGGATAATTCCCAGCTGCTGGAGGAGGTGGCAGAATTACAGCAGAAAGAGGCCCCAGAGTACATCAAGGTAATTCTCCTCAACTGCTCCTGCGCTCTTAAAAGGTCTCCATAGCGCGAGAGCTCCCAACCATGCGAGAGCAAAACTTCCCAGCACTGACTCTGCTATTGTAATAAAAGGCTGTAACACAGCTGGTTAAGCCTAAATGCCACTCAAAGGAATTAAAGTGAAGAAATGCTTTGTCTGACCTTCCTTTTGGAGCACTTCAGGCTTGTAAAGGAGTAGAGATAGAATAGAGTCACTCCTGCCTCTCTTTCCTGCTGCCTAGGCTGAGAGGAGAAATTCTGCCTGGCCTGGATGCAAATAGTTATTCACAATATATAAATAAAGCTTTCTCAGGCAGCAATTTTGAAGGCACTTAGGATAATCCTAGTGATAAGTATCAAACTAGCTGCTGAGTGTTTGCCAGACTGGGCTTTAAAATAGCATTTGTTTAATTTGTTAGTGTATGGCATGCTTTGATGAGCCCAGGGTCAGGTGTAAGGAGTCACTGCTGAGTTCAGCTCTTGTGGAAGCAGTGGTATAAATAGCCAAATCTGTAAAGGAACGTGAAATGCCCATTATGTGCTGCATGCTGAAATCCTTTGAAAATCTGGCCAAAGCTGATTGTTGTTGGTGATGCTCTGAAAACTGAGCCTGGAAAAGCGCTGCTGCAGTACAGGGTAAGTACTCAAGACCTGCTATTTGCTACCTTAGAGGTACATGGTGTTTGAAACCTGCTGCTTCTGCACACCTGTGGTTGTACCGTGCCGCTGGCAGCACGTGGAGGCACCAGCAGATGCCAAGCTGTGGAGGAGGGCTCTGCCTGGCACTGCAGAACACTGCTGCTGGTGTCCTCTGCCATGCACTGCCTGCACAGAGGAGCCAGGAAAGGCTGTTTGGATCCCAGGTGTCAGTGTAGAAATGGTACCAGGGCACTTGGCTGGAGGTCTCTGTCTTCACCTGTAGAGGAGGAAGAATAATTCTGACCCACAATTGCAGAAAAATGGCATACGGCAATGAAATACAGAGCAAACTGAATATCTCCACCCAGCTCACATATATTACAATGCCTGCAATAGCTGAAGATTTGCTGAGGAGCTGGACCACATTACTCAAAAGCCACAGTCCCTGGAGCTTCCTGGTTCCCCACAGCAAGAGCCACAAGCCCGTTGAAATACGCTGTGATCACCTCGCGACAAGATCAGTTCATTCAAAGTTTCCACTGAGGAGTGCTGCTCCCACAATTATCCTGCAATTAGCCCAGGATACCTGGGCCATCTGGGGACTCCTTGTTCCTCCTCAAATTATGCCAGAAAATCTCCTTTCCTGCAGGTGACTGTGCTCAGTCCCCTCCTTTGGACCACAGTTACACCAGTACCCTACTAATGGGCTCTTTGTGTTACTGGTAACCAGGCAAAATCACCATGGGCTGCATCCCACTGACACAAGGTGTGGTGCTAAGTGGCTCTGGGTGGGAGAAACATCCACCTGCAGAGGCTGGGATCAACCAGAAGAGGCGTTCTCACCTGCTCCCTTCTTCCACTCATGAGTAGATGGTACCACGTTTCTTTTGATGATAACAAACCTTTTTGAAAGAGGAGAATACGGACATCATCTCTGGCAGCTGGTATTATGCTTGAAAATGGCTGTTGGCCTTTAAACACAGGAAGAAAGAAGAGCAGACTTGGAGAGCACATTAATTTAAAATGTAATTTTCATCCTCTGCCTAGGACTCACGTGGGATTTACGCTATTAAATATTAAATACCAAGACCTTTATGCAATGAGGCAGCTTTATTGAATAAAATTATATCAAACAATGAAATCACAAGCTTTGCAGATCTTAACCATATAATCGGTTTGAGAAAATACTGCAGCGTAAGGACCCAGCGGAGAAGCATCTTTCTGTCAGGTGCTCAGCTGGAGCACTCCTGGCTCAGGGATGAGGGGATAACTGCATGCCCAGCATGCACAAGGGGACAGGTGAGCTCGTTCTTGCAGCTATAGTGCACCAATGCCTATCACTCCTCATGCAGACAAGAATTTCACATAGAATAAGGTGTTTCTGGAGTTCAGCTCATTTTCCAGCGCGTGTAAAATCCAACAGCAAACTACAATTTCTTTTTTTTTTTCCTGTTTTTCTTTTCTCTTACATTGCACTCGAGGGAATTATTTTGACTGTTCTGCTTGAGAATGGTGATTATTTGGTTGAGGCAGGCTGTTGGAGTGACATGGTGCTGATTTCATTCCATGTCTGGACGGGAATACAAACACTTCTTGAGCGATTACAGAAATTGACTTCCAATTAACACTGGTGCCGCTAAATCTCAATTCTCCAGGGCTTGCAAATAAACAAGGACAACAGAGCCCCAACTATGGGCTGTGTGCAATAAACATTCGCCAATTTCATTATGTTTATCATCATTGGGAGGGAAGAAGAAATGCTTTCCAAGGGTCATGGCTTGATTTCAAGGAATTCAGTTTTCCTTCTCCTTGGTCTTGGCTCTCGGCCTCAGCTTCTCAAACCATAAACATTTCCAAATTCAGGTTGCAAATGACTAAACAGCAGAACAGCACCAAAATAAAGAAAAAAAAGAGAGGGGGCAGGTGACCCTCTATCCGTTTATGATCACTGAATGGTTTTGCTTGGAAAAGACCTTTAAGATCATTGAGTCCAACCATCGATCCAGCTCTCCTAAGTCCACCACTAGACCACGTCCTCAAGTACAACATCTACTCATCTTTTAAACACCTCCATTCTACATTTGATTTTGCCATATTTAAGAGTATTTTAAATAATAGATGTGATAATTCTGATACATTTAAATTTTTATATGCTTTTTGAAGGAAACAATTTTCTTGTGTAATTTCTATTTCAGTAAAAACTTCCAATTTTGATAAATGTCAAAGCTTGCTTTTGAAAGAACTCTGTTAAGAAAATTATTATTGCTATTATTATTTTACATAAAGAAAACTTAAAAGTAAACAACTGCAAATTCCTCTGCACTTCAGCACCATGGAAAGATGTTACTTTGATGAAAGTCTTTGGCAGTTACAAGCATTTTGGCTGCTGCACCATGAAATTAATAGTATTGACATTTCATTTCATGCAAAGCAGTGTTCAATCATGTCTGCCAGTCATGTGTCAGCCTGCCTTGGGTGGGATCCCAGCACCACTGCTGGAAGTGCTGAGCTCCATTCCAGGAAATTTCATCCTGCTCCACTTCTACATTTGATGTAGAGGAGAACTTGGTGTTTCCTATGCTCCCAGTTTCTTTCTGGTGGTGTGAGAGCAGCAGCAGCACTCTGGGATGCTTTGCTCTTGTGCTGGAAACCCCTTTCCCCTGTTGGTTTGCCTTTTTGGAACCAGGACAACATCCAACTGCCCACACTCTCCTCTTGCAAGGAAACAAGAAAAAACAGGCACACAAATTCATTATTCATGGTCTTTATCAAAACCATCTCAGAACAATCAGCAAAAATAATCTTTCTGACATCAGTTGTTGCTCTGCAGTTGATAGGAGGGACAGAGCTGATAAAGGCAAGGTTCTTTCTTCGATTTTCGTATCACAGTATTAAGATACTATGATACACTATTTCACTTGAAGTTAATGAATATTCAGTGATGTGTTTTACTCTCATCTCCTCTCAGGATATAAAGCAGTGGCATATAATGGTTATTATCTGACTTCACAGCCTGACTGATGACAAAAAGTAATGCCAGTTAACTCACCTCTACAACTGTGGAAAATCCAGAACCAGTAATGCTGAAGAAAAGAACTTCATTGATGTAAATGGACCATATTTGACCTGTTAGCCCTGATTTCAGAAAACCTGCTTGAGTGCAATCTGGAATATAGTTGTGCATAAGCACAGATTAAGTACATACTCAACATGACTTAATATGGCACTTCTCATTATAGCTGAACTCTATGCTTTGAAATATTTTCTTAACCCAAAACATTCAAGTCTCCTGTTACCAGAGTGCTGGTCATCAGCAATTTTCCAAAGCACAAACTGGGAGCAGGTAAAAGCACCTTGCTATTAAAGGTTCTATTTTTGACCAATTCACTGGGGTTTTCTTAATGGAGAGAGGTTTGGGAAAGCTCTTTGCTGAATACACCTTACAAAAATAGAACAAAATAGGAAAAAAATCTCTTTCCCAAGCTCGAATTGGACCCACTGTTCAGACAGAAATTTTTAGAATGGAAGACTAATGCGATGAAAAGTAATTTGAAACCTGTTAGAACTGCTTTGAAAAGATTGTCTTCGGGGAAAACATCCATTTAAGAAGAAATAAAGAAGTGTAAGAACCTGGAGGCTAAGAAAGCACACAGCTTGCTTCTGAAGCATAGGTAGAGAGATGTTGCAGGCTGAGCACCTTGCCCTTCTCCAGCTGTGCTGTGGCACAGCAGTGCTCCTCTCCTCCATCCCCAGCTCAGCCCTGTCCTTACACATCCAAAATGTGTCATCCCTCCCAGCTACTCTGAAAAAGTCCCACAGAAAAACCCAAGCAGCAGCAACAACACAGATACCACATAGTGATATAAACACCAACACCAACATCTGTCTAATTTACAAGTGACTGAAGGAATTCATTTGCAGTTCCAAGTTTAACCTACACCACAACACTAAGACTTCACCACGTCAATGCTTCCCACGTGCTGTGGAAGAACGCTGCGCATCAACCCTCTCCACCATTCCTGCATCTGCTTCAAGCCTAGCAGCCTGCAAAGGAGACAGCTATCCAAAGCAGCAATAAAAATAATTTACAAGGTCAAAGGAGTGCATCATGCTTTGGGCATTAAAAGTCTCATCTTTGCTCTGAGCTGCGTTGATAATGGGCACCAGAGACAGCAGGGAGTGCTTTACATCAGGGTGTTCCACTGCTCTGTGTCCATATGGCTCGGTGCTATTTCGCTCGTTGTTATTTTACGGTTGGAGAGATCAGAATTTTCCTTGAAGAGCTGGCAGGCAGAGAAGAGAAAATTCCCAAGGGATTCTCCTACTCTGGCAGCTCACTCCCACAAGAGTGCTCGCAGATGAGAGCCGTCTGGAGCAGCAGTGATGTGCCAGGACACAGAGTTATGGCACAGGAGTCTGTGGACAACTCCTCGAAGAAGTGCTGGAGGAGGAATCTTGCCAGAGAGCCAGCCCTGGGAATCAGAGCTGAGCAAAACATCCCCTGCCTGCTCAGCCATCGGATTCGGCTGTGACCTCCCTGCAGAACAGCACCCACTCCAGGAATGATGGCGAGCACGGATGATCCTACCCCTCAGACACATGAGAAGGTCTCTTTGAATGCCAGGAGGGAAGTACTGTCAGGCCTTGGCAAAGAGGATTGTAACAAACATCATCTCCCAGATTGGTTTATTTATTACATGGGCTCCCACTGGCTACTTTCGGTCACAAGTTCTAAAACTGGATTGAAAGAGGAGAGGAGGGGAGAAGAGAGGGAAGGGGAAGAAGGGGAAGAAGGGGAAGAAGGGGAAGAAGGGGAAGAAGGGGAAGAAGGGGAAGAAGGGGAAGAAGGGGAAGAAGGGGAAGAAGGGGAAGAAGGGGAAGAAGGGGAAGAAGGGGAAGAAGGGGAAGAAGGGGAAGAAGGGGAAGAAGGGGAAGAAGGGGAAGAAGGGGAAGAAGGGGAAGAAGGGGAAGAAGGGGAAGAAGGGGAAGAAGGGGAAGAAGGGGAAAGGGAGAGGGAAGGGGGGGAAGGGGGGGAAGGGGGGGAAGGGGAAGAAGGGGAAGAAGGGGAAGAAGGGGAAGGGGGGGAAGGGGGGGAAGGGGGGGAAGGGGGGGAAGGGGGGGAAGGGGGGGAAGGGGGGGAAGGGGGGGAAGGGGGGGAAGGGGGGGAAGGGGAAGGAAGGTTGAGCAGCGATTTGGAAAGCTCAGCATTCTTTTGGGTGCTGAGCCTCCCAAGAGCTTGACCCAGCCCTTGAAAAGCCTCTCCCTGCAGCCTGATCCATGGCACCAACAAAAGGTTCCCAGTGGTAATGGCCAGCAATGAGAGGACATGGAAATGGAGGCATGAACACCCTCAGCAGAACACTGAGCAGAGAATCCCAGGGCACGATGATGATGAGGAAATGCACAAGTCCCTCCCTAGATTTTATGCAACCATTGTGTTCTGTTGAAATGTATAATTATGCTCTTTTTCAGCAGCTATGTTTATAGTGAGCGGTTGAAGAAGAAGGGGATGATTTTACAAATGTTTTTAAGAGAAGTTAAAAGCCAAAAGCACTTGATTGCTTATTATAAATTACTTTTGCATCCTTCTATCCCCATGTTTCACCGTCTGCAGACTTCTAAGATGAAGAATTAAAGCAATTGTCTGAAATGAATAATAAAGCAACATTTTAAAGGTAATAAAATAGCTTGAAACAGATTAGAATGAAATTTAGAATTCATATGTATTTACAAAAGAGCACTCTGAGGACACTAATCCAGGCAGGTTCAATTAGTGAGAAGGCAGGAGAGCTGGGTTTATGGGAGCCCTGAGAGAGCTACAGACCGGGTCCCATAGAAAGCAGTTGCCCAGTGGATCCCTTGCTCCTCCACCCAGGAGGATCCTGCTGCAGAGCCTCACCAGCTTGGGTGAACTCCCTGTCCCAGGGTGGGAGAAAGGAAGAAAAGAGGTAGCACTCCTCTTCTTGCCCTCCCACCCCAGCTCATTTTGCAGGAATTCCATCCAGGTTTTTATGACTGGAATGATTTGTTCTGTCAGTTGAGGTGCATAAGGCCTTTGCTTTATAATACAACCACGAACAAATAAAACTTTGGTGACTCTTTTAGAGGGAAGTACGATATCAACACAATTCCCTCCTTGGTTGATGGATGGCATTAGCTGTCTTCATGTGAGTTACTTATGCCAATAACCATTTTGGCCTTGCTTTAACCTAACTGTTACATGGACAGAAACATCGTTGTGAGCAGCAGCAATGACTGAAAAATTGGTTGAAGTGAAGGGGCTGCAGGTTAAAATCATCCAACAGCACATGTGGAGACTTTGCATCTCTTGCAGTCATTGTATGCAAGAATTGTTTGTTGTATCTTGCAAAGGACTGAAGATGTTTTCCCCTCATCTATATTCCCCAAAGAGACCTCAAAAATTGCCAGCAGGCTGGAAGGTGGCAGATGCCATGAAGGTGATTTAATGAGGCCAAAGGGCTGAGCTGGGACAGCCCTATTTTTGGGGCATAGGCACCCTCTTCTCTGTGGTTCTGTTTTGCTCTACAGACAGATGCTGGGTTTCTTTAGAACCCACTGCAGCCCCAGCAGATCCATAGTCTATTCAACAGTCATTGCACCATTAGGAGAGCTGGGGCTGAGACAGACAGACAGACCAACTGCCCACCCTAGGCCAGGAAGTGCCTGTGCCTGTCAGGAGTCAACTGTGCTGGGTCCTGCCCAGCAGCAACACAGGGTGGAGTCCGCATCCAGACCATGACCACTGCAAACGATTAAGTCCAATTCTGCTGTCATTTATGAGAGTCTTGGGCAATGATGAACAATTAATGAAATTGCAACATCTTTCCCTCAAAACTACAGCTACGCCCCAGCCTTGCTGAAGAGTTTGCAGCTTTTCCCTCCACTTCCCCCATTTCTGGCACCTTTGCTCGCACGTCTTCACACAACCATTATAGAGCAATCATTTTGTCAGATGTTTGTCTTGCCCTCAGCCAAAAGGAGTTGTTGAACAGACAGACAAGGGGGCTTGGAAAACTCTGGGAAACCTTATGTCCTCAAAGACGTGTGAATGTATCAGGATTAACCCTCCCTTCTCCAGCTACAGAGGGAGGGAATGGTACGGTCGGAACCGGCACTGACTGCTGATGCAAAAGTCACTTGGGTGATCATCGACTCCACTCTGCCTTGGCATTTTGTGCTGATAATACTTCCAAAATCACACAAACCTCTTAAAACCAAAAGGAATCAGCAAAGTAAGCGCAGCCTGGGAAGCATTAGGATACATAGAAAAGATGTACAAGTAAATATTGCCACATAAATAATGACAACTTGATGCTATGGCTATGATTTTTCTACTGATGTTTTGATGTTTTCACTTATAGTCATTATAAATGACTTATTCCTGTCCCTAAACACCAATCAGAGCTATCATCAGTAATATTCTGACCACAGGCAGGTACAATAAAATAGATCAAGATGTTGACACTTAAAGATACAAGCAAATGAACATGATAAACTGCCAAGAACTACAGGCAAGAAACACAATGTTCTTTCTCTGTAAAATAGAGCCTGGCAGGGATGGTTATTTTGACTTTGTTTTTGTGTAGACAATAGCATTTCAAATTACCCAGGAAAAAACATTTGGCCTCTCACAGCTGAATGGGTCAGGAAAACAGCCCTTGTGCCCTTGAAAACCAGGCTGCTCTCTCCTGCAGGGAGATGTGGGGGACACGGGGGGGGGCTCTATATTCAGTTGTCCCACCCTCATACAGACAACAAATGAATAAATACACCTGCAGCTCCTTGTAAAACCTCTGTCCATTACCCTCCTGCCCCCTTTATATTTCAGTGCTAACTAAACTCTACTATGCTTCAACAAGATTATTGTGTGCATATGCCTGGTTTGTATGAAAGAACTGATAGGTATTTCCAAGCTGATTTTCTAATCTTTAGCTGAGATTACTGCAAAGAGGGTTTATAAAATACCTGCTCCTTTCCTGTGCTCTTTTCCTTATAGCAACCGCGGGTTCCTTGGGTCCTTCTGCAGCTGTAAACACTCCTTCCTAATGCTCTTAGAAACCACCTTGGTCCTCTTGCTGAGAACAAGCCACCTGTTGCCACAGTGCCTGGATGGGGACAGCAGTCATGGTCAGACACCTCAGAGGGTGGTGCAACCACCCCATAAAAAACCACGAACACATGCAGCGGGCCCAAAGGGGTATTATTCAAGTATTTGCACCTCTGGTATCTCTGTATAGGCGAAGCTGACATTCATTGAGGTGAACAGTTTTAGATGTGCTTGTTTCACACTATGGACCTCTGTGTTCAGTTGTTTTTAGACAATCAGTCACACCAGCAAACCCTCGGCTGCAATCCCTCTCCAGGACAGGCTGCAGATGGGTAAACACCAGTGCACGCAGCCTTCCCACCCTTGGAAGTCCACTGCTTTACTCCTAATCCACTTGAAGATAGAAGTCTCATCTTAGGTCACATCTTGTAACTAAATTGCAGCTCCAAGAGCCTGGAAGAGAGAGAAATTGCACTTCCCTCCCTCTTGCAGCCTGGTTGGACCGGGCTGCGTGCAGAATCCCTGTCCTCTCTTCTCTGCCAGGAAAAACCTGAAGGACTGTTAACAATAGTTGTTGCTTGAGTGGAGGATAATTTGTTTTCCTTCCCTTCTAGCTTTTGTGTTACAACATCAACTCCAGCCAAATAAAATATTTATGTTATTTTAAGTTTCTGCTACTTAAATAAATAGATAGGAGTAGAATGAAAACATTACTTGCAGGAACAAAGGCAGGAAGACAACAGAAGCCGGTGAAGGGCGTTTCGCAGATACGATTTGGGAAGAGAGATGCACTTTGTTAGAAAGAGTAAGATTTCAGAATGTCTGTCTTCACCTTGGTAGAGCTGAACACCCCGTGGCTTAGCCTAACTTGCCAGCTTTCCAAACCTCCAACACCACCAGAGGTGAGGAACCCAACGTGGGACGGGACTGACCGCCCAACAGCATTGACCACAACAGGGATGCAGCCCCTGGTCTTGGGAGCACTGCCACGGCCATCGCTGGCCAAGGGGCCACACGAGTCACATCCCCTCCCTCCCCATCTCACCCACTTCATCTACTAAGGCACCAAAGTTCGTGGGGAAACAGCTTGGCTTCCCTTGATTGAGAGGATTATGCTCAGGACTGCAGAGGATCGTCTTCAGGTCCTTTGTTTTACAGAAAGCTTCCACTTCTTGAAGCAGCCGTAGGTTTGCAACAAGTTGTACTGAAGAAAAAGAGGAAGATGCTGTTGCTGAATAACATTTTTCCCTGCAAACACATTTGTTAAATTCCCTGGACAAGTGGAAAACTCTAATGGGCAGTGCAAAATAATGGATTGCACTGAGAGAAGTAGTTTGACAGCAAATGTTGGATTTGAATTCAAAGTGAAAAAAAAAAAATGGCTGGGCTTAACCAAGACTGTTGACCATGAAGTAGACTTTGCTGTAACTGAAGTGAAAAGGCTAATTCATCAAGCTGTAATGAGAATCTCATTGTCATTCATCTTTTATGTGAACATTTGCAGGCAAGAGTCTGGATGTCAGGGGAAAGCCCTGTAATTAATTTATCTCTGTTGTGTAAAAGGTAACAGATCTGAACGATGGGTTTTGTTCCAGCACAGCTGCCTCGGATAAAAATCAAGCTGATTATTTAGGTCTGATTTTTACTTCCCTTCAGAGAAGAAACAAATAGCTGCAGAAAAATCAGAACTGTGAAAAATACATAGTTTGGAAAAAGGAAAGAAGCAGAAGCCTACCTGCAAGAAATCGAATTGGCAAGAACAACTGAAACCCTCAGGGAGGAGGGGAAAAAAAGTATAATTTGTTTGCAATGGGAGAATTTTGTCATCTAGCCTAAGGTATCAAGTTAGAATTAAGAACAAATAATACAGGCAGTGATCAAAGTAATTTGCCATGCATAATTTACCCTCAACATATTCAGGAGGCAATGTCAAGGCTCCCTGCAATTACAAAGTCCTGGTTTACTCTCTATTGTGATTGCTTTAATCAAGGTCCTTTATTTTTTTTATGAAAGCACAAGAGGCACTAGAGGACTGGACGCCCACTGAAAGTCAGCAAAATTTGTGTGCTTAGCAGCAATTTCTGTGTTTTGACCTAGCTCCCTCCTACAGCTCCAGCAGTGTTGGTTTGCAGCATGAAGGTAAGTGCTCACACTGAAACCTCTCACGCAGCTCTCAAAGCCCTGCCACACTCTTCATGAGAGCTCAGGAGCCCTCCAGATGTCACTGGTGAAGGCAGATGCCTGTGTTTCGAGAGACGTGCTGCTGTGCATCTTGAGGTACACAGCTGGGGGGCCAAGCAAGCCCATCACATGCATCCAACCTCTCCAGAGAGAGGGGCCTCAGCAACAACATCCCCTCTAGAGTGCAGTGTCTGCTGCCCACCAGACATCTCACGTCATTACCTGGCTGCAGGCTGTGGGCTGGATGGATTTTGTTGTTGGGTTGGAGTTGGGGTTTTTTGTTTGTTTGTTCAATGTTTTTTGAGAGTATTTGGCAGTATTTTGGGCTGTTGTGGGATCAAAACCACACAGACACCTTTACAAAATAGATAGACTGTAGAACTTCACTGTATAGTCACAATTAAAATTATTGCCTATGGCAGACAAATGAGAAGGAGCAGGTCTAAGTGCAGATGCCCCACTGAGGGTTGCAATGCTGATACAGACACCCAGGCAATGGAGTTCTCCAATAAGATAAAGATAACTTTAGTTAACAAAGTGTGTACAGTGGACTCCATATGTCTTACATCAGTGAAATGGAAGAGCCTTTTGGAGAACTGATGTTAAGAAATGCTGACAACACTGTCAGTAAAGCCAGAAGATGCAGAGGAAAGAAAAAAGTCTGCTTTCTGGTAAAGGTTAGTGGTGTCTCTGTCATAGCATGTTTGTACAGGCCTCCTCAACACCCACAGACACTCAAGTTCTCATGTGGGACAACTATGCCAGTGCTGGGGAGGAAGAAATCCCTCACCTGTGCAGATCAGTCCTGGTTGGAAGAACATGTTAGCAGAGACTTGCTTTTCTCCCTGCCCAAGCACCAGTTTATCATCTCTCCTGAGTCTCAGCTCAGTTTTTGAAGGCAACAGCTCATTTAGCTCTGCTAAGCATTACCTTCAAAGCTTTCACTTGCTGTAGCATGCCTTCCTCTCATGCATTTGTGATTAATTTCTCTTTTCACCTTTGAAAAAGCAGAACAAGGGGAGCTCAGTATCTAACTCCAAGCTCCTTTGAAACCCCAGACTAATGGTTTATCGAGTTTTGTCCACACACTCAGAAAAACTCAGCAACATAAAGCACAGTGCTTCTTCCCCACTGCAAAGCCCAGAAGGAGGCCAGTTTCCCTTCCTAGTGGTGGGCAAGTTCTGCAAGGGCAGATGGCTCCGCTGAAATCCCAGTGCCAGGGCTGCACCGCTCCACCCCAGCATCCAGCCACACGCATTTTCTGAAGAAGCAGAGTCTAAAATGTCAGGTGTTCCTGAGCTGCAAATTACCTCAACTTATACCGTGGAGGTGACTTTGCTGAGGGCTCTGTCTCTGCATGCCCAGCATGGTTCAGCAGTGCACGATCCAGCTGGGGCTCAATCCTGAACAGGAGTGGAGCATATCAGTGCTGTTACCTCTGTGCAAACAGAGACTTCTCAGCTTGCCGTCAGCCACACTTATCAGTGGAAAGCAAAAGTCAAATATACCCATTATTGTTATTATTTACCAGGTACCTTTTCATCATGTTTAGTCACCAAGGCTTTGTTTCAAGATAAAGCAGCCCTAGCAAGTGACTCAGTTCTCAGCAGGGCTTGGGAGTAGGGAACATGGCTGATTTCGCTAGAATTGGGGCCTGGGAATCCCAAGGGCTTATGTGCTCCCCACATCCTGGGCAGTAACAGGAGGTGGTTTCTTAAAGAGATGCACTGTGGCTTAAGGAAACTCACCACAGCATAGTGGGGCTCACCGCAGACTGAGCACTGCAGCTCACTTTATCATCATTTATCACTGCACGACAAACAACGATCGGAGGATTAACAACAATCTCATTAAGCTCAGCGAGTTAAACTGCTCACCCGGCAGGACAGTGAGGTCTTCATTTCAGGGAAAACCAGACACTCCCCTGCAAGTGGAGGTGTGATGTGTTCAGCACCGGTGATGAAGCAGGAGTGTGGTGTGTGCTTCAGCACCACCCATTTCAGCAGTCACTCCTCTTTGACAAGGAGAAGGATCTGCCCATCTGCCTAAAACCCTGCACACACAAGCTCTTCAAAACCTCTGTGTCTATTCCTCCCCCAGATATTGAGCAGGATGTGCACCCTACTGTATTCCCACCCTGTGTCACTCAAATTTGCCTAAAGGGAAACTATCACCTTGCTCCAGCTGAAGTCAACAACAAACTTTTCATTGACTTCAGTGCTCCCAGACTATGCCTTGAAAGAAAACTGTCCCATTGATAGGAGAGAAACAAACAAATAAATAAAAGGATACTTGCCAGAGTAAGTGGATTTAATCCTTCTCCCTGCTTTAATTGGAATTTCAAAATTTTAAGACATCAAAAGGAAATTCTTCAAAAAATCAAATAACTTTCTGCAAGCTTTTTTTTCACTTCCTCAGATCAGTTCTTATAAAGCAGATTAGGATTTGCAATTAAGAACCGGCATTCAGCTGAGATCAGGTAACCCCAGCAACCAACCACCTGAGGGTGACAGTGGGCTTGGAGTGACTACTCATGACCTGGTACCTGCTGTGATAAGAAACATACCATGTGTTTAAGGAAAAGTATAGATTGGACCTAGCAAAGGAGACCTGTGAGCTCCGGTTGTGGCAGAGCCATGAAGACACTAAATCAGAGCTAAAGAGGGAAGCCCCTGGAGAGCTGAGAGGTAATTAAGCAGAGCCTACAAGGATTGCTCAGAGGGAGAACACCCCTGAGAATGGTCTATGGGAAAGAGGCCTCTGGGTTCTTACTCGATAATAGATTTGAACATGCTGTGATACCTCTTCTCTGACTTAGGAGCTGACACTGAGCAGCTCTGCCAATGTCCATGCTGTGACTGCATGGTGTGAGCAGCCTAACAGTGCTCAGGAAAAATCACGTGAGATCTGATAATGATTAGAACAAAACAGTCTGCCTTAAATTGATAGCTGCCCATAAAGGTAATCAAATACATGATGGCACAGGAGAGAGAGAGAAAAGAGTTCAATATGATTTCATTTGTTTGCAGTGGCAATAAATCTGAGTGAAAATTGCTGAGCGCCTGCTGATCCCCGCATCCAGCAAGGTCAAAGGTTCCCAAGAAATGACTAAATGATGATCATTTAACAGCAATCCTGCAGGAGCACCAGAAGATTCAGAAGAGTGACAGAGTCTTGCCTGAACTGCCTTTTGTACAAATAAATGCCACAGAGATAGTTCTTGCCCTTAGGCAACTTTTGATCCAGAAATGTACTTGTACAGGGTTAGGTCCAGTTCAACATGTGTATTGCAAGGTGAGCATGGGAAGGTAGCCCTGTTGTCAGAAGGCTTCCCATTCTCCAGTACCAAACCTCAGGTAGATAAATAAGCAAGTGAGTAGAGAGCCAAGGGAGCAGGACAGCTGGGTCTGCATAAATTAGTAGTCACAGTGGATGATGTATCGATAAGCGAAAAGAAGAAAGAGCAGACTGGGTCGCAGTTTGCAGCCAATGCATTAGGTGAGCTAATTAAAGAGGCAAGGAGGAAATCAGAGCCAGTGGAAAATGAGGTAGCTGATGTCTGGAAAATGAAAAAAAACATCCTGCTGACAGTGACAGCCCTGCCAGGCGTCGCTCTGTGGCCATCACTGTGCTCTGCACAGGGATCAAATGGGGCCAGAAGGCAGAACTGTTTTTCAGGAAGAGGAAAGCAGAGGAAGGCAGAGACAGAAAAGGCAGAGAAACACTGAAGAACTCTGAAAAACAAAAATAAAGGCAGTTCAGGGATGTTCCTATAGTTGGGGTTCTTATTTTTTCTTCTACTTCACATCAATAGGCAACTCTTCAGATTAAAACAACCAGGGCACTGGCCAATATGCTGATATAATCCACCAAGATGTAGGTCTCTAGTGATTTATTTTTATTTTTTCTTCAATTTACTGGTGTGTTTGGAATTCAGCCTGTAAGGATGTTCTTGCCAGCTGGGATATCCCAGAGGACATGTTCCTTCCTCTGTTTTGCTGGCAACCATGAGGAAAAATTATAATGAATGACCTCTTTTCTTTTTTTCCTTCTGTACCAGCTGGCTCTGATACCCTTTCCCAACCTCCACTTGCATCATCTACCAAAACAGAATCTCATTTCCTAGATAAACAGACTTCTACAGGCTTCTCAAGATAATGCTTAATGAAAATAACAGTACAAAGGAAACACTTTGCATGGGCTTTCCTCTTTTAAACGCACTTACTTTTTATTTAAAGAGCTATCAGAATAAATAATTTTCCTCTCTTCTGTTAATCCCAGCTCAATGCACATCAAGACACATCTTTCTAGACTGGCCATAATGAAATCCATTAGATAACCTTCAAACGGCAGGAATGGAGCTCTTGGATTTCTCTGATGAAATAGTTTGCCAGAAGAAAAGCATGGAATCAGCTATCTTCAAAAACATACAGGAAAATAAAAAGAAATAAAATCAGATTTTATTCTTTAACTGTTTCTTCTTCATTCTTTCTTTCAAGAGAGTTTTGACAGAGTAGAATGTGGCCCTTTCTGTGGTGACGGGCCAACAAGTCCTGTGGTTTCAGAGTGGCTCTGGTGGTGCTGGACTCTGGCAGCTCCCAGTGCCAGGTGCTGAGCACCACGCTGGACCCAGCTAAGCAGCACCCACTGCTTGATCCGTGGCACCTTATGGTCACCCAGATCATGGCCCAAAACCCGGGCAAGCACAACCACAGGCTTCTCCCTTTGCCAGGAGCATCAGCGGGTGCAAATGCTTAAACCAGAGTGCTCAGGAGAGGTGACACGGGTGTGGAAGTAGCTGAACATTTCTGACATGAAAACTGCCTGAACTGAGAAATCTGCTTGACCTTTTGAGACTCAGACTCTTACCAACTCACTTTCAAGCAGAGAAGTCCTACAGACAGCACCCACACGGCAGAATGAACTTCACGGGTTACATTTGCTTCGTTTTTCTTTACGACAATTACCGAGTGGCAGGAGATTTGAATGGTCACAAAGCCAACAAAGAGCTCTGCTAGAAATCTGGCCTGCGAGCCCACTGCAGCAGTGGTGCCCACGATTAGCACCCTGCACAGGGAAGAAGAGGCTCCGCTCTCAGGCAAGAGAGCTTAGAACTGCAGGAAAGACAGAAAAGAATATCAAAAATGAAGAACTCTGCTTTTAGCTGAGCTGAGAGGATGGCTCTGCAGAAACTGGTACTCAGCTGACATTTCCCCCTGCTTCATATTTCCTATTTCACATGGAGTTTTATCTGTTTTCAGTTGTTCTGGTTCGAGTCCAGTTTGCTCCGTGGGGATGATAGGTTACCTAGCAACTGAAATTAAAGTTCGATTATTGTATTAATATTGAGGCTATCTTTGCATGAATCATGATTCCAGTAGGAGGAATAATTTCAGTTTCTTTAAAATATTGATTTTGGAAAGATGCCAAAGTGCAGGCATATGGGGCTGAACTCCTGCTGTCACAGCAGCTCAGGGATGAGCATCACTGGCCGCTCTAGGGCAGGATGGAAATTGGATAAAGCAGAGGGAAAGTCTGGGCTAGCACTGTAATAGACCTAAGCCCAGCTTGGTGAACACATACAGAACAGCACAAAAGTATTTTCACAATTGAAGGAGTTATGTCCTCCTCATGTGCCCAGGAATATTTGACAACAGAGACCCATCAAGTTGTCACTTGGCATATATCACAGTAACTCACTGGATAAATGGGCTCCCCTTTCAATCTTGTCAACGTTTTCAAAGATAAATTTAGGAAATTTAGTCCCAGTTTTCTCTTTTTCCAGCTTTTTCTTTCTTCACTAAAGCTTGTCACATGTTTCAGTTCAAATGTTTCAAATCACCTCCAATTTCACAAACTAGTTCATTTAACTAAAAAACCCAATAAAAAACCACTCCTTCAAACAAACTCATTTTGTGTCAGGTTCTCATTGCCACTAAGAGTGCTCATCTTTTCCTTGGAGATTTTTGGACCTCACTGAGACCAATTCTGGAGACACTCCTGACCCCACGCTCAGCTCCTCCTAGCACTCACATTTTTGACAAGCAAGCCATTAGTTCTTGTGCAGTACATACCCTTAAACCTTGAGATGGCCATCCTCCCTTTTTCCTCATTCATTTCCCAGCCAGGCCTCCCTTACATTGGGGGCAAACTGGTAATTATATAGTTTTCAAAAATTTTTCTAGATTTGCTGCTTTGTATTCTACTTTCTGTTTTTCTTACTAGTTTGTGCCCCCCAAATTATGGCTCTTTAGGACTCTCATCCCACATACGTATTTTTAACTTACTGGGTGTTTCAAGGGAATTCCTCTCAAAGAGCTGTCTAACCCTTCCCCAGGGAAGTTAATGTCCTCTTCCATGTTTACAGTTGGTACTAGCAGCTTTTTTAAAACCTAGTTTTAAATTACACAATATTTTTAATTTTTTTTTCCATTGGAGAACAATTCTGTATGTCCTCATCTGAAAACTGTCTCCCAATGCTTTCTCCTCAAAGGAGTGCAGCAGTTTGGGTGAGTTCATCTCATCTGAAGGCCAACTCAACAGCACCATGCAGGCAGCTGGGGACATTTCCAAGGTTATAAACATGCGTTGGAAATCTTATCTGGAATTCCTAGAATAAGGTCAGGAATGGAAAGTACTCATGAACACAGAGTTAAGACTAACAATACATGCCACATAAAACACACAAAAAATGTGAAAATGTCTTTAACAATCATGCTTTGACACATCTTTAAGATCATAAACTTCACTCTTTTTAATATTTTTGGTAAGGCTTGTAATGAGAAAAGACAATTCTGAAGTCCTGACATTAATAAGTCTATTGCAAAAAGGTCACCTTCCCCTAAGAATGTTTTATTATCAGTGGAGCAGAATAGCTCTGAATATGTAATGACTTTTATCTGATGATTGCCCTGTATTCTTTTCTAAAGAAAGAAGGCTTCAGATGTTGATAATTTACATATACGCGTTGAAGTGTTTGGCAGCAGAAAACAAACTGGTTCAGAGAAATTAATTATGAAGCAGCTATAGAAGAGGAATGAAAATTAACTTCTGATCTTCATGTGTCTCTAAGAGGTACTAAAAAGCACCACAGGACTGACTGTCCTCCAGGATACTACTGAACATCACTTCGCTGAAGGAAAACATACACCGTGGAGACTTACTTTCTCTATGAATTGTCATAAAGACATTTCTCATTTGCATTTGACTTTTCTACTGTGGTGTAGAAACTCCAACACTCCCATTTAGCTGCACGTAAAGGATTAGGAGGTGCACAGAGAGGACACACATTAATGTTAGTGACAACGGGAACTCAGATTAACAACAACCACACGCAAAACCAGAGCTACCTGAAGGTCACTGCCCCAATGGCTTAGAGACCAGGAGAGACCAATGGGAAACGCATGGTCTGGTTCAACCCAGCCACCTGTGGGACAAGGGAACCCCTCAAACTGTGAGCACAGTGCAGTGGGGTTTGAATCTCTGGGGAGGGAACCAGTTCCACACAGAACTGAAGCAATTCTGCCATTCAGAAACGCTCCTCCTGCCCGTCTGTCGCAGCACGGAGGCAACTCCCAGAAAACAACGCAATGTTTTGCACTCGTTTCAGATTAGAAGGTTTCCCCAGGAGAACTGTGTGTTCACAAATAGCTATGCCAAAGCTTGTTTGTTGTTTTGAGTCATTAAATTACATTGCACTTAATTACTCCCCAACTACCACCGATGATGGTTTTCCAACAAAAGCTGCCTCTGATAAGAAACCAGTTTATACACTAATGTTACTATTTCACGAATGCTCCATTTGCCAGGGGGATGCACAGGGCAAAGTAAGGATATTTTTTAAATAATTTTTTTTAAGAAAAAATGGTTTTCTAAGAGTGCTATCTAGGACAAAGGCTTTGCCATATTGGGAATGTAGCTTATCTGGGGACCAATTCACTGCTGAATTTTATCAGTGAAACAACATCATGCCAGTTCATCAGTATTTCAATGGATATAGTAACAGAGGATGATGCTTTGCTGAAAACCAGTGGCTCCTGACTTCACATTGAAAGTCATGTCATGATTCTGCAGGGGGGCAGGAATACAAGTATGGTTGGATTTGGGAGGTTTTACTTAATTTCATCACAGCACTCGGCAATAACCAATGTACAACAAGCGGTACCAGCTTAAGAACTTCTCCCCTGTACATTTCCAAGCTGGCTCAAAGACTGAGAGCCCAGCAATGCAATTCTTTGCCCAGCAAGGTTATGGCATCTCCATATATCAGGAATGTTAACACAAGCACACAGGAGAAAATCAGTTTAAGTGACCTAGCACCAGGAGAAGGGTATGCTTTGGATGACCATGAGTTTTGGGCAACGTGCCACCTCTCATAAGAGTGTCAAGTCTTTTTCATGTGCCTCAGCATCAGAAAATGAACAAGAACAATTTTGAGGGACAAGTGAGAGACTGAGAAAGTAGATGGAGAAGAATTAGAGGAGTGAGGGCAGGACAGGCAGAAATGAAGTCCATCCATTTTATCAAGAGACTGGTGAGATTTGAACTGGAACCTGTCTTGGCTAAACAAGGAGAAGCAAGGACAAAGGCAATTTAGCCTGCAGCAAAAGCATGAGGGTATGTGGCTCTCCTGCAGCTCTTTATGAGTCAGATTACTGAAGTTAAACTCTTGAGGTGCTTTCAAGCATGTCCTGTGTCATTTGCACCAATTACAGGGCTGCCGTCCAGTCTGCCCGCCAGTTTGGAGCTTAATGTGAAACAGGAGGAACCTTAATATCTCTGTATCAGGAAATGGGTATTTAACCTAATTTTTCCAAATCCTAATTGCATCCTTATTCTTCCTAATACTGAGTTAATAAATGAGGCATTTCAGATTTTCCCTGGCATTTCAGCACACCAGAAAAAAAAATACAGAGCAGATTAAGCAACCATTAGATATATTGTTCATTCTCAGCCAATGCAACTCAAATGCCACATTTCACAGATGGGTTGAGCAATTGATGTTTTGCACAGGCAGGAGCAGCAGGGTGGGCTGATTAAACCACAGTAACAACATAATTTGGGGCTGCAACTTCTGTTTTATTGTCATAAGTTTGAGTTGGTTTGTGTTTTCTTCTTTCTGTCACCAGTGCATCCTTACAGATGGAAGAAATCCTGTTACAGTGGCTGCATTCCCAGGACAGAATTAACTCATGAGTAAAGTGGTGACATTTAAGGCCATGAGCACCAGGGTGTTTGTGTTGAACTGTGCTCCCTCGTGTCCCCATTAAAGAAGGAACCACTGACAGATGAAAATATTTATGGCTTCAGTAAAGCTTGCTTCATTTTTCATCCTGTCATGGATGAAACACATTCTTAATGTCTTTTTCATCAAAGAAATTATTTCTTTATGCAGCATCGTCCAATCTGCTTTCCATTCCCAATCTCTGCTCCCTTAGAAAGCTGAACACTAATTGGTATTCAGTGAATAAATTGTCATTACTTTTATTAATTATATCACGTTGTTCAACACTCAAGATAAGGGAATTACTGTCTTAATATCAAACAGAGACACTGTTCCTGTCAGGAGAGAAAGGCCAAGAGGAATAGGTAAACAAGTCCAGAAGTAATGCATCACCAGTGAAAGATGTCTTTTATCAGCACTTCTGAGCTCTGAATGCTGCTTACACCCCTGGCAAGAAAATAACACATTCCTACCCGTGGAATTAAGACTTCTGCCCAGGCATTGCTCCTGACCTGACATCACCTCATCGTGTGGAAGGACACACACACTGGTCACTGCAGCACTAGTGCACACAGCACTGCTGCCAGCCTCTGAAGTCACCACTGAGTTTTAGGAGTTCACAGATAGGAGTTCCCAAAGTCAAAGTTAATCTGTATGTTGATGTCTGACTCAGGGAAGTAAGAATGGGCTGCTTCAGCTCACACACCAGTGGGATTTGTTCAAAACCAATTAGGAATAGATAAAGGTTTTTCATAGGAGGTTGCTAAGATGATACAGAAATCAGAATATATCTGAAAAAAGTTTCCATGTCAACGGGGCAGAAAGGATTCACTACACATCTGGAGGAGGAAGAGAAGTCCACAGCCCTGCCAAGTCTGTGGCACATCATGGGGCCAGGGTTGAGGGTGGGCACTGGCCTGTCTGGCCCCAGAAGGGTCCCAGCTCCATCAGCAGGCTGCAACCATCCTTTGCCCTGGACATGCACGAGAGGGGGTCTTGTTTTATTGCACTGAGTAGGAGCTGCGAGGGCACACAGCATCAGCAACTTTTCAAAAGCCTGCAGCAATGCTCACAGTGGAACACAACAGCCATGAATTCAAGTGCTTGTTCACACATTAGACAAACCTGGGGTTTTTTATAGCACCAGACAGAACCAGCAGAAAACATCTCTCATTTCCAGCTCTTCAGCATACAAAACCCAGCATCTCTTTTAATATCTGTTGACCTCCAGAACAAAAATGATTTTGCATTGCAACAGCATAGTAAGACTCATGCACAGCTTACCCTGGCTGTAATCTTCAGACTACAGCTAGCGTAGCAAAAGCAACAAGACTCGGATGACACCTCACATTGCAAGCACTGCAGTAACAGAGCTTTTCCCTACAAATCTGCAAACTCCAGCAGCTGCTGCAGAGGGTGAGAAAGCCCGGCATGCATTGGAGCAAAATAAAAACTAAACAAAGAAGTACTGTCCTCCTCTTATGGCAACCAACACAGTTCAGTTCCTACAACCCGTTTTTAAAGAATCCTCTGAAAATTAACCAGTTTAATGAAGTTTGATTTCTGCTACACATTTGGTCCCCTAATGTCAAGGATGGTGTAATCCAAAGAACTGAAAACTTATCTGGGTCCTCTGGAGCTACAGGAAAGAAATGGGACATAGATACCTGTAGCCTCGCCTGGAGCGGGAGGTTTGTGTGTCGCAAGCACTGAGTTTGGAAGGATGGTGAGGAGCAACACAGGCTGCAGGTGTGAGAAAACAGGAGCAGGGGAGGAGACAGAGAACTTGAGAGGCTCCTTTTGTCTTGCTTTTTCTTTTTGTCATAAGAGGAATAGGCTTGGAGAAGGACATATCCTCACAACACAATTCCCAGTGCACTTTTCAGTTTCGAGTCCAGAGATGAACAGGCTATAGTGGTGTGAATTGTTACAATAACATTAAAAATTCAGCAGAACTCATTATCCTAAATTTAATCGCTCCCTCTGAAATTCTGTCAGACTCATTATGTCGGTTCCCTTTTTGACATGGTTTAAGCTCCTCCAGAGAGCAGCTGTACAATAGCAATAATAATGATTAAATTGCCATCTAAAGCTTCACTGGACATCAAAAATAAGTAGACTAAATTCACACTTACAGACACTTTTTAAAGAAAATTATTATTGTACCAAAATGGAAGAGCTTATGATACGTCCTTATGGAGTTAACTAAACACAAGCTCATAGAGAAAATGTGGTATGAGCCTTATGAACCCAGGCCTCTAAGGAGTCTGGATCACAGCACTGATGGAAGGCAGAGCTGAGTAAAGCTTGTATTTTGATAAATACAAACCATCTGAAACACAGTTCCAAGAAAAGCTGAAGTATTCACAATATTTTTAGTCCAAGAGTTGAAGGTGGGAGTATTTTTAAAATAGTCATACAGCAAAGCAAGTGCACAAACACTACCCCTTGCAACCATGGCCCTGGCTGTTTCACACCGCTCAGCATCCCCAGCTGTTAAGTAAGGGTTTGTTTAGTGCTTGGGAGTTATCTGGCTCTTCTCTTACACCACTTCTGTGGGACCAGAAAGGCTGGAACCATTGCCATTATCTTTGTGTTTCTGCATTTCTTGGTTCTGGGAGGAAGAAAACCAGGCTGAGCAGAATGCTCCCCAGATGGATCTTCTCTGCTCTGCAAGACAGCAGAGGGCTTCAGCAGAGGAAAGGAAGTGCCCAGTATTTTTTTAAGGAAGTCAAAAAGTTGACTTTTCATCCCAAAGCACTACAATCTCTAGGTCTGGAAGCTGGAGGGTTCCTGTGGTCGCAGGGCTCCTGCCTCACGGTGCCACGCATGGGCCAGGCACCTCCGCTCAGTGGTCCCACAGCCATCCAGCTCCAAACCTCGGCGCTGCAGCACGGGGGAACCACACAGGGCTGGGCAAGGAGAGACCTGCTGCTTCCAGGAGGGTTTTATGCACAGATGGAGGGGTTTACAGTCATTACAGGTTTCAGACTAGGGGCAGTGGAATTCAATCACAGCTTTTGCAAGTCACATTTGACTAAGGTTCTTGTATTTCTCAGAGGACTGTACTGCCAGGCAACACACAAATGTTATGCATTTAAACAGTCTGCTTTGCAATAACATATTCATTCAAGTTGGCTTTATTACACTTCAATGTATTGTACATATTTTGCTTGGTTTTCTTCTTGCAAGGTTTCATAAATACAGAACCCAATTATTGCATACCTGAACTCTATTGCCCAAGCACGAGGCAGGAGCAACACTCCTCTGGTGCAGGTATTTTCCCTGCACAACAGCACAGAAAGCACAGCACTGCACAATGAAGGCAGCCTTCAGCTGAATCCCAGACCTAACCTGAAGGTGCAATTTCCACTGCACAGCAGATTTCTCAGGCACATGAAGCCCATCAGATCCACCAGGAAAGACCCCCCAGCACCCAGTTCTCCTTTTGTGCTCACATAAATCTGCCTCTGCCTTTTCAGACTCTGCTGGCCCTCCTTGCCCTCATCCCATGTATGGGAATCACAGTCACATTGTGCAGCAGCACCTCAGAGCTGTGCCCACGCACCACAGGAGAGCTCAGAGACCCTGAGCTGAGGGTGCTGTCACGGGGCTGGGGACACACAGAGAAGGTCCCACTCCAGGGGCTGGCTGTGCCCAAACAGCAGTGAGCACTGTCATAGCCCAAGTCCCTTTGGGAAGCAGCATCTGCTGCTACCCAAAGGTCTGACCACCTCTGACTCCCAAGCTGTGTTTTCAGAGAACTTGGGGGTCTGTCCTCCTCTCCCTCCTCTCTGCTATTTCAGCCACAGATAAGCCCAGTCTCTCCTTCCTTGTATATCACATTTTACTTCTCTGACTCATGAGCCAACAACCAGCAAATACCAGGTTGCACAAAACATCATGTGGTACCACCCATAGGCCTGCTAATTCTACTCTGCTGGACACCAGGCTTCATTTTATCAAATGACAGAAATCCTGGACTTATTTCAACCTAGTATCAGGAGAAGAAAGTGTCAGAGGAAATATTTACATTGATTAGTAACTGAAGCATAGGACCTGATCTGTACAATGACTTTATCAGAATGTACAAAGTCGGAAAGATCCCACAGGTTGAAGCACTTATTGGATCAAGAGGAAACTGGGCTGGAAAAAAATTGTCTTTCCCTTCAAAATTTCTATAATTTCTGATCTTACACAGTTACCTTAAAAGTATCAGTGTACAGACATCCACATTTAAGAATACATCTTAAAGCACATCTAAAGACAATACCTCTTTTCAACAAAGGACCCCACTAATATTTGTAAGATTTAATCACGTACTTTAAATTAAAACACAGGTTGGAGTTTTCTTGAGGACAAGTAATGCAAGAACATGTCTGCTTTCTGGAGGGGAGAAGTTTAAATAGAGCTATATAGAGGTGAATATAATCAACCAAATTTGTAATTAATTCCAGCAACTCATTAACTGTAGGAGTGAAATCACTGGAGCCTCACTAGTTTATGAGACTTACGGATGTGTGTCCATTTACTTACTAAAGTGCATAAATCATGTCATGGTTTTATTATGTAGTATAATGACTAATGTAGAGACATCTTCCATCAGAGTTGCAAAGAACCAAAACAGCATTTTAACAGAAATTCCACTTCAGTACCCAGGAGTTAAGTGGGATATAAACAATATATAAACCTTGTCTTAATCTCTCCTTAACTTAGGAATATTTCCCCTGAGAATCAGTAAAAATGCTCTGATAACTCCTGACTAAACAAATAGAGAACCTGAGCTACACCTGGTCCATGCAATGTGCTTGGTCCTTCAAAGCACAGGATATGTCTCAGGATGCATCACTAAATAAACCAAAACTGAATGCAAAAGTTACTTTGAATTATTATTAACAAGCATTGCACTATTTTAATTGGCCCCCTGATGAATACCAGGCTGAGAGTGGGGACAATAATTTGCCTTACCATGTGAAATTTATGGTTTGAATCCAAAGTAAAAAAAGCTCTGAGAATCACAAAAAACACCAAAGTGTACAATATTCTCCCAGAGCACGTGGAGAAAGCTGACAGGACCAGCTCTGTCAAGAGCTCTTCAGACGCCTGCCAGCTACACCAATGCTGAACTCAGGCAGCCCTCATAGCTCAGCTGGTGAAATGAAGTCATTCATCATTTTCTATTTGAAAGGAAGAGCTCGATGAGCAAGGTGCAATTAATTCGAGTGTTTCTGAGAGCCCCAGCTTAGATGAAGATGTTCAGCTTCAAATTTCACCAAAAAAACCCCACTCAAACCAAAATAAATCAAAAAACCTTCAGCTCTGTCTGACTTCCGTGCCACCAAGCCAGCAATGTTTATTTTCTAGCCTGGGGTGAGTAAAGCAGGATTTTCCCATGCTGGCAGTGGTTGCCCATCCTCCTCGGGCATCCTGATGCTTCTGGAGCAGAGGCTGAGCTCCAAGATAGCCCCGGGGTGATCCATGCTCTGCATGGAAATCACACCCATTTCAAAGGATCAAGGCTTGCCAGCAAGCCAAAAAGGTGTTTGCCAGGGTCATTCTCAGGCATGAAGGAAGAGAGGGGAGAGGGAAGAGCAGAGTATTGGAGTGGCTTCTGGTATAATGCAGGGAAAATTCAGGTAATGCACCCAGGCCATTGGTTTGGCAAAATGCTTTCTGCAATCTGAATCTGTAGCTAAAGAAAATTAGCAATGGAGGAAAACTGAATCAAAATTACTAGGGACTAAGTTGCTGAATGGTGTGTGAATGCAGCGATCGTGGGAGTCTGCTGCAGGAAAGTAAGAGTTGTACTGGAAGGCAGAGAGAACGAGCCATAATGTTATTAAAAGCAAAAAGTGCTATTGGAAATTCTATAATTCCAGGAGATGTTAACATCTCGGATTTTGACTGCGAAAATGCTGTCATTAGTGGGACAGTCAGATATCCCTGGATGCAGTGGGTAGCTGGGACTGAATCAGGATAAAGAGGTGCTATTCTTGAGTCACTTTTTAAGATGGTTTTACCAAAGTTGCATTTCAGGCTGAAAGAACAGTTTGAACAAAGAGGACTAAATTATATTTGGTTCAGTTTCATGGATAGATTAGAAAACAGAGAAAAAGATTTTTGCTGTTGATCCCAAATATCATTATTTAGGATTTGCTCTGCAACATAGGCTGATCCATATTTTTCACCAGCTTTACATACAAGCCATTAACCCTTGGGTTATGAGTGAGAATTCTGTCAGCTGTTTGAAGTACATGGCCTCGTGCAGGTGATTTTGTTGCTCTGCCTTTATGTTTATTTTAACCATTGGGTTTGACTTTCCAATCAAAGGAGGGCGTTCACTGGTGCAGCACCAAGACCCAGCATTGACCAAACCTTACTTTGCATGAAATGCTTTAGACAGCTGTGTGAGTCCTCTACGTGGATGTAACAACCCCACACATCATTACTAGATCACTGCAGTTACGCCTCACTCAAGTGATAGTTTGCTCACAAAAGTGCTCAGATCAATGTTGGAGAGTAACAAGTGCAGGATAGCTTTGGCTTTTGGTCTCATTTATAACATATTCCTCTTCGGTGCTCAACTTAACAGCATTTGCAGCCCCTGGCCTTAGGGTGGATTCACATTCTGTACTGAGTGCTTTGCTCACCCAACAAACTGCACTTCAGAAGAAATCGTTACTGAAGAAGATTGAAATGTATCTAGATCAAAGTTCACAGGCATCACATAAACAGAGAAATCCCAGCAGAACCTAAGCTAATTACTGTTAGAGTGTAAAACCTGGAGGAAAAGAAAGGCAGCTGAATTATTCACTTTCCCACTGTGGTCTGCATAGTTGCAGATCCGTGCTCTACTCAGCTGTCACTGCATTCAAGCACTACTAACCTAAATTTAAGCTTATGAGTTTGAGGTATCAGTAGAAGTGAATACCATAAAAATGTGTGATGCTGCAATAATGGCATCGTTCCATCAAAGGTCCTTAATCTACACCAAACCCCACCATCTGCCAATGACGTTTCTGTGCCAATGCCATGGATGATGAATCAGTCTGCACAGCGATGCAGCAATGACTCAACTCGTGCTACGCTAATCCATATCTGTAGGGCAGCTCCTCGTTAAGAGTGACAATATTATTAATATCAATGACAAATTGATATTACTATTTTTTGATCTTGGAAAGATTTTTTGGGTATTTTTAATTTTACATGAGCCCTGTTCTGCACCCTGATTCTAGATCTTCCTCCCACTCTCACTTCTGGAGCTGCATCCACTGAGTGGTAGAAACTCTGTCCCCTTTACCCCTGTCGGTGTTTTAGAACAGGCACAGTTCATGAGCCTCCTGTGTAGCATGAAGTCATCTATGGTGACCAAATGACCTGAGATGTCACAGTCCCTGTTGTGCTGCTATGGGCACAGCCTTGTTGGTGGAGATAAACGTGGCTGATGGTTCTGCGTTCAGGTGGAAGGTGACTGGTCATGGACACAGATATTGTCTCACTTTTTGTACACATCTACATTAATACTTTCCTCTCAGTGCTGGTGCAGTTACTGCAGGGCAGTATTTTCTGTGCAATTTTATTCCTGTGATGTGAGACTGAACTCATTTCCCTCTGAGCAGTGCTAGGAGTTGCTATCCAAGATCTGCTAGGTGAATCTGCACCAGCTCTGCAACTTGGAATTAATTTAAAACATTGCATACTTAGCAGAAGTGCAGGGAAAATGGGGTCTGTACTTTAAAGCCAACTGTGTGTTTAGATAGCACTGGTAACTGCCACACAGTGATGAGCAGGCAATCACAAGTGGCCTCAGCAGCTAAAAGATCAGCAGTGATCAAGTACTTGAGCTCAAGACTGAAGTAGTCCAGGTTTTGTATATGATTAATTTTTGGAAACCACATTATTTAAGCTTCTACGAAAGTGGTTTCTTCGCGGGGGGCAGTGTGAGAGCATCGTGCAGGAAGGCACCAGGACACTGCAAGAACTTCCTGACAGACAGGATCTACATGTTTAGCATGAACCAACAAGGATCCACCCCAGCAAAGGAACAGGAGCAGTTCTTATTGACATCTGCGCATGATCCGGCTCCATAGCTGCAACAAAAACTGAACTTCACTTTGTTGATTTAAAATTGCACTGGGTTGTGTAATAGTTGTTGCTTTCTCTCACTGCCAACAGGGTCACAACTGTGCTGCAGCTACATAAAGGAAAGAACCATAAGTCATGTAAATATCCTTAGCCCAGTCAGCAGCACAAGGATGTTCAGTGCATCTTTCATTTTAAGGACAAAGCATATCCCCAATTAGTGCTTAAAAGGAAGCTTGAGTCTTTGATTCATCAACTGAAACAAATTGGAGGACTTCTGAAGAAAAAAAAAGTCCTAGAATAACATAATACCCAGGGTTAAAAGTGAGGAGAGGGGAAAAAGGATAAAAGAGAACAGGACAGAATAGTACAGCAGAGTGCAATTATGGTCCCAGTGGAACTGCATCTGTTGTTAGAGTTAATATACATAAAGATGTTCAGGAGGGTAATGAAGATACAGGACTGTCATTTCCCAGGAGCCTAACACAAGGAGGGACAACACGATTCGTTTCTCAGGAAGAGCTTCTTCTTATTTTGGATTAGGAAATGGTTCTGCATAAGACATTTATACTTTCACATCATACCAATTTTCAGGGGGAGACTTTTCAACAGCCTGATCACCACCTTGCTGTTCTAAGATGGTCCTGTTGTGTTTTCTGCTTTTTTTTCTCATTTTAATTCTTTCTCTATTTCACGTGTCTCTTAAACACAGGGAATAAAATCCTCCTAGTTTTAAAATCCCTTGAATTCTGAAGTATTTTGTCTTGAAGAAAAGTACAAGGATATTTGTGTGTTTGTTCTACTCAGCACAGTAATTAGAGGTTTAGTTAATGCCTGTATTACTATGCTCAGCACTTTCATCTCACAACCTGATGTGGCTCCAAAGAGCTGTCCACCGAGACAGGCCCAGCCCCAGGGCTCACCATGGATGTGCTCACAGCTCCCCTCTGCAGAATCTCAGGCCAACCTCCTTTCCAGGTACTGACCACACTAAGGGTTATTGGCTTCTCAAGTGAAGCATGAATACATAGGATCACCTTCAGTTTTGTTTTGCTGTGGTTTTGCACAACAAATTGTTCCCCTACACAGAGCTCTACTCTCAGCTCCAGGGACTCTGCAGGGAATGGGGTGGGACACTGGATGTCCATGGGCTGCTCCTCAGGGGTTCTCGCCTGTGTTGGTACCAGCCTGCTGCCTCAGGAGCTCCAGGAGATCAGAGAATCATAGAATGGTTTGAGTTGGAAGGGACATTAAAGGCCACCCAGTTCCAACACCCTGCCATGGGCAGGGACACCTCCCACTGGATCAGGGGCTCAAAGCCCCATCCAACCTGGCCTTGAACACCTCCAGGGATGGGGCAGCCACAACTTCTCTGTGCAACCTGTGCCGGGGCCTCCCCACCCTAACAGGAAAACTTTTCTTCCTAATATCTAATCTCAGACTCCCCTCTTGCAGCTTAAAACCATTCCCCCTCATCCTATCCCTGCACTCCCTGATCAAGAACCCTTCCCCTTCTTTCCTGGAGCCCCATTCAGTGCTGGAAGTTGCTCTAAGTTCCCCCCGGAGCCTTCCCTTCTCCAGCCTGAACAACCCCAACTCTCTCAGCCTGTCCAGTACACCAGTACCAGTCCTACACCACCATGAAAATTCATCACATTTCAAATATGGAAGCAAATGTCACCCAGAGCTGAAAACTGTGTTAAATTCTCATGACCTCGCTATTACGAGCCTTTCTTTTAATTAGTGGTCTGACAGCCATACAAATGCAGAAATGTTTTTGCCTAAAAAGGAGGGGTTTGTGTGTTACCATAGTTACTGTCAGGGTTATCACTGTCCATTGCATCATTTAAAATATGCAGGGTAGACCATAAATTTCTTGTCACAATGCCAATGTGTGCAATTCTATCGCTAGATGTATTCAGGCGTGATTTCATATTGTGTATTTACTTATAACAATACACCTGAGGGTATCTTTCCAGGCAGTGTGGTCTAAAAATAAACATATTCACCTGGTCTCTTACAGTGTAGAATGACTTCTAAATGTTGACCAGCACACAGGGGAGACATTTATCTATTTGCAGAGAGCCAGCAGGTTTTTTTCATCACCCCTTAATATCCATGTCATCCCTAAAGAGTGAGTTTCAGGCCTATACATGGCCTTTATGGAATGGTTCCCCATGCCTTGAGGAACTCTGCCTTGGAAAATCAAGCTTAAAGGTCACCAAACAATGCATTATTTTCTAGGATTAGTCCTAAAATGCAGCTTTTTTTCTTTATTAGGAGAGCTGTTCATAGGTGAACGTACCCAACCACACATGGAGCAGCTCTTTCCAGCTCTTTTCTCTTGCAGTGTGAGTTACTACAAGTTCCTGTTAGGTGGCACACCAGTATTTTATTCTGGCAAGGAAGAAAAAATAGCTGACTCCTTCTCATTGCCCTGCTAAATACTTCCAAAGTGTCAAACTAAACTAAATTCAAGTCATCTCCAGCTTGCAGATAATCAACAGCTGAGAGAGAGGTCACATGGCTGTACACGGTCCAGCCCAGCAGATGAGTTGTATGAAATGGTTTGCCAGATGTTTCTTGTGACTCTGAACTTCCTTGTTATAGACAACCTACTACTTTTCATATCATAGATCAGTCTAAACATACACTGAAACCAAAGGTTTTTTTTGTGTGTGTTGATTGTTTTCTTGGAACTGAGTTTATTTCCCTTCATTCTTGGATGAAAATTACCTTCTTTTCTCACTGCTTTTGGACAGACATCTATTCACATCAAGCCATATTCAAGCAGTGCTTCTTCCCAAATACCTGGTTATAAAGGGTTAGTCTGAGAAGAGCCGTGTCAAGGAGAAATATTCACTGCATGCACTCAGTCAGAGACTCCCATGGGATTTGCAGAGCCCTACTGCATGTATTGCACCTTGTGCTAAATCTGGGGTTTCCTGCATCACGTTCAAGTCAACAGCAGCACAAAAAGAGAGTCAAGTCCTCCTAAAGAAAGCAATAACTGAGCCAAATCAACCTCCATGAAAGCTCCATCAGTGCTTTTGCCACCCCCTATTCATCAGGAACAATGAGTGTGAGGCATTGAGATTCCATGCCAGTTTTATAAAGAGTGCTGCCTTTTTAGTATGTCACATTGAGGCAAGGGAACAGATTCTGGCTGTAAAAAAAGTACCCTTGGAACCTACTTTTATAGTTCTTACTTGAAATATTTCTAAACAGTCCTCTCATCACATGCATTTAAACAACTCCATCCTCAGGAGTGTGCTAACTTATAGCAAATATGCTGACTTTTCCAGAGCATAAATGCAAGTCTTACATGCAGGTCACAATTTAATGAGTTCACAGACAACAAAGCCCCAAATGAAAGGGGAATCAATGCTAATTACCATGAGGAATCCCAGTGTCTCTAGTGCATCTCTAGTGACACTCACCTGCGACCACCAACTTTTCACATATTGATTTTAAGGTTAGCATCAGGCACAGCACCTCGATGTGGAATGTGTCCTTCTGCCCTCAGATCTGCACTGACAGGGATCAGACAGCCAATAATTGGTAGGGGGGAAACATCCCATAGTCCCCATGCATAATGGGAACAAAGAAAACCCAGATTCATGAATATTTAGCAAGTTCTCACACTCATATTCATGACAGATGTATTTTGTATTTGAAAGAATGTCAAAACCATTCACTGCAATTCTCTTGTGCAATTAGAGCAGTCCCTCTTCCAGGAGCAGTTTCATGGTTCCATCTCATTCCCACTTCCTAAGGATTAGTTTGGGCTTGGAACTGTTCAGAGAGGAAAACAGCACCCTTACAGACATCTTTTATTCAGAGACTTTTCAATCACATTTATCTTCAGTTGTTTATGTCTGTTATCTCTCTGCCACGAGCTCAAGTATTTCTTAAAACTGCTCCCTCTATTTTTCTTAAAGACTTACCAAGACAGAAGAACCAAAAATATCACTTAAGGAAGGATATCAGTTTCTGTGGCCAGAAGGTTACACCACAGGACAAGCCCTGCTGGCACCCAGGCTGGGTTGGCTGGATGAAACGTGCACAGAGCTCACAGAAAGCTCTGCCTGTCCCTCAGCCAGAAGCACAGTTCATGACACGTTAGGGCAGGCGTGCCCAGATGGTTAATAAGGAGAGCTGGAGCCTCTCCCCTCATGTCCTGGAGCCTCTGCTCTGCCAGCAGCAAAGTACCAAAGTATCACCCACCAGGTCGGAGCAAGCCATGGGCGCCTCCCTGCCTCCAGATGGGCAAGGGAAGCAGTCACAGCACCCACTCTGCCAGCACCACCAACCCCTCTGCCATGGGGCAGCCAGTCCTCGCTCATCACTTGGGAAAACATGGCTGGAGTCACCAGAAAAGCCGTGCAAGGGACAGAGAGGTACATAAAATGCTCCGTTAGGGAATTTAATGCCTAGTGATAAAATGTTTTATCCACTCTAGAGGACAATATTTAAACGGATGCTATTAGTGGTTGTATTTCAAAAGTCAATGGGGCTAAATAAATCTAACATTTACTTCTACTAAAAATGTTATGAGGCCAAGCTCTTTTTTTTCTTTAGGTGTTCAATTAAGCAAAAACACATAGATCTCCCTCAGAATTTAAGACTGCCATGAACAGGAAAGCTTTTTGGTTAAGCTTTCATCTCTTCATGTAAAGAACTAAATTGATCATTTTTAAATAATTTACATCCCAGAAGTAGTATTAAAAAAGTCCCAAATGGCTCTAAAAGCATCGTAAATATAATTTCCTGCCAGTTTATATGAAATACTCTGATGAATGAACAGTTCCTAAAAGGACACTAAGTGTGGATTTGGAAGGCCTGACTCCAGATTTCTGAAAATGCTGGCTTGGAGTAGTGTGCCATTTGACTTCATTTTTGCTTGCCTTTGAGATACCTAAGTGTGAGTGTGTAGGGTTTTCTTTCTTTCTCTGATTTATTACCTTAACACTTATGTTTTAGAAAGTCTTATCTGCCTGAGAAACACAGGGAAACTCATTACCAACCCAGAATTTGGGGAAGGGGAGGGGAAGATCACAGCTCTTTACAGGCTGGATAAAGATCTTTTGGAGCCTGTCACCAGTTTGCCAATGAATGTGGCTTTTATTTTTCTTTTGGTGAGTGTGTAGGAGGGGAAGGGAAAGAGGAGGCACTCCTTATCTCTGCTGTTGTAATGCTAGATTAGGACAACCAACTGCCCATCAAATCCTTCTCACTTTTCAAGGATGACTGACATTTCACTGCCTCCAGTTGCCCACCTTGCTAAAATATTAATGCACCCAAAGGTTCAGATGGCTGCAACCATCCAGAATTGAGAATCAGAAATTAAAAACAAACAGGCAGAACGAAACTGATAACGGACACTTGGTTCTGAACTTGCTGTTAAAAGAGGAGGTGAGCATACATTCAGTTTGACATGTGTGATTCTTTTTTTATTATTAATGCAATATTTATTAGCACTGCCTCCTCTCCTTGTGATTTATGCCAGCTCTGTTTTCACACCATGTTCATCATCACAGCTTTTCAGTATCCACACCCAGCTATCGCAGTGCCCATGTGTTGCCCAGCTTGTCCAGCTCACTTTTGTCCATGGCTCTTTCTGTGTCACACACTCTCATTGTGTGAAGAGCCTGCTTCTCTGGACGTTTTTAATTGCTAGTCTGAAAATGAAATGGGCAATTTTCTTGTCTCATTCTTCTCAAACATTCCAGGGACACTCTGTTTTGGTGTCTTGACTGAGGACATCAGCAATATGTAAGAATACAGACTAAGATTATTCTTTCCACACCCAAGTGACCATGGTTAATATTTATGTGAACAAAAGGTAGCTACGGAATGTGGACTATGAGCAGATGCCCTGAATCCTTGCTCTGGAAGAGATGTTAATTGGTGTGGAAATATGACTCAGTAAGGATGCCCAGGGTTCAGAGATCTTCAATTCTTTTGCATTAAAATATAATATAAAACTGAGGATGTCAAGATGATGATAATGTTTATGATTATTATCAAGAATAATAATCTTGGGAATTGGAGTGGTGCTGCTTGGGGCAGAAGTAAAGAACACCTCTGCCTTAAGAATCATACCCAGCCAGGTCTGATGGAGAACAACAGAGGGCCTGTGGACTTCAACAGGAGCTGAAGTGGACAGAAGAAAACAGATGTGGATGAAGAAAGACACGTTTGCCAGGTGGTCTACGAGGTGTTGATCACAGTTCCCAGCACAGGTGAAGACCACGTGAATACTTCCTTCAGGCCAATTCCCACCAAAACATTACAGCTCTAGATGGTATTTGCTGTAAGCATTTTTTTTCCATATCTAGCTTTGAAAATCAGGATAAATTCAGTCAAGAGCTTGTGCTGGATATCACTTTCCCTTGCCTCAGGAAATAATTCTGACAGATGTTTATAAATGTGTGAGCAGTGCTTACTCCTGTAATGCAGCACTACCTTCTGAAGGAATATTGATGTTGCTCAAATTATACCTGGTTTTAATTGTGTTATGGAACAGCGTTCTTGTTCCATGTACTGGCATTCTTTTGATGCATACAGACTTTTTACAGATTTGTTGTTCATCACAGTGAAAGTCCAACAGAACAACAACAACAAAAAGGTAAAGGAAACAAGAAAATGTTTCTTCTCCTCTAATTTATTCTAGAAACTATTTTTCCCTCGTTCCACTTCACCTTCTTTGAGAGCTTCAGGCAGATTTCACAAGTAAATGCATTAGCAGAGTATCTCCTAAAAGGGGAACAGGTCAAAGGAAAGGCAATAAACAGAAAAAAACCTTTCTTGCCCACTAACACTACAAAAACCTGATCCACCATGACTCAGTCAAACACAAGAGCACTGAGCCCAGTGCTTCCAAAGAGAGGCCACCATCCTGCAGAAAAGCTGGGGCATGATGTACTCCCTCACATTTCATCCCTAAAATGATCCCCACAGAGCCAAGACAGCTCCAGGCACCTGAAACCTCTCACAGGTTGTCCTGAGCCACAGTGAATCTCCCTCAGGACCTGCCTTGGTGCTCAGAGTCAGAAGGCACCAAGACACCTGAAGTCAGTAAAGGGCTGAACTGATGAAGGTAAGCATCCTCGGCTCCAGCACCAAATTAATCTCGGTGCCAGGCTTGTTGCATTTGCTATGACACTATAAATTTGGGATATGGCTCAGAGAGGTGTTCTCTGCACAGTTAGTCACTTCTTCTTTGGCAACTGCGTGTGTTTCTAGGTGATGAGGCAGCAGTGGTGAAATAATAAGTGACAGTCCACATCCAGTGCTGTTAAGACAATGTCATTTCAATTTTCAAACAGATTGAGTTGGCACAAATTGAAAGCAGCTCTTCAGATGCACTAAATGGCTTTAGCATGATTGGTGGAATTGACCTCTGAGCCCAAGACAGAGTACTGTGGTTTAAAACAGAAAGGATGACCTAAGGTTTTGTACCACTGCTGCTGCTAATCAGTCAGTGATATGGGTACTGCTGGAAAGGGGTCGTGTATCAGTTCTCAGGAGCCCTCTCAGATGCACAGCACTGACACTGGAAATGCTTCTACTTGTACTTCTCTGTAAGGCACCTGGTCCTGTACACGTAGAACAACCCTGGGCTCTTCCAGCAGCCTCCTCAGACCACCAGTCACCCAGCATTGAACCTGCAGGAAGAACCTGACTCATCCCCATCCCTACAAGGGCTCACCCATTGATGTTTGAGAGTTGACAGCAGCAGGGATCAAGACAAAGTCATCTTGGTATCCTACATCATATAATTGCATGACTAATGCCTTCAACACAGAGTACTGCAGCAACTCACAGGTTGTCAGGATGCTTACAACCTGCTTTGTCTTCCTTTCAGTTTGGCCAAGGCAATCAGTCTTTATTCTGATGGCAGCAGAGAAAGACACCTCACCACTGCTTTTTTTTTTTTTGCTGGTAACATGGCTGGCCTTGTCATTTGCTGCTCTGTGCCATCCTGGTCTAAAGGCTGGACTGAAATTCAAAACGACAACAGCCTTTGATATTTCAGAGGTAGGAAGAGTGTCATTTGGATAGCCAAGCAACATTGCAGCCTGTGGAACTATCATTAAACCTTGAAAAACCAACCTTGGCATCAAAATACCAAGCAGACCACCTCACTGCTCTAATGATAAGGTTTATATTTCACCACACCAGCAAACTGTGATTATTTTGCAGAGCCACTTCTCCATCCCAAGCACTTTAACGGGTACAAGAATTTGTGCCCATGCGTGTACAATTGGGAAAGTTTCTAATTTTGCTAATCAAGGGATCAGGATAGAGCAATCATTTTCCTGGTATTTATTGCCAGAATTGTAAAAGTACTTATATGGAAGGTGTCCTGATATTGATGCCATACACAAACTTGATATTGGATAAAAATTAATTACTAACAATAGTTCTGCACTGTGTCTTTGGGAATAATTGCAATGTGAGTGATGCACAATGTGGGCTTCTCACTAGAGCAAGGTGCTACATTGACAGGAACATGAAGACTAAAGCCAAGCCAACTGGTGATGCCTGTGGAGGTTTACATGTAATTCTGCTGACCTCAGCCAATGAGGCTGTGACTTACCCAGACGTGTCCTGCAGGGTGAGCTGGCTGCCTGTTAGGCTAAAGAGGAACAGAAGGCTGCCATTCAGTGAACAGCAGCAGTTTAGTTTCTGGGCAGTTAAGCTTTTTGTTTGCCTGTGGTGTACAACTGATGCACCTCTTCCAGGTATAACCTCAGCACGATCTGACAACCTCACCCCACACTGGTGATAGCAAAGCCATGGCTGAGCTGTCCAGAGCTTGGCCACCTGCAGAGCAAAGGTGCTGCATGAGGACTGCCGAGGGCAGTCTGCAGATGGCAGCGCCAGGAGTCAAGGAGAAAGTGACTTGACCAAGTGGGACACCCAGCAAACCACAATGAGAGCTGAGAACAGACATCAACACTTCTATGGCACCTGTGCCCTACCATCCACACCAACCTCCTCCTTGAAGAGGAAGAAATGTGTAACTCTCAGAAGAAGAACACTGTGCTCAACGAAGAGTAGAGGCACGGCAAAGGCAGACGTTGTGAGAAACACTCACAGTTTCCGTTCAGACTGAAATTCAGCAATGATAACAGCTAAACTCTCAGGAGAGGAGGATGAAAGGGTTTTGCTCCCAGGCAGGCGACACTACTCCCCTTTGTGGGACCAGATGCGAGGAAAGAGAGCAGAGAAGAAAAGCAAAGCTGGAGCTGAAAGACTCCCCCCCTCCTTTTTTTTTTTTTAAAGAGAGAACAAAATGAAAATGATCCTGAAAGAACAACTGTTCCTTTCAAAGCCATTAGTTTGGGAAGCTGGCTGTAAAAGGGTACATTTTTGAAATGTGGCTGTGGTTACCAAGCAACAGGCGAGCCCCTGCTCTGCTGCCAACAACGCCTCTGAATTCAGGAGGCAAAAGCTGGGGGCCAAGCCCCAGTGTGGGAAATGGACCCAGGGGTTGTCCTACAACTGGGTAGTCTGGAGAGTCAACGTAGCCTGTGGTGTGTGGAGATGAGGAGTCTCTGCAGGGACCAGCCACAGCCCAGCCCCTGCTCCAGAAACAAACCGGAGCTTTGAAAGTAATGAGAGTGGAAAACCAACGGATGCATTTCATTTGACAAAGCCTGATGGAGGAACAGGGAAAAGACAATAATCTGAAATAAAACCAGTAACTGCAGCAGAAAAGCCTATTTTTATGTGCGTGGAACTATGAGTGTAATTTGATGTATATTGCTAATACTAAGGGAAACAGCAAACAAAACTGTAAATTAAAGTTCTCACGTGAATTGGACACACTGAAGTGTTTTGCAGGATTTTATACAGCTGAGAGATCTAAAAATGGAAAGAAGAAAATAAATTCTCCTAGGACCTAATGTTTCAAGGCTGGTTCTGTGAGGAGCTGAAATCCCACGACTCCAACTGGGTCCAGAGCTTCACAGTGTTTCATCCCAGTAACTCCAGACATGTATCATTACATTTATCTAATCCAGGAGCTGGTTTGTTACCTTCATTACTGTTCTGCAGGAGAATCAGGCACACGTGCTTAATTTAGGCTATGAGTTGTGCTGGCAAAAATCTAAGCTTATATCCAAGCTGCACAAAGAGCTGAGGGATTTTATTCCCACTCATCTGGTGAAGAGAACTGGCCCCTAAACGTCCCAGCCTTACACTGCCCTGAACATCTCCCTGGCAGGATGTGTCCTCAAACCCTCTGAGCTGTCTGGAGCTGAGGTCTGGGTTCAAACGTCTCGACTTGAAACATTAGCAGGAAGATAGTGATTAATTGTTGTTTGCGACAGCTGAGGACGCCAATAGCAAAAATGCTCACATACATCTGCTCCCTTTATTACCTAAAACATTAGGAGTGGGGACATAAACCAGTTGCCCACACAATTCAGCATCCTGCCACTGATGCTGACTGTTTGCACAGATTTTCTTGGTGCACAAGAAAACTGGCTTGTGAATAACTCAGAAAAGAAAGGTTTTGCTGCTCCTCTATTTCATTCTCTTAACTATCACTGGTGAGGCTGTTATTATTTTCTTACATGAATATATTTTACACTCTTTGTGTGCCACCAGGCAAATGTACAAACAGGTTTTTAAGTCTTAAAACTGACTTTGAGCATTGCTGAATCCCTGTTTGCTCTGACATTACAAGAGACATTAACTTAGCACCTCCATTTCACTATTTCTCTCTCATTCCTCTTCCTACGTTTCTCCACGATGTTGCCCTTGTCCTTCCTTTGTGATCCCTGGCTCCTTGGATTCGCCTCTGATGGTTTGCCATGTTTGTTGTTATGCACTTAAAGTAGGAGAGAGGGGGCAGCTTTTGCCACAGAAAGTCTAATTGGCCAACTCAATAGTTGCTGCCAGACAAAAACCTAATTTATGGGCACCAAAGGCAGCAGACTAATTGCCATGACTCAACTATTTCTCCTTTCAAAGCTGGGAAAGGTGTTGAGTGTTAACTGCAAGGCCAGGTTGCAAAGAGCTCTGACTCTCATTTAAACTCTGAATCTGTGTGATTCAGTGCTGTGTGTTCAGGGCTCACTAATTGTTGCTTTCCATTCCTGATAATGAATGATTGAGCTAGCATGGGACAAAGCCCCTGGTCTAACACTCTAACAACCTCACTTTCCTCTACAGAATCTGAAAGGTTTCTCAGGGGCACTGGTGCTGCTATTTTAAGAAATGGGCAGACATTGAGGGAGTTTCAAATGTTTATGGCTCAGGTGACTTTCTATCTGCTCAGGTTTATTATGGTCCACTAAAAATAAAGAACAAGACCTTACTTGTACTTGTCAAAAGACCAAGCCTTCAAGCTGAAAACAAAAGCAGATTTATTTGATTGAAGACTTCAGCTGGTGTTGCTTTGTGATTACTGCAATGTAAGGTCTTATCAACCACATTATTCCTTCACATGGTCTGGCTGAGCAGCTCCAATAAAGCATCCCTTGAAATTCAACTCCGGGTCTGAATGGGAGGGGGAGGCAACACCTCAAGAGCATGGTCTGATGCAGAACCCACTGCATGCCTGAGACAGCAGTGACACAAGGTGCTGGTGAACTGCAGGTACAATGACCTTTCTTCTCTTCAAAAAACAGCTGCATTTAAAAGATAATACCAGTCAAGAACATCAAAAGGCACCACTCAGAAAAACACCAGTACTTTAAGCTAAGTGTGTTTTCTGAGGCTGAAAAATACTTGAATAGGAAGGACAAAGATAGTAAGCTGATTTGGCCAAGGACTGTCCATCTCCCCTGAGCTCAGTACAAAGGGACCCTGCAGTTAGAGACACAATACTAGGAAGGAATATACATTCAAGTTACATTTGCAGGCACTTGAATAGCAGGAAGTGCTCTACTTCACGCAGGGTGATTGCAAACACACTGTTTTCTTCTAAGTCTGTGTACCTTCACAAACCTCAGTGTTTATACACTCAAGCCCAGGACGACCAATAAGCCACGCTCTGCATTTTGCCATTGCCCCCTGGCTCCGTTCCATGGTGGGATCAGTATCAGTGGGCTACGTGTGGAGATGTAGCATGGCTGGGGCCCAGACACGCACCACAGAGACACTGTGGGCCCTGCTGGGCTTGGGCTGGCCCTGGTGGAGAGACACCTCAGAACAAACAGGGGGGTTTCCAGCTCGTCTGCACCCCCAGCTCCCCTGATGTGTGGCCACCCTGGTAGGTTAAACTGCTTCTACTGAGAAAAGGGAAGGTGGATATCACAAACCAGCAGAACAGAGAGGCCCACAGGGATGGGGCCAGAAGTGTTGCACAGATTTTGAGGTCAAAAAGACCACTTGGTCCATCTTCCTATAGCATACAGACCATTACACACCCAGTAACTTTTACCACAGCTGTGTCCTGTGACCCTGCTATACCAAACATTACCTCTTATGAATAAGGCTGTTACTCCGCAAATCATAAATCAAATCACCTCAAAGATTACAAAGATATAAAACAGCTTCTGCACACATATAGCAATATGCTCAATACATTACCAGCAAGAAGGGCTGCTATGTTCTCTGTGTCCGAATCTTTGAGTGGTGCTTTTAGCCAATTTACCTTTAGCAGCCACTTAGAAACAATTACTTTGCACCATCATCATCTCTTCATGGTCAGGTCAAAAGATACCCTCAATTTAGTACTTTTACGTGAAGCTGCAAGCACAAAGACCAGCAGAGATAAGTAAAATGTAGATTTTTACTGCAAAACTAACAATAAATTCTATCCTAGAACTCGTGCTCACACGCCTACCAACTCTGCTCAGTGCTTGCAGCTGATTCCTTTCAGTCCTCTCCTGTCCACTGACAACACCTACCTGTCCTGTTCCTTGTTACCAGTATAGAAAAGCCATGCCATCATCTCATTTTTGTTCCACCAGTTGCATTTCTTTTTCCAGGGATGCCAAACACACCACCAATACTTTTTTGCCCAGCAGTATGTGCAATTGCCATCTGTGTAGTTGGCACTTCTTCAAAAAATATTTAAATATCCATGGAACTTGTAAGAGTGTAAATGAAACATGACAAAAACCATAACACAACAAAATGTATGTCTCAAGCAAGGGAGTATCGACAAGTTCACAATGTTTGGAATGGGAAATAAATCCTGCACAAGTGCTACACAATCCCCCTCTCTCAGCACTTTGCCAGAACTCCCTCCACACCCACTGGCTGCAAAGTAAAGCCTGTTCCCAAATGGTGCACACAATAGCTGCTTTCCACAAACAGTTTCCATCTTCTGATAATGAAACCAGTCCCACATTTCTGTGCTAATGCCAGGTGATGATTACTGAAGCAGTAAGGAGCTGCACAGCTTAATTACTCACAGCAAAGAACCACCAACACTTTTTATTATTTTGAAGCTTCCTCTCTCCATTTTCTGTGATGCTGTGTTAAAGGTGAGAAACAAAATCTTAATGATCTTTAAGGCCAGAACATGCTCACCAAAACTCATCATATTTTCCTTTTTCACAGCATACTTCAGTCTTTAATAAACTAGAACTAGAGCAATAGGAACAGCTATAGCTACAGCAATCCTTATTTATGCTGAAATTCCACCTTCACCTTTCAAATCCTTTCTGAATTTGGAAATGAACCTGGCTTTCCTTTATTACATCTCTTTTATTTTTGAATGTTATTTTGCCTCCACTAAGACACTAAAAATGTGATTAAGGTATTTACCCATGTTATCATTTTTGTTTTGCTCATTCATCTTTTAAGGGGTTGTTTCTTCAAGCACTCATTATTGAAAACAGCATCTATTCTTTCAGACCCCTAAAACTGCAAAATTATATCAGATACTTCCAAGACCATGACCCACAATAGTAGCAATGACAGCAGGAAAGAGGAAAATCCTCTGCAGGGCTGGAGTCTACAGACTTGGATGGGATGATTTGTGCTGCATCTTCCAGCACCTCTTCCCACCATTTTGAACCACTTTTGTTATCTGAATCAGATGCAACAGCCTAACACCCCATGCTACAGCATCACTTGTTATAAATCACCTGCTACTGCTGTACAGATTAGCACCTGGCTTTCTTTTTATGGCTGAAGCAAATTCTGTGAGATGTCTCAGCAACCTAAGATTCCTCACTGATCTGCACAATCTTCAACAAATGCTCTGTGCACAGCATTTGACATATCAGGTGCTCCCAAATCATTGGGAGTTTTGCCAATAGTTGTATTAGACCTGATAGTTTTCCCCACGTTACACATAATACAACATTTATGTTATGAAACCAGTCATTCTGGAAAACAAATGACGTTGTCAAGCACTGTCCTAAACAGCTGGTTTGCTCAGTTGTTTCATGAAATGACTGAAAATTGTAGGTAGGCATTGCATGGAATGCCTAATCCCTCAGTGTTTAGGATTCAGGAAACTATTTGGTACATTACACTCATTTATGAAACTGCACCAGCTCTTTATAGATTTTTCTTCTTGAAACCACACTAGCAAAAACTGTCACTTACCTCAACTGATCCTTCCTTTCCCAATTGAGCCTATTTTCTGAACTGACTGAAAGTTTGAATCATTTAGCACAAGAACTGCTCCCACAACAGGATTCTAAAAGTAATGCCACTCATTTTGTAATTTCGGCTCTTTATTTTGTGCAACAACCAAGCGGAACCATACAGCAGAGAAAGAAAGTGCTTAGGATATTTCTCAGATGCAGAATGCCTCCAGCTGCCATTCATTCCACCAAGTGACTGATTTTACAGACCAGAAAGCATACATGCTTTATTTTCCTACTTTTGCCCCTTTTCTCTTAATAACATTAGACATTATTTTTCCATATCTGCATCCTGCTCAGCTTTTTACCTCGTTTTCCTCCTCTTTGCTCATTTTTACACTATTTTTTGCCTCCTAAAACATCAAATTGTCCTTTGAATTTACACCTTGATACATCTTCCTTTTAATCTAAGAGGAGCTGCAACAGGCACTCGCAAGGGTCTTGGCAAGGTACAGCCTCTCTGTAGACAATGGGATGACACATATGAGAAAATAGTAAGAGTAAACCAAGAATAATGTCCGGTAAGTCTGAGTCTGAAAACAAGTGAAACAATCTCACACATCATTCTTCATAATAAACACCACTCCTGCCTCTTCCCATTCAGAGCATCGTATGTCTACCCTCTCCATCCAAGCAGCAGGTATTCCCAGCAGTCCCATTGCAGGGAGCAGAAGGTGGTGGCACGAGAGACAAAGCAGATGGATGCTGAAGGCCCATTTTTCATAATCACCTTAAAGCTCTTCTGTGCTCACCCTTTAGAGTGATGACTTTGCTGTACTCACACTTCAAACACAGAACAGATTCCTCACTTTAAAGCATTTAAACTGCAACTGTAAACAAAATATTAAAGCAAGCAACCCCTCCAGTCAGGCTGGATTAAACAGAGGTGATCATCTCAAAGCTTTGAGGCAGAGTGCACATTGCAAAATCAACCTCTGTTCCTCATGAAGGACAGAAAAATTCCCCAGGGGATGGGAGAAAAAATAGTATTATTAACCAGACGGGAAATTGAAGAGTTGGGAGATTATGGCCAGGACTGTGAAGGGTATTCAGGCTTCCACCTCCCCTTGAAATCTCCAAAGGCACCAGAAGTCTCCCTGTCAAGGCTTTTAAACCCTTACCTTAAGGATACTTGATGAGTGTGTGGCAAATGTAGGACCTGAGCCCAGGACCCTCATGTTGACATTATCTGTCTTAGATAAAATGCTGTGTTTCTTTTTTGTCCATGTTTGAGAGTAGAATTTGGCATAACTAAAAGCAAAAACACCTCCCCCCACCCCAGTCAGCTGCGTCATCAAAATTCAAACACTTTTCCTGGTTCAGAGGGTTCCTGCAGTTATTTTTCTCTGGTCAGAGCTCTATGCCCAATCCTAGAAAGCCCTTTCCTATTCTTTATTGAAGCTGTGTGAAATAAACTATTTGGTGAGATGCACAGGCAGGATAAGATGCTGAAATCAGTACTGCCTCTAAAGATTTAACTGAAATGCAGATGTTGGTGAATTGGCAACCTGCATATTCTTGGATCAGAGAAACCAGTGTCGTTGATGAGCATTTGCAAGACCTCCAGATTCATTTGCCCATCCCTAGCTGTCAAATCAGTTTCCATACAGAGGTCGATTACTTCAGCTGCCTTTCCATTTACCAAAAAACGCGGTATTTTCACAGAAGCTTTCATTATATTTAACCTCCTGGTTATTTTGGTTTTTAATAGCACCATGTTTTTTGTCATCCACCTCCGTGTTCCCAGGTTCACCAGGAAGGGTTCTGCTCTCTGTTACACAGGTGCAGATCTGCAGCAGTTCCCACTACCTTTATGTGAATCGCTTCAGGTTTACATCAGTGCACAGAAAAAGCAGAGTTTGGCCTTCTATTTTCTCATCTGGAACACTCTATTGATTATTATTTTTTCCATGTAATAGCATATTAGTAACAAAACAGAGCTGACATGAGCACTGTGGGATGACAAATAATCGCAGTACACAGCAAAAATGAAGTTCTAGCACACCAGAAGATAGAGGAGACATCACCAACTCAATACAGATATATTTTGTATAAGATGCAAAGCATACTTGCTAAAATTCCCTCCCCAAAGCTGCCATGGATTTAATCCCTATTTGTTACCCTTGGGTAAGAAGAGACCAAAATTAATGTCAGTCGCCAGATGGGACTACTAATTAATTATCTAATTAATTGTTAATTATCTAATCTCAGAATAGTAAGGGTTTGTTTTTTTTTAAAAAAGACAATGTTCAGTGCGATGTGGATCTCACCAGTGCTTTGTGTGGTGACAGGAAAGCACTTTACTACCACATCTAATCTGGTGGCCTTGTAAAAGTATACATCGATTTAATTTAGCTGCTTTAATTAAGCCTTTGGAAACCTTATGTGAACATCCTTACTGCAATTTATGAATGCCTTGTTTTATTCACTGAAACCACATTGTATTTCCTGTCTTCACAGAACTGAGATTTTGTGGCTCTCCATGATTATAAGCGTCATCCTGTCCATAGAGTTTACTGATTTCTTGATTTCTTTTTTAGCCTTACTAGAGAAGCTAAAATGTATTAATAAATCAAGCTTTTAAATTGTCTATTGCACACTTTAACTAAGTTAAAGTAAATCAATGAAACTTTGTGTACAGAAAAACTCCAGATGCCCAGCCATGCAGCACCTCCTACGCCCACCCTGAAATACTCGGCTGCAACAACGCCAGGAGAAAGAAGTGCTGCCATCTCCTCAGGGATACAACTCTACCCTTCCTTTGTTTACCTCTGGTTTGGGTCCTGAACAAAGTGATACAACACTGCTGTTTGCAGCCCACAACCCTGCAGTCGGGTCACCTCGTGGCAGCAGGGGCCTTGCCCATGGCTGTACCAAATCCAATCCCCACGTGCTATATTTACACAAAATCCTGGAAGCAAGCTGGCATTAAAGAAGGCTCAGTGCAGTGGGGCTGATGTTTTACAAAATTGGCAGTTTGTCTGGGCTTTGTTTGAATTCCAGAACCAAGGTAGAACAGCTGCAAGACCTCCAAAAGGTAGTGGTTGTTTTCCTGTCAAATCTGTGAAAACAGACAATATGTCAAAGCGCTGGGACACGGCGCAGGTCTCACCACTGCCTTCAGTGGTGGGTGGGATGGGTGCAGAGCTGAGCTGGTGCCCACTCTTGCAGCAATGGTCTCGAGTGGACATTCCTGCCCACGGGCACCCGAGGAGCCCTGCGTGACCCACACCACTGGTGTGCCAGCTCAGGGAACCACTCCAGCACAGCCTCGGCTCCCACTGGCACCAGCATGGTCCTGGCAGAGCTCAGCCACCCGTTTCTTTCCTATCTGCATCATGCAAAGGGCTCCTTTGATGCTGGAGGTGTTGAAGAGGGGAGGTTTGCTTCCTGACTACAGCATCTAATATGGGTGCACGTCTCATGTTGCTGTTACACTGCAGTGCAAATTGGGCATTTGGTGTATTTTCAGCATCATTTTTCTGGCTGACAGTGCTGAACTTCATTTCCTGCCATGGCTTCACCTGGGCAGATTCCTGTGATTTAGACCCCAGCCCAGCTTGATGTTTAAAAAGGTTGTTACATTTAACTTCTGATTAATTAGATTTCAGTAAAATTCAATTAATTTCAGACTTTTGCAGCCTTAAAGCTGTATGCACCCATAAAGGTTGGATGGGTTGCAATCTAACAGATGCACACCTTTTCAGGGTGGGAATAGATTTCACTGTTTGAAAATTTGAACACCAAGGCTCAGGGTTCTCCATTAATCAAAATTCACAAAATCACTGCACAATGACAGTCCTATCAACACATTAAGTCCCAGAAAACATTTGTTAAGAGCAAAAGTAATTTAGCTGTTCGTTTTCACATCTTATGAAGTCTGAAGGATTGTCAGAATTATGTGAATGGTGTAACAGATTGGAACTCTTTATATTTACTCCCCTGATTTCTGTATCTGAAAACTATTTGCAACAATTGCAAAATTGTTCACAGAAAGATCTCCTGCCAGCAACTGCAATCTTTTTTTCTCATAGATAAAGATCGGCATATCTTGTGGCTAAATGGATTTGCTGTTGTCATTATGATTTTATGTTTTAAAATTCTATCACAAGCCCCAGAGTTCACGCTCAGAGCATGTGGTGCATAGCTGGACACAGCGAGGGATGCAAGGAGCAGGATGAGGCACGTGGTGCTGGGAAGTGCACAGCTTGCCCACAGCCCCTGGGACCTCAGGGGCAAAGCTGGAAGAGGATCCCCATGTCCCATCCATGCCCCGCTGTGCCGGTGCCTGCCTTGCCCACTCTCCATGCTGCCTGGAAACACACAGAGGACTGGAAATACACAGAGGACTGGGAATGCCACATGTAGAGAGGTCAGCCACAAAGCACCACAGTCACTGTCTGAAGGCTTTGCCTGGTGTTGGGTGCTGACAGCATCTCCTGCTGCACAGCACCCACATGGGCTCACCACTGAGATGAGGAGCTCTGCCACCCACTACCTGGCCAAAGCTGCTTGCAAAGGGATTTGTAGGGGGACCAAGGATTTGGCCCTTGACAGGCAGTGGGCAGAAATGCAAAATCCTTTCTGTTCTGGTACAATTGCAAATTATTTCCCCTGTTCCGTATCCAGAAAAAAAGAAGTTCCTGAATTTGTTTGCTCTTAAAGCAAAAGACAAGATAAAACAACATTTGAAAATGGAAAGACAAAGTAAACTGACAAACTCAGTAGCCAGGCACAGCACAGGTTACTTACAAGAAACACAAGTGTAACTAAGGCGATGCAAACACAAAGGCAGTAAAATTCATCCCTTGATGCGGGTGCCAGCTAAAGACTGAACCTTTCCAGCATCACAGCACTGTTTTTTGCAAGGTGGTGAACAAGTGAGACCAGCCTATAGCTCCTACATTTGGGTGCATTTCTGATCCACGTCTGCTTCACAACTAGAGGGGTTTGAAGTCAGCTGCACGTGTACAGAGATAGGGAACAGCCAGGTCCCTCTTCTCCTAAACTGGGCAGAGATAGGAAAGCCAACTAGAATTTGCTTAATGTTAGCATCGCGTTGGCAGTTCAGCTCCCACTCACGGGACGTGCCGTATGGAGAGAGCTCCACAGCACCTCCGAGGGCTGGGGGCTGCTCAGAGGGTAAGTGCCGTGCAGCATACAGAAGGGAAACAGGATCAGTCCCCACGTGGCATCTGAATTCTCTCTTTCCTTTCAGATCCAAGAAAGCCCCCGAGCGCTGCTTTCTCACAGCCAGGCAGGCATTTGGTCTGACATTACTGACCCTCACCCCCTAGCACAGGAAGGAAATGAGAGTCCCCCAAATCGCATCTGATTTTGGCTCCAAGAGACAAATCTCCGCAGGGCTGGATTTAAATATGCAAAGACTACGGGGTGCTTCAAAACCACATGCAGCTACAAGTGGGCAGCCTACTCCCATTTAAATGCAGGTGCTTTAAGAATAATTATAAATTGATCAATCTCCCTGGGAAGCAGTAGCAGAAAAGAGCCCTTACGTGCTGTGAAGAAAGCAGAGCAGTCCTAAGGACACCGAGCAAACTGCCTTTCAGCTCTCACATTTATAAATAATTTACTTCTATCCACCTGTGCCCAGAATAACAATTTGCTGCCTTAAATCTCCGAGCTGGTGCCAGGAGGCTGCTGGGGACTCGCTTTCCCGGGACCTGTTGGGAAGGGGTCTGGGTCTCCCTCCAGAGAGGTGGCTCCAGAGGGATCTGCCCCTAGTGGGAAGAGGCACGGAGAAATAAACACAGGAGCATCTGTTCAGGCGATCGCATTAGGTCCTCACTCTGCTGCTGCTGCCACTTCGGTATCTGCCTATGCAGCCATCCGTGCATTTAGACAAACACAGAGAGAGATAGGGCTGGAAACGTCGGGAGCTGCGGAAAGCTGCAGAGCTCCTCTGTGGAGCAGACGCAACGGAGAGGCTCTGTTTCCCTCAACAGGGGAACGTTACGAAACACGAGTGTAGCGACCGTTGGCTGAGGATTTTGGCAGCGCAGCGCTGAGGCTGCTTCCATCCTGCCCGTTGGTGCGGGAGGCCATGGAGCGCTTCCCTCCTCCCAAGCCCCGCGGGGTGCAGGACCCTGGTCCCCAAGCCTGGTGAGCCGCAGGGCCCCGACGAGGGACGGCGACGGTGAGCGGGGAGCGTGTGCTGGGCTGGGTTAGTTACAGATACGAACAGCTGGAGCGACCGGAACGCCGCGCAGACACCAGCAGCAGAGAGGGTGCTCGGGAGGATTACGGCTCTGCGCGCTGGAAGGGGGAGGCAGGAGGAGGATTAGTGGGGAAGGGCAGAGGGAGCAGGATTTATCAGCTTTTCAGATATGCATTACAGCTTTTCATAATATTTCACTGGATTGTCTAGGACTTTGCCTGGCTACAACAGGAGTTCCTCAACCATAACCGAAAGGTGAGTTTCTCCCTCTTTCTCTCCTACAGTTGCATTATCTGGTTCTGCAAGCTGCGTGTCAGCTGGCCTTGACACAAGTAATAACCAGACAACTTTTTGCAGAGGATGAGGTATTAACATTCATTGCAGTCTGAAGGGCTGTTTGATTTATTAAATTTATCCATGGCATCTAAGAACATGAGGCTTAGCTGCATTATTTATAAAGATTGCAGTTTGCTCTCGAGATGCCCTTCTCCGAGCATCCACAAAACATTCCACTTGAAAAGTAGGCATGGATAATGTGAGTGTGTTTATGTCACACAGGCTGGGGAGGGAGGCTAGAATGCTTGGCTTCTCTGAACAGTTTCTGAACCATCATTGTGCTAAATAAATAGACTAAAAATTTTTAGTAGGTATGTGTCACAGGAATTTGGATGTTCAGGGGTTTATGAAACACTTTTAAAATATCTTGATTTAGTTATGGATCCTCGTGTTATTTTAATTCCAGTAGATTTCCTTGCACACAGGAAAAGATTTCATCTCTAGCTACTGTGGGATAAGGCAAATATCAATATATGGTACATTTTTTACAACAATCTCTTGCAAAACTTCAGCCTGGAGCCACAGACCCATATTGGGTTTTTTTTTTAAAATTGCAGATAAAGCATCATTTGCTGGGTACTTGAATTCTTAATCTCAAAGGGACATACATTATGCATGAATGGTTCATTATTGATCAAAATACTTTCTAGGTTCAAGAATATTGTCTGCAGATAGATCTCAGTTTATCAGTGAATGGTGACAGCAGATTGTATGTCATCTTCTGAGTTTACATCCCTGCCTATGCACAGAATGTATACACACATGTATAGGTGTGTGTATGTATACATAGAGGATGTAGGCATGGATATGCCTGCATCTTTTCCATACTGGCATGGAATCAGTCCTCCTGATCATTATGTTATCAGATACTGAGTGAGGTAAAAAGTGTTGTATTAATGGAAGAAAGACCATATTGCCATGGTGTGCTTTCTGTTCCAAGCTGACACTGGAACACTTCCCAAGTCAGTGCTCGGTGTCACAAGGAGCCTGCCTGGAGCAGCTGCCTCCTGCAGACTCTCTGCATCCCTTACCATAGGCTACTGCTGTCCCCACCAAAGTTATTGCCTCGATTTACACCTACCTATGCTAGAACTAGTCCTTAAAAAGTGCACTGTCTAGTGAAAGAGCTGCTGTGACCAAATTTGCACAAGTTAGCGCTGACTCCAGTCTCAGGCTGCAGCTCTGCTCTGTGACATCGCCTTTCACATCCAAAGCTGAATTATCTATCAACTATAAACTACCTCCCACATTGTACAGAGTGGACTTCATGTATATTTTTAAGTGGTGCACTTTCAACTTGATTTGCCTAGTTTACGGACTATAGAGTTTTTCTCCATCTTCCTGCTGTCTCTGCATAGATTTTTTTCTGTTGATCATTATTTAACAGTTTAAACATGATAACAGCATCATAGATAACTTTGCAATCGGATTACAACTTGTAGCAAGCGCAGTTTCAACACAGAGTGGGAAGGGAAGACAGATGAGGGAGGCAATAGTAAACTTGCTAGAAAGCCCTCTTGGGCTGCATTATTTGCCACTACAGCATGTGGAGAAATTGTGGTGCTTCTACCTCATTTCTACTTTGTTGACAGATCTTTTGTTGTGCTAAAGTAACACTCAAAGCAGCGCTGTGCCAGGAAAGAGCTGCTTGTGAGCCAGACACGTGCTTAGAGTCTGCACAGATCCATCCCCCAGCAAGTACAACTTTGTAAGTTGAGAGAAGTACTTATTGCTTCTGAAAACTGAGATAGGAAGGTCTGATCTTTTGGTAGGAAACCTGACATGACACATTGGACCTTCAGTGGTCAGGACAGACTGAAGATCTCTTCATTTATGTCTCACCGGGCACCTCATAACCGAAAATCCCTAGATAATAAACATTTTGATGGGAAAGAGGTGGAGGAGTTAGTTTCTAGACATGTTTAAAAGCTAAATTATTCTCTGAATCAAACAACTGGAGATAACTTGGGAAGAAAGCCTTTAACTGTATTTAAATACAAACCCTCAGCAAGTTCTGCAGCAGCATAAGTGAATGACATGGTGTGTTGCACCATGGAGAGTGATGCAGAATGTACATGAGCAAAGCACAGCCACAAACTCATCCTCAGCCTCACATGGCTGAGCTGAACATCCTGCCCTGGAACAAAGAAGAAATGCAACTTGAGTTTTCCACTCGCCTTGCAGGAAGGGCAGGGATGAGAGGACTGGAGAGCAACAGAACCAGCATGAGCTGCAGTGGTGGCTGGCACTTTGTGGCACTGCGCTGTGAGAGGCTTGAGCCACGCCAGGGCTGCCTCCTGGCTCTGCTCATGCAGGGCAGCTGCGATAAAAACCTCATCTGTAGGGTTATTGGAAGAGTGCAGGGGGAATGCCTGCCCAGGGCCAGAGTTAGAGGGTGTTTCTGCCTCTCCATCTGAAGCCAAATGCTCCGAGAAGGCCAGGTTATTGGATTCTAGATGGATCTTGTTTGAGAATTGCATTGCAACTGCCAGAAAGGTTGAGAATCAGGTTATATTCCATAGAGCTTTGCTCATAGAAAAATAAGTGTTTAAGATGTTGAAGAAAAACAGTGTTATAGCAGCTCTTCAATGAAAATGTCCTTTCTTTTTGGAGAAAGAATATCCTGGGAAAGGTGGTGAAATTAAAAAATCACCTCCTTTTCTTTCCTTTGCATAAATTCCTAAATTGCATTGTTAAGTTAGTGGGATGATTCCACATGACACTTTCTTAAGGAGCTAAAAAAGCAACAATAGACCTGAGCCAAAATCTGTCAGCATCCACGTATATCTTGATCTGAGTGGATTTTGGCTTAAGACAGTACAGTACCAGATTTCTTCCAAGCTTTTCTTTTAGCATGTGCTGCTTTCCACGCAAATGTGATTCAAAACTTCGTTCCTCTCTCTTATCCCATGACTTGGAAAGTGAGATGATGTGGAATTTCTCTGTCAATACCACTCGAGGTAGGAGGGGGGAGCTTAGACAACTCACCTTTGTCATCTTTTTAACTCCTTTCTCAAAACTCAAGTGATGACTCTGGCCATGTATGGAAGAATGCCTGTGAGAAGCACTTGCTGTTGGTATTACCAGGACCAACACTGGCACATACTCAGGGTGCTTTTAGTTATCAGAATAAAGGGATGACAGGATCCCAAAATTAAATTTGTAACTTCCCAAGATTTTTTCTTATGTGCACTCACGCAGTATGATGTTGGCGTTGACTTTCCAGAGAGCCCCAAGAAAGTGGAAGTGTGCATCCAAAAAAGGCTGCGAGCCAAAATCCTTCAACTAGGTCCCGACTGACATTTGTCCTCAAAGAGAGCTGACAAAAGGAAGGAGAAATGTGGAAGAGGGATGGATTTTTCTAAAAATAGTGTTCCTGAGTCCAATCCCCTTCAGTTTACAATAGAAAACATAGTCTTCCTTCCTTGCCAAGAACTCTGAATTTACAAAATCCTGCTGGTCTTTAGACAAGATCAACTATTGAGCTGCAGCCATCAATGGGGTATTGACCTAAGTTTCTGCATTGAGCAATCTATTAAGGGACAAGCAACTCTTCACTTCCAAGCCTGGAGAGGTTCTTTGGTGTCTTTAGCCTTTACTGACTTTCACAGCATCACTGAAAGTATTTGGTTTTCCCTTAAAATTTCTGTAACTGCTCCTTTGGCAAGGAGAGTAGAATTGCCAAGAACTTTACAATTTTCCTTCTGTTTCTCTTTACAAATATATTAATGCAGCTGCCTAGTGTTGCATCCTGTCTAAGCTCTCCCCTCCTACCTCGAATGGTATTGACAGAGAAATTCCACATCATCTCACTTTCCAAGTCAAGGGATGAGAGAGAGAAATGAAATTTTGGATCACATTTGCGTGGAAAGCAGCACATGTTAAAAGTAAAGAGTAGAATTGCCAAGAACTTTACAATTTTTCTTGTGTTTCTCTTTACAAATACATTAATGCAGCTGCCTGGTGTTGCATCTTGTATCACTCTTTGAGAGATCATTTCAAAGCAAGGTACTGACCTGCTTTTCCTTATAGCAACTTTTTACTGACAGTTATAAATCTGGTATTATATATGCAAGGAAAGAAAAAAAATAAATATTAAAAGAAAACAAGCACTTTAAATTGGAAATACTTCAGGTCTGGTGCTTAGTCTGAGATGCAACGTGCTGAGTTCAGTCTGTGCTCTGGCATTTCTTGATGCTGTGCATAACCTCAGAGCATTGCAAAGACACTGAGGGAGGGCTACGTTTCCACACAACTCCCTTGTCTGCCTCCTTCCAAGAAGAGGTCCCTATAGTAGTGTCAGTCGTGCAGGTGTTCCCCTACCTGTTAACTACATGTTTTTTATGAAACATTGATAGAGCTCTACAAAGATACAAAATGCTTGACCAGGCATGGCAGCTGTTTCTCACGTCTGCAGGGAGTTCAGTGAGGGGGCTCACGTCCCCTCAGAATCATCAGCTGCCTGCTTACAGACAAAGTCAGAGGAGCTGGGTGCTCAGAGCTCATGTCAGAGGGGACTCTAAAGTCCCCTCAGCGACTGCCATCTCTTCCACCCCACTCTTTTGGGCAATAGCAAGAGCAGGCTCTGAGCAATGTGGCTAGTGGATAAGTTCCAGGGAAGAAAAGCAGCTTTTCTGTGGGTGCTGGTAGGATTGTGCCTTGTCCGATTCATGCCACACCTTTGGGAGACTCTTAGAGCTGGCACCCAGCACCCTGAAGTGCAACAGCACCTGAATAAACAAATAACCCACCTGCAGCATCGCTCAGAAGGCTTCCCCAGCACTGGGAAAGGGTTCTGGAAACTTGGCTACCAGCTAGCAAATCCACTGGTCAACTCCAGAGGATGGAGCTGGCTTTCCCAGAAACAGGGGAGAGAATCACAGCATCGCTCATTTTAGGAAATAGATCAAAACAGATTCATATTCTGAGATTCTGGGGTTTCAAGTAACACACTTTTTTCAGCTCTGCATTCAGTCTTGCTGGTACATGTAGAGGTCTCACAGAAAAAAAAAGCCTCCATCTTTTCAAATGACACTTCCAGGCAAAAAAAGTTTAGGCACAAACAACTAAAAATGCTGTTCAAACAACTGAATAGTTGTCTGGCTTCTGAACAGTTAAAAATTCACTTGTCACTAGTGCAGCAAATAAATTAAGATTTTATAAAATAAAATCACTCAATTGTTTTCTGAACTCCAACAAATTCTTGCCCTCAATAACCAAATAATTACCCATTTTATAAAAGCACAGCCACCAGAGGCAGCACCTTTTTGGTAGTGGAAGGGACCCTTTTTCTTGCTGAAGACACAGCACTCCACAGATCCACTCACCATCTCCAAACCTGATCCTTGCTAGTGTTAATTATCTTCCTTTTGCTGTTGTTGTGGCATTAACCCTTTCATTGTTCTCTTCACCTAGAGCTTTTCTCTGCTATTTAACGCTTCTCATTGCCCATCTTAAAGTTCTTTCAATTATCATTTTATGATTTTACTGACTAACTCAATTCTCAATTAATATGGTCCTAAAACCCCTTAGGTTGTAAGAACTGGTAAACAGGAGCAGAAGAGTCTACTTTTCTTCCATTTAACTTCATTCATTTTAAGTGAAACATATGAAAAAGACAAATTATACATTTTCTATTACCAGATAACAGTCCATAGCCTCCTTACTGTTTACTTTTTAATATCATCATCAAAAGTGATGCACTTCAATTCTTTTAGGCATACTTTGATGATATTTCAATATGCGGTTTATGGAAAAATCAAATTACTTTTTTCTTTTATATCAGCAGCACTCTGCTATTTCTCCACTAAAAAGCAACATTTAATTTTTGAGTTGCACATTTGCAGCAGTTGCTGTGGGCGGAGAGTCTGCTTATTTGTTTGGTTGGTTTTTACTACAATGTACTGTCATGGCAACTGTACTGAGGGCGAATGCATCTGGAGGTAATTTATATAAGTCATATTGACTGCAGTAAAAAGGGCTTGTACCATTTAAACTTTTTTTCAACCACTGGGCAAAGGCAAAGTTGGCCTTTTGAGACCCAGAACCAGCAGCTTCTCCTTGATAGATAAATAAATAATCTAGACAGATCAACAGGAGCAACACTGAATGTTTCTTGGTGTTGCGATGAATTAGGTCCAATATCATAGGTTCTACCCTAGTTCTGCTGGTGTTTCACAGGGTTTTCACCCTGCTAACGTGGGAGGCGGTGGTCATGCCCTGCACTGGCACTGTTTGTGGCCAGACCTGTCTCCCCTGGCACCAGGACGCATCGCTGTGTGCTGCCCAGATAAGTGCCAGATTCTCTCATTGCGGGAATGATGCAGTTTCCATCTGCTCCACTTTACATCATTGCAAACGTGGAGAAACTGGACTGAAATCTGCTGAAAGACTCAAGCACACACTGGCATTAAAAGAGACTAAGTCGGGCCAGGGATGCACATGCCCAACCTCTGCTACAACAGCTTTGCTGGTTCTTCCCCAGCCACACTGCCACTCTCAGCATCACTATTAGCAATGCCCAGAGGTACCCAGCTGGGGCAAACGACTTGGATGCACTTGAGAACTTTAGCCAAAAGCACTTCTTGATATTAAAACTTGATCACTTTGAGCAAACCAAAGGAGCTGCAAAGCTCTGAGTTACAGTTGATTGCAAGTCTGATAAATTTGTCTAGCATCGTCTTGCTGGTACGGAGGGGGGAAGTCTTAAACTTTTGAATACCTATGTGATTATAACCATTATCATCTCACTGATGAGGCTTTGAAGCAGCATTTTATGAAGAAGGGCCATCCCGTTGCCTTATAGATGACAACTCATCCAGCATGCTGTCTGCTCAGCCAGCAGCCACTAAGGCACCTGGCTGCCTCCTCCGTTGGCCAAGCCTTGTCTCAAAATAAATGCTGCAAAGAGCACGGTGATTTCCCAGCCACACTCTCAAATGATGAGATGCATGCATCTTTCTTTTAGATGAGACAGCCTCTTTTGGGATTAGCCCAAGTTTCCAGCAGCCCCACGTTAGGAATAACTAGTGAATCAAGTCATACCTATGCTGAGAGACAGTATTTCTTCAGATAAAGTAGCACAGTAGCAATCTGCAGTATCTAATTAAGGCTAATTCCCTGTTCATCTGTCTAGATACTCCTGGCCCTTTCACTGTAATTCTTGAGCACTCACAATGTTGATCAGAGATTTCCAATAATTTAAGGGTCAGCTTTTCAGCTGGTGTGAATCAATGCATTTTCTTTAGCTTTGGAGCTGATCAGGAGGGAATTGTGGTAACTTTTACCATGGAGAAAGCGGTCAGCTTACTGCAGGACACTACTGCCTCACAGACTCTCCTGCTCTCCAGTTCACTGGCTGCTAACAGATACATAGGTACCAGTTGAAAGAGCATAGGAAGTCCCTGTCAGACCAAACTCTTGGAGAAAATATAAACACATAGAATATTTTTGGGTATTACTCAGCCCTATACAATTGCAATTAGCTTACATGAACAAAGAAGAAAACAAAAAGCACCTAAATCAGGTCCTCAAGCCGACTCAAGATTAGAAAGCAGGGACTCTTGCTTTGTGCCAACCCATTTAGCAATCAAGGCTGAAAGGTCACATAGAAGGAATTCAGGCTCAATTGATAAAAGATTCAGCTGAGCTTTAGTATATTTTTTGCCTGGAAGTTTCTAAGCTTTGGTTTTCTGCTTAAGATAGAAAGAAGTTGAACAACTGAAAAAAAAAGGGAAGGGATGGAGACTGGTTTGGCGGCGTCTATTTAAGAAAGAGGCATAAGTGACTATCCACAAAAATCTAAATCCAATACTGAAACAAGAAATACAGTGAACGGATGTTTCTTTGCCAGGACTGTGGATTTCAAGAGCGTGCTCCAATTGCAAGTTAAGCAAAAGTCATAATATTTTCTTTTCTGGAAAACACTGCATCTTTTCTCAACACTTGCCTTGCTCCACAGAGAAGCGTTTGACCAAGAAAACAGGAATTTATGGGGAGATGCCAGCTTTTATTTGCTACACGAGGTTAAAGGTTCCCTAGAGCACAAAGGAGCTTTTCTTGCCCAGACAATCCCATCATGGTATACACGAGTACAACTAAAGCTGCAAAGCAGTCAGGAGATATCTGGTGGGACTCAAAGTGAATTTTTTTCAAGCATTCACTAGTTTTTGTCTACATGCATCCAATATTTGGCAATGGAAATCTACTAAAAAAAAGCAGGATCTCTGGTTTCTTTTAAAGTGACACACATAGCAAATTACACAGCTCTGTGCTAAGTACAAAATCCCAGATAGCCTTCCAGCATAAAGCCTGACTTTATTGTGCTGCGAAGAGATTAATAATTATTATCTTATTTATTGTGAGTTGATGCAATTGCTTTTTTTCCCCACACACACCCACACTACTGTTTCCTTCTGATCTGCATTTGTAGCTGAGCTACTGTTTAGCTCAAAGGAAGGAATTTGATAATACCTCCCTAAAAAGATGCCTATACTGTGGCTCCCTGTTCCAGCCAGTGACAAAGAATGGAGATGTTGGCTATTAACAAAAGAAAATAACTCTCTTTTCAAACATCCTAAGAGAAATAACCTCATCATAAAGGTATTTCTTGTGCATTCCAAGATGAAAGAGAGAAAGAAAAAAGTAAGGCTGAAGATCTGAAATGAGCTTCTGATTAATCTATTATTCTCATTGGATTATAGTTTTTAAAGTGCATAATTATAAACAACAGATGGAGAAAAGCTCAGCTGAAAAAAAAGGGGTGGGTGGGGGAAAGTCACCCTGAAGACGGGTCTTTTCTGTCTGGATGTGAACCAAGTTTCTCCCCTTGGTATTTCAGGTTTCAGCATCGCTGTCAGGAGGCTCGGCAGAGCGGGATAATGGCATCACCCCGGGTGTGTGCAGAGCCCCTTGGCCAGCCGGGTGCCTGACGCTGGTGGCAGTGCCACACCAGGCTGCTCTCTCTGCCGTGGCTGACCAGGGAGAAGGCACCAAAGGGATGGGCTGAACTTATGGAAGGAACCAGCGCCCGGCCAGGCAGAGATTCAGGAGCCTGTCGGGAGGCGTGAAGGGCCCGCTTTCAGCAAGGGCATGGCCAGAGCTTTCTTCAGGCTACAGAAGTTTCTCCGTCGGACCCAGTTTCTGCTCTTCTTCCTGACAGCAGCTTACCTGATGGCTGGCAGCCTCCTGCTGCTCCAGCGGACACGCCTGGTTATCCAGCAAAGTTCACGTGGCACCTCTGCTAATCAGGCCTTGTCAGTGCCAGACGGGATGTCCGGGGTTGGGATCGTAGATCCCAGGATGCTTCCAAATACCCACCCTGGCCCCCGGCTGCTGGTGGGCATGGACACCCTGCAGGAGCCAGCCCTGGACCAGCAGCACGGCCCGCGGTGGCTCGCATCCCGCAACTCAGAGCTCAGGCAGTTGAGAAGAAGGTGGTTTCACAGGTTCATCAGTGATCAGGAACCCATGCAAACAGGAGGATTTAAAGTGATGAAGCACACTACTGAGCACAAAGGTAAGAGATGTCCCACTTTTCTATGTGCATAAACCTCACCTCTTCCTAGGACTGTCTCAGGCAGCGATCACACAAAGTCTGTCTGCAGAAATGCCTTCCTCCTGGCTCATCACCGCTTTCAAACCAGTTCTTAAGTGACTGCACAGGCCAAGGTATGATCCTGACTCCTCTAGTCACGCTGAGCTGTAACTCCCTCCAAAAATATATTTTTATTGATTGAATAGAAGCCCAGACAGTGAAATATGCTTCCCTAAGTTAAATTATTTTCTCTTCAAACAGGCAGAGATGAACACTGTTTAATTGATTTTCTTTCTCAGAACAGGGAACACCTTAAAAGCAGGTTTTATTAAATTAACCATGCAAAACCACAGAATACCTTGAGTCTATAAGTGCCTTCCTGCTGCTACAGCTTTTTAACATACACTAAATTCTGCTGTTGCAAAATCAGGAACTCGCTGTTCCTGACCTGTCCCCTGTGACCATCTCCACAAAGACTTTGTCCTTAAGGGGACAAGATGTGGGTTACAAAACCTTTCTTCCCTCACTGAGTGCCAAACCAGCACCGCAATGAAATGAGAACTCCTGGATCGGAGACAAACTCTTGGTGTTGGGCATGTTTGCACAAAATTTGCACCAGGCCAAGGGGAATGCAACGGGAATTCTCACCACTGCACGGGCACAGTCCATCAGTGGCCAGAACATAATGAACAAAGCTGTTCGTTTTCCAGTCCAAATGGAAAGCCATTCAGGTTTAGGAGAAATCTGAGTTCACTTCTCTGTGAGCCTGATTCTGATGCCCTAACAGCTGGTGATAAATACGTGCGTGGTTTGTTGAGTAGGAAAGCTTTTAAGAAACTACTAACCAGAGCAACCAAAGTAACAGAATAGGAGTCTGTAGATGTTCACATCTCCTGCATGACTTATGACCTCCCTTACGATCCCTCCTGACCCCTCAGAGAGCTGCATCAGGCTGGGACAGCACCCCATCAACAGGCCCTCAACATGCTCCAGGGAGGTGCACAAAGCTGGGTGCCCATGGTGTTAGGCTGCTCCTGTGCAGTAATGAGCTAGAGCTCCAACTCTGTGGCCACCTCCAAAGGCTGAGCATCCCCCAGGGAGCAGACAGTTCCCCTTGAGGAACCCAACACAGAAAGCATCAGGATTCAAACAGGCTGACTGTTCGCGCTCTCCAGGCTGCAGCATCAAATTATGACTTTGCTATCTTTGATACATTGCCTTTTAGAAGAACTGGTTGTTCTTAGAGATATGTGACTAACAATAAAAAAGGGAATGGGATCTGGATGACTAGACACCACATTACAAAACAGTTCTTTAGTTTGTTGAATACATTTACCCAAACAAAGGGGTGCTTTCTGCACAAATCCCACAAAAATGGGTGCTACCTCACAACTCCTACTGAGCGAATTGTTAGAAACAGGAACAAGAAGGTAACAGTGATGGTGTATGGGAAATGAGTCACACAGTGTGAGTCAGGCAAACTGTAACCACTGGAGTTACCTGAACCACCAGCCTGGAGTGCTTCCAAGAGTGCTCCACAGGTGCTTTGTAACATCCCGTTGTTAGCAGGTTTTGGTGGCAGAGAAGAGAGGCTGCAAAGCGTAGATGCCTGCCAGGGAACCCTGCTATATTTCATGACTTGTCACAAGCACGTAGCCTGGGTGTTCAGAGCCTAATAACAACCACTAGACTAGCATGAAACGTGAGGCTTTACCTACTCCATCCTACACATCAGTGACCAGCTGTGGTGCAGGGGAGTGGGAAGGTATGAGAACAGGTCTTGACCCCATCAGAATGTCCCCATCAGCAGCTTTCTGCAGGAGCAAGACTCACCTTCACCAAACATGTCTTTTGCTGACATTGAGCACCACCTACTTTAATAAGCTCTTCACAGACAGTTGCAGAAAAGAATCACACAGACCCTCCACTTTTGTACCTGTACCTTATTAAATACCCAGTATTTACTATTAACAAAGTACTACGTTTTAACTCTTTTGCAAGTGGCAGACACCCTGGTCTTGGCTGCTGAGATGAGGCAGGCAATGTAACCAGGAGGGGCTCAGGCAGGGTGCTGCACAGGCAATCTTACTGTTCAGGGCTGGGGATCTGAGGGGCTGGGAAGGAGAGAGAGCAGCACAGTAAAACAGGGCACGTTACATTCCCTTCAGTGTCCCCTTTGTGTTTGGTGATTTTCCTCCCCTCAACGGATGAAAGAATAGCCAAAACATAGAGAAATGTGGTGAGCCTTTATGAGCTACTCTAATAGCAGTCAGAATATGAACCTGTTCTTTAAAAAGTTCAATTAAAAACAAAAAAATATTAATTTTAACTAACTTTATGGATAATCTTTAGGGCTGCTGCCCTTATTAGCAGTTAAGCTAGTGTCTTGCTCAAGTGCTAACTGCTGACTGAGTGGAGCCAGAAGGACTATTTATTGCTACATCCCATTAAATTATGTTGATTCAAATATGCCTCATTTGGATATCTGACTGAACATGAAGTGACATTATTAATAACAGTATTGTTAACAAGCATTGGAATGCCTTTGGAAATTATCAATTAAAAATCTAACTACCTACACAGAGCATGTTCCCTTTCCTTCACCCTGCCGCTTCTAGCAAACTTACAGGCTTACTATTTCATTATGGATCCTTTCCAAGATATAATGAACTCCTCTGTGGTCATAATACTTAAAGTTTCAGTGTTGTCCTGTGGTTCCTACTCAGTAAAGTGGCACACTCTCACCACAGAGGCAGTATTTGGGCATTCCTCAGCACTGCCATCCTCAGAACTCCCACGCTTCCTGACACGGCATGGCTCACACACTGGGACTACAAGCCAGCCTGCAGTGGGCTTCCTAGGACAGACCCTTAACCTGAGGCAAAACCAATGGCATCTGCTCTAGAGTACTGCACAGCTCCAAGCTGACTTTCCTGGCTCCATGTTCACCCAGGGTCGTGGCCTTGGGTGCAAAAATTGAAGTTGTTTCTCCATGCCAAGCTATCCTGCCTGCTTACAGTGCAAGTGGCTCGGGGCAGGGACCACATCTTATCCTGCCAGGGAGACTGGCAAATGCTATTAGTGCAACAAAAGAAAACAGGGATTTGTTAGGTAAAAAAATGAAGATTGTCTGTTATGAGTGCTTCCAGTGGATGGGGTGCTTCACACTGCTTCCTCTGGCCCAGTTATGCCATTGCCCAGGATGCAGAGGTGATGGGGACTGGATTGCTGTAGTGATGTGACATTCGGTGCTCAGACCACAGAGTCTCTCCATGGCTCATTCAGAAAAGGATGTGAATAAGAAATTGCTCCTGGGCTGGCAGCAGTGATACAGGGAGGAGGGTGGATGCTGCCCGTGCCTCCTGACTCAGGCACTTTGGCCCAAAATACTGCATTTGCTGCTGCTGCTGCTTTGAATCACAGCACCCGAATCAAAACTCTCCAGTAAAATGTAGAACACCCTACTGCAGGTGTGACTCCCACTTTGTTAACAGTGAGGTGTGGGTTTATATTCACTGCTTGCAGATTTTCTAATTGCATGTTTGCAAATTACCAACCTGCAGGTCTTTGAATCTACTATTGTTTATAATATTTAAATGTTTGATTTATTATTTCTAGCTCTAAAATATCTGTTAGAGTGGCTTCATCTTTCTCTTTATTGTGGGTTATTTTATTGTTAATATCATGCTTTTTAGTTTCATTTTTCATCATATATTCTCTTCCTGTCCACAGCTCATATTATTTAATTTCTCTGTGTTATCATCTCAATGCTGCTACTTCTAAAATCAAATTTCCTTTTTTCCTTCATATTTGAATGATAAAATGCACTTATATACACACAATTGTTGTATAATAGTGGGACTCCACATCACCCTTCCAATAGTATATTAAAAAATGGACTGGATTTTTACAGTGTTTTGTTCATGACAACAAAAATGAGACGTAACATAGGATGCAGTCTAAAAGAAGTATTTCTCTTTCATATGCTAAATAAAACAAGACATATTTTAAAAGATTCATTTGCACCAAGAGAATGAGATAGTTCAATGCGATAGCCAGACAATGCTGCCTAGTTAAGACTGAAGTTATCTTTCCATTATAGCTTTAATATAACTCTATATACCCAAAGAAAATTGATTTTCTTAATATTTCTCTTGCACTGTCTCATTATCATCTAGAGATTTTCAAGAAAACTTGGGAGAAATCCAGCAGGATTTCTCAGAGTTTATACCATTTTGAAGACTGCCTTTGCCTCTGCTTCCGAAATTTGCCACACTTGTTCTCTGAAGGGGGGCAGTCAAGCAGGCAGCAACCACCTGCAAGAACCATGGCTCCAGGGCAGTTCCTGCCTGAAGTAACCTGGATAAGGGAAAAGTCTAATTACCCTTCTGTTCATTTCCATTTGACATTTGCATTTATAGCACCTACAAAGGTTCGGTACCAGCAGACAGATCTGCAGAGCAGGCAGGACCCCTGGCAGGCTGTGACTTGATGGAACACAAATGTGCTTTCCCCTTAGGGTGCTTGATTGCTGCTGGATGGTTTTCTCCCCTCTCCCCCATCTCCATCCTATGTGCTGCCTAACTCTGGTCTTGCATGCACACAGGCACCTACATGGGATGTTTCAGCGACGATTCGCGGGAGAGGACACTGAAGGGAGCTGTGTTTTATGACTTAAGAAAAATGACAGTGTCTCACTGTCAGGAAGCGTGCGCGGAGAGGTGAGTCGTAGTCTTTCACTGCAAGTTCTCTCTTTTCTGATAATAAGAAGAACTAAACTCGAAATGAGGAAAGCCTGCATATGTTAAACATTTGTGAAAACTGTGATAATCTCATACCTTCAGGCATGGTGTAGATTTGCTACCTCGCTTAAAGTAGATTATTTCACTGCAGTCTATCCTCTTTATTATGGCACGGCTACTTACAATACATTTTTTTGTCCTGGTCAAAAATTACTGTTTAGTTAGATAATCTTTGTAAGATATTGCCTTCTAGTCCAGCAACAGGACAAGGGGCAACAGGCACAAACTGGAGCACTGGGAGTTCCACCTGGACATGAAGAGAAACTTCTTTCCTAAGAGAATGACTGAGCACTGGAACAGGGTGCCCAGGTGGGTGCGAAGTCTCCTTCTCTGGAGACATCCAAACCCACCTGGACACGCTCCCGTGCAACCTGCTCGAGGTGACCCCGCTTTAGAAGGGGAGTTGGGCTGGTGAGCTCCAGAGGGCCCTTCCAAATCCAACTATTCTGCGTTAGGTACAAATTTGGGAACAGATGGGGTGCCAGTACTGACAGTGCCTGGTTTGCTCCCCGCAGGGCTTACACCTACGCGGGCCTGGCCTACGGAGCAGAGTGCTACTGTGGGAACAGGCTCCCAGCCACAGCCTCAAAGCCCGAGGAGTGCAACAGCGAGTGCAAGGGGGAGAAGGGCTCCGTCTGCGGAGGGGTGAACCGGCTCTCTGTCTACAGGGTGGAGGAGCAGAGGGCAGGAGCCAGACGACGTAAGTGCCCGTGTGACCAGAGAGAGGAGGCTGCTTGCCCCACAGGGGAAATGCCACGGCTGGGCTGAGCACCCAGGCTGTCCTCACTGCTCCTCTCGCTCTGCTTGTCACCAGAGTTTGAAACAGCAAAGGACAAAGGTGCCCGTGGGGCACAGTGTCCTTTATCTGCTGGCCTGGTCTCTGGCTCCCTCCCCAAAATAGCAGTGCTGCTCACTGCCTTGGAGGGGTCGGACATGCCTGATGCAGCAGCTCCAAGGGCTGCCCATCCAAAGCCAGCGTCGCAGGGGAAGAAACAAAGGGCAGAGCGATTGCAGCAGCAGGATTTCAGCTGAGGAAAAATTGCTCCCTTTCGCATCCATTGCGAATGGACAAACACATATGTGTTTAAGAAACAACCCTGGAAGCAGATGCCTTATACCAGAAGCTCTCATATCAATACCACCCCACGCTCTGAAATGGTCCTACACAAAATAAGTGATTACAGCAGGAGAATAGGTAGAGGCCAGGGACAGAGGCAAACCAATCTCATTTCTCCTAGAAATGAGACCGCAGAGTTTTGCTCTCCCAGGGACTTCTGTTCTAGCAGCCGTTGGGATTTTCATTTCATCTTTAGATGACAATGCTTACTCTACTTGTCATTCAATTAGCTACCATGGGAGATACTGTAGAGAAACCTTCGGGCCAACACCAAGCACACAGAATATCCATACTGCTGAGCAGTCTTTACTTTTGGCAAGCTTACAAGGCCTTAACGGATGTTATTTGCTGAGGAGAAGCACCAAGACCTCAGGTTGTGCCAGTATTGATGGTACTTCATTTCTTCTTAAAGACAAGTCAAGGTTTGTACAATAATCCGCCCAGCTACATATAAATTATATATCAAAGGTACACAGACCTAAATTGCTGGTGTCAGGCTGACAGGCACATTGGCAGGTTTCCCGGGACATGCATCACTGTCTAAATCTTCAGCATAAAATATATATACGTATTTCACAGGAAAAGGCAGCATTTATTCTTTTCTTAAGTATTAACAAATTAGTCATCAAATTAGTCTAGCCTCGAGCTAGATTTGTATTCTGCTTGCCCTTAGTAATACATGATATTTGACTGTCTGAAGATTCCGATTGACACAAGCTAGCTGAGGGGCCAACAGAAGTATTAATCACAGTGAATAAGTGTATTGGAAAGTAATTCCAAAACTGTAACTGCATCCATGATTTACGCTATGCAATACAGAGAACAGACCTCACATAAGGCTTCTCTTCACGCAGAGCAGATCCAGTAGCATCTCTATTTAAACCCTCCTAGATAGCGGCGGGGGGTTTGCTGGCTCACCTCTCCATCCCTCACCTTCCCCTTCTCACCCTGGCTCTGTGGGCACCATGAGTTACGCAGCTCTTGTGCCCCAGGACTCATGCCCCAACATCATGTTAAATGCAATGCAGCTCAACATCTGCAGCTAGTGCAGCTCAAGGACCGCTGTGGCCCAGAGTGTCATTTTCCTAGGGGCAGGATTCAGCCATCGTTCTCCAGAAATCAGGGAGAGAACAGAAACACAGCACATTTCCAGGGCGATCCATGGGTTCTCAGCAGATCCTGCTGCCTCCCAAATGCCAGTGTGGGCAGTTCAAGCTTTTTTCCTGACCCACTGAGACAACTCTAAACACGCTCATGAACATTTTGTTTCAGTAATTAAACATTAGTGTGAGATTTAAAGAGCATCATGAGAAGCCTGAAAACTTCTGTTCCTTTATTTTTTTGTGCTGTGACTGCTGTGATCTGGTACCAGGGACACTCTTGTTTTCCCCAACTTACATCAAGTTATTTATTTTTACATCTCCCAAATGATCCCAAAGATATAGCACTGCTTCTGGTAACTGGTTTGAACAGTTATTAGAACAACATTTAAGCAGCTTCTTTTTGGCTTGCTCTTGGCTCATGCTGGAGAACCTGGGCCCTTCTGCCAGAAAATCCATCCAGAATAAACCTTTACCTCAAAACTCCACTGCATCTCCCCTGTCACCCAACACATTTCCCACATCAGTTCCAGTGAGTATTGTTCAAGGCAGCCAGTGGTTACAGACCAGGGCTGAGAAGACCCAAATTCATCCCCAAATCCACCTTTCTCCTATTGACTTATGCCAGGCAGATTCTATCAAGAGAGCATTAGTAATGGAATGATAAAATAAGGGTGTTTTCCACCTTTGTAAAGCTCACAAAGTCCTAAGAATTACAGGAGTGTCATACAATACACGCCTTTTTCTTTTCTGACCAGCCACACAATGTTATTTTCTTCATTACCATCAGTTCATCTGTGCAAAAGCATGGCCTTGCCTGGGGCAATGAGTTTCTATGACAGCTTTGGGTTTTTGTTGGGGTCTGTCAGGGGACGTTTCTCTCTTAAGAAGGAGGGAAAACTGTATTGCTGCTTGTAACAAGTATTTGGGCCAAATCCTGACTTCAATCATGGTGATGTAAAAAAAAAATGGAGCAATGCTGCCAAACTCTGTGGTATTTACACAGGAGCAGACAAGATCAGAGGCTGACAGTAAAGACTTGAGGAAAGCTGCTCTCCCTGAACAGCTTACAAAAGCCTAGTTTAGATTTTGAAGGCTGCAGCAAACTCCCCTGCCCTGAAAAGAAAGAGTGGGAAGAGCAGAGGGATAGCTCAGCAGCTGAGCAGATGTGCAGGAAGGTGGGTCCCTATGGGGGCTTTCAGGATTCCTTTAAATTCCTTTTCTGGTGCAAATCATAGGAAGCTTTGTAGATTTTTATCGGGGCTTTTAAGTCTTTCAGGGGAAAGCACTTCTTGAAAAGAAAACTGGGACTTGCAAACAATAGCAATGCCCTCCACTGGTGGAATTTAATTTAAACTTTCTGCAGCCCTACTTTCAGTGGTTAGTACAAAGCTGAAGGCATGTGCTCCTTTCAATACCTCAGGATTTGTAACATGTTTTTCTAGTGTATATCATGGTTTCTCTTATTTCTACAGCATTCAGAATATAAAATTTCTCTTATTATTTTTAGCTTCTGAACCTAGTATTGTCATCTGTGAAAGAGGCAGGATATTATGGACATTGTTTTCTCAAGAGAAACCTATTTCATATCCCTGCAGGGAGGAACGTTATCTATCGAGGATGTTTTAGAGCTCCAGAAAATTTAACAGACACCTTTCCAGCCTCTTTGATACAGCCCAATTTGACGGTGGAGATGTGCTCTGAATTTTGCTCCGAGAAAGTAAGAACAGTTCTCATTTCACATCCTTTTTTTTTTTTGTTATTTTAAATTTTAATCTACTAAAGGAATGGCAGAGATTAGTGCCTTAAAGCTTTGAATTTGTAAATGAGTTTCTAAAGGGCAAAACTCATCAGAGTAAATACCCAGTGATGTATTTGGACCAACCCCCCCTCTCCAGTGGGGAAGGCAGGAGGAAAAGCCATCAGAATGATGCCACTAAAGATGACGCATAGAAAAGCTGTTCTAAGTGATGAGTATTGACCCTGAGGAAATTGATACCATTTCTGTGTCACATTGAAACAAGCCCAGAGCCAGATCTGACCCTGAGGGAGGTCTGGGTGGCTGTGGCTCATGGGGAGACATGCTGGCAGTGGGTGGATGTGGGCTGAGCAGCACCCAAAACGTGGCTCCAACACCCTCCGGGGAGCAGGTCCCCACTCAGCCCTCGGGAAGGTGAGCGCAGCGCATGGGCAGTGCAGGGAGAAGCGATCCCTGCACACTCCTCGTGGTGCAGCTCTGGCTGTGGCCCCCCAAGGTGGTCTTCTTGGTCTCAGGTGCACAGCACAGCAGCAGGCATTGCTTTAGCAAACAAGGACTTAATGCTGAGGTATCTACACCCAATTTTTACACCAGTGTGTAACTGCGTGGGCTAGGAATGTGACGTGATCTCAAATATAGAAAAAAGCTGCAAGAGAAGTGTTGTAGCAGACAAAAACACTGAAGGCAGGTGGACTTTCTTGGTACTTCTATGTCTCAACACTGGAAGAATTTATATCCCCTCCACTGTAACCTATGTAATTTAAATTTAATCTATTTCAATTTAAAATAGAATCATTGTAGAACTTCATGCTGATATATAAGAGTACAAGAGAAATGAGTAAGGTCAGTCGTGTGGTTATCAGCTTTTGGACAGGAGTTGAGAAGGGACATGCTAACATCCACCTTCACTCATCCTCCACAGTTATCACACAGTAAGACCACGGATTTAAGAACTGAAGGAGTTTGACTTTCACGGTCTGAGGTATCTTCATGAGGGGGAATGTCTGGCCCAGGGCACTCTCTGCTTTAGTGGTTGTTGCTGCAGTTGATTCTCTTCCCTTCCTCCCTACTCTGATGGGGCTTAGTTTTTTGTACAGAAGAGGGTTCACTGTGTGGTCAGATTTAGCCTATAGCCACAGCCAACCTCATGTACTAATGCTGAACATTCAATTACTTTGTTGTTCTAGCATCACAAAATTGATTAAAACTATTAAGGCATGAACAACAAATCTTCTTAATTACTAGGAAGAGTGGGAAAGCTTTTCCCAGTCAACATATACTCTACATCAGCTCATCAGTGTTTTAAGAATGCATCATAGAATTAAGTTTGTGCAGTGAATTGCAGTGAATCACTTATTTTCCCTGTATATAGTACCACACAAGCATGCAAACAAACTCTCATGTCCACTATGCATATAAATATTCATTAAAACAGGACTTTATGAGCAATTCTTTCCATTCTGCCATAGACATATTGTTTAATGATGGGGAAAAAAAAATATTGATCTTACTGTGTCAGTTTATCCACTTGTAACACCATTGTATAAATATTTACTATTGAAATGCAATTAATGATTGCTTGTCTATCCAGGGAAGGTTATTTTCAGATGTGCTCAAACACGAGGTCAATGTTTTTAAGTACATTCATGCAATTCTGGTTTTGGGAGGTGACTTTTATAAGTGGGTTTTCAGAAGTAGAGTTCCTTCAAGATTTTCTGACCATGAAGCCAAAAAAGTGGAAGCATCTGAAATTTCTGATGACTGAAGAGGACAGGAAAAAGACCACAACTAAAATGTGCCACATTACCGCGACACTGGAACAGGGCTATGATAAAGGAGAGTGGTAGGATGGAGGAAACTCTGCTTTTCTGCAGAACAAGTGACTTTTCAGAGTTGGAGTCAGTGCATATTTACTAGATGAACCTTGTGCAAGAAAGCCATCAGCAAACCAAATATTCTAAAGGCTTATCTAAACAGAGGGCATGGAGAGGGCTGCAGAAATGATAACATTAAGAGGTACTGAAGGAAGGTGAAGAACCCCAGTATCTCAATGTACCCAAAGCCACACTAGCAAGTTTGCACATCAGCTCTAAAGCAGTTTTTCTTTTCTTTATACAGAGTACAGCAAATTTTAATTTCAAAACCAGACCTGCTGTTTTGGATTCCAGATGTACGTGCCATTATTCACCCATAAACAAAAGACTCCTGGGATTTTGATCCAAATCCCATTGTAGGATTCATACAGAGTGTTTCCATAGCTTCGTTTAGATTCCAAAGACAAGGAGGCCAGAACCTCAACTGGTGCAGATAACCACAGCCTTACTGACTTTATTGCAGCAGTGAGAGAGGAATATTTCAAATCAGCATCACATTGGTTGTAACAGTGCACTGAGGAATTGTCCCCTGGACCCAACAGTGCACCAAGTAAAACAAACCAGAATTTTTATGCAAGCACGTGATTGGTTTTACGTTATTTATTCTTAGCATATCCAGTTTAATGAAAAGTCAAAGAATGATTTCTAGGTTTGTTGCAAAATTAACATATTCATTTTCAAATAAATCAATCCCATCATTTTTACTTGGGAGAGAAATTTTCTTCCCTGATTAGCCCCCCATCTCTCATTCTTTTTGGCAGATTGAGAGAAAAACTTTAACTGTGTCAGACAGGCCAGTTAGTATAGGAAATTGGAGGAGAAAACAATTTAGCAGAGTAATCGAAGTAGAACCACTTCAGTGTAGTATTAATCCATTCATAATTCTTAATTTGAATACAATCTAATAAAAAACAATTAGTGATTGAATCATCACATTATCTGCATTGCTATTGGAGAATGATTGCTTTTCTCACAGCTTTTAAACTACTCCTTGAAGCTTCATCTAACAAATTCTTACGTAAATACTCCCATTGATGTCAGCTCTTGCTGAATTACTGCTTGCAGGACGGACACCTGAGCTTGCCAACACGTGCTCTAAAGCTCAGTCCAAAAAATGCTTGCTCATAGCCATGCAGATTTATCTGGTGATGCACTTGTGTTTAACTGAAGTGAAGCAGTGCAGATTTACGTGCGCTGAGCTTGAGGGCTAGTCCTGCACTTAAGAGCTACACAGTTGCCTAAAGCCATAACCACAGCTCAGGGCATATATAAGCACACATGTGAGCAAAGTGGATGGCTTGTAGTTTTGATTAAACAGCAATGGCAAGTCATGGCTGAACACTTTACCTCACAATCACTTTGTGCGCTGCATCAAGCAGACGTGCAGTCTGAATAATCAGCCAGCTGATTACAGCACTTTGATGCTGTGGATCCTGTGCAATTCCTAGAACTGCTGTCATGCTGCTTCCAGTGCCTGTGCTGCCTCCACTGAGAAGGCACAATTTTCACTAGTGAAGCCCACTCCTTGTTTCTCCCCTTCTCCAACTGCTTGCTGCTCAAGCAGCAAGAAGCTATGCAGGTGAGGGCAGCCCAACTGCCCCTGCCTCCAGAAGGGCTGGGCATCCCCATGCCCCCTTACCCTGAACCCCACACAGAGTGGCTGTAGAATGGCACCACATTGACCAGAGCTGCTACAGGAGAAGTGTTTGCTTAGGCCTCTTCACAAAGCCTCCAGCCTTCCAGCAAAGCCAATCGCTTGCAGGCGCCACTTAGCATGAGGTACAAGGTACTACTTTTATTCTAGGCTGTGTTTGAGGGCTGGGACACTTAATTTCTCAAATTGAGAAACACTGCTCCATTGTAAATAAAATATTTCTGTTTGCAGGCAGGAACAGAACTATTTTGCCCTTGGATCAAATCTGTCAATAGTTTTTGACAATGTCATATCTCATTCACTAAGCAAATGTTGGCTGTTTGGGCACAGATGGCACACGTGTTGGATTTGACTCCTTATCAGAGGATGAACATGTTGGGAAGAACAAGAGATAAGCTCTTCAGCAGTCCTGTCACACACTCCCAGGCTCCAAAAGACTTTTAAAAGGCAAAAAGTGTTGATACAGAATAGGTGGGATTATGCTCAAATAAGCCCCAAGATTCCCTTCGACCACGCTGAGCCCACCCCTGCTCACGAATGCACCCCCAGCCCTGAGCAGGCAGTCAGAGGACTTTGGAAAGCCAAGGAAAAACCAACCCCAATCCTCCTGGTAGAGCAGAGAAAGACTGAAATTTAGGGCCAGTTTCAGCAAATTTCTTCACCGAATAATTAGCACAGGCTCCCCTCAAACTTCTCTTAATTCTCATCAATATTTGTCCAGCCTTGCTGTTCTGCCTTTACTCAAAAAGGCCAATTTGAAGCATGTTGTCTGTTTTGGCTAAGCCTGGTACACCAACACCTGAATTAGTTTTCATCAAATCTATTAAAAGATATTTCTTATGACCAGAAATTTTCCCTGGGAATTTTTTCCTTGTAATGAGCACTACCTATAACATTCTTGCAGTTGCACACTTGACACTCTGCTGAGATCCCTGTCACTTGCAGCAGTCAGTCTGGATTTCATTGGAGGTTTTCCTATCCAGAAACAAGGTGACATAACCCAAACAATTGTGCCTGAAGACGGAGCCCAGGTGCCAGCTGAGCTAGCCCTGTGTGAACCAGCAGGCAGAGCTGTGCATGCCCATATCTCACCCTCAGCACCAGGTATGGCTACAGTTGTGCTCAGGCACCTCAGGTCCCCCTCTGCCTTCTCTGGTGCAGCCCCACAGCCACCATCAGCACAGCCTTCTGAATAAATGTACCAAAAATTACCTGGTTATCACATTCCTAAATAGTTTTTCCAAAAATATACTCAGTAGCTCTCAAACTCTTTATCAGCCCCTCTATGCAGGTTCATTTCTTGCAATCTATAAAGAAGTCAGACTAAAATGCACACTATTTTTATGGCTTGACTTTTTCCTTTCTATTTTTGAACATGATTGCAGCAGCGAGTGGGTCTGAATTTTCTTCTTTGCTTAAGTTTTTCAAGTTTAAGGGCAAGTTTCCTCTACACAAACTCTGGTAAAATGAACGGAGTACGATAAACCCTGTAACAGCTGACTCCTCAATTTAGGGGATATAAATAAGTTTGAAAGATGATGCAATTCAAAATGCTCATTTTGGGGGTAAATAAGATGAACTTTTCCCACACTGCTATTCTGCAGGTGGAATTATGTACTAGGTGCTGCAGCAGTATTATAAAATGGTTATGAATAATGAAAAACCCCAGAATATTGTGAATTTTCAAGCATTGCAAGGCTTGTGGCTGAAAACCAATTTTTAAGAAATTGCCATATAAAAGAAAGCAGTAGTATAAGAAGGAAGAGCTTTAAAATGATATATCAAACGCTGCTTTGATCTTGACAGTGGCCTTGTGAAGATTTATTTTATTTTGCATAGCAGCAGCATTCCCTGCAGGCTGAGGATGCCGTGGCATTTACGCACTGATCTATTTTCTCTCTTCCACAGGAGTTTCCCTTGGCAGTCATCCGAGGGCGGGAGTGCTACTGTGGGTATCCCACGGGGCGCTTCCCGCTGCACGACGGCGCAGACGGGCTGCTCTGCAGTGGGGTGCACAATGCCAGCAGTGCCACTGAGGGAAAATACTGCCTGGTCTATCAGACACCAGTGCAAGGTATGAGCTCCAGCCTCAGCATGCCAGAGCCAGACTGGAAACAGCCCCTTGTGTCTTTTCTGCAGTGGGTAAAAGCCATCCATAATAGTTTACAGCAGTCTTGGCCATGATTTGTATTGTAACACAGGTAGGAATTTAGGAAACAGCCCTTATCTAAATCTTTGAATTGTGCTTGTAAATATGCATTTGTCCATTCTGCCATTAAGCAGCACAGCCTGCCCCTACTCTGGAAAAACACACTTATTTTGCAGATAGAATAAGGTAGCACCTGGGAAGGCACAACCCTAGCCATGTAGAACCCAGGCAGCTGGTGTCAAGGACATCACACTCTTGTTCCAGTCCTGCTTGTTAAATGCAAACCTGGCCCACACCTTACACAGTCACTGAGGCAGCTCTGCAGACACTAATTTTGCTCTAAAATATTCATCTGCAGACATGTTTCCACACCAGAAAACAAAGGAGAGAGTAAGGTGTCTCCAATCCAGCCAACCATATAGGTGGTACTGGCAGCTTTACCCATGCAATAATTCGCACTGACCTCAGGGAAAATTCTCACAAGTTTAAAATTAAACAAGTGTTTATGGGATTGATGCTGGGCTTTTTTTTTTTTTCCCCCAAATTCCCTATTTTTTTCCCCATCCATCTCCCAGTTCAGAGGTAGACTGCAGACATCAGCACCTGAAAAGATCATGCAAGAAAAAGGCTTGCTTTCATGAAATTGCTAGTACTTCCCACATCTGTGTGCATCTGTAGTAGAAGAAAACAGCCCACTCTGGACTGTGCTGGCACTTCCTAGCTATGGCTTCATCTAGAGTATGCTGTGAAGAATGAAGATGTTGCTATCCCCTCATTTCCCTTACATGGGTCGTAACAGAAGACAATAATTTCCCAGTTAATTTCATGGCCTCTTTTTGAGTAATCGCAGAGGGTCAAGATTGGTTCCCATCCTATCCTTGCTTCTATTGGCATACTAAGAAATAAAGTTAGGATTTACAAAGCCACGTGTAGCTGGGTGTCTGTCTCCCATGAGAGATTAATGCATGTGGACTCCTCACTGCCTTGGGCCCCTTGGAGAGGGATGACAGCTGAGAGGTTTAACTAACACCAGCTCCTTTCAGTAGGAGGCATTTCTCCTGCCTTATAAAACTTGCAGTTTCCAGGTGTAATGGCACATTTAGGGTTTCATTGAAGAGCTACCCCTGCCAGGCAAATGGCCATTGATAAACAGGCATCAAGGGGCTTTTATCACAAGTGTGCTGGCAAGTACAATGATTTGCCACAGCTCTAAAAAAAGCATTGCCTAACACAAACCCAGCAAGAACCCATTGTGATGATAATTTCTTTGGCCTCTTATGGCTGAATTAATTTTGAGAAGTAGCTGGCTCACAACTGGACTCAAGTTGATATACCATATTCATAAGAGAGAGGAAAGAAGCAATAAACCCTGTAATCAAGAGCTGTCAGTGGAATTATTAAAAAGCCACAATGCTAACAATAAAATATCTTCTGTGCTTGTAGACACCCGCTGCACGGACAGGAAATTCTTAACCACCAAATCCAAAGTGTTTGTTGCTTTGTCAAGCTTTCCTGGGGCTGGGAATACGTGGGCTCGCCATTTGATAGAGCACGCCACGGGGTACTACACGGGAAGCTATTACTTTGATGGAGCTCTCTACAACAAAGGTACTGTATCCAGAGGGATGGGACACAAAGCCCTTCCCAAGGCACAAAGCTTTACTTGCTCCCTCTGGCATCCTTCTGCTTGGAGCCAGCAAAGGCTGCCACTGTCAGCATGTGTGGTAAAATTTAAACACCTGCCTGGAATGAGCAGTCTCACATGGGGAAGACAACAGCAGGGACCACTCCAGCAGTGCTCTGAGCCTGACAGTCAGCTGCTGTCACAGTCATTTGCATGTTGCCTGCATTGGAGCTGCTGTGCACTTGTGCATCTGTAGCTCACCTCTAAAAGATTGGTCCAAAAGGCTGTTTGACTAAAAAAAAGTTGACTAAACCCTTCAAGTAGCACATGAAACACAAGGGTTGAACTTTTAACTGTCACTAAGTATTCTGGGAGGACAGTATCCCAAGGGCCCTGTGAAAACCAGCCCTTTTGCAGCAAGGTACTGATGAAGTCCTCCCCAGCAAGGAAAAGCCTGGCTCCCAGCCCATGCCCAGCAGCTGGAGCTCCAGTCAGGGACAGGGTCCTTCTCACAGCAGGCACAGAGAAGCACACAAGAAGGTGGATTCAACCAAATAAAGTCAATAAGCCTTGCGGGTCAGTGACAAGCCAGGAATAAAATACAGCCCTGGTTGCAGGTCCTGAGTGATGGATTTACTTAACTGCTACTTCCACAACAGTTTTACACCTTTCTAGAGAATGATTTAGAGCGTGAAAATGCACAGACGTATAATCAAGTGAAACAGCCAACAATTCTGTCTTGTAAAACAGGTTTTAAAGGAGAAAAAGATCACTGGAGAAGTAGAAGGACCATCTGTGTGAAAACGCACGAAAGCGGCAAGACGGAGATCGAGATGTTCGACTCGGCGATCCTGTTGATAAGGAACCCGTACAAGTCACTGATGGCAGAGTTCAACAGGAAATACGCCGGGCACCTCGGGTACGCCACCGACCGCAACTGGAAGAGCAAAGGTAACGTGGCACCACGGCACGGGTTGGGGACAACTGCCAGAGAATCACCTGAGCTGGAAAGGACCCAAAAGGATCATCGAGTCACTCTGGACAGAGTTTGAAACCTGCCATGGGAGGTGGTTGAGTCCCCATCCCTGAAGGTCTTCAAAAATGAAGTGCTGAGGGATATCATTTAGTAGTGGACAGGTAGAGTTGGACTCAAAGGTCTCTTCCAACCAAGTGGTTCTGTGATTCTATCTTGTTGGCATGCTGGGAAGGGAGGAAATGCATTGAGACCCAAATGAGCACTACAAACATGTTCAGTGGGACTTGAGTCCCACCGCAGCACAGACCAGTCCCAAAAGCACTCAGACCTGCATTTTGGGGGTGGTTGTTTTCTTGCCACTTGCCAGTGGTCATTAACACTGACATTGTGACCACAGGCACACAGCAAAGCTGCTTCCATCCTACTGTTTGGCAGAGAAAACATGGCTGGGTACAACACCCCTGTGTACAGCCCATTTGCCAAGCTACGCAAGGTGAAGAAAATTTGCCCTTGCAGCACATTAATAGCCATGAGAAATCTAATTTAAGATTTGGAGGATTCAATTGAGCATGATATTTCCTGAAGGAAATTTTACAGCACTGCACAGGTGCTACTGCACTGCAGATAAATACAGATAATGGCAATAAGGGGACTTGAGATTCCGTGTTCCTTGAATGCATGAAAAGACTTCAGAATATGCCTGCCACGCTTCCTGCACTTAACTGACAAGGTGGATGGTGTGAGTACAATTTCCCCACCAAATAAACTGCTGCATTTGGGCTCTGCAACACAGATTCAGTTTGCATTTCTCCTCGTGCACATTTAAGGCATTACAGCTGTGGCTTGGCAAACCATGCAGCACAGAGCTGGGATGTAGAGGGAGCATCCTCTGTCACAGCGTATTTCCTTCCCAAGTTCATGTATCAGCTTTCATCAGTAGCAACTCAAAACCTATTCCTTAAAAAAAACAGACCAAAAAAACCCCTTAGAAAAGAGAAAAAGTCTGGAGGGAATGGCTTTCTTGTACTGCCAATTGCAATTCAGCCACAAATGCTCTTTGTACAGCCCAAAAGCTTTTGCTAGGATGATCCTGACCCTAAGAAAATTAAATTATCACAGACAGCAAATACAGGTTAAGGTGTCACTAATCCCAAGGCAAAGTTGGGATAATAATTCAGATTTTAAATCCCTCCCGTGTGTCAGGAACAGGAGAATCTTCCCTATTAATCCCATTTCCTTATCCAGTCTCCCCATAAGCAGGCTGGTAAGCAGGCAGGGAGATAAGTTATTCAACAGATTTGGAAGTCAGGAACACCTTGGGCCCCAGCCATGATCAGTGTCTTGATGCTGCACTAACATAATAAGAAACTTAACACATCACTATATAATTATTACATAGTATTTGTTTATATATATATATTAAAAAAATAAGCCTGTCGCTCGGCCTGCATTTGAAATGGAGGTAAAAAGGTAGGAAAACCACAGAAGTGAAAGAATTTGCTTGAAGTCATGTGGCAAAGCATTGCTTAAGCCACCACCTGAGCTGGATTCACTGCCTTTCCTGTTCACAGCCCTCCCTGGGCTCTCAGAGGATTCTTCCCTTGGGATGTTTTGTCCTCTCCTGCCTCTGGGATGCTGCCTGCCCAGCACATGTAGTGCTGTTCTGCACAGAGCCCAAGTTCTACAAACAAGGCTCTGTTGCAGCTGTGCCCACCTGGCTGCTGCCTTGTCCCTCCCAAGCAGCTCCGTGGCATCCCAGCCCTGCTGAGGGCCCCGAGGTCAGTGCAGACCAGGTGACTGGGGGCAGCAGAGTTAAGCATCATCCAGCCCCGTGTCAGAAGCTGCAAAGCTGAGCTGCCGTACCTCAGCATTTCTCCAGCACGTGCCCACTCAAACCATGCCCAGAAACACAGTCTTGTTCACAGAATCATAGAATCTTCCAGTTGGAAAAGACCTTTGAGACCAGAGTCCAGCTGCACCCATCATCCGCTAAACCACATCCCTCAAAAACTCATCTACCTGTTTTTTAAACACCTCCAGGGATGGGGACTCAGCCACCTCCCTGGGCAGCTGTTCCAGTACCTGACCACCCTTTTGGTAGAGAAATTCTTCTTAACATCCAGTCTGAACCTCCCCTGGTGCAACTCATGGCCATTTCCCCTTGTCCTATCACCTGTCACTTGAGAGAAGAGATCAACACTCACTCTGCTACAGCCTCCTTTCAGGCAGCTGTAGACAGTGATGAGGTCGCCCCTCAGCCTCCTCCAAGCTAAACAAGCCCAGTTCCCTCAGCCATTCCTCATAGGACTTGTTTTCCAGCCCCTTTCCCAGCCTCGCTGCTCTTCTCTGGACAGGCTCCAGCACCTCAGTGTCTTTCTTTTAGTGAGGGGCCCAGAACTGACCCAAGGTGTGGCCTCACCAGAGCTGAGTGCAGGGCCACAATCACCTTCCTGGTCCTGCTGGCCACACTGGTTTTGATACAGGCCAAGATGCCATTGGCCCTCTTGGCCACCTGGGCACACTGCTGGTTCATATTCAGCCCATTTTCAACCAACACCCCCAGGTCCTTCTCCCCCAGGCAGCTCTCCAGCACTCTTCCCCAAGCCTGTAACGCTGCACGGGGTTCTTGTGCCCCAAGTGCAGGACTCCGCATTCGGCCTTTGTTGCACAAGATATTTGGCAAACTGTTGAAACACAGCATGGTTAACACTGTCTCGTTTGCCTGTCCTCTAGAGTGGCCCGAGTTTGTGAACAGCTATGCCTCCTGGTGGGCCTCCCATGTCCTGGACTGGCTGAAGTATGGGAAGCGCCTGCTCGTCATCCACTACGAGGACCTGAAGCAGAGCCTCATCCCCAAGCTGAAGGAGATGGTGGAGTTTCTGAACATGACAGTGACAGAGGACCGACTGCTCTGCGTTGAGAACAACAGGGATGGGAATTTCAAGCGGTCTGGTGCTAAGCAAAAGGATTTTGAGCCATTCACCCAGGAAATGAAAGATCTTATCAACCGATACATCTTGACAGTGGATGAAGCCCTGCGGGGAAGAAACTTCACAGGGCTGCCCAGAGAGTATGTGCCAAGATGATGGCCTGGCAGCACTCTGCTGTGCATAAAAATAAAACCATTTTTTCTTAAAAAAAAAAAAGACCAGAGATTTATAGCAGCTAAAGCAAAGATGCTTGTGGAGACTGCTGAAAGGTGTAAATTCTCTCCACTCTTGGGTGTTCTTCAGGGCACTAAGTGCTCCAGAAGGCAAGCAATGAAGGGTGGAAATTGGGTTATAAGCAAAGGCAAAAAGGTATTAGTGTCTACCTGTGTCTGCCCCTCCCTACACAAACTGCTCAGTCAAGCACCCTGCCTCTGTAGTGGGCACCTCACCTTCTCACCCCTGCTGCTATCACAGACTTGCCAGGGGCTGCTCGGGTTTGGTTTTCACAGTAACCATGTTGGAAACAAACATACAGAAAGGGCCAGGGAGAGGTCTTGGTCTTAACACTGATCAACAATTTTCTGAGCACTTAAGAAAAATCAGTTGCTTTCTTAGTGTAGCCCACTAGGATCATTCTTGCAGATTTGCTGGTTGGGTCACCTGCCACAGTGGTGCCAGAGGTGCAGGGGAAGAAAAGCACCAGTGGGTGAATGTGCTGAGCAGAGAGATGCTCTGGGACCAACCCCAGGATTCCCTGCAGAATACACATGGCTCAGGGCCACATGAGCTCTGCAAGGAGGCAGGTGGCTGCAGCATCCCCCACAGTGAGATGCACAGATGGGTACTCACAGGAGAAAACAAATTCAGCATGGCTGGGGCTGAAATTCCCTGACTGTCACCAGATCCAAGACCTGGCCTCAGGGTCGTGGAGTAGGCCCCAGAGGGGTGGGAAAGGGGAGCTGTAACCCATGCCAGGGGCTCAGCACAGGTTTCTGTGCCTCCATCCCTGTACCCTTAGAGTCACGGTGGGTCCAGGGAGACACCAGGGCCAAACATCACTGCGTTTGGTGCAACTGGTGCTAGAAGATGCCAGTTCACATACAGGGAAGATCCCACTTCCACTCCTGTCCCTGGAGGAATGCCGACACAGTCCAACCCGACGAACGTTCAACTACTTATTGCTGCTCTCCAAAGCCACCCTGCAGCGATGAGTGTTTGATTCTAACTCACCACAGTTCCCTGTGGTTTGTTTCATCCCACACTGGGCCATGTGCACAGCACGGAGGGAGCACAGTGATGCCAGCCTCCTGGTCCTTGCCTGCAGGTGGGAACCATTGCAGCAGCTCAGAGATGGTTAAACCCTACAGCCCAAAGGGGCTGCTCTGCTGCAAGGTGCTTTTGTTCCTGTGAACTAAAAGGATTCCATGAAAACTTGAGTGAAAACAGTTTTAATAAACCAAGAAGTTTATATAAAGGGCGCTGGGCCTCCTATGTGTTTGTATTATTGATGCTTTAAAAAAAGATATCCAGGACACTGAGCACACTTTGGCCTGAGTCTCTCCGTGTTAGAGTTCCACACACACCTTATCTTTGTGCTCAGGACCACCCAGCTGGCGTGGGCCTCACTACCAGGCTCTTGTGGCTCTCTCTGCTCCCCGGTACCTCCCTTTTCAGCAAAGGCCCCAGAGGATGCAGGGGAGCAGTGTGGGATTGTGGTCAGCTGAGCTGCTTCACAAGGAAAGCCAAAAATCTCATGCAAGTGGTACAGCTTGAAGAAAAGCAACTAAGCCAGGATGCTGCAAGTCCACAAAAAGGCAAGTAGAGAAGAATGCTTTTAAAAGTACTTTCTCTAAGTAGCAAAAATGGTCATATCCCTAAACCAATACACATCCTGCACTGTATGTTGCCTTCAAATCAGCAAATCCCAGTTTTAGTGAGATGGAATCTTCCCTGCCCTTGTACTCAGGCACTGTTTGCATACACATGTGGGAGATGCAGGTGGACACTGCAGCACTGCATGCACGAGGCTGCAGCTCCCACAGCACCAGCACATGTACAGACAGACATCCCACTGGAGCACAGCTCACACACAGCCACAAATCCCACCAGAGTGTGGCTACACAGCAGGCTGGGGTGGGGACTCTGGGGGCAGAGACCACACAGGGTGCAGATGTGGCCATTCGAGTGCCTGCTGGGGAGGAGCTGCCAGACACTTGGACTTGTTCCACCTGGAACTGCTGTGTGCATTAGTCTGTTTCTAATAGTCACCCCACAAGTCCCCTGCTAACCACAAACCCCAATAATACTGTGCTAGACAGATGTAGCAAACACCACAGGTAGTGCATAAACATACAGGTGCAGAAACGTGCACTAATAAATTAGATGCTACAGAACAGGATTGTTGTCATCTTTACTGCAACTTAAAGAGCAGATTCTTTTGGAAATTAGGCATTAAAACATCTTGAAGGGCCATTTAGGCACCAATTGCTATTGATGGATGTGTGTCACATCCAGAGGAATTTGAGACGAGCTTATTTAAGGTCCACAAATACTTCACAGAAAGAAGCTGCTTTCAGCCTCACAGAATCACTTATGAGAGATCACAGACCAGAATTTTTGCCCACCACAAAACATTAAGAATGACATTTTATTCTATTGCCTTTCTAGCCTGGTACAGCTTTATAGGATCATTTAAAAAATATTTTGATCAGTTCAAACCTGTAAATGACGAGGGCAGGAACAGTTTGTGAACTCCCAAGAAGGCTATTTCATTATGTGTGTGTCCTGTAATGAAGACTCTAGGTGGCTAAAATCTGAACTGGCAAAAATCATGACTATTCATTAGCTCTCTGCATGCCAAAAATCAGCTCATTTTAAGAAGAAATTTTTGCTAACTATTTCTTAATAAGGTAGAGGAACAGCTTCTTAATTTTTACACATATTTTTATATAAAATACATACACACATTATATATAGTACATATATAGGTACACATCAGTTTGCTGTATGTTCTCCAAGGGTTCATTTAAGAATGTAGGAATACTCTGAGAAGTTAAGGCTGTGATGAGTCATATGCAGTCAACTCGAACAAGAGAGAGATGCTACATTCAAAAGAGGAGAGGAATTTAACACAAACTTTTCAAAGTGAACAACTCTAAATAAACAAGTCAGAATCAAGATTCTCTATTAAACTGCAGCTACATTTTGTCCTGCTGCACATCTGGATTCAGGTTACCCTGACTGCTCTCCCATTGACTCAAGACTTTAAACCCAGCCACACCATGAAGTTCAACAAGCTTTTTGCTTAAGGACAGAAGTTGCTCAAGCTCTGCATTTCTCCTCTCCTTCCAGAAGAGCCACTGCCAGGACCTACAGGATAAAATGTCTGCAGACACCCTCCTCACTGCTCTGCAACCTGTTCAAGGTCCACTGGATCAGTGAACATCGTTCTCCAGGTGCTCCAGTACTGAAAACCTGCTCGTTCAAGCTGACATCCCCAAACATGACAGGTCATAATGACAGAGGTGACCACATTCCCTACAAACCAGGCCAGGTACAAAACCTGCCATACGCCTTGCTACAGACACTCCCTGTAACTACACAGAAAGGTTTTGCCAGACTTGGTTTGAAGACAACAACAGTGAGCCATCCTCCTTCTGCCAAAGCTGAGGTCCTGGAAAACGTTTACACATAGGTGGAAGACAATCTCTCTATAGCGATCTACTTAATGCTCAAGTTCACTTGCACCCTTCTAGAGAGAGGGAGGGGGGAGAAAAAACAAAGGAGGTAAACCTTACTAGGAACAGAGGATGCAACAGGAGAGAAAACAGTTTTGCTTCCTGGAAACCACCTGCAAAATAAAGCCTTTACAGCAATACTGAAAAAAGTGAACGTCATCACCAGCTTTCACACGCAATTCAGCACTGCTTTATTAATTTTCCATTAAACTCATTTCTACTAAAACCTATTATTCACTGCTAAGACCAGGCTACTACTCTACTACAGCAACATTAACCTCCATAAAATAATTAAAGGATGGATTATCAGCTGAGACCTTACGTGTAACCTCTCTGGAACCTAATGTGTCTTTCAATAGCCTAAAATATAATGAGATGTTCAAATATAGGAAGCTGAGTTACTGCTTTTCTCAGTTGTGACATTTATTCAGTCAGAAAGATCTAAACTCCTCAACTGCATTACTTATAATTCACTTTTGACCCCGTGCAGCTGAAAGTAATGTTTAAGAAAGCTATTCCTTTGAAGCTCTTTTTATATTAGCATTTAATTACTCTAACAAATTTCCAGATGTACAAATTATAATGGACTGTAAATCAGCTCTTGCCCTTTGAACCACAGTGTCTCATAGGAAGGCATTTTTTAGCCTTCTTCATACTCAGAACAGCAAATATATATCTCTCACCATTTGGTCTTGTTCCTTACAGTCCCTATTTATTTTCTGTTAACTGTTCTCAAGTCAGAAGTTTTTCCTGTTGTAATACTCAATCCAGCACCCAAACACCACGGTCCAGTTTCAATCTGCAGGCCCCCTGGGTAGCACCATAATACTATTTTTCTTGCAAATACAGCAGTTCACATGCATGTCAAAGAAAATGCAAAAAGCTTATTAGGAAGTATGTAATATATGTTCATGGGGCATGGTTATCATTAATGGATGTGTATTTTTGTCAAAGCTACCTGCAAGAGCAGCAAATAAAAGAATGCTTTTAGTCCCATGCAAGGGTGTCAAGCACTGCCATAAATGAACTACAATTAAAGTGTATGATTGAAAGGAAAGTTTTATGCAATAGTTAGGATGGTGTGATAGGTCCAAAGAGTTAAGTGAAATCAATTCTATTTAATGTTCTCTGATTTCACCAAGCTGGTCTTCCCCACCACCACTATTGTTTACTGCAAAGCTATGCCTCTCTTGTATTTTTGAAGCCCGCTTGTCCTCTCCTTGCCCAAGGAATGCACAGACACGAGTTTGGCTCCAGCCTTCTGTCCTCCCTGGGAACACCAGGTGGGATTTTTCTGAAGTTCAAGGCTCACCAAAGCTTTGGCCAGAGCTCCTCCAAGTCCTGCCCCAGCTCAGTTAATGCTGCTCTCCTAGTTATTGCTGCTGCCTTCCAGCAGTGCCAAACATCGGGCACCAAGGTTTGCAGACGGGACACACTGTGTAACTGCAAGCTTATTACTGACAAGGAGAGTAATTTTCTCATGTGGACCATAGTCAAGAGATCTTTCAAGGTCAGTTCTGCACCAGTGGGGTGGGTTAGAAGATATGCTTTGTAGCTGGAGCCCTTCCTGCAAATAGGCATCAACTGGATTACAAGCAATTATCATAAAACCACTGCAGAGGCAGAACAAACGATCATAGCCTTTGGTTTTCTAAGATACGTCGAAAGTCTGCATTAAGCTATAATGCTTCTAAAATAAAGCACTTAGCACTGCCTTCACAAAATTATACAGCTCATTCCGTGGAAGAAAATTCATGTCACATTGGATAAAAAAATACAGATAAGCGAATGATTTAAAGGGAACACCTTGCTAATGACAAGAACATTTCTTTGATGAGTAGGGTTATAAAGGAGCGGTCTGAAGTAAAACTGCATCCTTCATGAAGCATCAAATATGCTGGAAAATAAACCAAATCTTCTATGCTGACTTACCCTATTAAAATGATGTTCTGGAAAATTGTCCAATGTATGCAAGGATGTGCCCGTGTGGCCACACGGGCAGTTGTTCCTGTGCCCTTCGTGAAGGGACCAAGAGGTTTGTCCCTGCCTTGTGTGCCCTGGTGCACGGGACTGGGATTCCCATCCCACACAGGGGAAGACTCAGCTCAAGCAGTGCCCGTGGAGCACCCAGGGCTGTGGTGAATGGGGGCACAGCTGAGCCACCACGCTCTGATGGAGCGTTCTTTGTTAACAAGACCCTGCAGAACGTTTGTTTTCATAGAAACCATATTTCTTTCACAGTCACTCATTTAAACGGCTTCCACTGTGCCCGTTTTATGCCTCTCTTCATTCCAGCAGAGACTAAATTAAGCTTTGAAGTTTAGTGAGAAATCCCAGTGGCATAAAACTTCAATGCTATTTCCTGAATCCTGGGGAATTAAAGAAAGGGGGAGAGCAAGAGAGGGGGGGGGAAATCCACTCTGCTCTTTTATTGTTTTTTACAGCTTGATCCTGAAATGACTGACTTTGAAAATAACCTTAACGCCTAACTTTATGTATTATTCATTTATACTAAAACATGTAAATATAGTTTTCAAAGGTTAAAATAAGACTCCTTTCCTATACAGGTTACAATTATTTAATATTTTGACACAGCATTGTATATCATTAATATTAAACAGCAGGGGGAGGGGAGATGTGACCTGAAAAGAGCATGTACTTTTCTCCTCAGTATGGAACATCTACACATGGCTCAGAAAACTGGCAGGCTACAGATGTGCATATCCCTCCAAAAAGGAGGGAGGAATTAAACATTTTAATTTTGCATAAAACTGTGTAGTTGCCAGTTTGCCATTGACCAAGTCTGTAGTCTGTCAAAATGTCTATTTGCAAGGATTTTCTTGGCATAGTAATTGTCTTGGGGGACCAAGTAGTAATATTATTTCATTTTGGGGGAATAATAATGACAATTTAGTCCCAATTAGAAGATAAATTAAGTGTTTGTATTTGATTACTTCCACAATAAATAGGATGCATCTGGAGCATACCTGGTATTCACACCAGGCTGGGCTAATCTAAGCCTGTGTCCTGAATTGCAGAGCCTGTGCAAAACTGTAGCACAGGAAAAACTGGAGATGCTGTGGAGTTTAGACAAATGCTTGTCTCAAGGAGCAGGATCAGCTGATAATTGGGGTAATTATTTTTAAATTATGATTGGATCCCATTACAATATTCTGGGTCTTTATTTCCTTCCCCTCCCAGAAAAGGTTTCTGGTGTAAGTAATCCCTGTCCAGCTCACCCGGTGGACCCAGCACAGTGGGAGGAGGACAAGAGGGATGCTCCCTGGTGAACGGGAAGTGACAGGAAGGAAAGGGAGGCCTCTTCACACCCCAAAATCACAGCCTGCTGCCACTGTGCACCCATCTGCTTTCCAGGGCCACCGGGAACAAAACAGTGTTGCTTGCAGGTATCCTGATGGGCTTCTACATGGCAAGCAATGCAGCCGAGGGCACAGGCCTTATTACTTGAAATGCTCCAACTTGCTGGATATAGTGCTGGAAATTGGGCTTCAGCAGCAGTGGCTGGAGACACAGGAGCAACCTCAGCATCCCCACGCTTTGCAGCAAGCACAGTAATTGATAGAGCAGCAACGTACATTATTTATTTGAAAGAGATTATGCTAGAAGCAGGGAGAGATGTGGCAAGCACAAACATTTCCTGCATTTATAAAGGACCTTTTCCAAGAAAGGGAACGGTCTTATTTATTCACTTACTTTAACAGCAGTTGGATCCTGCTGACTTCTCTGGTTTGTGAGGAGCCTTAAAAGCTAGGACCTGATTCTCCCTCTGCTCCTGCTTGCATAAATCAGAACAACCGCAGGAAAAGTCAGCTGACTAACCCGAATAAAGAACAGGTCCTCTCAAACAAGCACATCATTTAATCATCCTTTGGAGGCCATGGTGCTCCTGAGAGTAGAGAAGAGTGAGCAAGCACACTCTGCAGAACACCAACCACCTTGGCCAAACCACAGGAGGCCTGCTCTGCTTTCTGGAGACGGTACAAAGTTCTGTGAGCTTTACACCAGGGAACAATAACTGTTATAGCAATACCTGCATCATATTTTTGAATCCACCCAGGGAATTACACATCTTATTCCAGAAAAATACATATAGACTGTAGACAGACATTACTTGTTTTAGAGCACATTTGCTATTGAGAATGTCAGTCTGGTATAAATTAGAAAAAACTGTCTTTCCTACTTAGAGTACTAGGAGAGTTACCTTTAAAGGATGAAATTCACTTTCAAACCAAATGGCAACACCAGCCTTTTCATTTTCCAGTCCTCAAAGGTCAGTTTTGAACATTTAAATTGAGCTGTATTAGTTCAGAAGGCCAGTAAAGATTCATTTGCAATACAGAGCTTCTCCCTTAACATCAGGATCCTCAGTACAAGAAATCCTCCCCCACAGCACCTCAATTGTAAGAGATATTTCAATAGCAGCTCAAATTATCCACTTCTACTTCTTTAGGGAAGAAAAGGAGAAACAACAGCACAAGTGGAGCTTAGTCTGATCAACACTTCAAACTTGCAAGTAAAACATCTCCTGAAAGGAAGGGACAGGAAGCATGCAAGATGATTGCATATCTAGTTTCCTTTCCCAGCATCAATATTTGAGCGAGGGAGATGCACAAGACTTGCCTTGCTGCCCTACTTTTTCAGGGTAGCATCTGTAAGCTTCTCCTGCATTGCTGGATTTGAGCTACAGAGCACCCTCCTGTACCCCCAATCCATCACAGCACCCTCCTGTACCCTCAATCCATCACAGCACCCTCCTGTACCCTCAATCCATCACAGCACATCGTCACTAATGCATTCATTATCAGGCAGATTTACTCCACGCACTCTTACAATGATCCAGCCAGCCCACTTAGCTAATGTGGATTTATTCATCCCAGTGCCAGCCCCTCATGGTTGAGCTGGAGGCCCCTGTAGTAACACACACAGCAGAAAATGCCGTGGAGCGTTGGTGCTGTGACATGCACAGGAGGAGGTTTCTGAAGGTACTCACTTGTAATCGCCTCACTGAGAAGGGTTTACTGTGAGATTACATTAATTTTAATATTAAGTGTGACTAATTTTCAAGTTCCAGTACAAAACTGAAAAAGCATTTTCTAACCCATTTAACATAGAGCTACTTGGTTCTCACCTGGCTGTCTCCAACACACACAGGAAAAGCAGGCAAAGCATGCAGGAGAGACAGTAACAATCCACCACTAGAATCTTCACAGTCTTCAAAGGAGAAGACATATAAATTGCTGGATATGAAAGGCCATGTTTTCTGCTATAGACAAGCCATCCAGGAGAAAGAGAGGAGCAAAGCAATAATGACAGGCTACGCAACTTGCTGAGTCCCTAAAGACCCTGGCATGGATGCGGATGGAGCAATTCCCAATGCTAAATAGCTACAGAGTGGGGGAAAAGTCATAAAAAATTAAAGGTAGTGAAAATAAATTGCATTCTCAAATGTGGTTGTAACAAAGAAACCAAAAAAAAGAAGAACTCATCAGGGTAAATCAGTCCCCTTCTTACCTTACGATACCAACTAAAAACTATTCTAAACCCAAAATACCTCTGCAAATTTCATGCTTTTTGGGCAGCGTTAAAGGTATCATTTCACCCACCACTGTCCTAATGAAATGTCCTCATTGAAGGGTGAAACAGGCCTGAGCTTTAAGCTTGCATTTATTTCTTCTAATGTTCACTCAGTAAGGAGAGAGACAAGAAGTTCTGCCTCTGACAACTCTTTCCCAGCTGTGAACAGGATTAATCCTAATTGCCAGGGACAGAAATCCTGTTAGGTTCTCCAGTCCAGCAGTTTGATAGCACAGGATATTCCCCCAGGCTTCTGGGTTATTATTTAGTGCTTTGTTTAGTCTGTCTTTGAGATTTGTGCTGATGCCCATAACCAGTACCTAAGCACCTCAAGTTAATTACATCACTAAGAAGGATCGATAAGTTTCATGCACTCCTCAGTGCTCCAGTTGAGGTCACTGAGGGGAGGGAAAGGTACTAAATATCAGATGTCAACAAGAATACACTGCATCCTCTTCCTGCTCTGCTTATGGAAAAAGACCATGGCCAAAGCATCCCAAAGTAAGAAAACAGACTTTGAAAAATCACGCAACTGCCAAAGCAGCATTCATGGGAAAAGATCTGCTGTAGTTCAAAGTACATTAGCTTTCTAATATCAGTTTATGGCTGGTTGTTTTTCAAGCAACTGAAGGTTAATCAACATCCTTTCTGGGCCTGTTTTCTCCCTCAGACTAATTGCACTCATGTACACAAAAACTGTACTTTCATCTCTCACTTAAAGTAGCAGCAACAGGAGAGAGCAAAGACAGTAAATAAACTGAAATCTCAAATATCTTCTGGGATAGGAAAGGAAGTCTCCTGCTCACATCAACAGCAGTGTTAAAATTAAGTTCTGAGCTTTATTAAACATGGAGGTTCATTACAAACCTTTACACAAACTCAATCTGCAGTAAGCACAATGAAATTGTCACTGCACTTTCTGCATTATTTGACCAGGGAGCATCAACAAAGTTTTATTTGCTATTGCTGTGAATGCATGGCCAGTCACAATAAGAACAAAAGATGCAAACCATGCACTGGCATTTTCTAGAGTTGCAAGAGAAAGATTTTTGGTTCATAGTATAACCATAACTCAGCACCAGTGCACTTCTTTCAAATTCAAAATGCTAAAAAGCTTCATTTTATCACACCCTGCAAGACATATGCTAAGTGTAAATATAGCCAAGCTGGAAATTGCTAAAGCATTAGCATATATGCAAAATACCTTCAATCAGAACCATGCAGAGTAGAAATTCCAAAATAACTTGTTTCCACAGCATTTTAGGATATTGCTATTTGTACTCAACTAACTTCCACAAATAAAAATAGGCCTCCATCAACAGTGTTGGGAAATAAAAGTTATACAATGTCAGAATGTAGAATTTTAGTCAATCCTGCCAATTTTATCAGTGCTGGGAGCACAATAAAACTTTAAAAAGAGCAGAATGAAAAATGAGAATGGCTTTTATTTAACTAATCTAAGAATTAATTAAAATAAAGATTTGCTGTCAGTTGTGAGCATCAAAAGACGAACACAACATTATTCTAATAATGGCTGACTACATTATTTTTCTGCTAGAATGCAATATTGATTGGGAATCCTTGGGATGGAACAAATTGAATATTTGAGCAAATTTAACAACTGTTTACTTACAAGCGCAGACGCTTATCATTGAATTTGAATGAGTCTATAGGCAAATTCTAGATACTAGCAAAGAGGGCCCAGTGCTTCCACAGATTCAAGGAGTTAGACCCGAGATTAGTTGATCCTGGGCAATTTTTCCACTGTGTGAAGGCATGACTTGGTCTGGCCTTTCCCCAAAACCACCATCAGAGCCCACGTTCTACTGGATGGTGTTTTAGTCGATTGTTCATCCCCACAAAGTCAAGGCTGGCACCCAAAAAACATCTGGCACCCAAAGCCCAGCATCAAACTCTCAGGGTACCCAGTCCCTGGTGCTCCTTACCAAGACTCCCTTAAGGGCTTGCCCAAGGCTTCTTCCCCTCTCATCAAGCACAGAGGCCAGAGTAGACCCAGACCCTGATGTTTGCTTGCAACACTACCTCTTGTGTCATGTATTTAATGAGAAATTCACAAACAACTTGCTATGCACAAATACTGATCCACTGAAAACAGTGGTGATATTGAGCCAGTAACACAAAGAAATAATGACAATATCAGACATTAGCTACCCTGCATTTGTGGCTATTGAAAATTCACTGCACCTTGGACTGAAATTTCTGGATTCCACAGCTGCAATGTAATCAGTGCTGAGGTCTAAGGGCTACAGGCTTTTGATTATCCCAATCCATTAAAACAGTTTTCAACCAGCTTGCTGAAAAGGAAATAAAATAAAATGAATCACACCCTGCAAGAGAAAAAATTCCAGTTGCTTCATGAAAGGTTTCAGTCTCAACCCTGGAGAAGTGTCCTTTGCCACAACAGCACAATTTGGTCCGCATGTCTGTTTTGATCAGTATTACTAACAGCACAGAACAGCCTTCCTGCTTCCAGTGGGGCTGCCTCCAGGTCTTAAAACAGTCAATGCACATATTTAAATTAGAAACAATAGCACACATACACGTTCTATAAATAATTTTCAATGTCTCAGCAACATGCAGAAAGCTCAGAAGGCAGCTACAGCCTCTGACAGTGTCCATGTTCAAGTAATTCCTCCTTTCTTAGGTTTTACTTTCTGTGTTATTTATGCTGATTTAAAATTTACTAATATTACTAAGCCTGGTTTCAGAGTTTTAAATTAGACAAGTACCTGCATGGTAAAAGGGGATGGAAATTAATAGAACAATACCACAAAATACCATATTGGCTTATTCTACATGAGCTGTGCAGAAAACCCACCTTTAGTTTCAAATGCACCCAAAAAAAGACATAAAACTGGTTTGGTTTTGACCCAAAGTGGATAAAAATAAAACTTTCCCTTGATTTCAACCTAAATCTGCAGCACCAGAGCCACACTCCAGACCCCAGTCCCCTTGCAAGAGTCCCAGACCCTGCACTGGCAGCTGCCTCGAACGCTAGAAAGGCTGCTGGGACAATCAGGGAGCACCAGCAGTGGTCTCTGCCTGCTGATTCCATCCACACCATAAGGTCTTGGCTTATAGAAGGTAACTTGGCCAAGAGAAGTCTGAGGAAAGACACCGAGAAGAGACAGTGGAGGGGTGTCACAGCATCCAGTTCCAAGTCACGGAAGAGGAAACATCAGCCCAGCCACATCCACAAAGCTTAAATTTCCTTCTGTACCTGCCATAGCCAGGTTTACAAGCAGCAGTTCCATTGCATTGCTGAGTATTTGGTCTTAAAAGAAGTCAGGAAAATAAAAGCAAGCAGATTTTTAGTAGTAATTTGTATCAACGCAAGCTTTAAACCCTCAATTTATCTCTGTCGGTGCCAACATTTAGCTTAATCTGTTGCTCTGTCTCTTTCTTACCACTAAGAATCCCAGAAGGATAAGGAACTGATATACATGAAGAACTGCATTTCAATTAATGCAGGCTCTTGCTAATTTTTCCAACACATAACTAAAACATTTTAACTCACTGTTTTCTCATTGCTGAGCCACTAGAGAAAATGCTTCTACATATTTACTTTTCCTGCAAGTTGGTATTTATCACCCACCGTGCCTCTGTCAATGCCACAAAGGTTTGCAAGCAATGCCTCAGCCTTCCACCTTCCCAGAAGTAAATATTTCAATAAAAATGAGAAGCAATTTAAATATTAGCATGAGCTTTCCAAACAGACATAAAGAATGCTCCACCTGCACTGTGCCTTGTTCTTGTTTGGTTCATCATTTTAAAGGAGAACGTAAAACCTTAACCAAGCAAGTACATTTCATATTCTTCCACCACAATAACCTTAACAGGACTAACACCAAATGAGAAAATTTTACTTACCAAGACAAGCAGAGACCAAACAAACCCCCAGGAGGCAGCAGCCTTGTGGTTCTTCAGCATTTCCCACTTCCTTCAACAAAGCACCCACTTTCTACCTCAGTCCAGGCAAACAACTCATTCCTCTGACTACCCAAGTTCCAACCTCAGGCCAGACCCACCATCATTTCTCTCCCACCCCATCAGCACTGCACAACACCTGAAGGGGGCCCAGCCCCTTCACAGCAAGACTGAGTTAACACCTTGTGGTGGCTGTACCTCAAGCACTTTTATCACTCCCTCTTGCTTTCTCAGTGGACCTCCAGAGCTGTGAGGTGTCCTCCTCACAACAAGGAGAGATTGGACACATGCTGACACCCCAGGGATTGGGCACATCTGGGGTGCTGGCAGGGAAAGGACCCATAAGGCACTGGCTGTGGGGATCTGCAGTGGGAGAGAGGGAGGAACAGCCCCGTGCTGGTGCGGTACTCGCACACAGGGACCTTCGTCACCATCATGCTGACCTGGGGACTGAACCCAAAATACACTTTTCAGCTTCAGCCTCATTTTAAACATATTGATTTAATTACTTTTAACATATTGATTTAATTAAATAGTCCAAGCAGAGATTTCTCATATTGCCTCATTTTCTTGCAATTTAACAATTTAAGAAGAGCGTTTTGAATTTTTTTTGGCACTGAACAATGTTTTCTTTCTAAGAAGTCAGTCTAGAAATAACTGCACTGCTATCTGACAAGCTTAAAGATAAGGGACTGCTCAGTCTCTTCCCGGCATTGGTACCTGCTTTGCATTTCTCCTTTGTGCTACTAATTTATTAATCCCCTATATCTGCACTCCATTCAGATTTCTTCCCTGCTGTTTTCCACATGAACCAGTGCTTTGTATCTTCCGAGTGTCTGTTTATTGACTAAAATAAACAAGACTGTACAAAACAGACCATACTTGTCCTCCTCAGCTTCAAAAATAATCATGTTCTTTTTTATCTTGAAACTGTAATTCATCACCTCGTGGAGAAAGATGTTTTAAAGAAATTATGCTTTCCTTTTGTGAAGTCTTTATTTTTATACCTCTTAATTTTGATGTCAGTGTGGAAAGGGGTAGGAATGATTCTCCTCACCAGTCAGCACTTTCAAGATAATTTGGGCTTTTCTTCTGCTAAGTACCAGGACCAAAGCCTGTGCAGGCACTCGCTGCAGGGAGGGATGCTGCCACCATGAGCAGGGGCTGTATCTGGTAGTGCTGGCAGGGAAAGGGGGCATTTTGTCTCCTGATACGAATCAGGAGACTTAGAGCTCCTTCACTTTCCCAATAAATATCAACGCTGAATGCCATGGATTGTTCACAGCATACAAGTTACACCTGTAGACCTTTGCAGGATGCTTTTCATTACCAAAGTGCCCATTATTCCTTCTCTGTACAGTGCTTAGACTTGGGGTAATTCTGCCAGGAGCCATCCTGTCAACACCTGAATTAAATAGCTTCTAACAAAAACCGTAAATGGTTTTTAAAAGTCATGAGCACGTCTCTAGCAATCGATAAAACAAGCTTGTTGTAACCATTGAAAGGCTCCGAACACAGAGGAGGATCAGGCTGGATTTCCTACGTGTCACACACATGCACTTTGAGCATCCTGTGGCCTGCAAATAGACTTTGGGAAGAAGCCAGAAAGGTTACAGAAAGCTGGCTCCATTAGTCCAAAGGTAACACAGAGGTGTTGCAGTCTCCATATTCACGAGGTACCTGAAAGGGTGCAGCCAGCGATCCTTAAAGGGTAAATGGGGCATTTGGAAACACATTTGAAGAACACTCCTGTGAAAAAAGTCTCCAGCTCAAGAGCTTCACGGAGACATTAATGGAACTAAACATAACCTAACAGCCATTAAAAGGCAGCATCAAAGAAGCAATGACACAACCTGACCTTCTTGGGACGCAAAATGGTCTCTTTGGTTTCCTCTTTAAACTAAAAGCCCTTTGTTGGCTCCCCTTAGGCTTCTACAGGTTTTTTTTGTTCCCCAGATTCTGCATCTGGAAATTTTAAACCTTACTTGGCTTTCAGCTTACATCCTAGTGCAGTTTTCATGATGAATCCTAACAGCAACTTCTGCAAAGGAACAGTTTGATACAGAAGTTGAAAGATTAGAGAACCTGGGATGGAGTCTCACCCTGCAAGTCTATGGGTAAGAGGGACAAACCTTCCTCAGGATGCTGTGCTTTTAAAGGATACTACACAGGCTGGGATCACTGGGGTCATCTCCTTCCCAGCTTGTGAACATCTGCCTGGCAGCAAGATGCTGCAGGATGAGACCAAGAATGACCAGAGGTGCTGGGATTCTGCCAAGCAGGAAAAATGTGCCAGGGAGCCCAGCACAGCATGGCTGGGATTTGCCAAGCTGGCTGGAGTTTAGAAAGCCAGCCCCTTAACTTCAAAATCAATGAAACATGGGCAGTCTCTTCACTTACAAAATCAAGTTTTGCAAACAGCCCTGGCTGCTCTGTGAGTGCTGGGTGCTCCCCATGCAGTCCCTGGGACTGTGGGTGCTATCACTGCCCATCACTTCCCTTTTCCCAGCAGTGCCCTTGGGACCTCGGATCCCACAAAGGGCACCACATGGGACAGATGACAAAGGGCAACAGAGAGGGGCTGCCCCTGCCTCACCTTCGAGGACATCAGCTTCCCAGGGCCCCAGTCTCCTGCATGAGGCAAACTGACCACAAACCCCCAAAGTGGGGGCTGTTGGGGTGCACCCTGAGCTGCTCACACACTCTCTTCCCCTGCTGCACCTTTTATCTTAGCTCTCCTTTGGAAAACGCCTGCCAAATCACCCCGGGGCAGGCAGGAAGGTCACCAAAACTGTCACACGAGGAACATTTGAGGCAGAAGTTCTTGGCAAGCATTTTACTCCCAGCCCCAATCGAGCAGTAACGGAGAGGCGAGTGGTGGAGAGGAATCCCATCCTGTGCAAAGCAAACCATTGCTCTGGCAGAATTCTGCCTTCCCTGCAAGGAAAGCTGTCGTCTCTGTGACATACAGGGGATCCCTGGAGGAGCAGACAGCACCAGGGCTTAATCAAAACTCTCCACAGGCTAAAAAGATTGGGGTTTTTTCCCCTATCGGTCTCTAGGAGTGAATCTCAAACCACAGCACAGCATCACCTACTAGGGAAGCAAATTACATAGTGACTTTCTTAGCCTTTGAAATGGGACCATTTGGCTTGGATTTCTCTCCCTTTATTGTACTTTTACTTCATGGAATTTATAGCAAAAGGAAGCAAAAGGGAAGGGAGGAGGAAGCAGCGATGCTGAGGCTGCTGCTGAGCATCACTGCTGAGAACATCTCCTTAGACAGCAGAAGTCCCCCTCACATTGCAGGGAGGGTGTTATCCACACACATCCATACCTGCCACTAAAGGTGTTACTCATGACAAAGCTGCATTGTTATGGCAAAGATCAGGTGTGTTAAAAGATAGAACTTCTGCTCCATTTCTATTGGGAGTATGAATAAGTCTGCTCCACAGAGCCCTCTTCTCTCAGAAACTCCTCCTGTGTAATCCAGGCTATTGAATCCAAAATGGACAGCAGAACAACCTTTCAATTTGAGACAAGACTGAAAAATGGGTATTTAAATTATCAGTAAGTAGTGCGCAAAGAAACCAGATTTTAAAGAAAAAGCATTCCAGTAAGTTTGGAGAGCTTTTGTTGCTTTCAAGATGAGATAAAAACCACCTCACTCTCTGCTTTCACCCCCACGAAATTCACCTGAGTTTTGCCATAAAGTTATATGGCTCAGGAGTCATCATCCTGCTGTTCTTGTGCTGTCAAGGACCATTTCTTGAGCTGGTAAAAGTTTGCATCATTCTGTCGATTTGAAACAGATTTCTTTTGGTTTATCAACTGCTGAGGATCATCTCCTTCACCCATTTCAGGATAATAAAAAGGTTGTTTAAAAAACCCATTACAACTGATAAACAGTCCGTGCAAAGAAACATTAAAAAGATTTCTAAGTGCAGGCTGTAAGTCTGAAGAGATACCTCGATGATATTTTTATATTGCTACTTGTGCAATAAAACAGACAAGGGAGTCATGAAGCAACTTGGTTTTGGTTACATAAAAGGGCAAACAGAGGGGAAAGTGCTGCACTGAAGTAGCATTGGTTTCAGAAGATTTTCATGATAATGAGATTAGCAGAAGAAATGCCATATCTCAGTTTTTAAAAGTCACTACCTCTTCCAGGAAGGTCAAGTAGAAGGAAGTGGAGGACCTACATGTTGGCACTTCATGACACAGAAATGAAAACTAAAAAGGCTGTGTTAAATTATTATATATGCCAGCTGTCATACATAATAACGTTATGGAGGAACAGAAAACAAATATTCATGGCAATGACATGTGTTCCTGTAGTTTGTCAAATATCCCATCCAAACCCACCAGAGCAGTTAGATCCAAAAGCCAGTCACTGATCAGAGGGACAGATGGTCATTTCCATTTTGCAAGGATTAGTGGCTTGGCAGCAGGCAAGGTTCAAAGACAGTGTTATCCTTCAGCTTTAGGAAAATACCCAGAAGCAGTAACACGTTAGGCTATTTTTTGTGCTTGTGACAGGGATGCCACAGGTTGCACATCTTGAGATTGCAAGGGCATTGCACCAGGCAATACCCAAGTTACTCCAAAGAAGACCCTAGGATATACAAATTGAAAGGCTGTCAAGAGGTCTTGTGCTCCTGAGGCAAACAACATGCTCTGCTGTGCTCAGTCCTGGAGTGGTGACATCATTGGCAGAGTGCAACCTGGCTTGATGAGACCCATGGCTTGTGCACCACGGTGGAGGGTTATGGGAAGGGCAGGTGAGACAGGGGTGGCACTGGGTGTAAGGGAGGGGTTGGAGCTGCAGTTGGAATCAGCACAGCTGAGAGCCTCTGAGTAACAATGAAGGGGGACTCAACCCTCATGGGTCCCTTCCAGCCTCAGATATTCTGTGATCACCACGAGTGTGCACGTGCAGACAGATCCATGCATACACTGAAATAACACAAAGATTGTGTTATTAAATGACGACCCCAAATGAAGGTAGATTTGTTCTTTGGTGTCACAGAACAGAGATTTTATCTCCACTTGTGCTGGCTATGAAGCAGAAAGGTAGCATTAACTAAGCTCTATAAATTGAAAGGTACAGAAAATTGTTGTGCAATTACCTAAATTCAGAGGCTTTGCATTTTACTTCATGGCCCATTCTTCCAGCCAAATGAGGTCTTCCTAGAAATAAGATCCACCTTTTAAAATGAAAACAAGCTTTTTTTCTTTAGCTGCTCTCAGAAACCTTCCAAATGAAACCCAGCTATATCCAGTACTGTGGACTGACACAGCCTGCTGAACCTAAAATAATGATTCCCAGAGAAACAAACCACTTCTATTAATCAGAAGAGCATGTTTACTTCACAATGCAATTATGACAATTTAAATGTTAGTATTAGTTGTTTTGCCTGTGCATTTACCATCAATAAAACAGACACAAATACACTGATAAAACTCTATTAGAGTTATAACTCAAAGGAACATCTCTTTCCATGTCTCTTCCTCTCCCCGTCCCATGATGATTTCCACTTTCCTATTCCTGAATGCATGAGCAAGCAGGGCTCAGGGACTGAGGCACCACTCAAACATGATTTAATTGCTTCTATTCCATTGTGATTTACCCAGAGCATCTCCTGTTTCCCAGGTTTGAGAGCACAAGGCAGCAGAAGAGAGCAACGGGACAGCACCCCGTGGTGCTGCTGGGGTTACTAACACACTCTGGCAAGAAAAAAAGAAGGTCACTTCACCACCCCCATGGTGTAGCCTGTGAGGGCAGGTGGCAGATGAGCTCTCACACCCCTAAAACCTAGAGCTCTTTTTTATACTTGGTCTTGGCATGCATTGAAAAAGTGGCATTGGTCTCCATCTTCAAGGCAAATAATCATGACTCAAAGCATCCTCAAGACTCTCTGACCCTCTCAGCAGTCACACACTTTGAGATCAGTACAAAGGTCCCAGAGAAAGTGATTTTTATTTTTACATTGCAAGTGCCAGGGATCTTCAGGAGGTTTCCCTAAGGCTCAGTATGCTCCTTAAAGTACCTAACTCTGCCATCAAATGCAAGCCAGAAAGCATTTCCAGGCTTGTCATCACCAGTTCATTTCAACCACAGGGATAAACTGCACAATGCATATTAATATCTCTGCATAAGCATTATGCCATTATGAAGAACTCTAGTAATTATTACTAGTGGCATAATGCTGTATTGCTGGAGAAAGAAAACAGCCAAACTCACCTTCCTCTTCAGTCAACACCCAACTGATGTCTAACTCCCTACACTTATGTACTAATTAGACGCTCTGGGCTGATTGCAAAATGAGGTTGAGCACTTTTTTCATTGTTACTGAATTGAAATTATAATTTTCCAATTGGCAATAACAACCCTTGCGTTTCAACCTTAATCAACAAGCGTGTGTGGCTTTGTGCCTGTGTACATATGGAAAAGGGAGAAAGACACTAACAAATTACTGAAAATATTTCTTCATTTCTTAGTTTGATGCTTCATCCTTACATTTCTGCACTTCCAGATGAATCTAGGAACCCACAAAATTTCTGCCACATTTACAAAAAAAAAACCCTCTTCCTTTGAACTCTAATTTCAAAGTTTTTCCAGGAAGACTTTGGTTAACAGATCTGAAGTGTTCTTCTAACTTAAACAATGAGATCTAGCCACATTTTAATCTCTTACTGAAGAAGATTTTGTACAGCATCCAACAAAACCTCTAGCAATCGCGTGCTGCACGTGGCAGGAGCTGGTGAATCCTACCTCATGCCTCAGATACCTGCTGGCACGGATTTGATGGTTGGACAGCGCTGCCGAGCATCTGCAGGAGCAGCCAGCATTCCCCTCCAGCCCAGGATCTGAACCTCCACACTCTCTTCTGCTGCTCCAGCACAAAGTCACAGCAACTTGACCCATTAGTCATGTACAGTTGTATAAATTAGCTCAGCTATTCAGTGGAAATACAGCTGTGATGTGAGCTGCCCTCCACTGAAAATTATTTACTCACCTTGAGTAATAGATCAGAGCAACATTTTTAAGTTTGTTCCAGCTGCAACAGATTTATCAACAGATTTGCATTTTCTAAGGCTTCAGAGTTCTTACATTATTCATAGGCAATCCTTTCTGTCATCATTCTTTAGAATGTACAGGTACCATACAGGAAAAAGCAACGTACATATATGTGCCCCATTAGAGCCATGGGATAATGGCAGTCAGATGTAGGCTTTACCCTATAGTCAATATCTCTGAAATATCTGTATCAGATCAATTTAAGGCAAGAAAATAACTAAGAAATGTAAAAGGGGATCACAGTCAGAGTTAATAGCCCCTGGGGTAACCTCTTTCCAAATAGTTCCTGGTACGGAAACAAAACCTGTGAGATAAGGGGAGAATAACCCAGACCATCTCAGGTTTAACAATTATAACAAGAGGCTTTGGGAACACCAAGCTAGCTTCTTTGTGGACTGGTTTCTGTTCTCATGTTTCCTAAGGTGAGAAGAAAGCCAGGAAAAGGATTCCCAGGTGTTCCTCAAAAAGATCTCCATCCTCCCTAGAAGGAGACACTTCTGCTGGTGTCTCTCTCCAGTCTTGTACTGTTATTGACTCTCTTCACAAGGCCTGGAAGTCAAAACTATTGCTGGGAAGCATCTCTAAATAAAAAACAGGTTAGGGCCTGGTGAATTGCAGAGTGAGAGTAGAAGTCCTCCAGGCCCAAGCACAGCTCCTGGAGCTGTCCCTCTGCCTTGGAGGATGCACAATCCAAGAGTGGCATCTTTTCCAGAGCACTCTGCAGTGCACCTCCCATACTCCAGCTGTTACAACACAGGCAGAGTTCAACTGATGCTGAAACACGTGAATAAATGCTCCACGTGCCCTATCCAACAAGAATTTAATTATGTCAGTGGTTTTCACAAATCATAAATGCATGCTTCAAAACCCCTGTGCTATACATAATTGATGCAACTGATGAAAGGCAAACAATGTGAATAAGTTTTTACTATTTAAGACTACTTCACTTTTCATTTTTTCAAGATAAGAAAATTCCCTTCATAGAAAAATGGTTTGATAGTGACTGTAAAATGCAAATTGAATTTTTACAGACACATAGACCACACTAGAAAAAATAACATAGACCAGAACTAGCAATGGATAAAGAATATACTTACTGGGTCGCACTGATCTCTAGGAATCACTCTGGCCTTGTTGCAGGCGTGGCAAGAGTAGTTCTCACTGGGTGAATTTGGTTTCTTGTCTTTGACAGAGGAAGTCTGAAGGAAGTAAGAAGGAGGAAATTACTCTTGGGAAACACAACTAGCAGAGATTTTCTGGATTATTCATTTGTTCATTGTGCCATAGCTATTCATCTTAGAATTCATCTATTGCATTGTGCTGACATTAGAGTTGTGGGATGAAAAGGTAGAGTCTGCCCCAAAAGCCCCAAATCAGAAGAGGTTGCTCTACCCATGCATCTGGGAACCTGCTGAGGCACCTTCAGATAACAGACAGCAGCGCTCTTTTCGTCAGGACATGCCAATCATCCATTAAATCCTTGTCCAAGTTACTCAGCAGGATAGGCAGGAAACCCCCTCACATTTGCTTGTAATCTGGAGGACCCACAAGAGATGATGCCTGGGGAGGAGCAGGGGCTCTGCCAGTCATGGTCCCCTGAGAACAAGAACTCACTCCTCCACCTCTCACCCAAGAGCCTCAGCCAGAAGGCTCATTTACTGAGGCAACCTGGATGACCTTGGCTGCAAGAAGGGTCCTTAGAGAGGACTGAAGTGACATTTGTGAACTCCCGAACACCCAGAACAGCCAAAGGCAACTGCAGTATAAATAGGAACAAATTCTTTGAGGTAAAGAGCAAGAGAAGTTATTTCAACCAAAACAATGCAACCCCTCTTAAATTCAGTCCTTTCTCAGGTCTGTAAATTACAATAATTGGAGAGGAAAAAGGTCAAAGCTATTAGACAATCTATTTCAGTGAGTAACAACTTCTGACTTTTTGCAGCCCAATAAAAAGAAAAAAAAAAAAACCCAGGGGCCTATTTTTACCTTGCCCTCCAGAGCTGTAATTCCTGTGCATGTTCTCCACTAACATTTCACAACACTACAACTCTCAGCTTACCTCCCTCAATAAAAAACAACATATTTTTGCTTTGGCAGAGAAGAGTCAGAGCTGTTGTCCAGCAATCAGTCCAAAACCTCCTGTGAAGACAAACATACCAGAGGGATGCTCAATAAGGTAAAGTGACAATGACAAAAGGAGTCAGGAATGCCATCAGCACTTGAAAAGCAGCCCCATACCTGTCATTTTACTCTTTATTGAAAATATTTTGCCTTTGCCTTCTTCCACACAGTTAAATTTACTATGGTGAATTGCCATGCAAAATTGCCCTCATCATATACATTGTTGTTAAATTACTCTGTAATTAGTACTAACATATTGTACTTACAGCATTTACCATACTTGATGGTCCTATCAACATAACCTTATTGTGATCTATAGCAGTAAGGATAACAATTAAAATGGTATTACTCAGTTTTAAACAGCCACTGACAAGTTCTACCCACGTTTACAATCATCATTTCAATCATATTGAACCACATCCATAAACTGTATTATTATTTCCATATAGCCTTTTTGCACTGTTTCCCCGTGTATAGAGAAAAGCCTTCCCACTCTTTGGGGCAGGGCTGGGAGGCAGAGGAGCCCTGGATGTGGTGGGGAACCTGCCTTCTATGGAGGAAAGACCAGAGGGAAGAGCAGAGAGTATTACCAGAGGGCATGGTAAATGGTGCCTCAAATCTCTTGGCTTTTGGGAGGGGAAAAGCCTGCTGCTACACCACTCTCTTCTGCCATGGCCAAGAACAACTACAAGGACTTGAAAACTGAGGGCAAACACCGACTTCCAGTGCTCTTTTTTCTTTAAAACACAGCCTATGTCCCATTGTCACTTTGCAAGCTACATTTGACCACCGAGGATTTGAGAAAAGGTATTATACTTGGTAAACCTGGTAAAACTTAAAGCCCATCCCATCAAAACCCACCATAAAATAACTAATAGTAGTATCTCCCAAGCTGTTGGAAGCAGCAGCACAGAACATGCTTGTGCAGTGTTCAATAGCTGGCAAATATGAGCTTTAATGTTGTGCCTGGCCAGATTTATATATTAAGAGGGTGGAATAAATGACAGGTTCTGATGAATGATAAAACCACGGCTTAAGTTTTGCAAAAATATTCCTCCCTGGCATTCCTGCATTTCCAATTAAGCTAAGGGTGGTGTGAAAACTTTGCAAGGTAAAACTGAAGCTTCCTTTGGCCAGAATGGAAACTGGGAGAGATGCCTTAGAAGTCACTGGGAGGACCACATTCTGGAAGAAACTACTTGGAGCAGATCACAGGCCAGAAATCAGAGCTCCAAGTGCTGCCAGCAGCTACCACAGCCAAAGAGGAATTTATCCACTAGGGTTAAGCTTCTAAATAAATTATTTTATGGCCTGTGTTTTCTAAGATGAGTTGCAATTTCAGATCCCTTGGGTTTTGGGTGCCCAGCTAGAGACACTGTACCAGGCACTGCTCATTACAGCTCCACCTCTCAGTTCCTAAAGTCATCAGAAGTTAGATACCACCAGGGACCCAACAAAACAGAGAAGCAGTTACTCTGTTGGACTTATATCCAGTCATGTGGCCTATTCCTTATGCTCCATCTTAAAACCAGGGACACTATTTAGCCTTGGATAGCAAGAATATTTACACATCAACTTCATACAAGCTGAGCACAGAACTCACCATAAATAGGTAGCTTAACACTAAAATTACTTTTAGAAATGAAGTCTTCCATTTTTCATATGGAAAAGGAAGCCCATTTGAATACTAATAGCATTCATCTTCCCCTTACAAGCAGTGTTTCAGGTTTACAGTTGGGTACAGAAGTACAGGGTGAGGAGGAGGGGTAGAAGTGACCTCAATTCTGGCAGTCACATAATTCTGCAGTTCAAAAGTTATTGGAACGTTTCAGAGCATAATGCCCAACAATTTGCATTCCAGGTACCTTCTCTACAAACTGAAGGATTGCTAAAGGTTGCATATCTCAGCTTTTATGCTTGTGCCCTTTTCTCAAATTAGCGATACAGTCAAGCTCTGATGAGATCATATCTTTGACAGAGAGCAAAATTATGGTAACATTCATGTGTGATCTTATCCTGCACAACTCCTACTTCCATGGGATTAGAAAAGGAAAAAAAGTCCCATTAAACTGTATTAAAGAAGGTGATATTCACCCTGCAGCTAGAGGAATATATTTGAGCACTGCGTATCACATCCTGTGAAAAGAAACTGGAAAATGAAAATTCAAAAGCAGCAACAAGGATCTAAACAATCTAATACAATTCCAGCTACAATTTAGTGCTGATTATAATTCTAGGTTTCCAGACATAAGTGAAAGAAACCAGATGAAGTTTGGGGCACTGTTTCCACATTTATAATTTAAAAGGGTGCCTACAGCAGCTGTGAATCTGGGCTTAGCTGTGAGCAGCACGGTTTGAACAGCATATTTTACCTATAATTTGGCAATGTCCAGAAAACATTCAAACACCCTTCCTCTTCCTAAGGGGAAGGATGATTAACAACAAGAGAGGCACGCTCTGCACTGATAGTAAATCTCTCTCCAGGGAGGATGGAGTGGTACAGGGCTCCAGCTCCTCATCTCACTGGAGCAAGCAGGCCAGGCAAGTCCATGAATGGCTCCACCACCTCTCTTGGGGGGCTCTTGTATCCTCTGTGCAGGACAAGCAGCTGCTAGCAGGCAAGTGGCAACACAAGGCCAGGCAGGGGCCCATATCCTAGCTGGACAAGACCACGATGAGCCCTAAGTATGTCCTCACTATATTCTGGGCTGGGAGAGGAGGTACTGCCCACATATGTGCCCTAGGATGGCCATGGTGCAATCAGTAGAGGACCGTGGTCACAAATGTGTCCTGAGGGATGCCCTCAGCAGCCCTGTTCCTGCCTGCTCATATTGGGGTATAAGAGACCCTTGCACTCATTCTCAAGGTACCTGCTCACTTTAGCAGCACTATAAAAGTAAAGACAATACGACAGAGATGATGCTGTGAACAGGATTCATTCCAGCACCAGCACAGTATTTCAGTGCCAGACAGCCCTGAGGAAGGCAAAAAGCACCAAGACAAAAGAGCAGGAGTTCCTCAAGGGCTTCAGACTTTGAGTTTGAATGAAGGTCCTGAACACCTCTGCTAACAGGGAACATCAGGCCCTTTTTAGGGGTCTAAAAAATAAAACCAAGTTGAGCCCTGCTGTAACCCCATTCTCCACACTTGAAATATAACCCAGGTCCCATGAGAGCACCAGGGTGCAGTGGCAGAACAGCTCAAGAGGTGCATAACATTTAGGGGCACCCTAGGCTGCTGCCACGGGGCTTCTTCAAGTCCAGTATTTCAATTTCAGCCTTCAGCAAGCGGCGCAGTGCCACTGGAACCAAGGGAGCTCTACCAGGTCCCACCAGCTGAGATCTGGCTGCTGCTGGCTGATGAGGAGGTGGGTGAGCAGCCCCTGCAGAACAGCCAAGGTTCAGCCATCCTATGGGAACCCAGCACCTGCTCCTCAGGCTCCTCTGCAGATCCCCGGCCATGGAGAGTGCTGGAGAGAGAAAACAGCTGAGTGATGGACAGCCTTCCTCAACACCTCCCAGTGAAACCTGCTTGCCATTCAAATTTTTGCAGTCAGAAAGCATGTAATTTCCCTCTTCTTGTGCATAAACCTGTGAGGCAGGCTTTCCCAATCCCCTGCATCTTTGCTATTAGCCTGCTGTTTTCACACAGCCCCTCTATACACCAGATGATTCAGGCTGTGCATTCCCCAGGCCCAGATCTTAACTGCCACACAGTAACTGCAGGGTTTGGAATGAAAACATTACTCAGCTCACCATTACTGATGCCCCTCAAGGCGTGGAGAAAATGTAAGCCAAGCACTCTCAACTTGCACATGCAAGTTCTTGATAAAGAAGGTGATCTTGTCTTTGAAGACCCTCAGCTGAGGTGAGCTGGTGGCCAAGGGTGCTCAGAAGTATTCCAGTAGCTTGGGCAGAATCTGTGATCAGCTTTGCTGAAAGAATATCTGACATCTGCATAAGAATAGCTGGGAAAAGAAAAAATGAGCAAATGTGAAACATAATTTGAACACAGGCACACAAAAGGAAAGACAGCAGTTATATTTCTTCATTTCAAACCTCTTCCAAAACCTGCGGGTAAGAAATTCATATTCTTATGCTAGCCCATGGAAAAGGAGATGAGAAAGTCTGAAAAAGGGAAATGAGAGGTTATAAAGAAATGCAGAAAAATTTTAGAGAGGAAAAAGTAGTCTCAATATTCAAGGTTTTCAGAACTCTGACTGAGCATGGATTGACCCTATAGTGTTCAGCCAGTACAAGGTGGGGCTTGCTTTTCTTAGTCCTTTATAAACCTGCACTGGCTCACTTTGAGTGCCTGAGGAAAAATTTAATTATATACTTCTGAAAAATCAATGTAGTGTACATAGACACATAAGCAGGGCATGGGCATAGCAGATGTGATCAAAATTTCTGGAAAACATAGGACAAAAAATAACCCCATGCATTATGGGGAGGAAAAGAGAAGGAACCCTGAGAGGTTTCCCCCATCTGTTAACAAGGTCTGTTTGAACACTAACAAGAGAAAGAGCATCCTCTGTCCTGCCATCTGTCCATCCAGAGTCTGAACATGTCAGCTTAGCAAGCCTGGAGAAAAAAAACTATTATTTTTTTTATAAATAGGCTTTTGCCTTGGAGCAATTTGCTATTTCCTCAGATTTTTTTACTTCAGCTGGTTGGTGCCTTTTCTTGTTAATAATCTGCAAAAAGGAAATATGTAATCATAATCTAGGTTGTGCTTTTATTCTTTCGAGTGTATTTAATCATTAGAGAGAAAACAAGATAATAATAAAAATGCTGCAAATTGGAGACGTTAGATGGATATCAATATATCAGAGATATGCTGATAGATCTTATTCCAAGTATTCAAGTAGATGTTCAATATCATGCTTAATATCAACTAAATATTGTCTCAGGCAGAGTGGCAAAAAGAGAACTGAATTAAACGTACTTAGGACAACAGATGTTGTTATTTGTCCAAGAGGACCTCAGCAGGAACTTGGCTCCCTGAGTAATTTGTCCTTCCTCACACATGGACATTGTCTTTCCTTCCCCTGTACACCACGTGCTCATCTCTAAAGCTGATTTCACTGCTACTACTCATGCTGAGAGCCACACATGTGCTTTAGTAACGCACAGAAGGGGGATCCAATTCGCAAGCAGAAATATTACTGCATGAGTAAAGTCCCTGAAAAGGAAAAATCCTACGTTTGCACCTGTGAGTGCCCTGAAGCATCAGTTTTGATTTGGTGGCTGGGAGAAAGGCCAGCAAAAAAACAGAGGGAAACCAGCCCCTCACTGAATACAGCTATAAATATGTGGTTGTGTCTGACTGCACCTCTTTTTGCTGGTGCCCATAATATACCAGACCATCCGCGTGCTCCGTGATGCCCGTTGTGTGACACAACCAAGAGCCTGAGCTCCATGCCCAGAGAAAGGGCTAACGACAGACCTGTGGAATGGGGCAGCCCCATAGGTGGCTGTGGCTTCCCTGTCCTTGTAGCTGAGCAGCTGAGAAGGGCAGAGGATGGCCAGGAAAATATTAGGAGCATGAACGCCCCTCTGCAGGTTAGGAAATAAAGGTTAGGGCTTGATTTATACCATCAATAAAGAGTAGTTTCCAGAATGTCACAGCATGCACAGTGCCAGGTGGGTCTAGACCTGTAGGCCTTCAGCTGCCGTAAGTTTGCAGGTGGTGGAAAAAGAGAACAAACACATAACTCAAAGAAAACTAAATATTAAATTGCAACTCTGTTTAATGCTACTCAGAAAAACAGATGGATGCAGGGAAGGAGTTTTCCAAAGCATTCATACCCCATTGGTAAAGCCAGGCTGGCCTGACGCTGCCGGAGGGGTGAGTGAGCCTCACAGCTCCTCAAACCCCTGGCTTTGAGGGCTCTTGTTTTTGTGAGGATGGGAATGGAATAAACTCTCCTGCTCGTCTGTCCCCACCATATGTCTCACTACGGTGAGTAGGGGGCTCTGGCATCACACCTGGTAGGGGCACCAGATCCTGGATTCCCCAGAGGAGGGCAACGATGCCTCTTGCTGCTCTCCTTTCAGCCAGTTTTTTTCCCAAAATATTGGATTCTGTTAGATAGAGATGGTGATGTGACTCTGATTCAGCAAACTCTAAGTCAGGCACACAAACCACCCTGACCACCAAAGTTAGAGCCAAGCTCATCTTGCTGGGGATGGGGACAGATTTACTCAGAGGTGCCAGCAAGGGGCAGACCAGGCCCCTTGTCACGAGGTGTTAAATGAGCTCGATAAAAGTGGAGCCGTTAGCCCATATATTTGCTGTGCTCAACGTCAGCCCTCATTGATCCCTGGCTGCTTGCAAGGTTGGAGTTTTACATATTCAGTTATCAGAGGAGAACATTTAAACAAAAGCTGGAAATAGAGTAAGGACAAGGAAACTGCTGATATATCAAACCAAGGCGGATCTGAAAGCCATTCACTATATATATTCCCAGATGTTTACTATGCTTTTATAGAGGTAGCACTTAAATATGAAAAGTTTCATGCCATTTAGAAGACAGCCATGAAAACTTCATCATTTTCATAACCTGTCTTGTTGAGAAAAGGTTATATACATCTTCAGCCTAGAAGCCAGACCAGGTGAGAGCCATACCTGGACAGTGAAAGCAATAATTTTCCATCATTATTTAGTATTGCGACTGTGTGCCCTTTCTTCTAGGGAGGGCAAGATAATTTAAGCCTTATTCTTTTTCACTGCTCACCTATATTATCAGAAATTACCTTGCATGATATTAAGAACTGAAGATTCTTTTGCAAACCGTACTCAATAAGCAAAAAGTTTTAAACTTGCACATTTAAAAATGGGAAGAAAGACAGAAAAAAAATTGGTGTGCATTGCAGTAAGAAGTAGCTGCAAGGAGAATCACAAACAGACTCTTTTTTTCCTCTGGACAGCCAGCCCCGAAGCAGTAAAGAGGAGAAACACTTCCATTAATTTCTGCATGGAGAAATCAATACCATTACACCAACCAAACCAGATCCTTCTCTCTCCAGATCCATTGCAGGGCTGGGCAAAACTCCTGTTGCTGGCAGCAAAGCTGCAGCATGCTCCAGCCTTGTATGGCCACTGCTCTTTTTCAGAGAAGAGGGGTCACTGCCAGGAGCAGAACGTGGCAGCCATCCCTGTCGTGACAAGATCCTGTCACGGGAACGCTGCGCCTGGTTAAGCCTTGCAGGGCTGCTGCTCTTCTCTCTCTCTCATTTACATTTGCTACGCTTCATTCTTAGCTCATTGTTGAGGAGATTCGCTCTTTCTGAGACTGTGAAAGAATATAAAATAAATAAAAGGGCCATTAAATTAAAGTCGAAGCGAGGAACAGTTTCACTCCCATTCAGCAACCCTGCTGGCACAACGGGAGGAACATGTAGGAGCAGTAACCATTCCAATACCTCCCCAGGAGAAGGAAACATACACTCTGCTAGGGTAGGAAGAAACAGAGGAATGCATTTCTGTAATAGGAGTCCCTTTGGCCCCCGTCATGCAAAAGATTGCTGGGTTTTTTAATTAGAACCTATCAAAAACCTTCCCTTTTTGAACTCATCGCTCATATATTGCAACTTTGCTCTTATGTTTGTGTGCTGAGTGTGCCTTGCAGACATTTAACATATTACGCTCTATACCTCTTCAGCTGGTCGTGGAAGCCTTCCATAGCTGAGGCAGAGATGCTTGCACATGTCCAGTTCTTTGTCTTGCTCATTACATTAATTGAAACTGATGTGGTGGAAGTTGAAGGAGGTGAATTCATCACACTCTGTATGAGGGCTACAGCTCAAATGGGAACTGATCTGCTTTCAAAAATGTCGTGCTTTAATATGTCTAGTGATATTTTGTTAAAGAAAGAGACATCTAGCATTTAATGCTCTTCATCTTTTAAAAGAGAGCAAATACTTATAATTAAATTAATTATGATAATCATGCAGGTGTCTCGCGTGTGCTGTAAGTTAAGGTTTGATTTCCAAGACATTGCTTCTTAAAAGGAAATAGTTTAATCCTTTGTTCTGCACTGCTGTTGATTGGAAGGGCAGTGAATAATTAATTACAGTAATGGTACAGACTTGCAAATTACTACAAGAAAATGACAGGTTCTCCCTATGGCCCCATCCCCTGCAAACGGGCTGTTCCTCCTGGAAGCATGGGACAGGCTCTGGTGAACCCCTGAGGCAGGTGGTTCTCTGCTATTTTGAGAGATGAAAGAAGTAGGAATGGTTTCATCATGAAAGTGATCTTAAATCATGCAACAAATACCAAGCAGTGCACCTTTACCTCAGGGTGGGAACTGCTATTTTCATTTCAAAAACACTTCCTCAAATTTAAAGTAGGTTCTTCCAATTAAGAACAAAACATTATGTTTTCCTTTGAATTTAAATTAGACGAATTCAGGCCACTCTTAACAGCCAAGTCTTACTGAGCAGTGGAAATCACGTTTACCCTCTATTAAAGTATCCAATGTACATTTGTGAAAGGAAAGGAATAAAAACTTCTATGTCACCTCTCCCCATGCAGGCACTTTGTGGATTTCTGCAAACAGGACACTGCCTGTTTGTTTTTCTTTCGTAGGAATTTTGTCTAAACTTCTTGAGTTGGATAAACTGTAAGAGTGGATAAAATACAAAGGAACATAAATCAGGACTGGATGTAGGTATTCCCAGAAATAAAAGCAGAAAAGTCAGCAGTGAACCGTTTTCACTCTAGAAGCACAATATAGGGGGCTTTCCAAAGCCTTTTGGAAGGGGATGTTAGCACAAAATAACTGGAAAATTGGTAAAATGCTTATTTACTACCTTCAGGAAGACCAGAGAGGTTAAATACAAGTCTGAGACAGGGTTTCTTGCTTCAGCTGCTCACTTCTTAGCTCTGGCAAGCTCTTGCCTGGTCTTCCCAGCTCCCCCGACCCAGGAGCAGGACACTCTGAGTGCCAGTATGTCCCAGCTGCCCAGGAAGAGGAGAGGCATTAGAAAGAAGGGTTCCAACACTGGAAGAATTCTGAAAGAGTTTCTGCCTCCTTCTTCTAAAAACGTTGCAGGTTGAAGTTGCATCAATAGCTTGAGGAAGTAGGAGAAACAATAAAATGGCCCTTCAATTAAAACAGGGCAGATCTGACACAATTACTGAGCAGTGAAAGAAAATAAATGCCTTTAATTGCCGCTAGAATCATGTAGTGTCCTCACGTTGCTCAGGTTTAAATGCTGAATTAAGAAGTCTTCTTCTTAATAATCACTCACAGTGACTAGCTGTTGCCTTCTTCTAGTCCCATAAGGTGCCCAAGAGCCAAATTATTACTTCTTTAATCTGCAGTAATAGCTGGACTTTTTCAAAGAAAGACCTGAGTTCAGGGGAAGCTCATGAAGAAGTTTAACGGCACATTAAATGATGCTGAATTACACAGGAATTTGCATGGATTTGCATTTTGCATTTATATTAATGCCAGATGAGTTCATTATGATTCATCTAACAATAATGAATGCTAAAGGAATAAGTAATGATCATAATACTACAACTGTGCCGTAATCCTGTCTCTGCAATTTCAGTCTCCTGTTCTCTACAAAAGCAAAAAAATGGTCACAATCACCAGCAACGTGACATTGTTCTCCTGTTACCATGTTGACTCAAGCCTCATTTTTTTGAGAATTTCATGGGTTTTTGACGAGCATACAGCTTAAACTCTTCATTAATTAGCATCTTTCCAGGATTCAAAACAGCAGAAAAATCACTCACGGTCTTTTTCCATTTGTTGATTTTGCTATGTTTCCCCTTTCTCCCGGGGGCTGCTAGTGTCTTGCACAAGCTCAGCCAGCACACCAGCATGTTCCTTTTGTCCCATCTGAGGGCTTCAATCCATCACAAGTGTCAACAAAATGGAGAGGAGAGGAGAGGAGAGGAGAGGAGAGGAGAGGAGAGGAGAGGAGAGGAGAGGAGAGGAGAGGAGAGGAGAGGAGAGGAGAGGAGAGGAGAGGAGAGGAGAGGAGAGGAGAGGAGAGGAGAGGAGAGGAGAGGAGAGGAGAGGAGAGGAGAGGAGAGGAGAGGAGAGGAGAGGAGAGGAGAGGAGAGGAGAGGAGAGGAGAGGAGAGGAGAGGAGAGGAGAGGAGAGGAGAGGAGAGGAGAGGAGAGGAGAGGAGAGGAGAGGAGAGGAGAGGAGAGGAGAGGAGAGGAGAGGAGAGGAGAGGAGAGGAGAGGAGAGGAGAGGAGAGGAGAGGAGAGGAGAGGAGAGGAGAGGAGAGGAGAGGAGAGGAGAGGAGAGGAGAGGAGAGGAGAGGAGAGGAGAGGAGAGGAGAGGGCTTGCTTCTGTTGACCACAAGCCTGCCCTGTCTCTTGCCATTCCTCACTGTTTCTCCCTGGATCCACAGCCCATGCCATCTGTGCCTTCTGACCACCTACCCCACCAGGGGACACAGAGCTGGTGGCCTGCACACGTCTTCTTAGCACTGCTACAGAATATGGTTAAAGAATCACAAGAGAAAGACCTCGTGCTCTTTGTTAAAGTCTCTCTGGGTTTAGAGCTCTTTCTCTCTACCCATGTTAGTCTGTAGAATGGTGCTGGCTTGACCCCTCTAAGCTTACCATCAGAAGAGGCAACGATCTTGGCTCTGTGACCTTCACTCAATGGACTTCCATGAGGTAAACAGGCTGGATGCACATGACCAACCACTGAGTATGAGGATAACTGAGGGTAGTTCATTAGAACTAAGGAACAGAGCAGGCTATAAACTGAAACGCTTTTGTAAAACAATTCCAAATGTTTTTTAATAGCAAAATCCAAAACTTGATAATATGGAGATGTAAATTATGCGTATGTATGGAATCACACCAGACAAATTTTTTGCTGATTCTTCTTAGTGAAGTCCACTGATATTTTCTGTCTGAGACTGTAAATAGGTCTTCTGACAGTACAGGTGGGACTCAATTCACTGTCAATTTTTTATGCTAATCACTTCACTCCTTTAAATTAAGAGCATATGGCCTAAAATTTGCCTGACATAGGGACGTAGTTTGAAAAAATACCTGAAAAAATCCTGTCCTCCTAACCTCTGTAACAACGATTCTCTTTCACATCTTTTGCTACGTTATTTTGCTTTCTTAATGCTTCTTTAAACCCCTTTGGCAGGAACAGCTAATAACAGCTTGGAAAATTAATATGTATGTTAGATAGAAACATTCTATTGTTTCCATGGATACCGGTGCAAAATCCCTTCTGTGATGTGTCTTCCCACAAAATGTTTAATCAGCAGCAAAAAAAAGCCAAGTACCTGTAAAGTAGAGAATGAGCTTAAAAAGTCCTATTAGTGCACTCAGGACATTTCTCTGGCTCCTGCAATGATGTACACCTGGCACATGACAGCCACGCTGCCCCTTGCTTTATTTGGGTTTCTTGATTGTTGTGTAGCAGCCAAGGCTGCCTTAGAATGAACTTGGGGAGATTAGATTATTTTCCTTGCTGCTGGCCCTTTGGAGATGCTTATGGTTGAGTGGGTTTCCAAGCTGACATTGCCCTGGGTCCCATCAGGCCGGCGTCTCGCTCTGCTGGTGGAGGCTGGGGAGAGAAGAAGCCTCGTGTGGTTTTCCCCAGGGTCATAATCCAAGAGGAAAGGCTGCAGTGTCTATCTTCTTCTCCAAGATGTTTAACAGTCCAAGGAAAAGGCTCTTTCTGCAATATTCCTGCTCTGATTTTTCCATGGAAGATTTTATACAAATTTCTACTGGGGAAAAAGGAAATTTTAAATAGATTTCATCTTCTGTTGAAAAGAATTTGCCTCTTCCCCAGTATCTTTTCTTGCTTCAGAAATCAGCTGTTATTTCACTGTGAATCCACCTTAAGCTTCACTTATTAGTGATTTAAAGAGGAGTCTTTTAATTATAACAGCTGTTGTTTTAATTACCAAAGGATTTATAATTAGACTCCCTGCGCAATCCTGCTGCTTAATCAGAGGCTCAGTAACCTTCCTGGCATGGGTCAGGCTCTCAGGGCAATCTGTCTGTCCATCTGCTGCCCTCAGCAGCCACACTTTACCTCAATCTTTCAGGGAAAGGAAGTAGCATGCGTGAAAGCATCCAGGACCATGGATGGAACTGATCAGCACATTGTGAACATGAAAATATTCAGTAGGTGTACTGGTTTGCTGGTAACAATAAATAACTGCAAACTGTGCATATTTTGCAGCTCTTTTACTGTTTTAAGAGAATTTATCTCACAAGCAATGAACTCAAGCAGTTGTTTTGAAAGCTTCTAGCAATATCAGGAAAGGATGCTCTTCTCACATCTTTTCATTAGGATGGGGGAAAAGGACAGTTTTAGGCAGGTCTGTACGCTTTTACACAAACCTCACTGTGTACAGTGAGCACTAGTCTCCTTAATTCTGGGCTCCTTTCAGAGTTCCCCAGAAAACTGAGACATTTCAACATCCACTTACTGGAATGAGAAGTTAACATTTTGGAAATTCTCTCCACAGTCAGAAATGTTGAAAAGCTGAGCATCAGAAATGTTAAAGGTAGAGCCTTTCAAGAGGGATTAAACCCATGATTTCAAAGAAGATTTAATTTCAGTTAAAAAAATAAACTCTATCAGAAGGCCAAGAACGTTTAAAATGGCAATCAGTTGTGTTTGCCAGGGATAGCCAACCCAAGGGGGAAAAGCCCCCATTCAGTGGGACAGGAGTGGTAGAGCACAAACGCTGATAAATTAAAAGACACCCGAAGAGGAGAAAGAAGGGTTTGTTACCCTGTAATTTCAATTAGGTGCTGTGCTGCCCTGCTTTCACAAGCCATGGTGTTACCTGCTGTTAACACAGCTGCCTTGTCTTTCCAGATGGGCCCTGAACATAGGGGCAGAGAGAGATCAGTTCTTGCACAAAGCAATACATCCACCAGCCCTGACAGCAGCCACCACACCGGCCCAGCCGCAGGAGGCTCAGCACCCGTCTCACCAGCTCTGCTGGGGCTGTTCTGCACTGTCCCTTTCCTTTCCTGCACACATCTCCCTCCCTTCACAAAACACTCCGAGACTGAGGGAAAGGAATTGTAACAGAGAAGTATCCTCCAAGAGAAAAACTGCCTATTCAGTTACAGCTATCTCAACTAAGTTATGGCCTGGAGTTATTCTGACAGTGGCAAATTTCAAAACTAATTTGATTTCCTTTTGCTGGACAATATTTCCTCTTGGGCTGGCAGGTATTCTGAACTCTCTCTTCTCCTGGCTGTTATTTCCCTTCTCCTTTGGCATCACTAACGTGAGCACAGAGTGCCTGGAGAAGGGGAGAGTCTCCTGACTGTGGTCACCCGTGGTGACCTGAACAGCACCGCTACCCCAGCTCTGGCCTCAAGAGCGCCAGCACAGCCACACATCTGCTCCCCTTCCACACGAGCAGCTTTGAAAGCCTCCCAGGACCAGGCTCAAACCTCTCTGTGTGCATCCCTTGGGTGTGCATCAGCACACACTCCATCAGCTGTTGTAGCTGAGCACGGCGAGCAGCACTTGACAGGTTATTGACTTACAGTGATACACTTTATTAAAAACCAGGGGGGACCAAAGCTCTTGGCTCTTTATTAGAGCGCAGACTTGTTAGGAAAATTCAGTGATATCAAAACTATTACAGTATCTGGCAGAAATAGTCCTTCTGAGAGATTCAGAATAGCAAAAGGTTAAATTAAAACTTCCCTGCTGCAGCATAATCAGGAGATGGCCAGGCACAGTCTCCATGTTATCATGCTGTGCACGCTTAAATTAGAACAGCGAAGCGGATTTTATATATATATAGCATGAAGATATTATAATACAGAGACCTGCTTCCTCTCTCCAAATGGCCTTCTTTTCCACTTCTGACTGAGTCTGGAACTGTTAGAGCTTGATTCAAAGCTCACTGAAAAAAACGTGCCTTTCATACCAGAAAATGGGCTTCAGATGGCCCTGCAATGTTCATCTCTGAATACTGGCAAAATGCTAGTTAATGCCTAGTGATCAGGAGAAAAGCAAGAGCCCTCACAGACGTTGTTATTCAGTTATAGACCACAGGTACCATTCGTAGCACGGATATAACACCATCAACCAATGAGAGTCTCTGAGAACTTTACAAGGGCCAACCTTGAACAGCCTCTGCTGGACAGCTTCGATGTCTGATAACCGTACACACAGCTCAGTGTGACAGATGGCACCTACAGTGGCAGATGCCAAAACCATGACCCAGGGAGATGAGCAGGGCTGTGAGGTGGCTCTGTGTCTGCAGGGAAGACCACAGTGAGTCTCCCCTAGGGATAATTGTGCCTTCCCTCTCTTCACCACAGCTCTCGGGAGTGGGTGAGGATCAGTGCCAGCATCCACATGTGCATCATAGCGCACACACATGCCTCATGGACTCAACACATCAATTGGACCCAGAACATGTAGACAGTCACCTGCTAATTATACAGAGCACTTTCCCCATGCTATTCTTTATTGACTTTGAGTCAGCTGGGTGAACGCGGCACCACGAGCCTCAACACTGGGTAGTGACAGCTTTCTCATGGGCTTCAAGAGCACAAACTCATCTGAGACTTCAGCCCACGGCTCAGTCTGAAGACTTGTCTGACCCCAGCATGGGAGCTGAACAGTGTCAATAAACAATTAACATGCTCCCAACCAAGCAATTAAATCAATGGCAAGTGGGGAATTCCAGCAGACAATGCAATTACTGTATTAACTATAAAAATTTCTGTATGTAACTATTGCAAGGAAGAAACACCAACTAAGAAAAAAACTGGGGCTTTTTTTGCATTACCACTTGCCTCTGCAGTGGAACAGGATCTGTCTGTGGGAGTCAGGGACCACGTTTGATTCATAGTGAAGACAACACTTACTGTTACAAGAATTTGTTGACAAGAGGGAAGAATGTTTTTCAACAGTGGTGTCATCATCTGTGTTTGAAGGAGCTCACACGCTGTTTGGCTGCTTCAGGGAGAGAATAAGGCACTAGTGGAAGGCAGTGAGCATTGGATGCTTTACTTACAGGATGATGAGCTTCTGAGCTGTAGTGCAGCAACATGGTTAAAGGCCATACAGATCTTGGGAATATTTTGTTAAAGGTTAGCATGTTTTAATGGGAGAAGAATGGGATTCAGCACAGTCGAGTCTGTTTATGGGCTGGCATTTCTGGTCTTTCCTCCACACTTCTGTCAAATGAGGGGCTGAGATGAAACTCTCCCATCATTTTCTGTCCTGGGCAGAGAGCAGGAGCTAACAGCCCTGTGGCTCAGCACCACTCTGACCCCAGGATGCTCTGCACTTCAGAGCAACCAAGCCCCAGCACAAGCAAATGGGCAAAACGAGTCCTCCTGAAGCTGGATCCGTGCCCTGATGCTTTCTGTGGGTCTCTCGTGCTTAATTACAAGTCACATTGTACATCCTGCTTTAACTACTGAGAAGAGCTGCTTAGCTTGAAAATTCAGAATCCATCCCTTCATTATGCAAGATAAAATAACTCTCACTTCAACAGGAGCTGACATGAAGCCTAGAGAAAGAGCAGATCTGTGAAACGGGGGAGTTTGATCCATGCCTTGCTGGCTGTTACATCAGCTCCTCTCAGGAGATGAGAAGGAATATTATCCAGAAATTACTTTCCAGTTAGTTCAAGCTGTGTTTTGCAATGCTGATTGAGGTGGAAGGTGACAGAAACAATCGCTAAATATCACTAATATTATGTACACAATTAAAATGCAGCCAAGAGCCTTTTAATACAAAACAAAATGAGGTTGTGAGCCCGTTGCAGGGATTCAATGATGTTGCTAGGTTAAATCTTCAACTCAATGGAATATTTGAAAATGTAATTTTTGCCTCCTCCTCCAAATCCCTTTTAATGTTCACAATTGGCTTCTCTGTGAGATATTTCCAGCTCTGAAAAGTTGTTTGAGCTGAGTAGCTAAGGATTATCTCTAATAAAGCACTGTTATTCAGGACAAATCTCTATAGACGTGTTTACTAAATAACTCTGATATTTTACAGAATAAATTACATTAATTACAGCCACAACAGCAACAAAAATAGGTGGTGAAATGTTTCTGTCACAGCCATCATAAAGAAAAAACAAATTAACATGGAACCTTATTTTGGAATAAACACTTGAAGTCCCAGACAGGCTTTTGTCATTTCTGAGTTCATTAAAAGAAAGCTACAGACAGCAAAGGAAGCAGAGGAAGGAAGAAAATGGGATGTCCCCCGTCGTCTGTGCCCCAGAACCAACTCGAGGCAGGGAGCAGTCCTGGCTGCCCCAAGCTGGGCTCCACCCAGGGAGCAGAGAAACTTTTCTGGACACAAGCAAAACCAGAGGAAAACCCACCCTTGCCCACAAGCATCATTGAGAACAGGATCTTCCACCTGGGGCATCAGCCAGGCACAGCTCCACTCAGCACATTAAGTTTATGCCAGGGGAGAGTGTGCTTGGTTGATAGTAAAGCAGACAGTTCTCCCTGAGAAGATATTTGTTCAGTGGGTTTGTCCCTTTTTCTGTCATTGAAGTAGTGGTTGACTTTGAGCAAGGTCATTTTTTCCCTCTCTGTGCATCTGTTTTTCTGTGGGTACCAATCTCTGCTTTATATGGCACTTGGAGCTACAGCTGAGAACACGTGGCTTTATTCCTCCTGTCCAGTAGCAAGTTTACAGCTGAGACTGCTGCATGTGCCTTGGACAACCACAGAAATTATTAGGCTCTCTGTTTTCTAACATTTAGGTGCTTTGTTTCTGGTGATGAGCTTGGAAGCCTTACTTTGACTCCATTTGAAAACTGTGCCCTGTGCCTGCTCTTGCAATAGGATAAGGAGAAACCTTTGTTTTGGTTGGGTCCTTCTGACATTTTCAGTGACAAAAATAAATTTGATTTGCACAAGCTGTGAAGGAATGGGAAAGACGTTATTTCTGAAATGTGTGTGGTGCTGTTGGATATGATAAAGGACTGAATGAGTCAGTAAATGTAGCAGTTTAGTGGTTTAAAAAAAATAAATCAATAATCATGCAGTGAGACTTGGAGTATTGGAACAGAAATACCTAGCTGAAAGCCTGACTGTCTGGGAAAGTTAACCATTGCCTTCCTAGTCCCTTGCCTGGGAAGAGACAGGTTGGTTCTTTTGTGAGTCTTGTTCACCCCTGGGGCGTGAGATCAGCCAATTCCCAGGCTGACAAATGCAGAGAGAACAGATTTGAATTTTTGTTCCAAGTGCACAGGGATTTTAGTGACTCTCACCTGCCAATGTCTTCAGCCACTGCCCTGACTGCAGCGGTGACACAGCTGGCACACCAAGCAAGGACAAAGAGTCATTCCTAAGAAATCTCACCTTAATATCAGGCACGTGAGTGAAGGTCATTTTGCCCTCACCACCCTTAAAAATGAGAAGAAAGATCAAAGAAACTCCCTTTTAGGGCAACATCACCAGTTTTTCAAAGGGAACATCTGTGTGTATAGAAGACTGGGTAAACTCTTACAAGTAATCTAAATCTATTTGCTAGTCCTTTGGAAGGAACTTATCTCACTAAGCTATCCATAAAGTAATGGATATGCCTTATTTTAATTGCCTGGGCTCCCTTCACACTCAACAGAAAGATAGAGTGAGACACCATTCAGGAAACTGTTCATTCTGTCTATTTTAGACACCTTTTTTTCCAGTTGCATTTGATCCTTGTTTGACCCATCAATGATTTTAATCATGTGAATGTGATAGGAAGAATGGCATGCTAATAAAAGATATATTAATCCTTTTTTCAGACAAGGATTGGAGTCCCATTTCTGATCTCTGTGCTATGCACACAAGACTCATTGATGTGATTTGTATATAGAAGAATTTGGTCTTCAGGCCTCTCCCATGATTGCAAAATTCTTTCCCTGCTGATCAACAGACCCAAAGAGAAAACAAAATGCTGTACAAATTGCTAGCTTCCAAGTTGCCAGAGAGAATGCTATCCTTCTTCAAAGGGAAAAAAAAAAAGTTCCTGCTTTAGAGCAGAAAAAAAATATACAAAAATTTTTACTAATTCAGTAAAAAAACCCACAAACCAACAATAAAGAGATTTACACGTGGACTTGACTTTGGGCACATAACTAGGGGAATATTCTCACAGCAAAGGAGCTGTGTAGCATTTTACTAGCCAGAGGTCTGAGTCAGTTGCCCCAAGGGCCGAGGTGACAGGGCTACCTTAGAAAGGACCCAGGGAAGGGGGAACCTGTCCCCCATTGCAGCACAGAGCCACTACTGAGTGACTCAGCACACGCGCCCACGAGGAAATGAGGAATAAAAGGCTATGAAAAGCATGGAGATTATTTAAATTATCTGCTTTCAGATTTATGAAGCAATTTCCACTGGTTGTAAGTCAGGCACAGGCTGGCTCCCTCAGACTCTCGCTGCAGGGACTGGGGGTGATGGAGGGGACTGTCTCCTCCTCCCTCGACCTCTGCACCTTTCGCTCAGAGATGTCTGCAGAGGCTCCCACATCGAGCAGCTCCTCAAATGCCACTTTGATGCCCAGGGAAAACCTTCCCTTTGATGCAGGGGAGAAGCTGCAGCCACACTTCATACCCACCCCATCAGGTCACATCTGTCCCCAGCAGCAGCTGCTTGAGTTGGAATGAAGCTGCTGGTCTGACTGGGTGTGACTGAGCCTGAGGAGACAAGTGTGGTAGGAGGAGAACAAATTCCATGTTCCTCTCTACAAGATGAAGCAACACGAAAAAAAGAAAAGAGAGGAAAAGGCTCGCTGAGGATCTGATGCACCAGACTCAGGGCCTCCTGTCCACCTCAGCCCCTTGACTGAGGGAGAGCCAGCACTACCTCAGCCTGCTGTGGGATGAATAATTCATAGCCAACGCTTCATCGGGGACACAGGCTTTCTAATCTGCCCTGCGGGCTGCCCATAAACAGGGTCCTGACTTCCCTCTCAGTAGTTTTCCACTGTTATTTGCCACATAAAGGTGGTTTGTGGCTCTGATGCACACATATATTCTTGTGTGTACATAGAATAATATTATATCGTATCATAGAATGGTTTGGAAAGGACCTTTAAGATCATATAGTTCCAACATCCCTTCCACTGTATCAGGGTGCTCAAAGTCTCATCCAGCCTGGTCTTGAAAGCCTCCAGGGGTGGCACATCTACAACTTCTCTGGGCAACCTGTGCCAGTGCCTTACCACCCTCACAGTGAAAATTTCTCTCTAATATTTAATCTAAATCTCACCTTTTTCAGTTCAAAACCTTTATCCCTCGTTCTATCACTGTATTCCTTGATAAACTGTCCCTCCCTAGCTTTCCTGTAAGCCCCCTTTAAGCACTGGAAGACTTCCATAAGGTCTCCCTGGAGTCTTCTCTTGCCACGTACATGGAGCCAGGGTTACCAGCTGCAAATTACCACCACAGGCTGGAGGGGTGCAAAGACAAGGGGTCCTCTGATTTTCACCTCTCTTGCCATGGACCACCATAGCTCTGTCACCTACCCCCACCTCTGAACTCTGGCTTGGCAGGCTGGAAGCTTCTCATTGTCCTGCAGACAAGTAAACAGTTTGAACAAGGAAATGTAAAGGGTAGCATGGCTCCCTGCAGCAAAGGAAAAACAAATGGCCATAATGACAAGTTACCGCAGGATGCTCTGACTCAACGGAGCTGGGCTTCTTCACCATTTAAGTTATTTCCAAAGCAGATGTTTCCTGTGTGTGATTATTACACTGGTAAGTGCAGAACAGAGTAGGGAAGGCAGATGTTATCTTGACCTCTGCTTTCAGGAGCATGATAGTTGATTTTTATTTCTGGTACATAATCTGAACGTATTCATCAAGGAGAAGATGATGGGAAAAAAAAAGGACAGCAGCAGTGACAGCAGCTGTACTCAGAAAAAACTTTCTTTTTGCTTGTCTGAGTAATGAATACGGAGAAAAACAAGAAGTGACCTTGAGCTCCTTCCACCTGCTTTTGCATTTATTTGCTTTATTTCAGTATTTCCTGTTTTCTCCTGAGTTCTCATTTCCTCTGCGTGTTCAGAGCATCCCAGGACACTCCACTAAGCACTCCCATTAGAGCGCAGGGGGATGCTGCAGCTGGCATGGGCAATGAGCTGCAGGCAGTGCTTGGGGAGCCTGGGGTGAGTCCTGATCCCACCATGGATCTATGGAGGGGGATAGTTTCCAAAAATAGCAAGTAGGAAGGGACTCCATGGTGCCAGTTGTAGAGGAGCCCTGCCCCAGGCCAGCAGCTGCCCCATCTCTGCTGCCACTCTGTCCTGCCTCTCAAGCCACCACTGGGCTGAACAAAGAGCAAGGTGATTGTGGCACTGCAAGAACATTGCCTGCCTCTTCCCAGCCAATGCATCTTGGGCTATAGTGGCAGAGAAATTGCTTCTGAGAAAGGTTTGTACCCAGTTATTTCCAAACTGTTCCCATAAGGTATCCTAAGCACACTCCTTTCTGCACAAAGATAGGGTGCTACAAACCATGAGTCACTTCTGAAAGTCTTAGTTAATGTGTTGATTTACTGGCATCTGTATTTCAGCACTACTAGACACCCATCTGCTCAGGTGACCCCAGCTCAGGACCAGCTGCTGCTGTCGCCTGTGCTGCCCCTGCCACCCAAACCACCTCGGGTTGTGTTGCCTCTCCGCTGCACATAAGCATCTGACCCACTACACCACACAGTGTTGGGAGGAGGATGTTTAATAGGACTGGTTGGGATCCATCCTTCTCTCAAGCAGGAGTTGCCCCAAAGCTTAACAAGATACAAAAAATGGTTAAAGAAAAACACAAAAGAGAATTTCAGCCAGCACAAGGTCAATCAAGTCAGAATCCCTGTCAATGTAATGAAGATGGAGAGAGGCAGATTTAGATAGAAGAGAGGAGGGTAAAAGCAAACTGCTTGGAGCAAAGATGACGCCAAGATTTGTGGTCTCAGATCTCTGCTGAAGATCTAAATCTGGACAAGCCAGAGGAGCCACTAAAGCCAGCAAGAGGAGCAAGTCTTCCCTCATTAGCAGCAGAGACAAGACTGACGCATCCACAAGAACCTCAGCAGGATCTCACCTGCCAGGAGGTGCCCAGGGTGCTCCCCAGTGGCTGCCCAGTACAGAGCCTGCAGGGCACCTCACTGTTCCAGCAGAAGAGAAGGAAACCGTCTGCAAACCCCCAGTGCATCGGCAGACAAACCACACGGTCATTGAAAATGAAATGATTCAGCCTGAATTATCTGTTCAGTTTCAAAGCTCTTGCGCCAGCCGAGCAACGTTCTGAGTGGTATTATCTGCCTCAGGTCTGATGTGTTTAGCAAGGACCCACAATTGCTACTGTAAGAAGGAGAAGCACTTAGCAACACCTCCAATAAAAATTTCAATTGTCTCAAATAAGCACCCTAATATGGATTTAATAGGATTGCCTATGTTAATTATATATCCATTTGTTGTTAAAAGAGCACTAAAGATTTAATAAGAGATAAATCCAGATGTCTTCTAATTAGCTGAAAGCTGCATGAGGTATGAAGGGTGAAATTCATGCCTGTGCCGGTCAGCGTGAGTCTGATGCAGCATTTGACTTCCACTCAAACCCTGGAGGCACAAGGACTACACCAGTCTTGATATGACCTCATTGCACAGAAACAGACTTCACTGCAAATGCATAATGACCTTTTCATCAATACTAGATACTCGCAAAGAGATTTTTTCCAAATCAATTTAATGCTTCACCTGCAATTCAATACCAATGTAATTAGATCAAGATTATGCACATTCAACTATTACTCATTTTGACTGCTGCTGCTCGGGAACAGGATATTTGAACCAAAGAAAATAAAACAAAACTTCCCTTCAAAATGTGAATGTAAGTGTAATGGGTGTTTTGTGGAGGACCATTTTTAAACATTCTACATGCATATGTTCTTTGGCAGAGCTTTCCGGGCCAAGAAGACTTTTCTAAAAGGGAAATAAGCATCCATACGTGCTTTAGATTTACAGCTTGGCTTTAAATGCCTGTGGGACTGGAGCTCTTGGTGTGGACTGGGATGGTTTGTACAAGTATTGTGCTGTAATGGTTAGAGTACAGGGAACAGCCCAGTTCTGGATGATATAGTTTACCCAAAGCATTTGGTCTTTTCGTTCACAAAGCATCCCTCTGCAAGATGGGAAGAAAAAAATAAAAGATTGGAAAATAAAAATTGATTCCTTACTGCAGATGTTCTATGATTTTAATCTTCTCCCTCCTCTTTTCTTCTCTAAGTAATTATGTCATTTTGTCTTAGTTTGGATTGATACAACTGCAACTGTACTAATCACTGTGAATATCCCCTCATAAATACTATTAATTAATTGCTACTATTACACAATAGAATAGCTATCACTTATTGCCTGGCATTTTTTTCATGATCATTTGATTTGGTGAATCAATTTTTGAAAGTAATACATCTTATTAATTGATCATAATAGGATGCTTGAAAACAAGGGAAGGACAGAAGACTAAAGAACACACAGGGTGCCCAACTAGGGAAGGCTTTGAGTGGAAGAGATGGGTGTTGGGTTGAGCTATTTACAGGCACCGAGAGCCTGGCTGGCAAGGCCAGAGAGTAAAGCACAGGAAAACAAGCTTCTCATAGTGTAATTAATGACACAGAACTCGTTGTAATATAGGAGTGTCATGTATTCCTTTTGTGATATAAGATGCTTGCTGTAGTGATAACGATAGGGCATCAATTATCCTTTTAAGTTTCTTTGCCTCTGATGGGTTCATTTTCTGTGCTTGCTCGCCTCTGTTTCAAATTATTGAGCTGAATTTAGAGTTCCTGAGTGGGACTGAGAGCTCTGCGATGCCAATGGATGTCACCATCGACTTGCAAACCCTCCCAGGAACCCTTCCCACTGGGAAACTCCCAAGCCTCCCTGGCTGGCTGAGTTCTTTGCCTCCCTTAGAGCCAATTTATTTGCTAATACAAGAGGATGTCTAAAGTGTTTCAGAGGGAAGCTCATATCACTTCCAGAATTTGATGATTTCAGATCTGGTCCTCAAGAAAGACTGATGTTTCTGACACAGCACATCTCTCTCCCCAGCACAGAGAGGTGTAGGTGGTCTCGCCATAAAGTGACTTTATTTAGACCTCATGCAAGTGAAACTTAGTCACACCACTCCAAGCAAGCAGGTATTAGAGATTTTTTGACTTGAATATTAAAAACACCCAAAGAAAACAATATTTGCTAAACAAAAAATCATTCTGAATAAGACTACCTTATGTTAATGTAAAAAGACCATGCACAGAGAAAAAAAGAGAGAAATCAAGCAAGAAAATTTGATATAAATCAAGTTTAAGCACTCCACCAATCATCTGCTCTCTAAATCAAGAAATCTGGCAGATTTTCCAAGCAAGAATCAATCTTCCTGTCTCTGCAGTAAATACTGTAATCCTTTTTCTAGCACGGTATAGAAAATGTAACTGCCACATTCAGGATTTATTGAAAAATATTCTGCCAGACTGTTCAAATGTTGCACTTCCAAATGTTTCTAAACAAGAGGTCAGAAGAGTTAGCACAGTTCCATCCTCCTCCTCTGTCCAAAAGGGTTTTGGTGAAAGACAGAGTGTCATCTGAGGTTTATCACACACATGCTATAGTTACCCTTGGCAAACCTTTATGCTTCAAACTCTTAATGCAGCTACAACTGCACCACACACTGGCCAGAAAAGCCAGTTCCCTCTGCCCTTCTGCTTTGGTGGGGCTGTTCAAAGACATAAAGTCCTCTGGGGAGGAGTCATGGCTTAGAGAAGATGCCACGCTCAGTACATCTTAGGCTGCTGTTGAGGTGATTCCATGCCGTTGGCCACCCACTGGCACCCCTGGGCAGACCAGGGTGACATGGGAGCAGCAGGGTGAGCAGGGGTTAGGGCACACCTGAGGGCTGAGCTGCCTTACAGCTTTCAGAAAAGGTATTCTTGTCACTTAGAGGCTGGACCAGGACTTGAAGTATCAGACAGCCTGGCTTTGACCCTGCCCTGGAAAGGTTTTAAGTGCAGAGAGGACAGGCAAATCTTAAGGCAACCATCACCCCAACACTCACCAGAGAAGGAGTGGAGATAGAGACAGAGGAGGTAACTTTGCCCACAGCCACATTATTTGGACATTATCCCATGTCCATTCATTACAGGATGAATGACAGCAAACTGGGACTGCCTACCAGTACAGACCTGTCACCAGCATAAATCACTGGGTACACACACACACCCCCCCAATACCCTGCCTTCCCCCCCTGCAGCAGTGGGATTCAAATTTCTGTCACTGCAAAGCTTTGAGCAGAAGGACATCTCCAAGCAGAGTTTGTACAAAAACAAACTTGGGCCAAGTTGCCTTCGTTACAAATTTTTCACAACTCAGAGCAGATTTGCTTGTCCTTCCCTCACTCCCCATCTGTCAAACACCTACTCCCCAGCACCTCAAACAGCAGGAGTGTTCAGGTATGCTGGAGAACATCTTCTGATGAAAGCAGAGACTGCTACAACATCAGGACCTTCAGTCTTTAGGGGCTTTTTTTCCCCTCCTCCCATCTTTGACAACTGGAGCTTTAATGAGGCAATGAACTTTGTGGAGTCCTCCAGGAGATGAGAACATTTCTGTTCCAGCTCTGGGGCAGGTGGTAACAATTTCCAGAGCCTGAGGAAATGCACCTGCCAGCTCAGCTCACAGGAACCCAAGGCTAAAATTACCTCTCCCCCATGCACTGCCCCAGCTATTTCAGAGCTGCAAATCAAAACTCAGCTCTCAAAGGACTGAACTGGGATGGGAAAGGATACCAACTACAGTCAACATCACTGGAAAATGACTCCCAAATTCTCAGTACAATATAGCAAATCAATGCTGCCAGCACTAGAATATGTTCGTGCAACAAGAAATTCAAGTGGTTTCACAGAAATAACATGAGACAACAGCTAAAGGGAGAGGAGAATGCCTATCTGATTAAGAAACTATTTAAATTGATAAGTCACTGTAACAATTAAGAGAGCTGAGGTTCAACTTCAATTTTTAGGGACACTTTTAAAGCATAATAGTGAATTGAGAAAAGGTATTCTTATCTTCCCTCATTGTTTGAAGTCCATGGGACTTCAGCCCATGCTTATAATGAGGCCAACCTGCAAGTGTTTTGCTGGCTCATGATTCACACTGGTGCTGTGCTGATGCTCCCAGGCTGTCAGAGTCATTTATTAAGCTGTAAAGTTGGCAGAATTGCAGTGAATTGGGACCCCCTGGAATAGCAGAGTTTTTGACGCTTTGTGTTAGCACTGGTGCCCTGGCTTAATTCCAGTTTGTTCAATTATATGCCACTATTCCCAAATCCCTGCATTGTTAGCTGGGGAGGATGCTCTCCCTTTGCCTCTCAGTAACCATGCCCTTGTCTTGCTCTGTGCCACGAAGCAGCTGCAGCATCCAGTCTAGGGGCTGCGTTTCAGCAGTGGGATAAAAACCAGCCATGTACCATTCCTATCCCCACTAGAGATTTGTCTAAAATGCATGCATCAAGATGAGAGCTTGCATAAATGGGTGAATATCATTTCTATCCATTATACACAGAGGGAGAGGAAGTCTTTGAGCAAGAACGTTAAGGAGAGGCAAGGTGAAGAGCCCACAATTCAGTCTCAAACACCCTTCAATGAGGAACAAGAAGACAGGCGTTTTTTGAGCTGGCCTGGCAGGTTGGAGGCAGTGACTCATGACTGAGCCTCCTCACTTGACCTTCAAGGGAGAGAACTGCTCCGAGTAAAACTAAGAAATCACCAGTGAGAGAAAAAGGAGGAGAGAATAAGTTGTTTCCTTCCTGTTTATCCTGTAGTCTCTCTAAAAACTTATAATGAGAGCTGGATTCAGTCTGGTTTTTAACAAGTGATTTGCATGCCAGAGAGAAAAGCTGAGGTTTGATTTTCCTTCAAAGTATACATGATACAACAGCAAATGTGGCTGCAAAGCAGCAGAAGGGGACCTTGCAGACTTCTTTTTTCTACATTAGCAAAGAGGGTTATGCTTTTTCCAAAGGGAGATATATCTTTGTCTCAGCTTTCTGCGTGCTTTTTCACTTTCTCAGAAGCCAAAGTAACGTATTTAATATGAAAATAGCTCTCCTTGGAGCTGCAAAGCAGAAGTGTCACCTTCCCCTTTTCCCCCCAAGCTCAGATCACTCATCGACCCATCAGTCAGGAATGTGCCCCAGCAGGGAGCAGTTCAACGTCCCTTCAGATGAATATGCAGTAAAGATGAGATCTGAATGGGTGTTCAAAAATCAGCAAGAACAATTTCCTTTAAAAATTAATTACTGCTGACCTCTAATGCAATTGTAGTCTGCAGGCAGAGACCAGCAATTAATTAATCAGCAGTTTTCAAAAAAGAGAGTATTGATTTGTTGTTCCTATAAACCTGGAATATTAGATTGAGGACAATTACATAAAGCAAGGGAAGAAAATTGGCCTTCATGAATAAGACAAACAGAAAGGAGTCTGGGTGTCTCTAGTTTTCTTACATGATACCTGCATCCCCATTAGGGCCACTGCACCAGAAATGTAAGTTCAAAACAGCTAACTTGTTCTTCTGAAAAATTAGGACTGTCCAATAAATAAAAATAAATAAATAAATAAATAAATAAATTCAACAAGGTGTGAACAATGCAACTGAACTGGGTGTTACAGTCAGGTGGCTCAGCCAGGCTACCCAGCAGGGCTTGGCAGGAAGGCAAACAGGACCTGGAGGATCCTTTCAGGAGGTTCTTTGCTCATGCCTGGCCAGGTGTGTTTGTTGTGCTTGGAGAATTCATGTGCTGGAACTAATTAAAAGAAATGATCTTCACAAACACTAATTTTCAGATGAGTGCTTGCTGCCCATCTGTTTTCAGGATGAGAGGATGATCTCTGGACCCACCCGCAGAGACCCAGTGGAAAAGTGCTCTCCCCATCCCCTGTTCCACCACCCAGCACAGATCCACATTGTTGCTTCTGCCTCTTGCAGCTGGCAAGGCTATTTTAAAATTGTCATCCAAAAGCCAGAAAGAACATTTCCTTCCTTCTCAGGATACTTCCTCAAAGCATTCCGACCTCTGGGGGTTTGACTGAAACAACTTCACTGAGGGGAAAAATGTTCCTGCTGTAAGATACTGCCCTCCCCACCTGCCTTCTGAGCTCCTGGGGAACCCTTTGCACTGGTCCCCAAAAACAGGGTGGCAGGATCTTCACTGTGAGCATCACCACTGCCCAAGGTGTGACTCGGTCCCTTTTCCCCCTGCCTGCACCCACGCAGGTCGCTGGCTGCTGCCTTCTGCCTGCCACCCCCTCTATTGCAAAGCTCACAGAAGTGTCCAAAGGAAAAGGAGGCAATCTGAGCAGTGAATATTAGCTCTGATTACACAGCATTTGATGACAACACAATCATACACACACAAATCCCGGTGAAAAGCAAACACCAACAAGATCTCATGCAGGCTGTTTCCATGGATGCAGGGCAGAACTGGCTGCTGGAGTAAGCTGGCAAAGAAAAGACCATTCTCTGGTCCAGAATTTCACACTCCCTTTCTCCTGCAACAACGTGCGTGTTTTTTAAGCCATCAATTCCCATTTCTGTTCCTGCCACACCTTTGCCCCTAGAGACAAAAGCAATGCTGTTGTGCGTGTTTGGGAGCTGTCAGGTGTGTCTGTGCCTCCTCCAGCTCCCTCAGCAGCTCTGTGGAGGTGTGATTCCTCACCCATTGCTGCGTGCTGTTCATCACCACCAGCATGGGCTGCTGATTACAGCCTGCAGCAGGAACGTCTCCGCTTGCTCCTGTTGACTGCTGGTGAGTGGGGTTTGCCGTGCCCAGAGGGACATGCAGAGAAGTGACAGAGGCAGGCTAGGGAGATGGTGGGGCTGCTGAGGTTGAGAAGGCAGCTTGTGCACCATCTCAGTGAAATGAAACAGCTCTGGCACAAGAGCACCATGGAACTTGCTGTTCAGTGGACATGGATGTCAAGTCCATGTTAACGCTCAAGCGCTGCAGGGTGAGACTCGGTCCATGGGGCAGGCAAAGCTTTGAGCAGTGTGGTGTGATCCATGGAGGAGAAGCACACTCCAGTTTCATAGCCAACCTCTTGGTCAGGGAAAGCCAGGGAGTCCCATGGGAGTCGTGGGGCTGCCCTGTTTCACCCTGCCCACAGAGTAATTCAGGGTGAGCAGAGGTAAAGGCACCTAAACAGAGACACAGGTGCTGAAAGCCACTCTGACATGGACAGGATGAGTTAAGTAACTGTGGATCTTAGACTTTATTTTCAACACCAAGTCTTTCTGTATTTCTAATCTGTGGCCTGGCCAGCATCAATGTGCAACAACGTAGGTAGTAAATGAGGCTCTTAAAATATCTGACAGTTCTATCCAGTGACTCCAGACTTCTGGAAATGTGCCTCTAAGGAGCCTCAGTGAAATCACATTCTCGATATCTGCATTTTTAAATTGTCATTTAAGATCTTCAGTCACTGCAACACCTACAGTTGCACAATCAGCCAGTCTCTGGGTCCACATCCAATGTAATATGGGGGAGATTTTCCAACGAGTCTTTCAATGTCACCTGCACTCTACAACCTCCATCTGTTCTGCAAACTATCCCTCGGAGACTGGAAACGTGTCACCTCCCTGATTTACTCAACAGGCCAGGGAACAGGGACGTGATCACCTTGCCCAGTCAGTGTTCAGCATGCTGACAAACAACCCAATATTACATTTTCAAAGAATTAAAGCCTGACTCAGAAAACCAAGGCTTCATTAGCAGAAGCTGTTTATCTGCTGCCAAGACAAGGGTGGCTGTCCACCCCATAAGCTGCAGTAGGTTGGTCACGGAGGGTGTACAGACTCAGGGGTTGTGTGGGCGCACGACAGCACAGCTTTGCCAGGCTTGATGAGTGTGAGAGGGACGTGCAAATTTTCAATGCTACAAGTTTCTGATCTGAGTTTCTGAGGAAATTAATGTTTTCTAACTGTGCTAGCTAGCAGGTCACTTTATAGCCTTGCCTCTTCATCAACCACCACAAACTCTTTTCCTTTTAAAACATTTTATCTTGTTGCCCATTTTCCAAGGAATTTGGCAAGAACTCCAGGGCCTCTGAGTTGTCAAAGTTCTGATAAGTGTTGTCCCAAAGGAGACTGTCGATTGCAGAGCACCCTCACCAGCACCTCTGGATCAAAGGAAACTCTCCTCCCTGGTGCTGCTGCTCACAGAGGTGCTGTCTCCGACAGTGCTGCTCTCTTCCTGAGGAGTGCTTTGCTCTCCATGACCTCCTTCCAGGCAGGAAGCAGAGGGATGACTCCACTGAGTTGAGCACCAGGGTAAATCTGGGGGCAGCCAGCGGTCAGGCTGTTCATGCACACAGTCCAGATGCATTCACAGAATGCAACACCTGAACCCAGGACAATTCTCTGCTGTGAAAGTTTACTACCACTCATCCAGCCAAAGACAGAAAACTGAGGAGTTGCAAATGCAGGAAGAAGTGAGAAAGAACCAAAATGCATGGGATTGGGGTCCCGGGCAGTGTTGAGCAGGTGCCTGGGGAGTCCCAGCACGCTTCCCATTACCATGAAATGTACCAGTCCTTGAAAACCATTATGAGGATGCACTCCACTGTAGGAACAGCTTGATTGCATCAGTAACTGGCTACCATCTATATTACAGAAACACCCCTGCTGGGAAGCATAAAGCCAAAGCAGCCTAATTAGAGAGCATTTCTCAGAATCACAGAATTGTTTAGGTTAGAAAAGACCTTTAAGATTGTCAAGTCCAACCGTAAAACTCACACTGCCAACTCCACCACTAAACCATGTCCCTAAGCAATACAATTTTCTTTTTCATAATTTTCTTGGAAAGTTCTATCTTCCAAAGCCAGAAATATATTTGAATAGAAAGCTTTTCTGTATCCCTTTCCTTTGAAATCTGCAGTAGTGTAAGACTCACTGAGAAGACAGTGCATTTCCAGAACGGCACAGGGCCCACCTGGGGCGTGCGGTGGGAGCGGGGAGGGAGCACGAGGACAGACAGGTTGCACTCCAACCCTGGCATAATACTCATTTATCTCCCTTTTTTGTTCCCTTTCTTGTTTAAAGTAAAGTAGCAAATAAAACAGCTCAAAGACATCTCACTTCTTGCCTTTTCAGTGGTTTAAGCCTAGCTAACAAAGGCTGAGCAGCATCTCAACCCTGTGGGATGCTGTCACCCACCTTTTGCAGCACTAGGAATCTCGTCCCACCTTTCTCAGAGGTGTTAATATCTCCTTGAAGAACATAGTCCTTTTTCATCTACAGCATTTGGGTAAGGTAACATATCTTGTGGCTTTTACTTCCAAATCAACATTTGAGTATCTTGTCTCTACAGCCCTCCCAGACCATTTCTTGACAAGCCCAAGGTTCAGTACTTCCTCCGCAATACCTCCTGCACTACCTGCAATTCTAAGTGAAAGATACTGTTTTCAGAAGTGATTGAGGCAGTCTTGGACATGGGAAGGAGAAGAGGATTGTCAAATACATGATTTCCAATGAAAAGCCTTCACCCAGCTCAGGCAGCTCACCCAGAGCAGGATGTCCAAGACCATCACAAGTCCAATTTTGAGTATCCCCAAGGATGGAGATCACACAAGCTCTTTGGACAGCCTGTTCCAGACCAACTTCACAGTAAAGGCGTTTTTTATGATGTAATTTCCTGCATTTCCATTTATAACCATTCCAGTTGCAAAACTGGAAGGTAAATTTGGAGTGTTTGATATGTGCTCAGATTGCAATGCAGAGACAGTATATCTACCCTCAGGACTTGCTGTAAAGGAGCAATCCAATCAAGGGGAGTGCTTGTTTTCACGTCACCTGCAGAGAAAACCACTCTTCATCTGTCCAAAATAAGCCTTGCTTTGAAAAACATGCTGTGAGTGAAGCTAATGGGCAGAAAAAGAACAACCTGCCTGTGATTGCATGGGCAGGAGATCTTTGTTTCTCCCAAGAGAGGTAAAAGGGCTCTTTGCAATGAAGAGCACTGGCACTTTTGGTCTGGAATTTTCTGCACATCTCTTTGCACGTGAGGACCTGGAGTTCTCGCCCTGTGCCCTACAACCTCCGTGTCCCAGCCTATCCCTTTTGCACTTCCAACCAGGGCCGTATTTCCTTGAAGAAACCTGGGCAGTCTCACAGCCAGCACGGGGCTGCTCCATGGGGTCTGTCACATCAGCTGTAGGAAAAACACCTCCTCCTGCATTAAAAGTTCCTCTTGGTGTGTTTCCCTCCAGCCCAAAGGATGGTTTTTGGGGTCCTGACCCTTTGCAGTGAGGCTCAGACGAGAGTAGCCCTCTTGCCTCCTCCTGCCAAAGTGGAAAACAGCACTGACCAGCAATGCTAGGCAGAGCATGCCATCATTTAATGCACTCATCTGCTTTTATGAAGGCAGGACTATCTTCCCCTGCTCAGTTTGGGACATAAGAGCACTGCCGTGTGTTCAGAGCTGCACCGTGTCCAATGGTTGTACCGTTATCCAACAGCTTCTTGTTAAAAAATAGCATTACAGAACCACAAAGTTCCCTCCTCCTGCCACTAGCACAACATCAAAGCAGGTGGAGAGGCTATTTCAGAACCCCGAGTGTGCTAACCATAGTCATAATTTTGGGGCCAGGGATGTTTCCACGCCAGCAAGGTGCTGGCACTGCCCTGGGCGCCAGCACACACTGGCCAATGGGGTCCAAAGTGGTACCCAGCTGGCACAGCCAGGGAGCTTGCCACAACCTGCAGAGGCTGGATGCTCTGGGAACCCAAAGCCCACCCCTTCATCATAAGGAGCAGAAAAGGCACTTGCTTTGACCTCAGCCTGCTTGTTCGTATTTAACAGATCTGTTAAAATTGTTCCTACATCTCCTGCTCCAACATTTAAACATTATTTAGTGACCAGGCTTGTCCCTTGGCAAAGGCCAGCACAAGGCTCCAGCAAAAGATCCTCAAATCCAAGACAAGCTGCAAATTCATAGAATCACAGAATGGTTTGGGTTGGAAGGGACCTTAAAGATTATCCAGTTTCAAGACCCTGCCATGGACAGGGACACCTCCTTCTAGACCAGGTCAATCTTAACATTTTTCATGGACATGAATTTCCTTTTAAGATACAATCCTGGCTTCCTATTATGGGCAGAGCAAACAAGCACAAAGAGCACGTACTCTGATCAGTCTTCCCTCAGCTTTTGAAATTCTTCATTTGTGTATACATAAGTTATACTCTGAGATTTTCTATGATTAAATTTTGCACAGCAAAAACATATTTACCAATAAACACAATACCAGGGAAGCCAACTGACCTAATTCCATGCCCTAAGCTAGGTATGCATTTAAACACCCTACTGGATCACAGCCTCAGTTTCTATATTATGTATTATTTCATAATTAGCAAACACATTGAGAAAGAAAAAAGCCAGCTAGGAAGTAGGACAAAATAAGAATGGCTTTTTACTCTGCATTACAATTGCAGAGTAGAGATAATACAACCCTCTCACCAGATCCTTCTCTACTGTGATAAGGCAATTTCCTCCAGGCTGCTTATTCACTATGCAGCTCGTGTCTTATTGACTGTATAAATCTAATGTGAAAATAATTCCTTATTTCCCTTAAGATAGGAATATAATGAAGAAATAGCACGCTCCATACAACAGCTTAGTCTTAGCTAAAGTTTTAAGTGATATATTTTGATGTGTGTGTCTTTTCAGGAAAGCAGTACAGTGATGCAGATGCTACTCAAAGCAGCCCCCACTGGTCCAGCAGGAGCACAGGGGAGCACCAGCTCCTCGGGCTGTAAGACACTGCCAGCCAATAGCATCTGCCCCTGGCTCTGCCCGGGCAGGGTCAGAGGAGCACTGCACCTCCCGTGTGGGCCATCCCCGATGGGGCTCAGCAGACCAGCAGAGCTCCAACAGAAAAGGAAGGAAAGGGGAGACACAATCTCTGATTTCAATTCACTCTTCCTGTTGGTTTGTTATATGCCCAAATATGCAGTGAGTCATGGAGAAAACGCAGACACATAGAAAGGAGAAGGCAGAAAATGGAAAAGGGAGATGAAAACGCTCCTCAGCACTTAATACAATTCATTGAACGTGACCAGAGATTTCAGTTCTCTCAACTCCCACATTCAGCCCTGCACCTAAACACTGCACCTGGTGCTGGCTTTTCCTACTCTTCAGTTACAACTCCACTTAGAGGGGCATTTCAGGGCCAGGTTATAAACACTCACAGCAATTCTCAATATCTTACACACCACAGCTCATTATTTAGAGGTAAATTGTTCCCTAGCAAATGCATTGCAGGCTTCCCGTGGAAAGAGCAGGTTGTAAAGGGCTTGAGTAAGGAGATTACTGACCACAATGACCAGTGTGGTTTGTGCTCTTAGAAACTCCTCTTTGCAGGAGGTCAAAGCTGGTGGGTCCCATGGGCAGCCAGAGGCACCTCTTCCCAAAATTACCATTTCTCTCTCCTCCACTCTCAGCTTTGATGAGAACAAAACGTGCAAAACCCAGTTCTGTCCAGATATCACCAGAGTCTGGAACATCTCTCCAGCCCTGCCCTGCCTGATGATTAACAAAAGGCCATGCCTTTTGCCAAATCCAGCACAAAGCACCGGTGCCACCCGTCTCTGAACTGGGTGCCTGCTGTGAGAGCATCCGTTCCCCTCCAGCAGACCCACCTTACTGATGCTCTGCAAAGGGCACCCTGGCCGTGGCTTCCAGGTGTGCAGATTAAGACAAGCTCTGCAAGAGATGAGCAGGTTTGGTCCTGGACTTCTGGCTGCATTTCTTTGTCTGCATCTTCCTCTTGTTGCATTACTTTTTTTTTTTTTTCCTTGATATTCAGAGCTTTAGAGACAAAATTAATGAGAGATGTCTTACAGAGACTTTGTTTTCAGGAACTAGAAGGAAAGAGTGTTAAAAGCATATTGAATATTCATTCAACAATGAAATCCTTAATCTGTTTAGCAGTTCATCTTTGGAAGTACATTTCAAAGTGAAACTTGGACATCAAGGTGAATATTAATTATGCTGTTGATGATGTTTTCCTCGGCAGATCTCAGTTCTAAGTCACACTTCTACAATTCCTTGAACACAACTAAACTTATCGGTGAGGCTGAACAGCAGAATAACAAAAATGAGATTTATACGTGTGGGGTGGTGGCAAATACAGATTGGTAAAATGTGAAGTCCACAGCAATTTAATAAAAAATAACAACTAAATCCCATGGGTTTCTCGGGCCATCCTGATTTCAAGAGTGGCTCTAAGCCTGGGCAAGCTCAGGATGCAGCCTCTGCAAGGTGATGTCCGTCAAGGGTGATTCTTCTCCTGTTAACCATGTTCTGCTTCCAGGCAGCTTGCTGTGACCCTGCGGCTGGTTTGGGCTCTCCCTCCCCTTCCTTTCAGGGCTGTGTGTGGTGCCAGGAAGATGGTGCCTCCTGGGGAAGAGGGCAGGACAAGGGCTGTCTAAGTGGCCATTGTGTTTCTCCCCTCTGAGAGCAGGAGTGATGCTGGGTCAGAGTCTGGCCAGTACCCTGCACCTTCATCATCTTTTGTCACCCACTTGCTGTCACCTCAAGGAAGTGCATGACAAGGATAGGAGGAAAAGCAGTGCATCACTGTCAGCTGTACAGTACCTGAACATAACAGCAGGGCTGGTTATCATCCTGAACTCTCCAAACACGTATTTTCTAACGAAGAGTTTCTTCACACTCCTAACTCAAAACTATTCCCCAGTTTTTCAGAAAGAAAGTCCCAGTTTGCTGTTATCAGACTTGAATTGCAATGTACAGGTGCAAAGAAAATAAGAAGAGCCAGTTTTTATGGAGAAGTTGCCTTAGGGATTTCATTCAAAATGATCGTCTTCAATTTTATTAAAATCAATAGGAGATTTTATTACAGTATAAATTAAATGAGAGACTATTTGCTCCTCAGATACCAGAAGCAATAGTATCAAAATCGCTTCCAGCGATGATATTCATCCAGATGTCTTAGCTAATGTTATCTATGCGCAAGTGTGGAGCTTCATTTCTTTTTCTCTCTTATTTTTTCATCCCTTAAACACCAGGCATAGTTCATGAAACGTGACTAAGCCTTACAGATGATACTCAGATATTTTTAAAGGCTCAGGCTTGCTGATAGTTGAAACACTGGAGGGAGCTCAGAAATGACCTGAAAAAATTATTGAGGTCTGTAGGAACTGCTCTACAGTGAGTGATTAAAGAACTCAACCTGTTCAGTTGATTAAAAAGAAGGCTAAAGGTGACTTGATTACAGGGTATTAATATGTTCACAGGGAGAAAAAGATGAGGGACTAAACATCTTTCAATCTAACGGAGAGAACAGCAACAGTGACCAGAAGCACACACGCTGCCAGGCATGTTTTTGGAGTGGGATGATGCTCCTGGCCTCCCTGGGAGTCGACAATGGGTCACTCTCCCATGCAGATTTACTCCACTGTCAGAGGTAAATTCTGCTTTCTCTGTGTCCCTGGGTCCAACCAGAGGTCCCTGCACAGGCTGGTGAGCACGAGCACTCCCAGGAAACAGCAAGGACAAGGGGCAGGTGGAGAGAGCAGAGGCAGCCACATACTGGGCGTGGGGGCAGCAACCTCGATGAAGAGATGCAAGGTCCCTTTACTCAAGCAGCATCTGTGGTCTGCTAAAGCTAGGAAGCTTTTAAATACACATTTAGGTGGCAGGTCAGTAATAGGAATAATTGAGAACTGCAATTTCTAAAACCAGAGTAAGAAAACCCGAGGTTTTGATTGCTATGCTAGGATGTCCGTGGTACTCCAGGAAAAACCTGAAATGCTGTATTACAGTAGATGTGAGATAAGCTATGATAATAGCCAATATTCTGTCAAAGTTGATCTAATAATCACTTAAACTGGATTTAAGCACTTGAAAGGTTAATGTAGTAACAACTCATTTCACCAATCTACCATATATCAGTAGACAAATCATTTAAATAAATATATACACACTCAAAAGAGGGTCAGCAGGGCCCTGTAAATGCAGGTTATATTCTGAAATGCTGCCAGTTACTGTCACTCTGAGGGAGGAAATTGATGTTAGGCTAATTTACATAGAGAGAAGTTGGCCCTAAATGCCAAAGACAGAGAAATTAAACTCATACGACAGCCAGTTACACAATATTTAAAGCTCATCCTAAAACATGATACAAAACTAAAGCATCCCCAGTCCCCCCTCCCCAGATCGTACAGACTCCGCAGAAGCATCTTGGGCCAAGGTGTCTGTTATCACCCCATGGACACGGGCACACACAGACACCTTGACAGCTGTCCTGTTGCAGCCCAGTTGCTAAAATGGGCCTGGAGATCTCCACAGCTACCAGTGTCTCCCACCAACACAAAATGATGGCGATAGGGACAGAGGTGGTTCCTTCCTGGCAGGGCTGGCAGCACCTCCACCAGCTCCTCTCCAGGACGGCTGCAAACCAGGCTGCTGCCCTGCCCACAGCCCCAAAACCAGCAGAAATGCCATTACTGGGAGGTGGGTGACTGCTAAAAAGGTCTTCCCAAGATCAAAGTGGCAGAATCATAGAATCATCTGGCTAGAAAAGACCTTTGAGATCTTCGAGTTCAACTGTACCTGTCCACTACTAAACCATGTCCCTAAGAAGCTTATCTACCTGTCTTTTAAACACCTCCAGGGATGACGACTCAACCACCTCCCTGGGAGCCTCTAACCAGTGCCTGGCCACCCTTTCACTGAAGAAATTTTTCCTAATATACAGTCTAAACCATTGGGGGCAACTTGTGGCCATTACCTCTTGTCCTATCACTCGTTGCGAAAAGAGATCAAGAGCTGAACCTGAGCCCCAGGTACCTCCAGGGACAGCAGTAGGGTGGAGGGCTTGGTGCAAAAAGATGCTGCACACCCTTTTCCCACCAACCCAGGTACATGAGTTATCTGCCCCTCTCTTGCTGCCCATATAGATAAACACTGCAAAAAACAGTGAATCAAGATTAGGGGAGGCCAGGGATGCTGAAGACATCCACATCTCAGCAGCAGCAGGGAATGGGTCAGATGAGACCCACATCCAGGGGAGGGCAATCCTCACGGCCAATTGCCCACCAGCCCCTCTGACCTTGCAAACAGCAGGAAGAGCAAAGTAAGTTCCCACCTGTAAGTGGGCTTGGAGTTTGTAGAGCTGAGAAATAGAATTGAAAGTAGCACGGGATTATTTCCTAAACGGGGGAAAAAAGAACATAAATAGGGGTGTTCTGAGGTTTTTTTGGGTTTTTTACTGATTCCATGGGGGCAGCAGACAAAATTTATTGCAAAATACAGGACAGAAATAGAAATATTGTAGCTCTGTTCCCCCTGCAATCTCCTGTACCGTGACTCAACTCACAGCCTCCAGCAAGCCACAGGGTACCAGTCCCTCACTGCTCTGCATTGCAACACTTGACCACGTGTCAGAACGACAAAAATTGAGTAGCAACACCTTTGATCTTCTTCAACACAGCAGTTTTTAAAGCAATTCCTTTTCCACTTTAAATCAGACCTTTAGTTTCATTAGAAATGGGAGAAGAAAGGGATAAGCACTGAATAGTAATTTAAAAGTGCAAAAATAAATCTTAGGTGTGATAATGTTGAGGGCTTTCAGGGGTCATTGCACTCTCTTGTGCCCAGTCTCATCTCGGAGCTCATGATCCCTCTCTGGAGCCAGTGTTGTGTATTTACCCATCCCAAAAGAGATCTATCTCCTTCCAAATGGGATCTCTCCCCATCAACAACTGAGATAGTTAACAACTAGTTTAGAGCAACTGTCTCACCTTCGGACACCTAAGGTTTAATGAGATAAATCACACCCCACGTGCAGTCTCCCAGTCTTTCAGGAGCTGCTGCAGCCCAGAGTTGAAGCCTTTGGGTTTCTGCGTGGCAGCAGCTTCACCTGCAACCCCCTGGGCAGGCTCTGCCTTTCTTCAGGTTGTTTGTCATGAGGTCTTGACACCCAGTCGACACCTCTGAACTCTATTGTCACCCTTGCAGCAATTTTACACAGCAATTAGAGTCACTGGGACTCCAGTAAAGGGGTAATAAATCATCGAGATAACTGGTAGAAATGAGACACAGCACATGCATTTGTCCCTTGTACACACTTGATGCTGATGAAAGCTAAGGACTGGCATATTTATTAGAGACAGCCCCAATATGGACAGCAGCTGGGCCAGCTTCCCACACACTGACTTCTCATCACGTCAATTTAAGCCCTTGCGGCTTTGACAGACACATTTCCAACTCACTGCGGTGTTGCTGCCGGTTCCATGAATACATCAGTGCCTGCTTGCTGAGCTCCAAAAGGCTGTGCATCCTGGGGGAGTCCCAGACCCACTGGTACCCCTGGGAGAGCTCAGAAAAAACCCTGTTTTCATCTGAAAACAATCCCACTTGTGTAGCCTCTATTCTCTGCAGATGCTGTGCCTTGTTCTTTCTTTAATTAGAGCATTTGCATAAAATCTAGATTTCTGCATCCAAAGTTGATCAGTTTTAGTTGGTTTTTTAGTGCAGATCACTTTTTCCCACCTCCCAAAATTTTCTTTGGTGTGGTGATGTAATTTCTATCTTGCTTATTATGATGTCAAAACCGAAGGATTAGCTATTCCACTAGAAAAACCCACAATTTGGTGACTGCAGTGTTCCTGTTTCCATGCAAAAAACCATTGGCATAAGTGAGTAACACAGAAATAATAAGGACCAAATACTGGCCAGTGTTCATCAGTGCAGAGGCAAGTACAACTGGACATGGCTATGTTTCATTTACACCAGCTGAGGACGGATCCTGTCCTCTCTTCCTCAGTCCTCTGTCTGTAACACGTGAATCATGGTTCTGTGCACCATTACACATAAGGGTTTTCTCAGCACCTTTCACAATTGTTATTGATGGGAGAGTTCACGTGAACCAGGACAATATCCTGGCCTCGTTACAGCTGCCCACACAGGACAGAAGTCCTGAGGATTCCAGAGCCTGACAGCAGACGTTCCTGTGCCTTTCACAAGCCATATATTCTGTGACAATTAAAACAATAACACCACCCCACATGCAAGAAAACAGTTAAAAACCCAACCCAAACCTTCTTCCCCCTCTTGTAATACTTATGTTAATCATCTTTTATTCATAATGTTCACCCTTGATTTTCACATAATGGATTGACAAGTCTTTCCCTTCCCCAGAAGGAATAACAAATCTGAAAGCCGTGACTGCACAAAATGAGCTGGATATTATTTTGTGAAACTTGCTTTGCATATAAGTATATTATCCACTAGGGCAGAAGAAAAAAGGCTTAGTCATACGTGCTTTTCCGTACTCCCCCTCGCACCAACAACCTTCTGACTCATTTGAGTATGACATTTTTAAACAAAGGTGAACACAGCACAAAAAAAAAGTGGTCTCTTGCACACACCCTTGCCTTGCGTTGAGGAAACTCATAATCAGGGTGGGTAAACTTGGTCGCCTGCCTGCGACAGTCTGGGCTTGGGAGGTGGGCAGAGAGCTCTCTGCGCAGGAACAGGGCGATGAGCAGAACCCTTCACTACACCAACTCCAAGAGGGTCCCAGGCTTGGTGAGGCAGCCATGCAACTCCTTCCTGACCATTACTGGGCAGCCATCAGCTGGTGGGATTCAGCTTCTGACCCCAGAAATGCTCCCCCTTCATCCTACCACCCCATTTTTCAAGGTAAAGCAGGTAAAGATAGGTGAGACGTGGGCAAGGAGACCCTGCCCCTTCAGCAGGAACTCTGCAACTCCAGTAGGTGCCCTCTGCCTCACCTGTGCCCATGGGCATCCCTGGGTACCAGGAACTCCTCCATTGCAGTTCCTTTGTCTGGGGAAAAAGCAGGCACTGCTTTTTCTCCCCTTCATGTACAGTTTGCCTGTACTGAAAAGAGCCATACAGCATAGACTATTCATTCTTTGCTTCATCTTATTACCTATTTTTAAATCACTGAGCTGAAAAGCCTGGTTTTAATGAAAAGAGACGAGGTCTTTGTTAGAAATGTGACAAATAAGGTCTCTTGTCCAAAAAAAAAAATCTGCAGGTTATTAGAAGTGACATGTGAAATATGAACTGGGTTATGGGCACAGTGAAGTAATTACTTTTTAGAGGGACAGCATTAAAATAGCATGTACCACTTTTCAAAGCCCTGATAGACAGGCACTGAGCAGGAGAAACTGATGAGCAGAGACAAGAGCCCAATCTGTTATGAGGGAGCATAGAACCATAGAATTACAGAATGTCCTGAGCTGGAAGGACACAAGGATCATCGAGTCCAAGTCCTGTCCCTGCAACAGGACAATCCCAACACTCAGACCATGTGTCTAAGGGCACCATCCAAATGCTTCTGGAATATTGTCAGGCTTGTCACTCTGACTCCTTCTTTGGGGAGCTGCTGCAGTGCTCCACCACCATCTGGGAGAAAAACCGCTGGGGCACGAGCCAATGGCACGAGACCACCAAGCTCTGGGTGCCAGACCCCCCAGGATGCCCATCCCTGGGATGTCCACACCACAGAAGTTCAGGCAAAGTTGGTGATGACATCAGATCAGTAGAAATCCAGACCAGTGAAGATAGCAAAAAAACCCCAAGCATGCCACAAAAAGTCACACTTTTTTATTGATCCCATTATTTCTGCAAGATTGGAATTTCCCCTTGAGAGCAATAGAGTGGAGATGAACAAGTAATTGATTTTTGGCTCACTGACCAAATACAAAAAATAAACAGTTTTTTCCAGGTAATACAGAAAGTTGGGAAAAGCATAGTTGAAGCTGAATGAAAGATCTTGGTTACTAGATCAGGTTTGAGGGTTTGTTTTTCTTTAAAAGAAACCAAAATCATGTTTACCTTTAAGAATATTTTTTTGTTCCTTAAGGAAAATATGGAAATGAAAATATTTCAACTATTTAAATAAATGTAGATGGATTCTGTCAAAATAATGTAATGTCCTTAGCACAGATTTGAATAATTTCAGTCAATCTGAGTATGAATTTTCGGGAGAAAATACTGAATTAAAAGGAAAAAAATAGCGACTAATACAATCACTTGAGGAAAAAGCAAATTCCCTGTAGGAATCAGATGGATTTTAGCTACCCAGGTACGTTCAGTCACACTCGTGGGATCTTGTCCTGTCCTGCCCTTCATGATGAATGAAAGAATTGCAGTAAAATAAATATTAAGAGTTCTCCAGGGATTTTTATTGAAACAATCAGATTTCTCTGGAGAACAATATCTGATCTCAGATGCTGAGGTGGTGAAGTCACATTGGTGGCAGTCGCTGTGCACAGAGCAGCTCTGGCTGCAGCAAGAACTGCCGACCCCGGAGGATTCAACCCCTCTGGGCAGCTTCCATCCTTCACCCAGCTTGTGAAACTTCCTCCCTCCCCAGGTGCCTTATAGCCCATAGCAGCACAGATCACTTAGCAGCAGGCTTGGTTCTTCAAAACTGACTCACTGTGTCAAATCAGCATGGCTGGGCAGATGTGGAAAGGTGATGAAATATAATTCACAGCCCTAACGCAAAAATTAATGAGCCACTCCTGAGTGTCAAGCCCAGGACTTGGCTTGGATAACCTGCTTCCAGCAATCCCATAAACGTCCTTGGGAGATGACCTCACTGTACCTGTGCTGCAGTTCCTCACCCATGACGTGTAGTAGATCAAGAGAAAACCCCGGATCCTGCAAAACATTCCATGAGTACAGCAAAAAGCAGCACTACTCAAGATCACAGGGTTTGTCCTTTGTCTCTATCCTGAGGAGTGCAGCGCAAGGCAGGGTGCTCAGCTCTGCTTCCACTTCTGCCTTCCTTGGAAGGACTGAGATTCAGCCAGGATGTAACCCATCAAAACTGTGAGATTGCTTCTGAGGCTTAGTCAAATGTGAGAAACCGTGAAAATTGCTATATTACACCTTCACGTGGCAGTGCACTCCGTCTGTACCTGAATTTGAGTTGTAAGGGTGAGAAATGGAAGCCAAATCCATTGGTACCATCTACAGCTTTTTACAGGTTTATCCACCTAAGCCATCGTTAAAGCAGGTTCAGTGGCAAATTATGCTATATTTATGGCAGACCATAACAGGGAATTGAGACAAGTACATGTTCATTAACTGAAGTCCAACCACTCCTCCTAAACCACTCTTCATTAACTCATTTCATAAACAAGAGTGGGAGAGACAAGAGCCCTTGCAACGCCGCATGCACCAAGCTCTTGTCCTCACAGTGCTCAGATGTGTGTGAGCACAGAGGTGGTTGCACCAAAGCCATCTTCACCCAGAAGCATCTCTCAGAGAGCATGGAAAGACTACTGGATCTACATTATTGATGGCTGCACTGCAAAGAACCTGAACCCAAGGCACCCGCTGGAGCACCTGCAGAACGGACACATCGGGCTATGGCGATCACCAACACAGAATTACAGAGACTTATCTGAGCATGAAAGGATTCTGGTAAACCCACACAGCTTTTGGGAAGGAGAATAGCACTTCCCACATCTGTAGTAGCTCTCTGGGCTTATCAGAGAAGTCACAGAAGAATTGGTGGTGCTTTTAGACGACATTTACTTTAGTAGGTACAGTGGTCTTAGGTTGACAATTGCACTTGATGATCTTAGAGGTCTTTTCCAACTTTAATGATTCCATAATATCTGACAAAGCCAAATCCCTCGTAAGGCTTTGTATTTAGGTACAAGTACACTGGAGATAAATAAAATGTAATTACTAAAAAAGAATACAGTAAAAAATGCCTGAGACATCTCACAACCAAAACACCACCATCCCAGTGTTGCACATTCTCTGAAAGCCCAGTGATGCAGAATAAACCCACCTATCCAAGAAAAAGACAAAGCCTTTCTCTTTCTTTAATACAGGGAAAAAAGGCAAATAAGATATACAATGTCTTAACAGTTATCAGAAGAAAATATAGAATTTTTCTTTGTATGCTAAAATTGGATACCATTTTAATATTCTGTCAGAGACAAACGTTTATGGATAAGCATGTCCATATATACCCCATTGGACACGTTCCATCTGCTCACAGCTGTCTCCCACATTTCTACACACTTTCTTGGGACCCACATTGAGCATCACTGAGAATAACAAATACACAATACTGCTTTCTTCACAGAGAATTTATGAAGCTCATCATCATTAATGCATAAAAGTATTGACATAAGGCCAATTTTAAGCAGTGAAATAATTAAAACAACAGATAAGCAGGGGATGGGGTAAATTCTTCATCATGTGACTTAAAAATCAGATCTCTTGAAAAGACACGTTTTAGTTTAAATAGGTGTTCTAGCACTAGACAGAGGAGTTACTGAGTGAGAGTCTAGGCTTAAGTGTACGTAATACAGCAACACGAAAAGATCCTTAGTTTAGAGTATACAAAAAAAATAATGACTTTCCCCCCCCAGGTTTACTATCTCACAATAGACTTACAATTAATACTGTATTAAACCTGTTCCTGCATGAACTACTTCTGGCTGAGTCTCTTAGGCACGTTTTTGGTTTCTGTTGAACTTGAGAGTGTGGGAAGAGAAGGAAAGAAAGAAAGTCATTGCTCTGGTTGCTAGTTACCCTATTTCAGTGCAGTAATCCCCAGCACAAAGTAACTCAAAATCTTTAGACACCTGACTGTAAGACATGTTCTTCAAGACAAACCTCACCAGCTGCTTTTCCCAGAGGTGTTTAAGAGAAGCAGTTACTGAAGAGATCTGATGTGGCTGGGACAGATGTAATTGCCACTGAGGAGCCAAGGTACCAAATGCAATACCAGTCCCCCAGGTATACTGGGCCCTGGCAGAACTAATCAAAGGATGCCTGGAAATACTACTAGATGCAAATAATAATTAACAAGTGTAAGTGCAAATGAACTGAATTCTAGCCTCACGTAGTTTGTTGTTTGACCCCCAGTCTGGCTGCTTAACAGAGCAGAGCAAGATAAACTGCCTGCAGTGGAAGTACTGGAGAACAGCACCATGGACCCTTTCGACCCAATGGAGATGAAAAGTGGGACGCTTAATTTGCTTTTTAAAATGTAGGGCAAATGACCAAAATAGAAGATGCAGCAAAATTAGTAGAGCAGAAAAGTCCAAATGACATGGTAATAATTCATTCTGTTAAAATTGAACGCCCGTTGACACAGTGTGTAATTCAATATAGCTATTGTTACTGCTTGATGGTAGCAGGGAAGGAACAGTGGGCCAAAGGAAAGAAATGTACAGGTCACAGTAAAGCGTGCTCTTGCCTTTTTTCCTTTTGCTTTTCAAACTTTTTTTTTTTATTATTTTTCTAGCATGCCCCTAGCAGGAAGGCAGATCATACAAAGCATGAAAAGCAGCTCCTTTCACAGCCTTGAGCAACCCATTTAGGAGAGTAAAACCTGTTCTTTAGAATCATACACTTGAAATTAAAAAAAAAAAGGAAAAAAGAGGATGTTTATGATCTGGTTTTCAAAACTGTTACACAGCCCCAGCTCCTCCTACTTATTCATTTTTCTTGCTTTTCTTCACAGAGCACATGAAGAGTGAGTGGTGAATTCCCATGAACACACATTTTCTTGAGGCATTCGATAGGAAGAGATATTGAGCAGCTGCCGTTTTGCAAGGAGGTGGTGAAACAGATCAGTTTGATTTCAGAGTAGATAAGAAGGTGATTGGGAGTCTGGGCACCAATGCACTTCTTCATTCTGCTCAGTTAAATCTGTAATTCCACCAGTCCATCACTATTTCATGTTGTCTTCACATGGTTATAGCAGTAAACATGCCCGTAGAGGGTATCATATAAAACACCCAAAAAGAAAATATTTCAGATGCCAAGAGACTGGGAATTCCTCTTCCACAGAGGTGGGAGGTGAATAAACTCGAGATGTTTCATCCTTAGGAGGGAATCTATCGTATCTAGGTTGATCTGGGCTGATGAAATGGAGATTAAATGAGGAAACCCTCACTGACTTGAAGACTTAAGTGCAGAAGAATCCCTGGGCACTTCAGAATATTTGTGTGCTGTTGCTTCAGATCTCTTCTCATGTCCAAGTTGGTGCTCAGGAACAGAGGAGCTCAGTCAAGGAACCCGACCCCACATGAGTTAAGAGATGACAAGGCACCTGAAGTACTGGTAGTAACAGGAAGGACATTGGTAAACCCACAGCACCCACTGAATGCAGGAGGTCTGAAAGGAGTTCCAGTGAATCTTATGCTTCCAGTTGTCTTTAGTAGGTCATAAAATACATTTAGAATTAAAATATACCATGCGGTCTAAAATTCAGGTTTCATTTATTCAGATTTATGCTAGCTCTGAGAGTTATGCCCAGGGACCTCATGTATGAGAAGAAATTCCAAGCATTTTTTATTCCTCTGTGACACAGAACCACTTTCTTGAAGGGTGTAAGACCTCCCAGGGTGTCCAATGGGCAGTGGCACAGAGCCTGGACAACGGGAGAGGAACTCAAGCCAGGCTGTGCCAGGAGCTCACAGCCCCAACTCCTCAGAGAGGACCCTCTTTGCTGTCTTGTTATAACAATGACAGCGAGGCAGGGGAGAGATGGGGCAAAGGGACACAATTAATGGAAAAGGGGAAAGAATTTGTTAAGAGGATTTGTATCACTTTCATCTCTGTAACAGGCACACAGTGCTACAGATGAAACACGCTCCAGCCCAAGATGTTTGAATTCATGCCTGGCTCGATCACCTGCTCAGACAGAATGGATACAAGTCTTAATTAATTAACTCTTGGTGCTTGATGTTGCAAAAATAATAAATGATGCATTGCATTTGACTTCTGCACAGCGAAACCGTTCATCCTCTGGATTGTTGTGAAGGCATCCATCACTAAGATTTTCACACTTACCTTCTTACATAGAAAATTACATTTTAAGAGCCTGGTGCTGAGTCTGAAGTAATCCTCTTTGCTTCATACAACAATGGGTGCAAGATGTGTAAGAATTTTTGTCGTAATTCAAGTTTTCTGCTTGACATTTGTGTCCCCTGCAGTAGTCATTATAAGCAGTCTGAGCCACTGGGCATTTCAGATGACTGGGAATTCCACGTCTCTGAAGAAAGATGGATATCTCCCTTCTTAGAAAAATGACGGGGCAAAACGTCTACTAGCGTAACTTACCAACACTTGATCTTATGCACAGAAATATATCCTGTGGGTAATTACAGATGCAAGTAGTATTTAATCCCATTTCTACTCTACTTTACAGTGCTGTGGAGTCTTTATATCACCAAAAACTCAGGTCTGCCTGCCTATTGAGATGAAGATAACTGAGAGGTGACGAACTACCTTGACTTGGAATATTTTCAGAAGTCAAAGTGCCCAAGACACTCTTGGGCTCCTCAAAGAGGCTGTCAGAGCAGCTCCATGCACAAGGGGCAGAAGCAAGGCTCCTGGCAGAGGTCTCTACTGGCACTTTTGGGGAGAGCACCTTGCAGCAGACAAGGCTTCTGGAGAGGAGAGCTGGTGGGCACAGAGGTGTGTGCTGGGCTCTTGCAGCAGGCTGATGCTGCCTACCCTCTCTTGCTTTCTGCCCTTGTCCCCTGAGTATGGTAACGTGCCACCAGCTGTCAGGATTTCTCCCTTCATAAGGGTCTTACAGGATTCCACAAGCAAGGAGCACAGGTTTTTTAATCTGGAAGGTGTTTATTCTTACTAGTAAGCAAAAAGACCTGGGCACAGGGTGCCCAAGGACTGGGATAGCAGACAGACCCAGGGCATGTTTGGTCTGAGACTCTCGGTCCAGATGTGCACACAGGTCCAGAAAATTAACAGCTCTGCCCATGGAAAGTAACAGCCCCGATTATTCATCTCCACTGTGTAGTGCAGTGGGAAAAGGCTGAGAGTACCCCAGGAAGGAAAAATGTATATGGGTTTATTTCTAACCAGCAACCAATATTTCTAATTAATTTGAACATTTAGCCATTCTAATTAGTGAGCAAACAGTATTTGAAAAACAATATTTAAATACTTTAGTTTTCATTTAATCAAATATTTAATAGTGCTGTAATTAATCTTCTAGCTGTTAATGAATTAAATCATGGTCCTCCTGCAGTTTGATTTATAGTGTTGATACAACTTCAGAAAAACTATCCAGCACCTGATCCTCTGCTGCTGCATTATGAACTCAAATTTAAAACAATTCTCTTCATAAGGGCCAAGATCTGTTGCAAACCAAGGAAACCTATTCAGATTTAACCTTGACCATGTACTTTCGTACACTGTTAATAATGTTTACCAGTTATTGTACATGTTCTTCACAGTAAAGAGTATATTCTGAAAATAATGACTGCATATCTGGACTGATATAACATATCTTGAAGAAGGGAAAGGGATAAAGTGCTTTGCCTGATGATCAAGGTTGAACCTGACAATAAGATTTGGTTCTTCCCAATCCTTCCTTTCAGGAAGTGGAAATTTCAGTGACAGTTCTAATACATTTGAGTGTTATTTGGAACACTTCCCATGTATTTAAAATTTTGCTTAGTTTACAATTTTGTTTATAAAAAGTGTTTTTACAACTGATGAAATATGCCATTAAACAAGAAATCACTTCCAAACAAAAAGACCACAGCTTTTTGTAATAAAAATGTCAAAATGGAATAGCACAATGTTTTGAAAGTGCCAGTGTTCCCATGTTTTCCCATAAACACTGAAATTATACGATCTCACATATGGAGACAAAAAAGCATCCAGTGGTCTTGCTGAAATAGCAGATGTTACAGAAACACCACATTCAGTATTCTCCAGCTAACTCTAAACTCGGTGCCATGCTCTCCCTGAGAGAGGGTGTCTGCTCAGCCTGAATGTACAAAACCTACTGTATAGACAAAGTTAGTATCTTTTGAGGTGATTCAGAGAGAACAATAACAGCACCTAAAACTGAAAGAGTCTATTGATTCCCATGGACAACAACAAGAGCTGAAATGATGAGTTCCTGGGTGAGGAACCTCATTAAATTTTGAGGAACCCTCTGCATCGCCTTGGCCATTCCAACTAGTACAGGAGGGTTTTCAGTTTCTCATTACAGCACTGATAATCTGAATAGAAGCAGCATCCAGTTTAATATGAAAAAGTGAAAACACATTTCCTATCAGCTGTCAAAGCCTAATTGCTCATCAAAGCATAGAAACAAATCCAACAACATTACTACTGCCATGAGAAATTATGTACTGAAACGTGGTCATTCTCATCCCGAGCCATCAGGCAAACATTAATGCTGCCACTGCTGCACCAGGATGGACGAAGCTGGCTCAGCCTATTGGGAACCCAGGGTAAAAAGCTTTTCCAGAGGCAAGATGGAAAGACAGAATTTCAGCCTTAGGGTGAGAGTAGGCCTCAGTATTTCAAATGTTCCTCTGCATCCCTGTGTCAGTAAAGATGAGTTCATTGCATAGAATTGTTTGGAACACTGCAAGTGAGAGCTGTAAACAGCACCTTCCAGCCTCATGCAAAACAAGGAAATTGCCAGGCAATTTCCTAAGCACAATTAGAGACTTAAGAAAGATACATCCATTTTTCATTTCATTCGGAATTTTAATGGATGTCTTCAAATTATAAGTACAAATTTGAAAATGCATAAAATTCTTCCCAAAACATGACAAGATTGAATTATATTTGCCAATAAGATATCTGTCTTGTAGCAGTCTTTAAACCTGAACAACTCACCATCTGTTCAGAGTGGAATTAAATGCTCCTCCCTCGCATGTCTCTATTTTCCCACATATTCATTTATCTCCTTTTATTCTTTCTTCTTTCCTCTTATTTGCTACTTGTGACTGTGATTAAACCAAGACAGACAGCAAGGTGAGCAGTCTGTGGTGAGAGAGGCAAGACTGAGGCACTTGTGTGTGTGGGTTACTTGCCCCATCCAACTGTGCTGCCAGGAGATTGCTGTCCTCCACTCCACAATGTCCCTGACTCATATGTTTATCTCTCTATTACCAACATCATCACAGTTAATAAAAACAAGTCGTGCTGTATGCTGATATGCCCCAGGGGAAGAAATGTCTGACTTTCTGAATAAATAACTCTTAATACTACTTAGCAGAAGTCATCTTGACAAGTTGATGTATAAGATTATTTGTCACGCGTTGCAGAGCTTTGCAATGAGCTTATATTTCAATGCAACGCACGGTTCTGAAGATAAAAGTGTTAACATCACAAAGGACACCCGTCCCCACAACCTCAGCTGGTGTAAGCCAGCAGCACTTCACTGAAATCCAGACACCCATCTGAACAAGTCAGCTGAGAATTAGCCTCTTATTTCTGCAGTTAAACCCAGCTACATCTCACAGTCACCGCATGGTTTTAGTCCATTCAGACTTGGAGCCCAAGTTACAGGTCAGGCACCTCCAAGCCACAGCAGAGAAAGGAACCCACTCCCTTTTATAAGGGACTTGAAGAGCGTCATTTCCAACTTTATCAGCAACATCTCTCTCACTGGTGATCCCAGAAACCTCCGGCTTTGTGAGTACCACATGCCAGCTTCTACTACAACAAGGCTCTATTGAGTCCTAATAATGACAAAACCCTTAAATGTAAAATGCAGTTTCCTGGGAGGAAGTTTAGTGCCCTGGGACCAGAAGCCTCAAGGCTTATTTCTCAATTCTGAATCAAGCTTCCCTGCACAGCGCTCAGGTCCAGTGTCCATCACACCCTGGTTACAGGCTGTTTCACCACAATCAGTGATTAAGAAGCAAAGACCATTCAAGCTCTTAAAACTGCTTTTCTGGACACACACACAAGAGATTTCTAATGTGGCTTGGCTGTCTCATTCTAAAACTGCCGCAACAACTGGTTTCCTGCTAACAAGGCAAATCCCTTTGGTTTTAAAGCACTTATAAATTATTTTTAAAGTGCTGACTTTCCCTAATGATGGCCCATCACACTGGATCATACGCACAGGTTCAGTTTGAGATGGCTGTCCTTTCTCAGCAAACATCATCTCTACAACAAAAAACACCTCAGTAGGAGTGATGCTGCACAGTTGGGAGGCACCTCAGGTGTTACAGTGCCAAACTGTCTTGAGATGCCTACTGAAATCCATAGGGGTTTGCATGGAGACAAAGAAGTATATACTACTCAGGAGAGAAAGATGTATAGTGGAAATCAGCCCTTGCAATGGTAGCATTGCAGTAAACTGCCAATTGTTTAAGTAAACTACAAGGGTTCTCCAAATGAGTTCTTCCCTATGTGTTGTCCCTTATTCTTCCTGGATTGTGCCTTCACCTCAGTAAACAGATTCACAACTTCTAATAGTTCCAGCACAAAATTACATAAAGACCATGGTATTTGTCTCCATTTTAACATAGAAGCAGACTAAACCACCTTCTTCAGACTGAGCTGTACTTGAGCTTTCTAGATTTCTTAAGCACAGAGTTGAAAAATAGCTTGATTTTGAATCTTGCACTTACTGAACCAATGCTGACACAAAACTAAGCTCCAAGCCATCCTAGATACACCTTCAGGCTTGCTGGTTTTTGCTAGCCTGTCATTTGCCAGAGTGACTTTTCTGTTAGGTTGCATGATGTGCAGAAGCCCAATAATCACTATAATCAGCAATAAACTGTGGATTTAATTGACTTGTACACAGATGTATTAAAATTGTTGTAAAACAAAAAAATTTAACACTATGAAGATATATTCCATCATGTATTATTTATCCCCACACCATTAGCTCATTAAATTAGGAATGCATAAAGTAGTCAGTGCTCAGTAACTAAGTCAAATGAATACACACTTAATTAAAATACAAAATGAGCTTTAAGCAATTTCATTTAATCTCTCTGTTGTCAGAGTTGACTGCTGAGCGGGTGGCAGTTGCAGGCTGCCTGGGAGACAGGAGCACTTGTGCTTCTCCTGCTACACACAGTGACAGCCAGGTGACCACAAGCCTGCAAATCATCACCTCTCTTCATGGCACACGTGTGCACAGGGGAAATCGAACCACCTTGCCAAGCCAAGGACAGCAGTGGGTGCACCAACCTCACAGCCCTGCAACATTAACTCACTAACCTCAACATCAGGTTTTTGCCTATTTTTTCACCCCAGCTTCAGCCTGAGGATCCCAAATCAGCACAGTTCTACTTTTTACAGGCTCTTACACTTTGCCATCAGGTTTGAGGGAATTTTTACAACTCTCTTGCAGTTTACACAATTCTTCAACTCTGACAGTTATGGTAGCCCTAGGAACATAGTCTCTGCTGCTTCCAAATATTAAAATAAATAGGACTTAAATTTGAAGTAAAACAATCTCAGTATCTCAGTTCAAATGTGGGTTTCTCAGAAAGTTATTTGGATTTAAAAGAGGAAAAAAGACACAGCTTGATTTAAAATCCAGCAATGTGATTCCATAGATGGGAATCTAGAAAGAGTGTAGATTCATGAAGACTTTCCAACTACTTCTTTCAGAGAACAGGAAAAGGAACATAATCCCTCTTTGCTAAAACATTACCACGCTTTCTCAATCCTGCAGGGGTAAGAGAAGAGGATTTAAATCTACAAGTCTGCAGCACTTCTGGGCTCCTCCAGTCTCCTTGGTGGCTCCACACCTTACAGCTTCCAAAACTGCTCTCAGCTTTCAGCTGTTTCTCCACCACTGCTGTCAAGATCCAGAAAATGCTGCCCAAGGAGAATAAATCCCGTTGATTTTTTTTTTTTTTAATTGGAGACTCCAAATGTTTGGCTGGCTGCGTGGACCGCAATGCCAGCCTGCCAGTGCCTTATGCGCCAGCTGGCACGCTGCTTGATGCTCCCAACCATCCTGCCAGCTCTCCCCCTGGAGAGGACACGGAGAAAACAGGGCAGCTGAGCAAGTCCAGGGCCAGGAACTGGCCCTGTCAGGAGTCCACTGCCCAGCTGAAGTCACCCCACAGAGCCAAGGCCAGATCCCGAGGTGGGCTACCGAGGTAAATACCACCACTTGGAAAGAGATTTCTTTTAATCCTTCAAGGCTAGCAGTCACTGATCCTTTCAGTATCCTCTTTTGCTCCTTGGAACAGCAGTGCACAGGCTCCATGACACAGCTAGTGCTTAGGAAGAAACTATTCTCTATCCTGTAAACAGTGAGGAGAGCCTGAATTGCCAACAGCCTAAAATTTATATGCCCAGCATAGCAACAAGAAAAGAGATATTCTCAAGGGGGGAAAAACTGGATGGCTTTAACTTGAAGAAGCTGTGTAGCCATGCAAAGAAAAATGTATAATGGACAGATAAAAGTAGATAAATGCACTGTGTTCTGTGTATGCTTAAAAGCATGCAAGGCTGTGTTTATGCACTCTCGTGGAAAAGGAGTAAGAACAGTAGGAGAAGGTTTATATTCCAGGCATTTCAGCCCTAGAGCAAATTTTTACTGTTGTTCTTCAGTCTCTTTGAAGTCATGAGAGAAATTAAGCACATTCCTTGAGTAAAGATGAAGTGAAATGTACACTTTAGGGCTGCAGGAGCTCAGCAGACACAAGGGGCACCAGGCTGGGCTGGAGTACAGTTAGAGGATCTCCAACCTTTACACTCTGCTCTCCCTTTGGGGACTGGCTGTCCCCTCCAGCCCCAAGGGTGGCTCCTGGGGACCAACCAGCAGGCACAGAATGCCCGCCTGTCCTGTGCATGTTGACACCATTCTACAAGAACTTCAGAATTCCCCCTACTTTGGTAAATGCCTGAAACAAGCATTTTCCCTGTGTAACTCCAGCATTCCCTCCATGTCTGCTATCCTTGCATGGCAGCAGGTCTGGAGGTCAGCTTAAAATTTATGGCAGCTTTTAAGTCTATTCAGGCTCTTTTTAATGAAATGACATTGAGGAAAAGCTGGGATTATGATAATACTGTGTTTTAAACTGAATTCTTTAAGGCTCCCAGGAGACAGCTATTTTGAACACACGGCGAGGGGATGATACACTTGCTGACAAAGAAGCTTTGCAGTGGCACGGAGCCTCATGAATGGCACCAGGAAAGCACAGCATCAGGCCAGTTCAGGTATGACCAACCCACAGGAGCAGAGTGGGATGGGGATGCAGAGAGTTGAGATTCTGCTGTCAGACACAAGGACCAAGCATGATATCAGGTGGTGGCACAGCACCTGGGTGCAAGCACAACCATCACGGAGACACAGGGAGCACACTGGGGCTGGGAGGCATCTGACACTGAAGCCAGCTGAGAGATCTTAATCAACCAAAGCCCCAGACACAGTGGAGAGAATGCCAGGAGCCTGCACACCTCACTTGTGAATTAGCAGGATGAGTTCTGGCTGCAACAGAGTAATGTGAAAATGAGGTGCTCAGAAATGTACACAATATGGATACCTACCCCAGAAAACAGCACCCACAAGCACAGTACAACAAACCCATTAGCTTGCCAGGTCTGGAGGAAGACACATCAGAGCAACTCCTACTATGATCAAAAATCTGTCAGCTGATCACCTTAAAACATGGCATCCTGTGTTTTTCTACCCTGACTGCTCAGCTGTAGGGAACACTGTTAACATTTCCTTTCACACACAACACCTTCCTAGTGAAACAGTACTTTTGCCATTTGTTTTATACTGGGTGTGGGGAGGGTTTTTTTTCCCAGTGCCCTCAGCAGGCATTTCTCCCATCTTCTCTCTGTTTGCTATGCAAGAAGAGTTCTTTGCTGTAGCCTTAGCTTCGTTCTATCTTGCAAAAGGCTCTGCTCTCCAGAAGGCAGGCTACTTTTCGATGAGCAAACTCTCAATGTAATGGATTAAAAACATTATAAATAATTAATAGTGCTGCAACCACTGAATGACTACCCATCTTTCAGTAAACTGCACATGCTTTTCAGGTTTTGTGACTTCTTCTCCAGATCTGGAAGCAGTATATAAATATAAAATATTGTAGCTATCACCTTTTATTTCAGCAATCAATTTTGTTCTTATGTGATATTCATGCTTTGCAAAAATGGTTCTTTAAAAGGAGTTTACACTGCTATTTGTGAGCTAAGTGAAGATACCCCATTACAAATGGAGGAGTAAACTAGGTCAGTAGTGAAGGTGTTTTACAAATTAAAGAGTATGGTTTTCTGAGGAACAACCAGAGGCCATGTAAACTTTTTCCTTAAACAGCCCCTGTCTCCAAATACTTGTGGCTGTTTTCTAAGCATGCTTTAATTCATGCTAGCCCTCAACACCTGCATTGCAATGTTTACCTTTGTAAGCAACTGGAATGTAGAAACGACACAATATTTATTAAATACTTGCTTGTTGTTGTTTGTTTTTTTATTTGCCTCCAGTTCAGTGAATTAACTGTTTTGAACTGACTCAGCTTGGCCAGCTTACTATGAAGACAGAAAAAAAAAAAATCACAAATGTAGCCAAGCAGGAGCATTTCTCCATTGGAAATGCCATGATGGATGATTAGCATTTCACTAACTACACTGTCCTAGCATCCCCACCACTTCCTTATACATTGCACATGATGACACAACTCAGCTCCACAGGCTATTGAAGATCAAGTCACCCAGGGGACAAGCGGCTTGCACAAGGCACAGATCAGCTTCTTCTAGAAGTGACACGTAAACATCCCTTTACTTTTGAAAAACTCTTGTGTTCTTCTCTTTATTATAAATGGAAACACAAAAAGTGTGCCCTCTGTGACCAGTTAAAGGTGCATGAATGCAGACTATGTACCGATGCTGCGCTTCTTGCACAGAAGTGCTGACCTGGATGCTACCTGTTACATATGCAACAGAGCCAGGCCTGGGGTGATCACCCAGAAGGTTCAGGCTTTTATCTTGCAAATTAATTTCGTGGGTGTCTTGTGGTGATTTTCCATCTGTTCTGGCTGCTTAGGCTGTCTGGGAGCCAGACCTGCGAACACATGATGCCTGGCAGCTGCACACACTTCCCATGGGATGCGGTCCAGGAGCACCTGCCAGCAGGTGTTTGCATCTGGCAGAGCCTGAATCCCTGTTGCTCTTTCCCATCACCTGCTCTGAGGGCAGCTACTGTGACAAGACTTTCTATGGCTCCTTCGATACTGCAAAAGCACTTACATGGCCTGTAACAGGTGCTGTTGAATTGTGATCATGGCAATTTGTAGCAAGTCTGTTTCTATTTGATGCAAATTAACTATTTCAGATGACTTAATGATAATTACAGTCATTCAGTAGAGAAAAGGAAGATGAAACTTTCAATAACAGGGACAAAAATCACTTCCTGGATCAGGAAATAACACATAATAGATAAGATTTTGAAGACCTGAGGTTGAACAGCTGTACAATAGATGTGAGCTCACATCCCCAACAGATTTACATCACTGCAGTCTCCTGGTGCCAGTCAGTACCTGCTACAGGATTTTTCCAGATACACCATGGAACATTTTCAAATCATTCCTGCACAATCCTGCATTGACCTTTATGTTCATCTCTGACATATTCATGAGGACAGGATGTGTTAAATGTGAGGAAAATAGTACATTAAATCCCACTCAATGCTGTAGTCCCTGTAAATTAAAACCTACTTGCAACGCGCCTCTGTGAGTGGAATCAATTCCTACCAAGCTACTTGCTAAGTTACAATCCTGCAGAAACACATCCACCTCAGATCCTCAGGCTACAGTTGTCTGCTAAATTGGTCTTCACTGTTTATCTTTTCAGTCTTAATTTTTTCCTTTTGTTTGCAAATGGAATCCTTATAGTAAGCATCAAATTTCTGCTGCCAAATTTCTTTGCTTCAAGTTGTTAATACTACAATGAAAACAAAAAATGCATTTTATATTTCTCTCTCAAGAAATTATTATGGAATGAGAAGGGCTCAAAACTCTGAATGCTCACTAAATCCTTGAAAAATCTCCAATATTATTGCTGATTTCCCTGTCACACGGCTCATTTTTTCTCCTCTTACAAAGCATGAAGGAAGATGACCATGAAGCATGAATTCTTGGAGGTGTAACTGCATGGATAGCAGGACCCAGACAACATTAATATCATGAATAAATCAGAACCTGTCAATAACCCTGAGGTGAAATTTCCACGCAAAGGTGCTTTCAAAAGGCCCTGTTTAAATGCTAAATCTTCCCTTCAAATTCCAGTGCTATATTTCAAGACCTAGAGGTAACCTGTCAATTCAGATAGCAGTGATGCCACAGTCATGCCTAAGGACCCCGTAGAGCTGTGAAAGAATTTGCTGATACTGAGCCTCCAGGGATTAATCCAAAAGTAGTGATGTAGAAGACTCCAGCCACCAGTGCTGCTCAGAGGTACCCTCTCAATAGCCCCAACAGAAAGAACTCTTTGGGGGCTGAAGAGACAAGCATCTCACATCCCAGAAAGCTGTTTTTGAGATGAGAAGAAAGGGATGTATAGTGCAAAGCCTTGGGAGAAGCCTTTATAGCTGCTCTATTAATTACTTAACCACCCTGAGGAGCCCCCAGCACTATTGCACCAGCTCACTGGGGCAGCTTTGGCTACCTGTGATGCAAACCATAGGTCTGACACTGGCTATTTTAAACATTGATAAGCTGATGGTGATTTCAAAGCTTTTACTCTCAAGAGCCATATTCTACCTCGATCAGCCAGACCTGAGAAGGTCCATGCCCTGGCTGTCCCACACCTTTGCAACCCCAAGGAGCTGTAAAGGATAAGAGAGTGCTTACTGGTGATATCCAGCTCCTCTCCTAGCCAGGAAAACATAGAGGACCTCGCCTCAGAGTGGGAGAACAGCAATAACAGCACTGCAGCTGCTGCAGACCTGCTCCTGAAAGGCACACAGAGATGGGTTGGAAAACAGGCACTGCCTGGCAAATATCATAGAAGCAAGGATCTCATAGCTGATCGCTCCCTTCTCACAAGGGAGGGAAGGGAAACTGGTGCTGAGTTCTTCTCTCTTGCAACCCATGATAGGGCTGGAGGGAATGGCAGGAAGATGTGTCAGGGGAGGGTTAGATGGACATTAAGAAGAGGCTCTTCACCCAGTGGGTGGTGGAGCTCCCCAGGGAAGCAGTCCCAGCACCCATTCTGCCAGCATTTGGACAATGCCCTCAGTCACACGGTGTGAATGTTGGGAGTGTCGTGTAGGGACAGGAGTTGGACTCAATGATCCTTTTGGGTCCCGTCCAGCTCAGATAATTCTATGATTCTGTGGATCCTCCGGCCTTCCTTTGAAGTACAGCTCCACATGGAAAGGCACCCACAGTCACACGACACAATGCTTGATGGTGGATCTGCTCTTGATGTGCCACCTGAGGCCCCAAGTCACAGAAGGGTAGTGTCCCGTATCTGGCATGGTCAAGGAAAAGGCACAGGTGCCCACACATGGCACAGCCACACACTGAGCAGAGATGGCTGGATGATCACACAGCCTGCTGGCCAGGGAGCTCACTAAAGCCATGAATATGTGTTCAAGTTACTTGTTGTTTGGCCAAACTGATTTCCTCCTTGCTGTCTTTGCTGGAAGTTGGGCCAAGTGGACTGCAGTGCTCCAACCTCCATCGAGAGTGGGTTCTGTCACAGCTGTGCCAGCCCAGCTGGCAGGACCTCAGACCACAGAGCATCTCCAAAGCCCATGGGCAGGGGCTTTGTCCCAGTTGGATGTACCTGAAGCTCAGCGTGTACCAGGATTCCCCACAGCCAAGCATGCAATGGCCTAAGCCTGACAGCACCATTGCTACTGACTCAAGCTGAGACATAAACAACTAGGAACCTCCACACAGCAACTCACCACCACTCCTGGCCTAGCCAAGACCTCCTGCCTGGCCACAGACACCGCTCAGCTCCTGTGACCCAGATTTGGCCTCAATTTGTGCTCAGTCCTCTAAGCTGTGCAGTGAAAGCCTCCAAAGATGCAGCCACAGGAACCCCCTGCAGCCCATCATGCATAAAGGGGAGGTGAGGAAGAGGCTGAGAACAAGCTGTCCTTGTTTCCCCGGGGAGTATTTCCAAGATTAATCTCTGCAGAGATAAGATCCTAAAATATTCATATGAAGAATTTCATGCTTCAGTGTAAATCCCACTGTGAGCCCTACAAGAGCGATGGGGTTTTTTCCTCCTCCCTTTTTCTCCTTGTCTCTGTCTCTCCACACACATAAAAATAAACTGATAATATCCAGCTAGGCTGAATAAATTCAAAGCTATTGAGCTGGAGAATTACAATTGCCCAGAGAAAAGCACACAAGGAAGCAACTTTCATTCCTACAATGCAGGGGTGAGTAATGGAGCATAAATGTGTGAGCTGAGCTCTCACACCCTCCTGACTGACACAAATACACGTCACCTCGAAGATGCCAGCTCAATTTGAGGTCAGACACTTGTATATGTGAGAGCTGAGGGAATAGGAGATGCAATCACTATGGAAGGGAGGAAGAATGCTATTGTCATAGTATAAAGAAATCAAACTTAATTCTGAGAGGTACAAACACCATATAGTTCATAACATCAGATGCCAGACTTCCAGGAGCTGCAGGACTGCTAAGCTCCCTCCAAAGATGAGATATGTTTCAGCCTACAAACTGGTGAGGCACAGGCAAAGTCCTAGATCCACAATTATGGAATGATTCACAAAACACAAGATCTGGCATCCTGCTGCTCCACAGAAACAGTGGTGGGAGACTTTGACTCTCAAGCTCCATACCTACTTCAGCACCAAAATAGCCTAATAATAGTCATCTTCAACTTAAAGTCATTCAAGCTTCCTTCATTGTGATTTTTTTTTTCAATGAGCTGGGGTGCTTTTGACCACGCCAAGGGTTAGTACACCTGAGAATAACTTGTGCAGAGGGTTAATCAATGCTTCTTCACCACACCAATCTGCTTAAGGTCCAGAATTAAACCTGCAAGGGGTCACCATAAACATCATTGCTATTTTTCCTGTTAATGTTGCAGCACAGTTTCTGAGGGGAGGGCTCACTTTGAGACACCAGGAATTTCAGGTAATGACAAAAGACACCCCTATGAACTGCTCCATTTTTCACAAGCCACCAGAGAGCCACCAGGCCCTCCAGTGTTGCTTGGTGCCAGTCAGAAACTGCAGGCCTGTTCTTGCATATTATTGTTGGCTAAACATCAAGCAGGAATGTCTGTTCATAAAGGACCCTTTTTCCACCTACAGGAAGGGAAAAATAAACAGCCTTCACATAGGTGCCCTCAAACAGCACAGTCTCATGCTGCCTTTTACAGCATCCTTAGCTTTCCTCCTTACTGGTAGTTGTTCCCAAGCCCTCCAGTGCTGTGTCCAGCTCATTAAGCAGGTCTTGTGCTTGGCAGTGCTTCTCACAGAGTGATGGAGAACAAGGAAGGTGGAGGGGTTACAGCACCCTCCAGAGCCTCCCAGGTACTTGTAAAGCCAGAGTAAGACAGAGTAACCCCAGATACAGCAAGGCTGAGGGCACCAGAATCTCATGTATAGATATCTGAAGAACTTTGGAACTCCATTATTTCTGCTATTTCAGAAAGAGAAATTACTCTTCAGCATTTAAACTGTTTACTGAGATGAAAACATGCTGTCTAATGAATACAGTGCACAGAACAGCAGTAACACTCCATAGTCTGTTGAAGAAATTTGTGTTTCTTTGGTTAATAAATAAGAAAAAGATTCCCAGAATTTCAGGAACAGTTAATGTTATGGTAATGTGGCAAGACATATCATTTATTGTAACCTAATACGCAATCCCTTAAAATGTAGCCTCAAATCATGTAGAAGAACCTGAAGTAATATGCACCTGCTCAATTTTGAAGACAGCTCTGCCCTTTGTAAATGCTCTTTCTCTGTGAGATGGGCTTTGAGTAAGAGGGATCAAGCGTTCAGCTTTACTGACCCAGTAAAGGCTCTCTCAGCTAACAGTAACACTGTTAAACTGCTTAAGCATATGCTTCAGACTACAGAAAAGGAGAATTCTGCAAAACATTTCCAAAGGTCAGCAGAACAGGGCCAAAGGCTTCAGAGTCAAATGAAGTACTGCATTTCCTAAAGGAAATGAAATGGTGGTAAATTCATTTCTCCTGTAATATCACTGCTTCTTTTAATGTAAGGAGTACACGCACTTAAGAGTAACACCAGAGATGAAGACTGGGAACATGGCCATTAGCTTGTCAGCTCTCTGCACAGGCCACGTAGATCATTCCTAGCTCATTACTGTTGACAGCTTAAAAGTCTGATTTGCTTTTTAGAAGGTAGTGCACAAAAACATTTCAAGGCAGTATTCCACACTGGACATCCATAAAAGGAAGCAAATACAATTTATGTCTTCCCACGTAGATTTCATAGGAAAAATGGGAACAGGCTTCCCAGGGAGGGGATTGAGTCATCATCCCTGGAGGTGTTTAAAAGGAGGGTAAAGATGAATTTCTTAGGGACATGGTTTAGTAAGGTGACAGATATGATTGGACTCGATCTCAGACATCTTTTCCAATCAAATGTTTCTATGAAATTAATGAACTTTTCTGTCAATATTGCGCCACCTTGTAATTCCCTTCACAGGACAGTGAGCAGTAACTTGGAGCAGGCACTGGTTGCTAAAGCATTTCAGTGAATTGCAGCATGGTCCTGGATTCAGTTTCCTATTAACACTAGTGGGCTTTGGCTCTAATGGCCATTTAGCTATATTTGGTGAGTATCTGAAGCTGCTGCACTGCTCACGTTAGGCATAAGAAGCAGCCACCTGGGAATGCAGCCCTAGCATGAAATTGAGGAAGAGTACTTAATCACTGGTATTAGGTCATCTAGCTGCTGTGTAAATCTTTGCACCACTCAGGATACTAGAAAGCAAACCTGTAGTCTGTAACATCAGACAGCTAGAGAACAGAACACAGCTTTAGTCTGGAACTTTAGCATCGAGGCAAAACTAATGCAATGATTTGGATGGATGGAAACATCACGCTGAGTACTCCCACCACGCAGACTGTACCTGACAGCTACAGAAACACCCAGTAAGAGAGACAAGCCAAAATAAAAAAAAAAAGCCTAAAGAATTCATTTGTCTAATTAAATAACTAATCCAGGTTTCAACTCAAAAAGTTATGCCCATGTTGTGACAGGGATGAAACAAGGCAAGTGCATCGTGCAGTGAGAGACACAAAAAGCAGACAGAATTTGTTCTTTATATCCATGTCCATTTGCGTGGCTTCTGTTAGTCACCCGCACAGAATCAGTTTTGGGCAAGATATTTTCTAGATCAAAAATAGCTTGAAGTTCAAGCTGTGAGAACTTGACACAAGTTACTGTAAAAACATATATAATATAGTAGTGAATTACAGCCTTTTTAAAATTTAGTTGTAGAATTCAATAGTGAGGACAGGGATAAATGAAAAACAAAATAGTAATGCCTTCAGGACAGAAAGAAAACAGAATCAGATCTCAAGCTAGAGCAAATCAAAGCGACTGTACTGACATCACTGGATCATGTCATGCAAAGTACATGGTCCACCACTGAGGATTAATTCCTGCAAGCCGTTTTCAAGAGTTGAGAAGTGCAATAGTAAAGAACGGGTCACTTGTGAGCAAATAGAAAGCACACGCTTGCAGTAGGATTAAAATATTTCAGCCCTTCAAAAAGCTTGTACATATAAAACATTCTGACATTCTTGCTACCACAGCCTGAGTAATGGAGTTGCAATAATAGGAGTAGATCTATAATGAGAAGTACAGGAGTGGCTATAATTTTACATTGCACATTTCTTACTCCAATGCCTTCCTCAGCCTGAATACTATAGAACGCCTGAGAATGATGAAGATAAACAGTGTGGTTGTTCCCCATCACTACAAAATTGCAGTTCTAGTGTCATATAAAGGGATCTCTATAGGGCCAGAATGAGTCTGCTTTTCCAAGAATTACTCTTGTGCTTTGTAAAAGCCACACACTGCAATACATTTAATATAATACCATTTTATAACATAGCACTGAGAGACCTACAGCATTTAGCAATAAACTGTGAGTGCTGATTTGCCGTTGCCAGAGTTGTTCCCGTAATAACATTTAAAGTACCATATTCAATAAAGCCTTCTCTTCACTATGCATCGATTTGTGTGATCTTAGAGCAAACCTAGCTGCTTCTTAATGCAGCAGCAGCATAACTCTGAACCCAAGCATCTGCTCATTCTTACTCCTGTTCACCTTGTAGGCGTTCCCCAAGTGTTTGAACAGAGAATGACATTATGAGATGTCCTTAGTTGCCTACAAGTTCTTTCTAACTTTCACCTCTGGAGAGGGAAAAATCAGATCTTTCCTTTTGGCAGTGCCAGTAAGACAAAATCCCCAGAGCACAGCTGCTTGGGACAAATTCTCATCAAGCATCAGCAAAGCCAAGCATCTCACCCAAGGCATCTGTGGTGGCATTGCTGCTCCAGCAAGCAGAAGAGCTGACCAAGACTGTTGGGGAGCCTCTGCCACCACCTCCATGTGTTACAGGCTTTGGTTCAAACACACACTGGTACCAGGGTGGGCAATGCCATGGGGTTGGGCAAGGGAGGGAGAAGCTTCCACCCATTACAACACTGGCACACCCAGATTAGCTGAAGCTGATATTTCACACTACTTTCCACCAGTCTTTTCTGTAACGAAAGGATAGAATAACTCAGTTCCTTGAAATGTGATTAAGACATAGGGCCTGATTTCTGCCTGTTGCAGTGTATCCTGACTAAACCTCTTTGACATGCACTCATTTTTCAGATCAATAGTTGTTATTAGCTTGCATGGTTAGCTTTGTTCTTCTATTCAGAAGGGACATCTGATGTGCCCTGACAGCTCTGTCCGTATTTAAAAGTGACTATTGGCAGATGCATGTATATAGGGCTACTCCAATTTCATCTAGCTTGTCAGCTGCTGAAAACAGGTTGACAAATAACTACTAATAACCTAAACCAGTGGAAGAAACCATAGTCTCTGGAGAAAAAAAAAATAAAAAAAATCAGACTGCAATTTTATGGGTTCTCCAGAAAATATTTTTCTTTCTCGATTTGAAACTTAGAAAATATCTACAGAATGTGCAGTACCTCAGGACACACAGAAACAGGATGGTCCTACTGGTTAATTAGGGATTCAAGAACTTGACCTAACTGTAGTAGGTTGTGACTTAACCTTTCCTTTTCAGCATCAGAGCTCTGGTTCCCTCCTGTGACAGCTTACTCAGTCCTGGGGAAAGCAGCTCTACCTTCTATGGAACAAAGACATCCAAAAAAATCACCTGTACAACTTTATCATACTTTTTAGAATAGATAGTTCAGTCTAAGCAAGGAATCAAAAATACCTTCCTCCCAACACCATGTCAAACTTCTAACTGAAACTGTAGTTATTGTTTGGGGGTTTTTTTAATTTATTTATTATTACTGATATCAGATTTTAAAGCATTTCGTGAAAGATATATCTCAAATTCTGGTTTTCTTCCCAAAACAGCACCTTACATTACTTGCACAGAAGCAATTTTCCTTTGAGCAGCACGTGAAGTTTCCTTGTTTCAAATTATCTAAATCTGCCAGCTGCAGACTGACATCTGACAACAGCCTTTACATTAATTTCCCACATTAACAATGAGGATTTACTCAAGGCAGAGCAGCTTCTCAGGACGATGCAGAGAAAGGCAGTGACCAAAAGGATGCTCAAGTTCCCACTGTACACAGACAGCCCCAGCAGCCTGAAAACACCTCAGACTGGAGAGCCCAACTGTTTCACTGTTACGAAAAAACATCAAATAGCCTTGCATTGCAGAGGACTTCCCCAGAGAAACAGATTCCCACACACTGTCCCCTTGAACTGGAGAGAGATAAATTCTTAAGAATATTTGTGTGTGCCTTATTAATGGAAACAGCTGCATAGTAAGAAAAAAATCAATGGCTTGTAAAAAAAGCCATAAATCTGCTACAGTATGCTGCTGACTTCTTTATAGAAATGGTCAATACTGAATATTAATTGAAAATCAATGGCACCAATAATACTTCAACTAAGTATGGACTGTAGCTCAAAGTTTTCTTGTATCATCGGTGTCCAATATCATCTCCAGCACTTCATTTTTTGGCTATAATTAAAAACACTATTATCTGCTGTCTGAAAACAGATCACAGTCTGTTCATAAAAACCTGCTAGGAAGTGTATCATTGTGATCCCAGCTTTATACAGAAACTTCTCCATGTAGTCAACGTGGTGGCGCACATCCGCTTGAGATGATCAATTAGGCATTCAGAATACAGAGAGCAAGATGGCTTTTTTGCCATTAATGGGTACAAATGCTGCAGTTTAATTTAGGGAAATTACACCCTTAGTACCTTCACAGAAGCACAGCTTTGAATGACAGGCATCTTGATTTTGTAGAATAACAACTGAAAAAGAGTGGCACAAAAATGCTGTCTCCAGCATGTCCGTAGGGCCATTTCACTGCCTATCAGGACAAATGTCCTGGGGCACTAAAATAGATTACATTTATAATAATTATGTTAGAACTGCAGTGATGAATTCTGACAGCTGTAACTTCTGCAGGGTTATGACTGGAATGCAAAATTGTGCATTATCTCATCACACTTGCAATTTGCTTCCAGGACTTCAGTTTCCTTCAGCATACCCAGAAAACCTGAAATTAGTGGTACACCTCCCTTGCAGATTCATGGCAAAAACAATGGACCTATTTCAATTAACTGTCAAATTAATATCCCTGATAAGGTAGGAATTAAATACAGCTTGATATTAAGTCTGGTAATAATTGGGAGTAAACGGATTTCACTATGCTGAAAATCCTCAAGAAGTGCAACAGCATAGTTTATGGAAGTCTGTTTTGACATCACCAGCCTACTAAATCCTCCTAAAGATCTCCCAGAAGGAATGCATCCTGAAGCTTGGCTGAAATGGTGGACTTGAATCTGCAAGTGCCTGCTTGCAGGGCAGAGAATAAACAGATGTTTGAGAAGACAAATAGAGTCAGAAGATAGATGCCCATCCTCAGCACAGAAAACATCCTCTAAACCATATGGATCCCAGCTTCAAGTTCCATCCTGTTTTTAATATATACTCAAGAACTTGTTGCTCAAAAGCTTTGTTATTTCCCACCCAGGATAGCACAACAGTGCTGGGGAGTCAGTCAAGCAAGGCATCCCTTCCACAACGAACGTGCCTCACTGGCTGCTCCCACCCTGCCTGTGTGGGACAGATTTGCATCTTCTCAAGGAAAGCACTACATTCTTTGCAATGTTTTAAAAACAAAAATAGAGAAACCATCCTTGTATACATGATTTCATTCTGAACTCATTCACGTGAGTGTGTGTACAAGCTGTGCATGTCCTTCACACATCAAGAGATGTGGATGTGCCTTGCTTTTTTTCAAAGAAAGGTATTTTTTCTATTTTCTGACCTCTCATCCAGCTACATTCTCCTCTAACCTTTTCCAGTTTTTTTTCTGTAAACAAGGTGGAAGGAGAGAGGACTCTTAGCAGGTTAAGGCAGCTTGATGCGTTGGAAAACGATCCCTTTGACACAATGAGCACTACACAAATATTCTGTCAGCTGTGTTTAAATAGAATCTTTGTACATTGATCATCTAAGGAACTGCAGACAGAATTACAAGTGGAGCCACTTTTATATCTTATGCCGCAGGCATGAATTTGGGATGCAGAACCAATCACCCAGACGTGCTGAGGGGAAAAAAGCTGCTCAGGATGAAAGAAATGAAGAGCTAATTACAGGTACCACATGAACTCACTTGACAATGAAATCGTTACGTGGTTGGTGCCTTTCACTTCACCATTTTCCAAATACCATTCCACTAATATTTATCATTTTGATTAAGAAAGCACCTGCTTCCTAAATCTAAATATTTGAAAAGCTTTGCAAAGAAACATTCAATCTAACATAAGTCACATTTGGCAACCTGCTCCCCTTTGGTAACTAAATTACTTCAGTCTCTCACCACATCTCTAGATGACATCTTGTTCCTACTTTCCTTTCCTCTTGCCATATTCCAGCCTGGTGTTTCAGCATGGTCCTCTCTCTATGCACGGTGTAGTCTGGTCAGTACTACAGACAGAGAATTAAATGTAGGACTAAGCTCTCAGACTGCAACAGGCAAATTCAAGAGGAAAGCCTAATGACTCTGAACAGAGCTAAAATGAATGAAAAGGAAGCAAGTTCTGGCAAAATGTGAAGCTACATCCTGTCTAAAAATCATTCTTCTGCAAGCCTTCCAAAAGCATCATCATGATCTCATCATGCATTTACTCTTTACATGGGGAATGCAGAAGCCATAGGGGTCAAAAGATGGTAACAGCTCCTTCAAGGTGTAAACCCTATTCACCAAAGCCTGATTGTCCCTGACCAATTTATTTCTTATTTAAATCCATGACAACTTGTATGCCAGTGTAAGAATGTTCTTTGTTTTACGTGCAATGAATGTTAAAAGTCCCTTATCACAGCCAGTTTGCTGCAAACCATGGCTCTCTACCTGGCTGTTCAAGAACTGCAACCAAGGCCTTCACACCAGTGAAACAGCCCCTTGCACTGAGCTATTTTCCTGAAGCTCTCTATGCAAGTCAGTAGTAGTGAACACACTGGTCAAAACTACTTCCTTGCTGGGTTTCCTGCTGTGTTGGCCTACAGGGTCTGTTGTCCTGCAAGACTGTCTTCCCTTGCCATCTGCCTGCCAACTGTGAGATCATGCCTGTGACTTGTAGATCGATTGATATTGATGATGATCTTTAAGGGATTTATGGGTACCAGTGACCTTTCTCGAAATACTGATCTGTACAAGTCCAGCCGACAATGTTATTCCCATAGACTTACATAGACCTAGTATTCCAAATTTGCCTGGTAACTTGGTGCAGAAGGTGACTAGAGAGAAGGCAGGAAGAAAAAGAACAGAATAAATCCCATCCCAGCAAATCACACAAGGACACAATGCAGCACACACAATAGAGTTGATTAGCATCTTCTTTTTAACTTAATTGTGCATTTTATCAGGCCTGGAAGACAAACACAGCATTTATCAGACCATGGGTTAAGACCCCTTGGAGGCTGTGAAAGGGTTGTTTGAGAACACCATGAAATACCAGTAACCCAGTTCTGCCAGCTCAGGGCAGGCAGCTCTAAGCACAGGCTGTGAGTATTGTATTTTCCCTCGGTAGCCACTGAGTGCCTGAATGAGCCAGCAGCAGAGCAGCTCATCTCCTCAAGTGCTGAGACAGGACTGCTTATGCCCACAGCCAGGTCTCAGCATCCTGTTCCTGTGGGGTTGAGTTGTCATGAGCGCAGGGCTTTATGATGAGGCAAAGTAGTTTTTCAGCATTAAAGGATGCATGAAGCCCTTATCTCTCCCATTTGCAGGCTATCTAGAGGCAGAAGAAATCCCATTTCCTCGGACACGTGTTTTGAGCAACTTCCTGAAGTCAGTGATGTCTGCTTGCAAAGCTTTTTGGACCATCATGCTCAAAGCATATCCCCCAAACCCTTGGATGCCTCTGGCCTTGAAAGGATGACAACCTGAGTTTAAAAGGTGCTGATCCTCAGCATCCATTGATTACAAAAGGATCTGCAGCTGTTCATGGACATAGGAGACAACACATTAACATCAGACCAGGTTCTTTGCCCGGAACATACAGTAAACTTCCCTCCTCAGCTTCCAGTATCCAAGGGTACAACTTGGTTTACTGTTATACTGTCGACTTCCCAGCTCAGTAACTAACTGAAAATCTTCACACGTGACAGATTAGTTGCCATATGCTGACTCTGAAGCTCTCAAAGACGACCTCCAGTCTGTTTGTCCTCATACTGCCACCCTACACTCCTCCATGTCTCACAGTACCAGATGGACGAGATAAATACATGATATCTTACAAGATGTTTTATCTGCCTTACTTGATTCACTAACACTGAAAGCATTTTGGGTGTTTCCGATACACATTGTAGAGCAGAAATGGTGTGCTAGGCCCACCTGCTTAGTTTGCAAAACCAAAAGGGAAATCTCTGGTACCCAGGGAGATTTCTTCCAACTCTCCACCTATTTCTCCTTTCTTCTGACTCCCAAAAAAACCCTTTCACAAGTAACCTTTAGCCATGCTGTTCCTCTCCCTCCCACAAGTGCACAGCAAAGTACAATAAGTATCTGGGCCCACCTGTGGCACAGCAGGACAAATGGAGAACATGTCAGCACTTAGACCACCCAGCACTATTACTACTATCTTCCCTGTCCCATGTGGGCTCGTGGAAGCTGCTGCTGCTAGAGAGGGTGAGAGCACAGACATGCTGCTATTACATTTACAGAAAGCTTTGACAGTACTCTGGGTTGGAGATTAATGTACAAAGCAGCATTACCAAGCAAGAACAGCATCAGATCACCCAATAAATATAACATAGGAAGTGCTGCACCCCACATATCCACCACAGGTCATCAGTTAATTGGTGTTTTCACAAATTAAAGGGCTGACAACCAAAGTTGCAATTCCTGTGACAAGAACTTTCTGGCTACCCTGAAAGATGGAGGAAGTGAACACAGAGCCTTTTCCTCCCACCCAGACCCTACAAAAGCAGCCTCAGAGCTGGTAAAACCAGCACCAGCTACGCTTGCTCTGCCTCCCTGGAGAGATCAGTCTCCATCACCAAGATTTTGGCTCCAAACCTCTCCAGCTAGTGAGACTCCCTGCAGCCCTTATGTCCCAGGAGGTTTATGAATTGCCCAAATTTATATTTCATTTGACTTTCGAGGAAGATGCATTTGTACTTGACAATGACTGGCTTTTAGCAAAGCTATTTTATTAAGACAGCTTTAAAGCCTTATTGAGATTAGAACTTAAGAACAGAAAAAGAGGGAAGGAAAAGGCGAAATTGTTAGCCAACATCAATGCCACTTGACTTCCTTTTAGTCACCATAAAGGAGTTGTTTATGAAAAGGAGTACATCCCTCGTGCACTATTAAAACTCTTAAATCATTGTACCCAGGTACAAACCTGCTTCAGAGCAAAATAGCACTAGGTATTAAAAAGCAACAAGAGGAACTTAAGGAAGGGGAGATTCAAATCCAATTTGACTGATTTAATGTGAAATCAGAGTACTTCACTCTGGTGGTCACCAAGGTATCAATATCAGACTGAAGGGAGGCAGGAGAGGCAAGGACACAGCCTTCATTGAGCAGCAGAGTCTCTTGAGCCCTCTGGGTACAAGAGGAACTGTGGTACTGGTTTGATTAAGCACATTCTGGTTATAATGAAGTTGAAAACAAACTGCTTCCACATTGCAGCCAATCACTACTCCTCAACTACATCTCCTCTAAGGACAACCAAAAAGTGCTTTCAGAGGGAAATGAGCAACTTTGACATTCATTTTGGTGTGGCAAGAGCACAAGACATTATCATCAGATCCTACAAAAAACATCACTTTAGGGGAAGTAGTGATCTGTGTAGCTGCCCCAGCCTTTCACCAGCTTCAGTGAGCTGAATCCTGCTGCTCCATACCACCCACCACACTACACAGAGCAAGCACCCCTCTTCCTCAGAGACAGGGCCACCATCTTCACCAGGAGGTGCCACAAGCACCGACAGGGACATGTGCCCTCAGCTCCACAACACCCTGGAGACATCACAGGAACACCCCATGCTCCAACGAGGCAATTAAATCCAGACCACTGTTGAGGAGATCAACAGTCATTTAATGAATTAACACAATACATTCACTGTGCCTTCTGCCCAGGGCAAATATCAGGCTGCAGGTAACATGCTCAGTTTTCATGCACAAATGATGTCTGGCAGAAACAAGATCTCACTGGCTCTGTGAGATATTTCTACCAGTTTCCTCTTAAATACAGCCAGAAATCTGGCCATCCAGCTCACTCTGCCTGTAGCAGAGGTCTTGCTCACTTCAGTGAGAAAAGGAAAGAGTTACATAAGAAGTTAGTGAGAATAACAATTTCAGCAGCTTCATTAACATCTCAGTAGGGAATAAGTCTGTTGGCTACTGAGATCAGGAGAACCTTGCATGACCATAGGGTGACCTTACTTCTATTACAGTGAGATAATAATTGATTTCACAGGCTCTTATGCTGAACTTTGTTTTTTCCCCTATGGTCTTCATGGCAGGGTAAGCAATGTAAATAAACAGCCTCAAGGTACATTAATTCCACTGGAAGGAAAAGGCATGATCTTGTCAAAGCATTTATCCAATAATTCTTCAAAACCATAAGTAAGGCTGTAATTTGTTATTGCTGTGATCCAGCCTTTCTTCTAACTCTTCCAAAACTGTTCTTTTCACAGAGCTCATTCTGGATCTGATGCAAAACTCAAATATAGTGTCACCAATCTGTTTGGTTTAGGATTTTGGTTTCGTGAGGTTTTGTTTGGTTAGTTTTAAGGTGACAAGGGAGTAAATAATTGAGCAGTTCGGGTTGGAAGGGACCTTAAAGCTCATCCAGTTCCAACCTCCCTGCCATGGGCAGGGGCACCTCCCACTGGATTAGGAAGCTCAAAGCCCCATCCAATCTGGTGTTGAACACCTCCAGAGATGAGGCAGACACGACTTCATTGGGTAACCTGGGTAAGCACCTCATCAGCCTCACAGAAAAACATTTCTTTCTAATATTCAATCTCAATCTCCCCTCTTTCAGCTGAAAACACTTACTCCTCATCCTATCCCAGCACTCCCTGATAAAGACCCCCTTCCCATCTAAACACACCTAGTTAAGTCAGACCCGACACAGTCAAAATGTTGCGTTCCCTTCAGATACCCCCAGTTGAGGGGGCTGACAGAGGGACTCAGATCTCCACTGCAGCACTGTGTGCACTGTTATCCAGCTGAACCAAAACCAGCCTGAGAGAACCAAAATGAAAAGCTGTTTTCCCAAGCTGCCCTCTGACCCTGATCTCAGGGTTAGAAGGCAGCGCACGCCTGCAGCAGCTCCATCCAGCCACAAGCTACTGCCCTGTCTGTGCCCTGTACCAAGCACAAAGAGCACCACATGGATAGGACCATCCCCAGGCCCCACAGCAGCCACAAAACCCTCAAATCCCACCCAGGTTTCTCCCCAGACCACAGCAAAGAGGTGCCCTCCAAAGTGGTCCCAGCACAGTCCCAGCTCTTCTGGTCCCAGCCACACTGCTTTGCTGCCTGTCGCTCTTGGAAGAGTCACATCACTTACTGTGCTATTTGGCCAAGAGAAAAAAAAGCAAATTAATTTATAAAGGAGGCTTTGATGCAGCAAATAGGAGGATTGGTCTTGTTAATATTTGATATTATTGTTACAGCTAAATACTATTCCCCACTTCACCTAGGCTGAGGCTTTAATCTTGGAATTAAAAACTTCTCATTAAAGATTCAGCAGAACACACGTGGCACACAATGTTTTAAGGCTTCAGTACTGGTGAAAGGTGATGAGAAATGCCTCTTCTGGCCAAAGTCCATCGTATCCCAGAGGGGAACCATGAGCCAACATGTGGCTCAGGCTTCCCTCACACTGGCAGCACCAGTGCTGGCCCTTCTTGCAGTTGGGCAGAGTAGGTTGTTACCAGCACCAGGGAAACACAAGAACACACCCCAGGGCCTCTCCGGGCACCTTTGAGCAACGGGAACAGAGGCTGGTGAGGGTGTGCAGTGAGAAGCGTCTCTATCCTAAAGCAAAATGCCCTCAATACAGCTAAGCTTTGGCAGGAAAAAAAGGCAAAGCAGAGGAGGATGTTTCCATGAAACAAACTTTTTTAGGAAAAGAACAATCAGTGAATACACAACTTTGACTGAAATTGTTTATAGCCACAGCTAATTAGAATGTATTTTAATAACTATTGGACCTTTACACAAAAGTGAATTAAGCCCTACTGAACAATGCTTCTTCTAAAACACATGCAGTCAGTGATGCTTCCCTGTGGCAGACTTAATCAGAAATGGAAATTCATTTTGCACCTCATTGATTAATCATTATGCCACAGCTTTTCAACAAAACGGAATTAAAAGGAACTATGTAATATTGTTAGTTTGCTTGTGGGGAGCAGTGGGACACATCTTACCATTTCACACTTTTTTGTTACCATGTCACTTGTTATTTAGATTTTACTCCTTTTTAAATTGTTTTCTAGGCTTATGTTTTTATCCATTGTATTATTGCACTTTCACTGGCCTGTAGTCTAAGTGAACTCAGGAATTTATGTTCCAGGTAAATGCCAAAATCTGCACCAAATCCCATGTCTGGATAATGAAGAGTTTTCCCCTTTTCTTGCTCCCCTACCACACCAAAGCTGGCCACTGCCCAAAAAGCAACAAGAGGTAGAGAAAGGCTTGGTGTGGTTACCCACAGCAGAGTAGGAGAGGCAGCAGGAGGAAAACTTTCAGTGTTTCAGGACATTTCGCCAGTCAAACTGGCCCAGTGGGCCCAATATTCCATGGTGTTGGACAGACAAATCCCACTGCCTCAGGACAGGACTTGGAGCCAAGCTTCACCTTGGCTTCATTTGCAAAAGAGGTTAAGGATTTCTACAAGACAGTAAAAGCATCTCCATGAAAAATTCTTTACACATGTTGTTCAGGATGATATTTGCGTTAATCAAGAATTTGTAGGTCAATGACTTCAAAAACCTTTAGGCTATAATTAAGTGCCTGAAATTCACATGAGAATCAACATGGATATTAAAACCAATTACACTTACTGTGCTCTTCTGTAGCACCAAAAATAACATCTGGAAAAATTAATTCTCATAAATCAGGTAGGATGACTTGCAATGGGTTATCAAATTATAGGCTACAGAATACTTTCAAACAAAGCAACTATTACTTCAGCTATCACAATCTGACAGATTCTTTTACATTTTTGTGTAGAAAAGTTACTTTGAATGCTATTTTGCTCATAATATTTTTTCCTGATATTGGACAGTCAGAAACACACATGCAACCTCCAAGGAGCTGGGTTTACATCTCATCTGCACCAGTCATGATTTCACTCCTGTGTAATCAGTAGTAACACAGGAATGAGTCTCATCAAATTAAAGGTCATCCTGTCTATAACACACATACCCAATTTAAGTCCTGTTTTGAATTATTTGTACTACATCTGTCCATGGATTCAGCAAATAAACACAGTCTTCATTTGTATCACCTACTTACACTAAGGATGATGTCTTAGCAAGGTACTGTAACCATGCATTTCAATGTGATTAGTGCTACTGAATCTAAAAAGGTACTAAGTCAGGTGTGTGCCTTCATGAATTCAGGAAATATTCTTACAGGGCATCTTATTTCTATAGTCATATTTGAGTGAAAATAAAAAAGTAGGAAATGGGAAATTAAAGGCATTGAAATGACCTTTTGTTGTGGGTGGAGGGTAGCACAAGATATAAACTTCATTTTAGCAATCAGCAAAAAAAAGTACTGTCATTTTTTTCTAATGTACAAAGTAAAGTTTTGTTGCACTTCTTTTGGCTCTAAACTGAAGCTGGCAGGTAAAATACTCTTTGCTAGTGAAAATGAACCAAGGAGAAAATTGTACATATACAAAGCTTCCCAAAAATTGCACTGAGGTGAATTACAGCCTTTTGAAAATTTGATCATCGTATTCCTGGTTCAAGTTTATAAAATGGTTTTCTCAAGTCATTTCCATGTTTTGTGGTCCATACCATGCCTCCTGAGCAGCCTGTAACTCCCTGTAATACCTCAGGTGGTGCAACCAGACCTTAGTCATGAGCCTTTACAACAGAAAACATTTCAGAGCTGTATTCATGTGGGAGCACGGCTGGCAGGGAACAGATATTACTTTGAGGCTAGTCTGGATTTGCTTTCATTTCCCCAGGGATCTTTGCCCATGGTGGGGCCAGGCTCACCGCCACAGCTCACGCTCAAGGGTTGTCCCATTTCCACAGTGACCTTGCAAGAGAGATTTAATGAGGTAAAAACCAAGAACAGTCAGAGTATAGGGTACAGCTGAGCCCTCTCTCACACCAGCCCAAGTTGCAGATGGCTGAGGAGCTGGTGCCAGGTCCTGTAACCACCTTGGGATGGGCACAATTCTGCCTTCAACAGCCCAAGACCCCACAGAAAAGGTTCATTCCCACTGCCTTGGGACCAGCCTCAGGCAGCTCTGCCGACTGTCACACAGCCAAAACAGCAATGCTTGCCTGCCACTCTCCTTGGATCACAATTTTCCTGTAAATACTGCATCCAACAGCTCCCTCTGATGCAATATTTAAAGACAACCGGCACAAGAGTTGCACGACAGCCATTCAGCATAAAACTAGACATTTTTTTTCCCCCATTATACAGTAAATAAATTGCATTCCATTCTCTCAGCAAAGCTCTTCAGTTCCATTTCTATTCAAATGTTTTAAAAGTTCATGTTTCCTGAGAAGTCCAATCCTATTACAATGAGGTCTGTGTCTGAAGCAGCGTTACAGTGCACGTACATATTTATGGAGCTGCAGCTTCTCCCAAGAGGAAGCTTTCAATGAGGTACAATCAGATGTGATGCTTTTTATGCAGTGTAAGGTAAAAGCTTTTTAGTCTTTTGTGTCAAGACTCCTTGCATTTTATGTTTTGGAGAGCTTCTGTCATATACCTTCCCTGCTCCCCCAAGGTACTACAAAACAACTAACAAATTTTCTAATATAACTTTTTATTCCTAGAAGACATGTATTGAGACATAATGCTTGATCAAGAAAACAAATCCTTACTTCATACCATTTGCAGTCAGCCAAGCAATTAAGCTTTTATAGCTTCAAGATGCCTCCCGAGACTTCACTTGTTATTTTAGAATGCAGGTCAGAAGGGAACCAAAATAAAACTGAAGACCCTTGTTCCAAAGTAGCTATCTGTTCCCTGCCATCCCAGGGAAGCTGATTAATTCTCCTCTGGCTTATGTTTTTCTTACTTTCTTCATGATGCTGTGTCAAACGAGTGTTAAAGTTCCAAGGCACCAGCCCCTAATCTGTGCCATTCTTTATTTAAATTGCAGCTACTTCCTAGTAAGTTAAGTCCACAATAGGCAGGTTTAGCAAGATAGGAAGGCAAGAGACTTGTTAAACAAAGCTTGTGTAATGGTACTGAATACATTTATCACTTGCCACTTCACTGCTGATCTAAGCACTGGTGTACTGAGACATGTTTTTATTTACATGATGGTATCCTGGAAGTAGCTAATACAGGTTTAATTTTTTTTTACCACATCTTCCCAAACAATTGTTTTCAAGCTTTGGAAAGACCCCCTACAAAGAACAAGGGTGGCACATGGCCTTACTGAAATTACATGTTTTCTATTTAGATTGCAAAGAGTTATGCAAGAGGTGTCCCACTGCTCAAGGGGCAAAGCAAGATCCAGATTTCTCTCTCCACCGAGAAAAAAAGATATTTTCCCCCACAGCCCTAATAAATTGGAATCCCATTTTTCTTCTGTCTTTGTCTTTCCCAATCTCACATTAGCATAGTGCAATTCAAATCAGATATGCATAAATAGCCACTTCCAGATAGAGTTTTATGACATTCTAACATGAATTCAGTGCAAGCAATGGGGATCAGTGCACAGACACCACCTCCACTCCAGCACTGACTGAGGTGGGAATGCTCATTCTAAGATTAAAATGTTGAGTTTAATAGCCTTAGTTTGTACTTAAGCTGACCGGTTGCCAGCTCTGACTTACTGGGAGCCTGTTAAAGCCCACCTTCAACACCAGTAATGTTAAGGCCCACATCAACCTGTGCAGTCAAAAAGGGAGGGTCTTTTGATATCTGCACAGCAAATCAGAGACTGACAAATCTTCCAGGGGAAATTCAAATCCAGTGTTTATCTTGAATACAACCAAAATCCCCAACCAGCCTGCTCAGGTCCCCACCCAGCCTGCTCAGGTCCCCACCTGATACCCAAGGTTGCTGAAACTACAGCACAACTCAGATTCGATCCAATACAGCACAGTACCAAGAGAAGGTACAGTAAGATAATTAAGAAAGAGAAGTAGCAGGGGGGCAATAATTACCATTCCTGTGGGGCACTGCAGTACCTCAGAAAAATGAGGTCCAGCAGCAGCATCTCCTCCAGGAGCAATTCTTCAGGAACACACAGCATGATAGCTCAGGCCACTCTGGCACTCTTCCTCAGGCCATGGGGTGGGCACACTCTCTGCCTTCTTGGCAGGGGTTATTTAATTCCATTCCCTATTATCACGTGAGGGGTGGTCTTGCTGTGAAAGTTCTCGAATTGGGGGATGCGCAGTCTCTCCTTCGGGAAGGCTCTCAGGTTGAGGCTGGCATTACACACACCTTCCTAAGCAGAGGCAATGATTTACCCTCTGATGCACTCAAGGAGCTGACAACAGCGTGGCAGGCACAGTAAGAGGCACCAGCAACAAATTTGGTTCAAATTAAGCTTGATAACTGTATTTTACTTACATTCTTGTTGTATCAGAAAGTAAGAAAAATAATCAACTGTCACTGAAACAACATGGGATTTTGGAGGTTTATTTTAACTTGCCTTCTGGCTTTGGTACCTTCTTATTACACCCAAGTCATCCTCAAGCTGAAGAAACTGCAGTCAGAAGCACCAAAAATGTGTTTAGCAGAAACTCAGAGTAAGAGGATGCTGCGTTCAGCGAGGTTTCACTGAACTCCGTGGAAGACCGAATGGTTTAAAGAAACTTTACAGTTCTCTCCCAATAACCTGATTCCAGGGTTGGCTTTCAAAAAAAAAATATCACAAGACTATTAAAACTCAATGATGTGGAAGATTGATACGATCCACCACAGCTCTAAGTACCAGGGGAAGAGAAGCTTTTTTTAACGTTTTTCAATTATTATATGTAAATGCAAAGATTGAACAGTCCAGCACTTGCATTTGCTCCTGGTTAATTTCCCTCCCTGAGAATTTCCCTATTAAAATTTTAGTATTATTCACTTCTGGTCAAAATGAAGCAGTGGCCTGTTTCATTCAAATATTTAAAGCAACGTGCACATTTCATTTTTAAAATCTTCTCAGAAAAAAAAATATTGAGTGCTTTCTGGGTTTGTTCTTTGAAATAGTGCAGATAACACAAGCAGGTTCACTAATACTGCTTGTGAGCATGATGCAAAGGTGCATAGCAGGTTTACACATCCCTTGTTAGCTCATGTTTCAGCCACAGCTGAAGAGGGCACATCAAGTGGGCAGCAATGAAAGAACTCAGATCCAAATTCACAGCACAGGTACACCCACACTTAGAGTCAGACCTCATCATGCACACACACAGGAGAGTGCTCACTCCCCCAAGAACCAGACCTTTACATTTGCTACTTATTTCCTTATAATTATCATGGGGAAATACACTGCAGGAATTGTGTATTGTTGTACCAGTAAAAACATCTTTTCAGTGGCCAACAGGTTCAGAAAATGCTAAAAGGAAAGGATTCATCCTATTCTGCAAACAAGATACTCAGACTTCTTTTTGGTAGGGGAAGGAGTGAATTTGAAAAATTCCTGATGATTTCTCATTTTAAACAGTGAAGAAATTTTAATACACGCTCTTCTCCATCAAGCAGTTTCATTTCACTTCAGCAGGTGGTAGTACTTTTATTCAGAACTGGCAATAGAGATTTGCCTTTGTCTCCAGACTCTCAGTGAGATATGAGAAGCGGTGATGGGGCACAGGAGAATTATGCATTTTTTAAAAATGCTCTGTTTAAAAAGTACTTCCTCAGTCTGTTGCTTGGATTTTTTCCATTATGAATCACTGCAGCTTAGATAAATGAGGTCACCGGGTTTGAAATGCCAGGCTCCATTATCTCTCCACACTCAAGCAGTTTGACTGGCTCCTGTGTCAGTAATTGGTTCACCTGATATTAATAACAAGCTCCCTGCCTGTAGAAACAATCTATTCATACAACACTAATGAGAGAAAGAAGAGCAGCAATGAAAACTATGCAGGTAAACAAATTAAAAGGTTATGCTGAAAGGCCATTTACCAAGTATTCAGAGAAGACAGCTCAAGAAACTTTGTTTCTGATATATATGGGAGTACAAGAATTGCCCTAACTTTAGTGGCCTTGAGTAGGTGCATTGCTATTATTTTGGTGAAAAATAAACCTTTTCTGAATATTCCCATGTGAATATTTTAAAACAATTATCTATTGCAAGATGATAAACAAATCAAGGTTTGCTTTTGGGAAAGAAGCAGAGCCAGAGCACTGATCAATGAGCAATAAACCCTAATTACAAGAAAAAAATATTTGAAGGATTGCCTTTGCTTTGAAAAACGTAAAAATTCAGTCTTTGCAGCTATCAGCCTAGATAGCTGAAAGGTAGAAAAAATTCAAGTGAAGGTAACTTGATTCCTTTCCTGCCCCTCCACTCCACTGAAAATTGTTTTTTCATAGCCTTCAGGTGAAAAAAAAAAACCCTGACATCAGCCAATGTCCTTTTTCTGTTCTCTTGAAGCCAGCAGAAAGTTCCATGAAAGGGATTTCTGCAAGAATGAGATTTTTACAGAACATTCAGCATTGGATTAGCCCAGCTGTCCTTGGAATCAATGGGAGTCTCAAGGCTAACTTGGGTACAGAAAAGTAAAGTTAAGCTAAAATGAAACCTCAAATCTTTCAAAAAGTTGCTACAGATGAGCAAGGGGAAGTACCTTTCAAATACAGTGCCGAGTTGCTTTGCATTCACTGTTAAAGACATAGTGACCATGAAAGCCATTTGCAGCAGCCAGAATCATCTCACTGAAGATGAAAGCTTCTCTTGCCTTCATTAATCATAGAATGGTTTGGATAGGAAGTTCCAACCAATTCCAACCCCCTGCCATGGGCATGGACATGTCCTGCTGCAGGTTGCTCAAAGTCTCATCCAACCTGGTCTTTTACTACAATTCCTGTTCTATCAGGGAACAGATTCAGGCTCTTTCTACACACACACACACACACCCCTCAATTACTTTATGAATTCCACCTCCTGCCCATTAGCACCAGGCAAGTACTGAGATGAGGACATGATCCTGTACATTACAGTGCTAGTGCTAAATGTCTTATGCCCTAAGACCCCGTAATGAGCTCAAAGCCAGCTACACAGATCCTCACTACTGTCAATGAAAAGGTCATTTGCACAATTATGATACACCAATGGGACTGATGGCTACAAAATCACCAGGGCACTGACTGCTTTTGGGTCTTTGTAAGGTGCTCAAGGTAATGAACCTTGATTGGGCCCTCAGCTACAGCTGCTCTACAAGTAACAGCATTCCTCAACTGCCTGTTGCCACAGCTAACAATGCCACTTCAGAGATTTGAAAGGAATGCCTACCACAGCACAAGGAAGTTGTCCCCCCTTCCCCACTCCAGCTGCTTAAAGCAATTAGCCTGGTAGTATTTGCATTGTACCCACTGCAATACGAATACCTCAAGTCAGCACTTTGCAAACATTTCAGCCTTAAGATTAAATACTCAATGAAAATGTGGTGTGTTAAAGAGACTGTATCAGAATGTAATTTCCTATAATTTCAGGAGCTTGCTGAAACATCAATTTATCCTTAAAGGTTCAACACAAAAATTTGGGATGGAATCCAAGGCTGGTGGCTTAATCACTAAGTAAAATACTCTCCCTGCAGCTCACCCATTCCACTTGGTAAAAGGGTCTCAGATTTTTCACCTGAAAAAATACAGAACTAGAAAAAAGCCTAGCAAAGTACTGACACCTTAAGGAAGATGAAAAGCAGTTTATATTGTGACTTACCAAAATGAACAGCAATACCAGGTAAAAACACATTCTCTGGTGTAGCTCAGGCACACGTACAAAAATGCTTAAAAATGTTTAACCTACCTAAATACCAAGCTCCTAATACAAAATGGTTCTCTGAAGGATCTTACTCATACCTAGTTTTCTCAGATTAGTTTATTCATTTTCTATTCAGCATTGCAAAATTCCTACACCAGAGCAGAGCACCAAGAGTATTTGCTGTGTCCCAGCTCCACAGGTCCAGCCTCAGATGCAATCAGCTTGCTTTTCCTCTGAGACAGCACCAAGAGATGGGAAATGTGACCAGTATTCCCTCAGGACAGGGCACCACTTTCCACACTTGTAGCACTCTTGCTACAGCATGACCTCCAGGTGCCTTTAGTGTGATGCCCCAAGAAAGATTTCCCTGCTTGAGGGGGAAATCATCTATAACTGCCTGAATTATAGAAATCATACTTGTGAATAAGGATGAACTGATGTATGGGACCAGGTTTACCCAAGATGAAAGCAGGCAACTGCAGTGGAGATGCAGAAGATATTTGTTGGCACAAGGAGCTTGAGGACAGAAGCCTGGCAACATGTTTGATATTAGTTAGCTCTGCATGAGCAAAATGCAGCTGCATGTTACCAAAGCTATTTATGTGACAGAGAAAGGGATGTAAAAGCAGCAGGAGATGGAATAAAAGCAGGGAAACTGCACTGAGTCTGAGCCTCAGCACTGTCAGAACTGTACAGCATGCTGTACATCACAAGAGGGGCCCATCCAGAGGTATGCAAGATACTGCTGTCAGCCCATATTGCACCCCTGTTAATAAGCAATCACTCTTGCTTGCATCCTGGGTATGGTGGAGTTATCCTCAAAACCTCCTCATCTGCCCAAGAGCTGGACAGAACACCAACAACAACTCCTCCTGAACCTGCATCTAAAATAAGTGTCATCCTGTGGATTACATGTAGTCTGGCTCTCTAATCACCTAGAATTCATTTAGTTTTGGATTAGGACTATTCAAGCTTCTTTTCAAATTTGACTCAAATCTAAACCACTTAACACTATCTGTACCCAGATACAAGACACAATACAAAGCAAAAAGAACCAGAACTCCTGGTCTTTATTTTATTAATTGCTAACAATACTGCTGAATAAGGATCATGTGCTACAGCTATGAACTCCAGCAAGCGACAAACAAGTGGAGTAAAATTACTCTATCAGCCTAGAGTGCCAAAATCACTGAAATCACAAAACTGTGTCTTTTCTGAAATTTTTCCTATTGTAAAGCTTGAATCATTCCACACTTCCTCATCTGGCAAGTCCATAACAGCTCTAGTTTTGATGCCAGCATGGCCATAACGTGGTTCCTCAGGGTCCAGACACCCCAGAGGATCTGGAGAGACAATCAAGGATGTTTGCATCTCACCACCATGCTGCAGAACAAGGTACTTTCTTGTTCATCATAATTTGCAATATGAACCTGCTTTAGATATGATACATGCTGACTCAAACTCATTTAGAGGTACGCACTCTTGTATCGATCCAGCATCTACTGGCTGCATGAGTAAAACCAGATTTTAAGATGATTTTTTTTTTAAAACTCACAATACCTGCAGTTACTGTTGAAGAGATGTTGCTGGCAAAGTTAATGAAAGCCCTAAGGTACCCTTAGTTCAAGCACACTCTTTACAGTTTCAAGGCATATACAGTGATTCATGGAAGGGAACAGAGCTCCAAAGCGGTACTAAATATAGCAATAGCCCTGTAGATATTACACTGACTCATAAAGTACCTGCTTGTAAGTGATGTCTTACCTTTTAAATGTCTGTCTACTGCCCAATGTTTAAATATACTGCATCTTGGGTCTTTTGTAGCTTTCAGGATGTTTACCCTTCAGTGGAATGACATACTGCTCTAGCAGAAGCACCTCAGCTACACAGATGCTACATTATTGTTTCCTTCTATTCATGGCCACAATACTAATACCAGAGGTATTTAAATTTATACAAAATGCAGACAGTAAGTTGCTTGACTCCTAATTTGGAGCTCTGTTTTGTATACTGTTCCTTAACAGAAAATAAGCCAGATCCTATTTATAATATCTATAGCGTTTAAAATCTTTTAGTCTTTCTTGCCAGGAAGATCTACCAAGGTGATGCAACAACAAATGGCTGAAAAGTAGGATGGTGTTTCAGCCATTATTCAGGTATCACCTGCTATTCCCAGACAGTTCTCAAGTAGAGAACTCAGTCAACTAGAGCAAAATAGAAAATTGCTTTAGAGAGAGCACCAGTTACTATCCTACAAAAACACTGTGTTTGCATAGAGATAATCTGGAGATATTGCATCTGAAACCATACTGATGATCTGTTCCTGGGAGAAGTTGATGACCTGTAAACCAGTCAGACCATGTGGTGGGCAAGTGTGGGAAGTTCATCCAAAAAAACCCCTCAGCACTACTAAAACCAGTGGGAAAAAGCCAAATACACGACTCCTCCACAAAAAGAAACCAGCAAATCTGAAACTGGAGCAAACTGCTACAGAAAAAACTCGCTACTATTAAATTCACAGACCTTGTAGAAACCACCTTCTGTTTTAAATGACGAGTGTGAAGAAACACAGTTATGTCAGAAAAGAAAAGGATAAAAGTCAAAGCACTCCCAGAAGTAACTGCTGATGCCCCATCTCTGCTTGAGCTTGTCCATGTTTTGTTGGGAGCCATTGTTGATACCAGCACGGAGCATTATTATGAACCTCTTCAAGTATCTCCCGAAGTGACAAAAATCTACCCTCAAAATTAGTCCAAATGATCCTCACAAGAACTGGGGAGCATTCCTTGATTCTGGGTTGCCCTATCATCTACCCGCTGCTTGCAGAGATAATACTCAAAGGCTTCTTCCTCTTTGAATCTTCAAAAGGAGACCGTATCAAACAAAAGGACAGAGCGCTAACATCTCTTCACTCTGGTGTCAGAGTCCACAGCAGAGAAATGAGTAAGAATGACATCAAAACATGGAAAGAGGAACTTTTCTTACTTTCTCCAGAAAGCTACGTGATACTCTAGGCACAGACATCCATGTGTCTAAAAAAAGTCAAGCTTGATAAGAAAATCAAAACAGGAACATGAGAAAAAGTTGAAAGTGTTCCTCCATGTGCCAACCACCACAGCCAAGGAGTTTCTAAGGTGCCTTTCAATGAAGCACACTTTGCTTCCTCATCCATATACCTGCTTCATTACGTTCATTCAGCTTGAATAAAGGTGTAATAATCTAGCTGTAAAATTTAATTTTGGTCCTCACTTCCCAGATTGCTCCTGTTTTACATCACTACTGTCAAGCCAATGGTTTTACATAAAGGATGGGTGTATTTCTTGCCTTTTCTTGTGTCAGCCTTTTTCAGTGCAAATGGTCCAGCTGAAATAAAGCGCTTTTGGTGTTGTTCTCTTCCAGCCTTTGACACAAATTCATGACAAACCTGTCCCTCCTTACTGCCTCTCTGAAAACCAGGTAGTTCTCTCCTGTAATTTGTCTTTCAGCCCCCTCAGTCACTTGCAACTACTAAAATTCAAGTCTATGCTTTGATGAAAAAGTTGAATGCTGTGTTAAGAATTAAAATGCTATTGAATTTTCCAAAATAACTGAATTTAACATTACAATCAATGGTACTGATTGTCTGTGGGGTAAGAAATTGCAAAAGGACAGTTAGAAACGCTTCTGCAAACAAAATTCTTCATTATTAATTAGGGTAACTATTAGCTGTCAGTCATGTTTACAAGGAACAAGTTCACAATCTACCTGATAGTGGTCCAATATACACTATCTCAGTGCTGTACCGTGACATCAAGCAGACATGGTTGGGCTGACAGTGTCTAAACTTACCTGCCACTTCTGAGGCAATACACAGCAAAAACTCAATCTTTAGCTGACATTGAGAAAACAAGTCACCCCAGGTTTGATTGCTTAGTCAATACAAGCTGTGCAAGGTACTTATAAACTCTCTCCTAGCCTTACATCTTGAAAAATGCCCATGTGCAGGAAACAGACTACCCAATATCTGTCTGTCTTTGCTAGCAAAGTCACAATGTTGTTAGAACTGATACCACGCAAAAATAAACTGCAGGTGAGAGTAGGAGAAATTGAACAAGTCAAAAAATACTTCACATCTGAATGTTGTATCTGCCTGTCTGTCAGGAGCAGCCTCATATCTCTGAACAAGCTTCCTGAGAACCACTGTGTGAGGCAACAAGGGGTTCGTTCGGAGAGCGTACTCTGCTTTACAAAGCACGGAGCGTCACACTAGAAACTCTTTTGGTAAATAACCTTTCTGGGTCAGGCATTAGCATTACACTCTGGTTAATTATATCAGTGGGAGAATATTAATAGCAATTCTTACTTCATAACCATTCATTTCAGACCAAGAGCTTTTACTCAAGCAATTTATCTGACTTCCAGCTTTGAACTCTGTATTTATCACAGTCTAGGGCACTGCAGATGTCTAGCAAGTCAAGGCCCAGTTCTTTCCATCTCTTTCATAGCAATGCAGCCATTGCCCAGTGCAAAGTCAATTAAATATATGACTGTTGATTACACAGCCTACAATTCAGTGCTTGGTGCATAGGGATGGATGGCTGCATTCAGTAATGTGCTCTGCTCAAGGCATCTGAGGAAGTTCAGAGCTCCACAGCACACAAGGAAAGAAAGTCACTCCCCTTAGTGAGCTTTTTTTCCTAATGCCCTGCTAAAATACAAACACTTTTACTAAGTAATGTTCTGCTCATACATTGCTCAGAAGGTGTAGCTCACAATATGCTATTTTTTTGCCAAGATCACCCTCTCAGATAGTTTAGAAGTCAGCCAACACAAGGAGACTTTAAGCTAGGTGGTGTCCCACTGTTCTAACTGTCCTATAAGAGCAAGTCCAGGCCCTGGACAGCAGCACAGACTATCCTGTCTCTTATCCCATGTTCATCAAGCACAAGAATTGAATCAGGTGCTTACAGGAATCAGGCATCTAGCCCAAGGTCTCATGCTGATCTGCAGCACAACCTCTGAGACCACCCCTGCCTCTCACACCACATTCAGTAAGCACAAGAGATCAATATGGCATCAGTTTCTAAACCTCACAGAAGAAACCATATCAGACTTCAGGTTCGAGTCCCAGCAAGGTGTGAATTATTATCCCACAGTGGCCATCTAAACCTCATAATGGCATGCACTAGGCATTATGTAATGATAATACCTGCACTGTAGAGCCTTCTTCCAATAATAAAAAGAACATAGTGTTCAAATTAGTAGGTATAAGCTTTATTCTTCTCTCAAATAGGTAGGATTTTCAATTTGTGAAAGAAGATGGGTGTGGGTATGCTCCCACTAACTGGCTTCTCAGACTGCAGGATTTGTTGTCCTGCCTCATGTTTTTAATTCATGCTATGGTTGAAGGAGGCATTTTTTGCATGAAATATGCACCAACATATCTGTTTTTGAATGAGCTTTCTGGAAAACAGGATGCAGTTGTTACAGGAACTAATCCTCACTCAGATTCACCTTGTGATGTGCAGTGTTTCATAGATGATTCCAGTGGCAAAAAGAAAAAGAATGAAGACTTTTATTAGAAGGATGTAAAGCATAAATGGCTATCAGTGGAAAGAGCTACCAACTCCCTTGGGCAAATTTCAATAACACCATTGAACTGTCACTGTGACAAAAGAAATGTAACAAAAATTCCCTGCAAAAGTGAATAGTTTCTCAGAAGAAAATGCCATGCTTTGATATAATTGTTCAAATACAGACTTCAGACCATCTGCAGGCTCTACTGAATACATAGAGAGAAAAAGATTAGTTCATACAAGTGAGGATCAGACCGAAGGATAAGCCAAGTAGCCATGTGGGAGACAGCAGATAGAGGCAACCTTTAGTCCCTTGAAACTTTAAAGGTCTTAATCAAAAGACCATTGAAATCAATGAAAGTCCAAGGACATCACTAGGCTTTGCCAAGATGCTCGATTCAAGGTATCTCATGCCACACAGTTCCTGCATTACTTCTTTACAGCTCTGTCCCAGAGACAGACCTGCCTGCCTTGTGCAAGAGGAGGAATAGGCATCTAGACCTGAGGGAGAGAAGGCAAGGGAACAGCCACAGCCAGATTTATAAATTGTGCAGTTTACTGCAAGTAATAGTATCCAAGACAAATTCAGATACTTTCTCCTTATGCTGACAGCAACCTCAAATCACCAGTTAGTGGCCTGAGAAGAAAGCCACAGGAAGGATGGAGCCATCTCAGCCTCCCCTGCTACCTTCCCCATGTGAAGGGCTCATCTCATTAAGCACACTGCATCTTACTGCTGCTGATGTGGTTTATACACTCTAAACATGAACACAAATACCAACACCTCCAGCTTACAGGGACACGCAAGTCGAAAATTAGCCTTGCTCTTTCTTGACAACACGACGCCCATCACAGTCAGATCCTGTGTCTCAGTGACAGCATCAGAAAACAAGCCGTGTCAGTATTGATGTGAGTTGTCTTTGCTTCAGCTGCATGAAATGGTTCAAGGTTTCTTCAACCAAGAAGGAAGATGTTAAGATTCACAGGGCTTTTTTTTGCAATTTTGCTCCCCAGAGCTTCAAAAGGTAAAAGGAAAATTAGGATTTCAGAACCACTCAATGCCAAGCTGAGCACAAAGTCAAGCCATCAAATTTTCAAGTCAATTAACACAGTAGGAGGGCACAGAGTACTTTTGAAATAGTGTCCCTATTCAAACACCTCACTGAAAACTGGGCTCTCTGAAACTGAGTCTGAACTTCTAGTGTGTCTTTGTTTATCAGCCCTCTATGAGTTATACTTCATACTTGGAAAAGTGTTTTTTAATAATAGATATAACTCTGACATTTTGCTACCCAAAGCAACTGGTTGACCTAAACAGCTTTCCAAATTCCAGTTTTCCAAAAGACACTTAAAACACTCAGAATCACCCCAAGCACAGTCACAATGGTCAGGCTCTGGTAACACACCAAGAAGGGGGAAGGAAACAACGTACCAACTCAGAGCGTGCAGATTTTTTACTTTGCCTTACTCAATTGACATTTTAACTTGTTTCTTTCCCTAGAGACAAAGCATTTATCTTCAATGAACTTCAAAGAAAACATAACTGATAAAAACCACAGCAACTCAGAAAATCTTGTTTCAGGAAATCCTAGCCAGTCCATCAGGTAATATAAACCAAATGGTAGCAATAAAGGAGTGAATTTCACCAACTTCCTGGCACTTTGAGTATCAAGAAACAAATAAGTATGAAAAATCATCACATTAATAAATTATTCACAGCCATCAATAAAATACAACCACACTGTCTCCACCCTCATTCTTAATGCCTTGGCAGCTTTTGCCATTACTAAGAAAATAGAACTGTAGAATCACCTGGTTGGAAAAGATCCTTGCGATCCTCAAGTCCAACTGTATCTGTCCACTAGCAAAGCGTACCCCTGAGAAGCCCATCAACCTGTCTTTTAAACACCTCCAGGGGTGGTGACTAAGCCACCTCCCTGGGCAGTCCCTGCCAGTACCTGACCACTCTTTCAGCAAAGATGTTTTTCCTGATATCCAGTCTAAAGCTGCTCTAGTTCAACTTACGGACATTACCTCTTCTCCTATCACTTGTCACTTAAGACCTACACTGGGCAAGTGTCTTTTAACCCAAAAACTTCTTGCATAAACCCTGAAGACTTGCCTGTGAGAGAGTGTTCTTGTTAGCAGCTAATTTTAATCCAAGTGAAGACTCTACTCTTACTGAAGTTTCTGGATTTAGGGCTCAGTGGTGACTACTTAGAGAAGGTAGACCTACAGATCTCCCTGGCTTTCCCAAGCCCTTGATCATTGCTACAGAGTTGGAAATCATCTTTCCAGTTTGGTTTAAAAATCACAGTGAGGTGAAGGACAAAGTAGCAACAGAGCACAGCAGTCTTGACTCTGCTGATGCTTGCCAAGAGAGCCACATCAGCAGCGAACAGCTCCGGCACCCTGTGATCCCCTCAGGCATCGCCCTGGCGGTGCCTGAAGGAGAGTGCTTTCAGAAGAACTGAGAACAACTACCAAGCCCACTTCTGTAATTCTCACGAGTGTATTTCATGCTGTCCTTACCAGGTCCTTTGCACGTATCTAGAGCCAGAGAGCCAGGCTGAGAATCAAAGCTTAACAAAGGTTTCAGAGCATGTTTTAGGAGAAAACAGATAATTTAGAACTCCAGCATATTTTCCTGGTAGGAACACTGTACCTGACTAATCCTTTTATAAGCATAAATGTAATAAACTTTTCGACCACTTGCTTTCACTCAAATGTAAACAGCAATAAGTTAACCTGTTATACCAAGAGAATTTAATGTATTTCTTGACCTACTCACGGGTAAAAAAATGTATGTTCAAAAATAGAGTCCAACTTAATCCATAAATCATAAGAGGTATTATTGTTGCTCCTGCTTGACTTTACACCAGGGGATTTCAACTTTTTATGAAATTATATAGCCTACTGTTCCATTTGCCCCCATTTATGGCATGTTAAGGAAATGTACCCCACACTAAAATCTCGTTTTCAGAGTATTCAACCCAAATCCTCTTGCTCTTTAGATTAGTCCTAAAAATGGAAGAGACAAGTGATGGGTGCTGGACAGGAATCCTCATGGGTGCTGTTTCATTAGGTGCTGTCGATCAGCAGGAGGGGCACGTCTTCAGAGCAGCAGGTGGCATTTTGGGGACAGGATTCTTGTTACTGCTACTGTGAGTTATGCACCCGAGAATCAGTGAAGAGGGTTGATCTCTTAACTTATTCCAATGGGCAGGAAGCAGAAGTATGGAAACAAAGGTGACAGAGCGTTCCTGCTGGGGAGCTGTTTGAAGTTACAGGCTATAGTCTGAAATTCCAAGCACAGCTGATGATATGCCTCCAATGGATTAACATGCTTGCACACACACAGATTCCTGTCCTCCAGCTAATTTTCCCTCCATGGAAAGAGAACAGGACTCTGCTTTCAAGCATGGATGAAGCCACAGCCAAATCAAGCTTTCCTTCTTCCCTGCCTCCACCTTTCCAGGCAGTAGTGCTGACCAAGATGAATGACTTGCTACATCCTTCCTAATGACTGTCTATTCCACAGCTGACATTTTGTTAAACTACAGCAACTGACATATCCTCAGGGACATCCTAATGATCAATTAAATTTGTAAGCTGTGGCTGCTGAACCTCTTCCTAGGAAGACTGGCAGAGGATGAGCATCAAGAAAACAAGGAAAGCAAACAGAAGTTAAAAACAGCAATCTCATTTTATCCTGGGGGAAAAAAAAAGAGCTCCAGTAGTGCACAGCCTCTAAATCATACAAGATTAACATTAAGAATCGACAGCTGGATTATCTTTACTTAGCACCTCCAGGTTGTGGAGCCAGCTTGTCTGTTGTATCTGTGATAACTGTGCTTTAAGAGACTCAACCAAGAACAGATAAGTCTCAAAATAGGGTGGTTGTTTTTTTTTTAAATCACAGACTTGATACTTTATCAGAAGAACAGTGTTCAAGATGAGATAATGTTACCTGGGCTGAAATAATGCACAATAATCAAGAGCAAAGGAGACTGCTCAATGGCAAACAGTAGCCAAAAAGCAAGGAAATGGATATATTTAAGAGCATACTCTGGCCCATCGTGCCAACCAACCTCTATGTTACTGAAACAAGTTTAATGTACTTAGAGTATGGTTTTTGTAGTAAGCAGCCTTAAAGGCAAAATACTCATAATGCCACCCAACCAGAATGCAGGATCCACAAAAAAACAGCCTATTTTTCATCCACAGTTCCCAGTTTGTAAAGTTAGATGCAGTTGTCACCTTTAATTGCAGAACTAAAGATACTGAAATATTAGATTAGTTCTTCTATTTATAAAAGCCACAGTAAGGTGGTTCAGCTGCTACAAGTGAGGTCCTCAGGGATGACACTGCTTCCAAAGATGGACCTTTTACAGAAGTCCAGAATCGCTCAAACCACTTACTCTTAAAACATTCCTTGGACCAGCTATTCTAGCCATGGGCTGGAGGTTGATTCCACAGTTTTCTAGGACCAATTTCCTTCAAGGTCTCACAGAAGTACCTGGCACCTTTGTACCAGTCTTAACCACTACTGAACAGTCAGCGTGTGCCCAGACTGCTCCCAGCTCTCTCATGGAATGCTGCGTTCTTGGGAGGGGGAGTGAGGTTTACAGTCTGGCATGTTCAAAACATCAAATCAATGAGAGCAACCAACACCAAAAAGCCCTGTTTGCCCAAGATCTGGATATTTCCGAGAGCTAGCACGTCTATTTCTGCACTTCTCAGTAGCAGACCTGCTGCTGTGAGCGTTCACAGGAGTGGCAGAGGCTGCAGCCTGCTGTTCAGAGTCTTGCTGTGCCAGTTTTTCTGAACCAGTACCTTCCTGCTGTGCAAACAGCTCTTCTTGCCTGCACACACCACTGCGCTTCCAGAGCAATCATGATGATATTGCATGTGTTTCACACAAGCCACATATGAGGCTTCAAATCATATCATGAGAGGTTTATCAGCTAAAGATCTTATTTAACTTGTCAGACAACCATTCCTCCTGAACCAGACTGTTTCATTTGTTAAACTAATAACACTAATACATGGAAGTGCCAAATGCTATGTAGGAATATTTGGTGAGTGGTAGGAAGCTCCCCCAGACACAGGTTACATCTTTTGATTGGTGTGTGTGTGCTGATTAACACAGCATAGCCTCAATGTCCTCTGGAGCACCTAGATTCTTCCATACAAATTCTGTACAATAATTTGAATAAATAAAAGTTAAACCAGAAGACATGCAATGAGAAAATACAATAAAGGATTTAAACTCCCTTAGAAGTCAGATTTCAACTGTAGTTCTTTGTGCCTAAAAGTTTTTTCAAAATTCACAATTAACAGATTACATGCCTACCTCAAAAGATTGCTCTCAAACTGCTGTTTAACTCATCAGGAGGCCTGGAAATTCTCTCTAGTTACCCACCTGCACCTTAAACCATGCATATAGCCTTGGCGATTTGGCCCCACAGCCTTCAAGTCTTAGAAAACTCCAGCCCAAAGGCTCTTTATAATGTCACTCCTTTGGCAATAAAGTTAGCAGCCAAATCAATACTGAGCTGACACTGGGAGCTGTCTCAAACCTGAACTATGGATTTATTGCACTGAGTTCATGATAGATAGAGTGCAACTTGTGCGGACTGGCATCTTTGGACTGTATCCATCTATGCTAAAAGCCAGTAAAATTCCAGTTGCTGTCAGAGTTCCTGATTACTCTGTATAGTGTGCAGAAAAATAGGGAACCACAGCCCACCAAAAATACTGCTCAATGCTTACCCGTAAGGCACATCATGCATTGCTCCTGTTCTCCCCTTTCCATAGGCAGGAACAGTGGCATGAAAACCTAAGCCTTCCCCTAGCCTACTCATCCTTTCTGGAGCAAAGCTGAGAACAAAAGAGGAAGCCAGGAAACATTGCCTCTTCACATCCACACTTGGAATACTGGAAGACTGATGGCTGAATTGCTGCTTCAGATATGACGTTCACACACCCTCTCTGTCATTTGAAGTGCAATGGCCCTTGTCTAGAACATTATCTCCATGGTACAACAGTGTCCTTGGCTGGGGGGAAGAAAGCAGCAATACTCTTAGCTAGCACTACCACAAGATAAAAGAAAACATTATGTGATATTAGAGCATCAAGAAAAAAGCCTCTTCCTAGGTTTTAATTCAACAGGTTTTAGGCACTTCCTCTTTCAATGGACTTCACTTCATGCCTAGGGCCCCCAAGGCTCTGAGGAACTGCAGCTTCATGTGCTTATTCTGCATTCTTGAACTTGCTAGTCCTGTGTAGGCTGAGTTCCTGAAAAAAACTGAGTAAGTCAAGCTGGGATAGCTCCAAGAGTATCATCACCCCCTACCAGTGCTGGCATAATAAAATAGTGGTGCCATTTAGTTGCAAAGTTTGATTATATAAAGCTCTTTGCCGTATTGGGGAAAGAACGAAGCACCTGTCACATGGCATTATTAAAAGCAAGGAAGTGGTGTATTACATTTCCTTGATCTGCAAACAGCATTTTTATGTTAGCAACAGGCAGTATTTCTGCAAAGCCTTTTCTTCTCTCTGTGCACTGTAATATATCCGGAGCAGCACTTTAAAGCAGCAGCTTGGATGAGTTTCATTTTGGAGTCTTCAGCCACATTACAGATGTACTGAAATACATTTTGATTAAGCACTAGAAAGAGGACAATTTCAACACTTTCCAACACTGGAAAACATGGCAGGCCCTTATTTCTCACTGCTTAAACCATGCTAGAAGGCATCTCATACACCTACAGCTACTTCAGAGGTTCTTCCAAATTCCCAGCAGAGAGTCCAAAATGTAAGATTCTTCTCTCCACTTGGTGCTGATTCATGGAGAGCCATTTCAAGGCAGAAGAGCCTCGTTTCAGCAGAGTGCAGCACATCTCCACTGCAGGTTCATTTCCATGCTCTCTTTTCACTGTTACTGTGGCTACATTGATATTGACCCGTCGCCACCCATAGCAGTGGGGCTGGAACTGGCTGATCTTTAAGGTTGCTTCCAACACAACCATTCCATGATTTTCTGATCTAGGAATTGTCCTGTAGTCAGCAGGCTCAATGAGTGCATGCTAGTCAAGACAGCTAATACAAAAGTAGATGATACAGGCTGACCTTTCAGCATAGAACAGCACCAGGCTTCCCCCCATCCTCACTTCCTTCCTGCTGGCCTCACTTGAAGCCCTGTTGCTGCACACACAAGACCATCCTTTTTCTTCTTGTTCTCCCAATCTGTGCCTCAGTACCATTCAACAAAAGCAGGACCCCTGTATTTTTCTCACCTCAAGATAAAAGAACAGAAGTTGAAGGGGACATATTTGTAGATTTGAGTTCTCAGATACAATATTAACAACACAGATATTGGAGAGGGGTTTAATCTTGTTAATGGTGGTTAAAAATCACACTTCCCACAATGAAGCAGCAGGTAACTGTTGTGGTGCCTTACTGGGTGCTTTTATCAGGTAGCATTGCAGTCTGTGTTCATGGGATTGCAGGTTTGACACACAGCTGTAGGCAGCAAAACACAAGGGTATAGCATAGCATTTCATTTACCAGAGCATAAATACCAGTGTAGGTAATGATTATAAAAAATAGAAGCCTCACTTGCACACTTTCTGTTAACAAAATTAACAAATCTGCTTTTTTTCCTAGAGAAAGATTTCTTGATAACATCAGACAAATATCTAGGCATAGGAAAGAGTCATAGGACAGCCAAGCATCTAACAAGCCCAAACCAATCCCTGCTGCCTAGAAAGCTAAATGTGAAATCAATTCTAAACAAATTCAGTGCTCCAAAGTGCTATTCAGAGAATCCCAAAACATGCATTGGTCAAAAAAATGATTCAATTATCTCTGTGTGATACTTGATTTGTTTAGATCTTATCAGCTGACGTATAATCTTGTTAAATTCTTTGAGGTGTATTTAAGGGAAACACTACTAAACCTCTCACACTTAATAGGCAAATAAACCATAATGTAGTATGTTAAACATTTTAATGAGAGTTTGCATACTTACTTGCAGCTATTCCTGAACAGTTAACATTTGAGCAATGTTTGTGTGTGAATTTAAAAAGCAATTGAATTATACTCTAGAGATAAACATGGTTTAGTGCTCAAAACTATGTAGATACTTACAGAACTATGCCTTAGATCTGAGAGGCCCAGAGAAACTGGGCAATATATATGAATGCCTCAGTGAAAAAACACTAGAAAAACATGTAGTATTTTCCAAAGACCCCTGTAGAAGTCTGGTAGATGTAATTGCAGCTAAAACCTGGACAGCAGCAGTGAAGCTAACACAGATTGATAAAAACAAGCCTCTCATTTGAACTAACAGCAAAATGTCTCAGCGTGCACAGCTCAGACCCCATCCAGAGAAAGCAATCTGTCCATTAAGTGATCTGGAGCAGACATGGTTTGTTTGTAATGCTGAGGCCAACATGCTCACTGACTTCAGGCAGGTCATCTCACTTTTTTATATTGCCCTTCTCACTTTTTATCCATTCCTTTATGTTTTATCTACTTTCAGCAAAAGTTCTCTCCTGTCGGGGACCTCAAGGCAAGGGCACACAGACACATTATCCTGTTCATTGTGCTCTTGAGGGCAAGGCTGGACATCTGATTTTCTAGAACCTGTGGATAAAAGCCATTTCAGACTCCTTCCCGTTCCTACTTCAGGCTGCCCTGCTCACCTCTGAGCTGCCACCTTCTCCCCCTTTTCTCTTACTCCTGCATGACCAACATTTGTCAGCTTGCTCTCCCAGTCCCTGTGCTCAGAGGTACCTCTAATTAAAGAGTTATTGCTATCAAAGAAATACTGTTTCACTGGTCAGCCATCACCTATGAAAACAATTTGTGTTCATTGTGCTACTTACCTGCCAATTCATTAACACAGCAACAACATGAAAAGTGCTACAGAACACAGTTTAGTCATATATATAAGAGCCTTTATGCAGGGAAGACAAGATAATTATCAGCTGTCTTTTCCCAAGAGTCTCTAATTGCAGAAGCCAACAAATGGCTAAGAATTTACTCTTCCCTCTTCCTGTGGAGGCAACTGGCACAGCCTCCAGCAGCAAATCTCTTTGCTCAGCACCAGCCTCAGTCTCAGACACACCAGTGTCACACACTGCAGATGTTCTTGTGAGTTGTAGCTAAGCTGTAGTTCAGCAGAAACCATAAAAATACTAAAAGAACATTATTCCCAAAGTCCTCTTGTCCCACCTCTGAGTTTTGTGGCTCTTCATTGCTGGTTGCTGCCTGCCCTGCCACCTCAAAGCACGCAGCAAGGGTGGTTGCAGCTCGCTTTCTCTCCTCCAGGAGCACACCAAGGCCCAGCCACCTGCCCCAACCTTCCTATCGCGTTTGATTTTCAGTGCCCTGGGGTAGCACAGGTGCACACAGCTCCATGAACAGGCAAACTGTTAAACGCAGGCCACTGTCCAGGATGAAGATCTGTATCCAAGACATCTGCTCTCCTAATATCCTCTTAGCCTTTCACATGCCTTGGCCAGCTTGTTTTCCAGATACAATTGTTTCCTTTCATTTGCTTTTAATTTCTAGCTCTTTTTCCATGCAAATCCTTGTAAAGTCTCCTGTCAAGAATGAGTTTAATTGCACACTCTTTGTCTTTCTGCCTCTGGGGAAGTAAACGACAGCACTCTCCCAAGCTCAGCAGCAAGGGCAACATGAAATATTTCAGGACACTGGAAAAACACCACAAGGCATTCTTCCAAGCAGCTTTAAAAGACCAAGTGCCAGAAAACAGATATTTTTCCTGATTTAACATCCCAGTCACGGTTTTCTCACGCTATTTGTTTAAAAGCCTGAGCTCCTCTTAGACTCTTATTACCTGGCTGGGTTCTTTGGCTTTGAGAGGAAGGAAAGGGCCGATTCAGCTGAAGGCAATCCCTCCATAGCCAGAGCATCTGCCACGCAGCATGGAGTGGGTTTGGACGGGGACCACACAAGGGCTCTCGGTGCTGCGAACGCAGGCAGGGGAAGGAGTGCAGTGGGCAGCTGAGCACATCACAGCTGCCAGAAAAGCCTCCATACCACAGCTGAGAAAAGACATCAATTAGCTACAAGAACTCCTCAATTCTGTTGTGAAGTTCAGAGGCTGAAATGAGTTACACAGCACTCAGCCAGCTACTCAGGGAGTTTTGCCACTGCCTTCCTGACTCAAGGGTTGCTCTTGGGTTCAATACACAAAATAATACCAGCTGACAAGTGATAGCATTCTTATATTCTCTCCTTCAGTTCATAAATATTTTAGCAGCTTTGCTTGCTGCTTAAATGCCTGAACGTTGTGGAATATCTGTTTTAAAACTTGTCTAAGAGATTCCAAAGCAGAATTTTGGTAGAAGTAGCAGCAGTTCTTAACACGATGTGGCTACACAATTCTCATTTAATTGAGTGTAAATGTTTAATTACATTAGGGATAGCCACAAGAAATCCTTAGGCCTACGAAGGCAGCCAAAGGCAATTTAGCACCTGGCTCATAATAGGGTATAAAATGAAACTAGACATCTGTGCATAATAAAATAGGCAAAACTAGCAATGTTCGATGTCCAATTCACTTTGTGGTTATTGACTGAGGCCTAAGCTGTAGATTAAAATATCCTTTTCAATGGGGACCCGAAATCTGTCTCTTGGGACTTTTCAATTACTTTTCCTTATTTATTTTCATTCAGACATTCAAACTTTATGTAATCAATATTAATGAATTGCTGGAGGCCTTAGAATTTATCCAAGGAAACAATTTGACTACTACAGAGCAAGTATCAGCTGCAGCTGACTTTGCTGGCCAAGAAACCCCATCATCAATGGCTGCTAATGGTGAATTTCCTTAATGCCATAAAGGAAAGGAAATGACTGCCAGAACAGTGCAAAGCAGTAACAGGCACAAAATAAATTTGGCTCATTGGAAGGCACAAACTGACTTCACCAGCATTTTGCTGCACAGCTCAGTATTTACCAATCTTTCACTGTACTGATGCAGAGTCCGGAGCACCCAAGAAGCACGGAGAGGTCTGTCTGGGGCAGAACTGGGCAGAGGCACTTTCCTCACTGGCCCACTCCCTCTGCTGGGAGGAGTGTGGTGGAAGTACCAAAGAGGAGACAGAGGTGCTGACTTCTGCTTTGTTCACCCGCTGTGTGGGTGCAGCCAGCGCTGGGCTTCATTTCCTCAGACTTTGACAGCACTTTCTACTGTTCTGTCTTTGGAAATCCATACAAAAATACATCTTTATGACAAAATTCATAACTCCATGTCTCCCTTTCCACCTACAAAGTTTAAGTTCTAAGACCAGAAACAACGAGTTCAACCACTGAATATTAAAATAAAGTTCTGTGGGAAGAAAACACATTATTTTGATGACCCTCTCTTTCAAGGATGGGACTAAAAGTTGGGCTGATCACAAGGCACAGTACAGTCTCCATCAGGACCAAAACGACTCGGACTTCTCATTTTCAGGGAAATACCAACTCCACAAGCAGATAAACTCCAGTGGCCGTGTCTCACTCTGGCCTCAATGTGTAAATCAGCCTTTCTGGAGGAGCTCTGCTCCTCTCCTGTTTCATGCACCTCTTTGCTTGTTGACCTAAGGAATCTGATGCCAATACACTGCTGCAGTTCTAGGCCAGCAATTCAGATGGGGACAACTTGCTGGCACACCACTCCCCAGTTCAGAGCACAAATAATGCTAATCCTTGTTTAAACTCAGAACAGCAACCCAGGCCTTTATTCTCCTGTATAATCTCTTCTACACTGTTTATTTTTCTCTTTATCCTTCTAAAATCAGGACCTAATTCCCAGTTATGCCACAGTCCATGGAGGGATGGCAACCTCCCAGCTGGCAGCAGTGCCACACATTTTGCTCATGTGAAAACGCAGGGTCAAAGGCAGGCAACCTGCAGCCTTAGCCCTTTTCTTCTGTCTGATCACTGCATCTTAATGTCACCAAAAGCATTCTGCACAAGTGGCAGTGACAGCTTCAGTGGTCCCTGTGCCAGTCACAAGTACCCTACCAGGCAAACAGCAATGCAATCGATAAGCTTGAAAGAAGGTTTTCTTATCACAATCAATTCCCTGCAAAAGCTCGTGCTGCCACAACCCTAATACATAGAAATACCTCATAGCACTGCATTAAGAGAAGCAGCTGGCAAGACTCTTCACAGCAAGATTCCAAGCTGCAGGTTTACCCAAAACCAGTTCAGCTCTGAGGCCAGAAGAGGGATGCTGCTTCCAAAAAGCCAAAGCACAAATCTCAGTTTCTGCTTTCATGAAGGTTGTCACTGGGATGCCACGATACAAGAGAACTGGTGTTTCACTGCCCCCTGACTTTGCAGAACAAATGTACATCCAGTAGCATAGTGAGAGTGCTTGCTGCCACCAAACACAGCAAAGCAGCAATAACCCAGATGTCAGAAGTGCATTATGCACCATTAATTTATTTTTTTTCCCTGAACTTCTTCATTGCTATGCATGATGCTGTATGGAGGACATACACCCTGGGCCTGCATTATGCTGCTTTGCAAGCTTGGAGAGATTTGTAATAATGCACCACAGCGCATCACAATGAGTTTTTGTCTGCTTACCAGTGAATCAAAATTGAATCTCTTATCCTGGAAAAAGCAGCAGAAGAGATGTGTATGCAACTCAGCCATACTAGATACTACAACTTCCATTTATAATACAACATGGAGAACACATTCACCACCGTGCCTACTGCAGTGGAATGGGCTCAAACCAGGCATTGCTGTGGCACTTGACTTTGGCAATATCCCTGTTGGCTCTCATTTGACTTTTCCAGCCCACAATACCCTTGTTTCTCGGAGTCTCCTGCAATACTACTTTCAATATTAGCAACATCAAGATATGCTTATCATACACAGGAACTGGTGTCAATGGAAACATCTCCAAACACGTTAGAGAAGTCTACGATAAGGAGAAGAATACATCATTGCTCTTTCTCAGGTTTAGTTGTCAGCTTATCTCTTAGCAAGGCAGGAAGAAGCCACACAACAGGCCAGTGCTGCAGCATCCCAGGAGGAGCCCATAGTCACCAGCTTTATTAATGCCACTGATGTGGCTTTCTCCAGGGCTATTCTAACACACACATGACATATCAGCACTTCATGGACAACAGGGTTATCCCAGCACCTCACCTCAAGGCATTTCATGTCCAGCAGCCCTCCAGCCCATCCTGTTATTACTTAAGACTCCAGTCTCATGCAAATGGTGCAGGATTTCTAATACTTTACAGATGAAAACATCATTTTACAGCTAGAAGAAGCAGGCATATAATCTGCTGGGGTAGCGATCAGTTTGCTTTCTTTTGGTTTTCACTGCCAGAAAAATCTTATCTGTACATTGAAAAAAGAGAACAATTACTAATGCTGTACCTAGAACTCAGTGGTACTTAACATAAAGGAAGGAAAATTAACAAGGTGTCATTTGCCTCCTGGGAAACTTTTACAAAGTCAGAAGTAACAAGTTTTTCCCATCACTTGATAACACAAGTCACAATTTAGGCTTTTAACCCATAAACAGCTATAGAAAACATCAGTAATACATTTGAGATCCTCTTAGCACTGAATGCAAAATTTCTTCATTGAGAAAGTGAGTGTATGGTTTTCCCCTAAAGATACCAAAGTGTGCCACTCTCACTATAGTTTAAGGTTGGCTTTAGGCAGAATTTAAGCTAGATGAAATTAAGCCAGCTGGGAAGCAGTTTGAACTCAACTGAAACTACCTCGCAACCACCTTAAGAAACCTTTCAATGCTTCCTCTGCTTTAATGGCACCATCACCTTCTAAAATACAATTCAAGCAGAGTTATTTAACTTTCATAGCAGAGATTAATACCTAATGACTAAACACATAGAAGCAATCTATGGGATAAGAAGTGGATAGCATCATTAAGAATTTGTGGAAAGACAGTTAAGGATTCATTTTCACAGGATTACTCCTATTTGCTGCAATAATCAGACACACACCCTCCTGTAAGGGAATTGGCAAGCTAAGATTTCTTGGAAAATCCCTTTCCCCCAGTTGCAATCTGAACAATTTTTGCCAAGCTTCTTTGCTAAAGGAAGGACTGAGGCAGGAATTATATTTGCTGTAGTCCTGTACTTATATTTAAGTGCACAGAAATTTATTTCACTGTCAATGAGAAAAGAGTAGTAGCAGATAAACAGTTTGTGCCAGCCATTAACACAAAGCACTCCAATCATTGCCCTGTATTATCTCACTGTTTCAGCCAGAAAAAAAAGCCATACAGAAATTTAATTTTTAAAATCAGTCATTAGCATTACAGGAAGAATAATTTTATCTATTAATCATTTTGAGTTAAAATGCAACACAGGACAGAATATTTGCATATGAAAGCAACTACAGCACAGTTTTCTAAGTACTACCCTGAACTAGTTCACTCTTAATCAGTATTTCTCACTCCACTGACTTCAGTAACCATGGGCACACATTGCTGATTTGGCAGCTTGACTTGGTGATATTTGGTACCTAATTTACAGCCGTATCTCCTGGAGTCCCAGGAATACACCAAAACCTCAACTGTGGGCCTAGCAGTTAATACAAAAAAAACCCACCCTAAAATGAGAAAAATTAAAAGGTAAATACAAAAATACAAACCCCCAAAACATGCATTTTGCATCCTGAGGCATTCAAGGGCTCTGTTCTGTTATTCTTTTTACTGTGGGCTTAAAGCTATTGGATGCAGATCCCACAGGATTTCATTACTATAAGGAAAATCAGCTGTCTTGTTCACCACTGTGAAGGACAAAGGCTGGCAAAGCAAGGCTGGAAAGGCTTTGGCTCCTGATTTTCTCTACACAAAGCTGCTTTGTTCACTTTGTCTTCCAGACACTGCTGCCTTTTGGGATGGAGTATTGCACAGGATGAATTCCTGCATGGGTTTGGGGACTTCTGGATTATCCAGGTTCCTCCCAGCCAAGTGCCCACTGCCCCCACTGCTCACAGGTGACAGAGCAGCCCAAGCTCCTGGAAGCTGCCTATGGCCCTAACACTGAAAAGCAAGATGGGGAGCAACTCACTACAAAGGCTACGGGAGCCACACTGAGCTCAGTTACAAGGCACCACTTATCTCACCACAGCACTGAACTCATGTGAAGGTGTTTCTGTTGGAGCTAAGGTGTCAAAAGCACTCAGGTTTCAAAGAAACTTTATAAATAGGCAATACAAAAAAGCATAAAGCATCAGCCCCAGAATGACTCATTAAGCAGGTGTGATGCTCTAGAAGAAAAAATGATTCTGAAGTGTTACCCTGTTGCTAGGTTACCCCATGCTGGCCAAAGATTTTGCTGGCTTCCCTACTAACTGCACCCTAGAAAGCACTCAAGGCACATGTTGAGCTACTACAGGAACCTTCCCTAAACCTATTAAAGTGAAATCATAGTTTATAACAGGTCTGTGTTTGCTACAGCAATTGTGGCTTGCCCATTGAAGCTATTTCTCTTAAGTGCTGTCAGTTTGGACACAGAAAATTTCCTCTGGAAAACTGCTTGTTCAATATCCTATGCATTCAGCTGGCTTGCCTGTGCAGAGATATTAGCACTACTTGTTTTAATCTTTGACATATCTGTATGGCGGTGCTGCAAACAGGCCCACACCTAAAAGCTCAACCTTGAAAGCAATTTTTTGGTGAGCATATAAATGCTGAATACAAAGGATACCCTGCCCAGTGTTTCTTTGCTTTTGAGGATGAAGATGGAAGCCACTTACTATTGTTCAGCCACTGCTATTTTAGGAACTGTGCTCTTTCCTCCTCTTTGAGGTGACTGACTGACAAGAAGGAAGAGGCAGGAGGTCAAATCATCTTGCATGGTGCAAGCAGGCTATGTGGGAACAACAGGCCTCACAAGTAACTGAATCCATGTCTTCTCATTATCAGGAGATGCAGAATTCTGGCTCCCAAATTCAACGATTAACACAGTAACTTTCATTGTCATCAAGCTCTCCATACTTCATCCAAGTCACAGAAAGGACCATACAAGAGTTTTAGATCTTGCTCATTATTCCCTTTGGATCTTTAAGACATGGATAATTGCCCCATAAAACCAAATGTTGCTGTGTCCTGGGTTTTTGACATGGTTTAGTAGGCACAGTAGTGTGGGGCTGAAGGTTGGAGTGGATCCTTTTAGAGGTCTCTTCTAACCTTAATTATTCTGTGATTTGTGACTAAAACAGAGCTGATAACATGAGGGCTTTGGCTGTTGCTGTATGCTTGCACAGCATCGAGGCCTTTTCTGCTTCTCCTGCTGCACCCCCAGCCAGTCAATGGAAAAAAAGCAGGAATAACCCACTGTACAACCACAGGACGAGACACAACTGCCTGTGTGGGAATTGTGCAAGGAAGGCCTCTGGAATTATTATGGATGATGGATGGAATGCGAGTCAGTTACACGGTGCTGCTGCAGAACGTGAACTGGAGAGAATCCAATGGGGAATGATCTGAGGTCTCAAAATATTAGTCAGGAAAAACAGATGAAAACAATTTAGTCTAAGGAAGGCAAGACTACAGGTACAGATGTAAAGAAGGGAAAAGCAGCTAACTAACAGGCTCTTTTTGAAGGCATTCAGACATACTAAATATCAAATGTGCCCAGATTATGCCTTAAAACAGTCAATCTACTACTTAAAATAAATGCCTGTCTTAAATTGTGTCCAAAAGAAGAAAATGGCTTCTCCTAGAAACTGTGAGGCATCAAATGAAATAGAAGAAGCAAGCTTCTGCACTTTGAAAGAGTTAAAGTACATTATAGTCTACCATATATTTCCCTGGGAAAAAAATAAAATTGGTTAATCTATTGAAGCACTCAATTTATTGAAAAAGAAATGTAATTACCTTCCTCTGAAATTCCCCCATGGATCATCTGACTGATTAAAAAAATATTAACCTACAAGGGTCAAACTTCCTAATCTAATCTCAACACACCACTATTTTGTTGACCAGTTAAGAAAACATTCAGAAATATGTTGGGATGTCTACACATCACATGTACATTCACATACTCTTTGGTAACAAAAGTTGTGCATGGTAATTAAGATGATCATGGGAAATCAGGAATCTATTTCAGCATTATTTTAAGACTTGCAGTTGTTCAATCTTACCCATTCAAACAACTGTGCCCTATGAACTGCTGATCATTTTAGTAGCAGGTATTTCCTGATAACACTTCAGTATATTCTAAGAATTTTGTGTTCCCCAGACCACTAAAAAATTCACAGCCTCCAAATCCCTAGAGAATATCAACTGTGTACGAGTAGTTATCCTGGAGAGAGACTGCATCTTTTATCTGCTGATGCAGTTGCCACAAATCTCCAAAAGCTCACAAGCAGGAATGAGAGCCAAATCAAACATTGAGGTCCACCTGGGAAATCTTCCACTGACAAAAATGTTTTGCCTTAAGTACCTTTTTGGAGCAGAGGCTTCAAATCACCAGTGACATAAACCTATATCCAGGCTGGTTAAATCAACTTGATTCCTAATCAATGACAATTAGAAACAGGCACTCTGGAGCATGAGTCATTTGACCAATCTAAAGGTCTACCTTAGGATGCCATGATCTGCAGCACAGATAGTTCTTTTTTCTTTATAGACACTAAATATTCAGTGAATCAACATATCAGGCTCAGGTCTGGAATTTCTGTACTATTGATCTCTGAAGTCTGGTGGCATCTCCCATTCCTGATATCTACTGGAGTGCTTTTTGTTAATTCTGAAGTCCCACCTGCTGGGTAAATGATCACTTTCTGCACTATTTCAGTAAATGTCAAGATTTCAGGCTGCCTCAGATTTTGTTCAACATGTTTGGTGTCTTCAAAAGGTACTACTTAATGTCATACAGGCTTGCACGAGATGTTGTTCCTGACAGCTGAACACTTCTAAACAGGATCATAAAGGTATTAATGACAAAAAAATCCAAAGTACACAGCAGAAGGAACAGCAAAAGTGCATCCAGACACAGCAAGCTGAGCTGGAGAGCGAGCTGAGGTGTGGGATATGAGCACCTGTGTCACAGAGAGTGGCAGGAACAGAGATTGCCCCTTGCCCATCAAGTCACTTTAAGGCCAGTCTTTTCTCACATATCTAAGGCAACAAACAGTGAATTAGCATTCTGTGCAGTTATTTCAGGCTAATAAACACAACCTTCTTTCCTGGAAACATTGTATTCTCATTGGGAGTTATGTATTAACTATTACAGATACAGACTCTCAATCTGGGTAAAGAAAAGTAGTGAATTACATCCAGTTCTACCCACACATTCCCAGCCTCAGAAAAGGGAATAACTTCAAGATAGTTGGTAGAGTTTTCAGTATTATGTTACCTTCCCCACTTTTCCTAATTTCAGTTAATAAAATTTGTCTTATCTAATCCAGAAAAAAACTTTCCACAACTCCAAACTGATTTTACTTCCTTCTGACACATTATTTGAAGGAAGAAAAATAACATCCTTAGCCATGCTTAGAGTGGAACACCTTTACACGTCCTTCGTTGAGCAGGTCAAAGTCAGAATCACTGCTAGAAATTTCAGTTCTATCAAAACCTCTAATGCACTGCAAATGCATCATGTTCTTATTGACACTTAGTTTAGGGAAATAAGCAAAAGTGCTCCAGAAGTGGTCTATTCTAGCATTTTCAGAACTAAATGTTTTGATACACATTATAAAATATTAAGTACCAGTTAAAAACCAAATCAAATCTGAACATGTCAAGAGACTTTTGTACCAAGACTTTCCCAGTTCTTAAAAAAATCTGAAAGTCCCACACAAATGAGAATTTGCATATCCCACTGAGTGCTATTAATATGCTCTGCAAATTGCATTCTTAAAATGGGCGTGCAGTTAAACTTACCATACAAATCAGAAGAGGGTCTAAAAAAACAGTTTTGCTATCAGTTACAGAGCAAATTTCTTTCATTTAAACACTCTCTTGAAAAAAATAGGATGATTACCTCCTTGGTAATTACGTGGAGCACTCCACACTGGATCACACTTACTGAATGTAGTGGAAAAAAGTCATTTACCCCACACAGAGTTGCATCAAGGCTCTAATTCATGAGATGAAAATTAAAATGGAGCAACATACATACACTTATTTTAGATATGTGGAATTGTAAATTTACAATATATCATTATAATCCTGTCAACCAGTTTGTCCTAGTCTGATAAGCTTTTAATTCAACCCCCCACTTAAATCTCTTGATGTTTGTAAATAAAGGAATTGAATTTTAAACCTTCAAGAACCAGTGTTCAATTTCACAATTCACACAGGCAGAGAAGTTCAAAGAGAACAACAAATACTGGTTCACCAGCAGCACATCATCACCTAAATTAGTTTAAGACACAAGAGCCCCTGGTTTTAAGTGGCATTATTTCACAGGCTGCAAGAAAAGTGTGTTGGGAAAGGAAATAATCCTTTTATAAAAGGTACATTTAGGGAAAACAGACCTTTGAGAAATTGAGTCACTCTTGTGTTGCAAATATAGCCTACAACACTCAAACAGTTTACTGTTCTTAAATTCACTGTGTTAATGAGATAGTTTGGGAGAAAGGGAGTTATGGAAAAGAGGAAGGAGCAGAGGAGAGGTGATGAGGTTAAATAATACCACAGGACAGAGCACATGGTATTAAACGTTACCTCAGGGTAAAGCATTTCCAGCCTTCTTTTAAAATATTTGTTCCCTATTTCATACTCTAAGTCTTTCCAGTCTTCAGCTGCTCTAGCCCTTACATGAAAAGACAGCATTCCCTAGAAATTTTTTTTTCACCTACATTCAAGCCACTGTGGTTTTAGCACAATACTGTTAAAAAACAAATCAGTAGTGAGTTTTCTTATTCTCTTTTTGTTCAAATATTTAGAAACAGCAGCAAAGAACAAAAACCAGCTAGAAATAACTGTGGCAATGCTTACCCTTAGAAAAAAATTATCACTAATGGTTACTAGCCTTTACTGCTGTAGCACTGAGGTCACAAATCAGCCTCCCTCTGGTCCAAGCCATAGGCATAGAACAGAAATTAAGAGAATAGTTCAAGCTCACTGCAATGCCACTGAACAATCATTTCTTATTAATTCAGAGAAAACAGGTGCTTTGGATCTTCTGATTATTTAAGTGTTCAGAGTCATGTCTGCAGAAGCCCAGAGACTTTGATAGTTAGACTTCAGCATCATTCCTCTGGCCCTCCTAAACCTCTATTTTCCCTCCACTGCAGGCACATCTTCCTTCATAACTGCCTTTCCCTGGGCTGTTCTACACCAGGAAAGCCAAAATTGCACCCACCCCTCACTGCTCACCAGTGAGGAATAGAAAGGGTCTCCTATTCCTTAGCCCTAATAAATATTTCCATGGTGTGCATTTTTATAGCTTCCAACTAGAAGCATGTACTGCTGCATATTTATGTGTTACCCATTTAAGAAGGTGACACCATCAGAGCAGGAGAGATATTAACCCCCTACCACTGAGACACCTTTTTGAAGAGCTCTTGCTATCAGCAGCTCATTTAGAGGATTACTTTTCTTTAAAAGCTCTAATTAAGATATTTGTCAGGTGATTTGAGGGATACATTTCAGCTATTAACTCACTTAATAATCAGCAGAGTCAGATGTTTCCAGCTGGGAGAGCTGCAGGACACAGAATTTGTTTCCAGTTCACCAAGTTTTGTCAAGTTTTGTGTATTGCTGAACCCACCCACACTCAGCCTTTTCACCTGGATCCCCCTGGGTACTAGAAATCCTGCTGAAATACAAAAAGAAGACAAACATCCAGCAAATAAAGTGGAAGTGATAAGGAAATCTGCAACACATGGGGAAACACATCCTCAAAAGACACCACAGCTCTAAGGACTGGGGCCCATTCAGCACCATCCAGCACACAAAACACTTATTTCTATGTAAATGGATTTAAATTCAGAGCAATTCAAATTACACTTCAGGATCTTAACTCCAATTCAAGCAATGTCTATGCAAATGAATAGCAGGACTGCCATTTTATGTAGGTGGGAAAAAAATGGGAACAATCAGACCCACCTGCAGCAAGAGATTACACATTCAGCACCAAGTGCCTCTCAACAATTTACTGGAAAATGTTGGCTGACAATTTGAGCAGGTAGCTGTCAAGAAATCTGTCACTCTTATAATATTCTAGGTATGAAAGTCAAGCATCAATGAGACCTGCTTGCAGCATAGAGGAGCAAGAAGTCTTGGACTTTGCATTTCAAAGGAAGCCAGAGCCCTGGACCCCTCTGAGCTGGTGATGACCCACAAACCTTTACTTACCCATCCATTCTGTTGATGCCCAAGATATTTAAGTAAGTAAAAAAAGTCATGACAAGCAAGCTGGCTAAACTGAGGGTCATACATAGGATGCCCCTAAAAAGGGCATTCAGCTGCAGGAAGTTTCCAGTGATGCTTTCCCAACATGTTCTTAGGATCTCCACTCCCTCTGCCATCTGGGCATTGAGTTAAACATTCTTGCACTTTCTCAGTCCACAATAATTCTCTTGTATGAACATCAACCCAGTTTTTGAACTCACTCAGATTCTTAAGTTGTGAAGTCACGATGCAATAGCTATGAAAAAGTGAGTTGCACAAGTGGTGAATGCAAGAGCAGCACTTCAGCCCTACTCTCAAAGCCCATGCACAAGATGAGTAAGAGACAAGGCAGAGGGAGACTGTATACAGAAATTTCTCCTCTACATTGTGTACTGCACACATATGCCTGCCTTCACACCAGGCTGAGTCTTTTCAGGTATCAATTTCCAGCCCGTTAAAGTGTCACCTTGTCTTTTTCTACTCTATTATCAGGGGATTTTCCTTATAAAACTCTTCAACCCTCAAGACTGACGGTCCGGGATATATTTTTTCCCTGACAGCAAGCTTCCAACTTGCCCAGCAACTTCTATAGTTTATATTTTCCTGAATTATTCAGAGGATTTGATAGCAAAGTGTGTTAGAAACAAAACACATTGAATCTTTAAATAGAAACATGCAGCACTAAGTAAGTCAGTGGAAAATGCTTCCTGACATGTGATACTTGGTTCACAGCCATTCTGGAAATTGGGAGTTGAAGATAAACTATTGCAACAATAGATTGTCTTTCAGTAGAATCAGTTGATGAAAAATATTATACAAATTGATTATTTCAAGAAGCCTCCCCCATCTGGCAGCACTTCACTTTCTTCCTAAAAGTGCTTGAATGTTGAGTTTTGTCAGATAAAATAATTCCAGCAAAGATGGTCCATGTACAGAAGATCACACAGTTTCCAAACAGAAGCTCTCATAGGGTGTCACAGTGTTTTGTCTGTGTAGCCAGCAATAACTTAATCTGATCTCTACATTTGCTTTGCCAGATGCTCAGCTCTCCCTGAAGTTTATGGGAACCAAACTTGATATTACAAAAATCCCACTTCCACCTGCACTTAAGATCTTGTGACCCCACAATCCTCAGTTTCCTGTCAGGTGTGCTTGATTTGTGGAAAGCTATCGAGCACCCAGCCTCACACAGCACTGAAATAAAACCCACCTCTCACACTTGGCATGTGAGATTGGCTATTTGCATGCTTGGTGATAAAAAGTATTGATTAACTCTGGGCATGCACCATGTACTCTTGTCTGTCCTCCCAAGACTAATCAATGTTTTTAAGTTGCAGAGGTGGCAGCAAGCATTAAAATAACAAGTCATGTGCACATAAAGTCTGGAATTAAAAGCATCACCTGCAGCTGCCATCCCCACCTCAGTTCTTACTTCCAGACAGCCTTGCAGGGCAATGTCTGGGTCTGCAGGTCCACATGGTGCTTCAGCAGCAGCAGAGAGCCAGCCCTGAAGCTGTGAGCACCAGCAGCCCTGTCTGCAACATCACCAGCCCACACAGCACCCACGGGAAGCGGGGCAGCCTGTGGTGCGGACAGAAATCCACCTTCCTGACCCAGGCAGCCACCAGACTCAGGTCCCACAGCCTGGTCTGGCCTCTGCAAGCCCCACACCCTCCTCACCTGCTCATCCCACCAGACAGGGCCTCTTCCTGCTGCTGGTAGGAAGTAAAACCAAATCCGAGGAACAGTTTTTCATCCAAATCTCTGATACAAAGGACAGCAAAATACCCTCAACACCATCATCACACTCTTCATTTAGCAAAGCACAACCACATTTCAAATACCATTACGTGTTGGAACAGTTCAACACACTCCTAGATTGCAAACAGTGTAAAACCAGAGGAGCCACTGCTGCAATGGCAGAGAAGATGCAAACAGAGCAAGAACCACACAGGAGGGAGGGCTACCAAGGCACCTCAAGAAGTATTTCCAGGGCCAAAAATCTGTTTGGATGCAACTGTGTCCTGGTTCAGTCTCCCCACCTCTACCAGGTCAGTGGTTGAAACTGGGCAGCCTTCATTCCCAATGACCCCACAGGAAAGGGAAAAGGGAAATGAGAGTCTTGAAGGCTGGAAGATAACACTAAAACAGCTTTAACGCAACAACAACAATAAAAGGAATATAATATTAATAAGAAATAATGATATATATACACAAGTATACAAAAGCCAATTCCAACTCCCTGATAGCCATATACCACCACTGATGTGGCAGGGTAGGTGCAGGGACCAGCAGGTTCGACTTCCCTCCCCACCAACTCTGGGATGGCCTCTACTTACAGGGGCACAGGCTTGAGCAGTGGCCTCCCTGCACCTCAACTGCCCGTTACTTTGCCTGTAACCATCAAGCTGAAGAGCCAGAGAAAGAACTGTTCTATTCCAGCCCAAGTCAAACACACACCCCTCACGAGCTCTCCTTGTAAAAACAGAAGCTGAAATATCACACCAAGAGAGTGGAAGGGCAGAAGGATCAATGGAGCTAAAATAAACACTGAAAAAGCCTACAGACCTTGTAGCTGGTCAGTGACATAGGGGGCATCACACCAGCTTTCAAACCTGTGCTATTTAGCCTCAGGCACAGGGTTTTACAAGTTGCTTTCAGATTTAACTTCCCAGTGCCACTACAGCTCAGGGGAAAGCACCAGCCAGTACAGGACAGAGCAGCAGTAAACATGCCCAAGTGACTCACCAGGCTCCCAGGGCAAACCTCCAGCTGAGCCAGCAACACCAGCACGATGCACACGGCCAGACCATGGTGGAGCTGAGACCAATGCTCCAGCAGCACAGACAAGGAGAGAGGAACAGCCCTAAGCTGAGCCTAAATAGTGCTATGAGCCACAGAGGGCGTGGGGGGCCCAGGGGAGGCTCATTGGGGCCAGCTGGACCATCAGCAGCCCCAGGGCCAGGGCATCTGTGGAGCCTCCACACAGGGAATTCCTCTCTGGCCCCTGGGCTCCTGAACTGCAGGGAAGGGCTCCTGGTTCTCTCAGGCCTCAATAATGCATTTCTTAACAATGACACCAATTTGTTTTTTTCTCAGTGTTTCAGCTAGATCAGAACCCAAAACTGGTGGAATCAAAAGAAATCTTTCTACTGATCTCTCAGGCACTTTGGTGTAGGCTCTTACCAAGCTATTTGTGACATTTGGGTTTTATTCTGCGTTACAGGTTGAACCTATCGTTAATCAAAGCACCGGTGACACTGTCAGAAAGACAATGTGACATTTCCATGCCGTTCTACCAGTTTAAACAAGATTCCATGAAGAAGCTGACCTTTTCTCAGTCGGATTACAAATGTCAAAATTGCAAGAATCCATCTTTCAATTACTGTCACCTTGAAAGTGAAAAATGCTGGAGGCATTACACATAAAACATTACCAAGCCCAGATATATTTCAAATGAAATCTCCCCTTTCAGGATGGATTCTTCATTTCCAAAATGCAATGAATCTTAGGCAGGTTTTCCACACAATGGATACAATGCTGCAGATTAAGCCTACCTTTAAGGAGGGGATGATCATGAGCCTATTGAGGAACAGCAGGAGCATAGTTGTCCCAGGAGAGAGGGCAATCCAGGAGCTGAGGGTACCTACAGCACAGCCTGGAGAGTGATGATGCCTGTAGGACATAATCCTACAGCACCTGAGAAGGCAGGATGGTGACAGTCACAGGTCCCACTGACAGCCCAGGCATCACCAGACTACACAAGGCAACGAGCTGGAGACAAGATCAGCTTCATAAATCTGGTCAGGGAATCTGGATGAGCAGAAGATGGGGCTGGACAGGGCGGTACCTGTGGCACAGCTTTGGCAAGGATTGAGAACTGGCCTGACTCCTGGTCATGGGCAACTCCTGGAGAATCTGCTTATAAGGGTATTGCCTGGGCTCTGGTTTGGCACCAACAGGCTGCAGAACTTAGCCCTCTCATCTCCCAGTTTGATGTTCCCTGCAGTTTATCAGTTTCGCATCTTCTAAATGTAGGTAATTGATGATTCAGCTTTAAGACCTCCCCTTCCTTCTGTAGATGTGAAGCTTTTAGGAAATTCTATACAACGTTTTCACACAGGGAAAAAATATGTTGAACTGTGCCTCAGTTCTTTGGGGTTTGGCTTTGTTTTTCCCAACAGAAGTAGCTGTAATATACAGATGAAGGACAAAATTTCCTCACTTAAAGAGCTCTCGGGCACTGGCACAGGATACCCAGGGAGGTGGTTGAGCCACCGTCCCTGAAGGTGTCTAAAAGATGGGTAGATGAGGTGCTCAGGGATGGTTTAGTAGAGGACAGGGGCAGTTGGACTCAATAATCTCAAAAGTCTTTTCCAACCAAGCAGTTCTATGACCCTACGATTTTATGACCCATGGCTTGGGGCATGAGAGGAAAAAGCAATTAGAAATGTGCCTGCAAATGCAATCCTGCATAATTTATCTCAGGATTCTGCTGAATTAGCAATGGTGAGCAAGTGCAAGACATATTTTTCAAAATTGCCCCTAACAAATACTTATCATATTGTTTCTAAGCTCGCATATAATTAAGAAACAGGGCTGGAGAGGAGGGTATTTGGATTTCTGCTCAGTTCTTGCAGGCCCCGTGCAATCAGTATAACCATATGGTCACCATCAACATGTTCAGAAGCTATTAACTCCAGTTCTGAAAGTGCTCTGTCAACGGGCCCAAACAAGCCCTCTGGCTTGATTCAAACAAGGATCAGCAGGAGATTTAGCTAAGCAGCAACATGTTGGCAGTATTTTAACTTAAATATGCATTTGCATCCCTTGGATGTTCTTGGCATTGGTACGTTCTATGGCCAGGAGGGTGCCCATCCCTCTCACACCAGTGGCAGGGCTGGTGTCAATCTGGGCTGCTCAGGAACCTTGCAAGGTGACTGGAGATGCTGGGGAACAGGCACTGCCCTGCCTGGCCCTAAGGGTTCTCATTTTTTGTTTGGCCTGATTCTTGTAAAGCCCAGTTAAAAAATCTCAGTTTGGTTTGCATCCTAATAGAAATCTGAGAGCCTCTACATGAGCTTGGGGAGCCAATTCTGCAGTATGGCAGGGCCCCAGGAATGTCCAGGTCACAGTGGGAGGTGCAGATGGAGGGTCCTCCTTGGAACAGCATCGACTCGGCCAAAAGCACTGCTTCAAGTTGCACGCTCGGGTCAGAAACACACCTGAAACCACAGGCTGGTTTGGGTGGGGTTTCTTACCATCATCACTGTTCAAGAGGGACCTGTGCATTGTTCTCTACCTGCTGGGGGTGCTGCCAGCTGTTGGCAGGCTGAGCCCTGGCTTGCAGCTGCTCAGCTCAGGGTGCTCCCTTGGACTCTTCACCTCCACACACTTGGCCTGAGGCACCTTCTTGCCAAAAGCCATACAAGCCAACATCATCCACTGCATCAATTGCCACCAAACCAGAAGGGACAAAATGCAACATTGATTACTTCTCCTTTCCACAACACCTGCATTCAGATTACCAGTCATGTTCCTTGTCTCTGCAAGCTGCACAGTCACGTCAGAAGCACAAAAGGGGTAAAAGAGTTCAACTCTAAGTGATGAGACTCCAAATGCTCTTCTCAAGAATATTCTGTACTTCAGGGTTTTAATCAGAGAGCAAAATTAGTCTGACATTTCATTGATCCCTTTTCTGATCAGATCAGCCAGTGGACACATTCTTTTTATTTCCCACATTGGGACTGACAGTTTTAATCTGCCTTGTGTTTTCCCCTTAACAAAGATATTTGTTTAAATCCATGATGCAAAAGATTATTTTTTTGTAACTGCTGCTTAGCTGGGAAGAAATCCCACTCCTCACATGTTAACACCACTGGTAGTTTCTGTGTCCCAGAAACACAAGGATCTCAACAAAGAGAGGGCTTTTCTTAGCACCACTCCAGCACGTGTGCGGAGGTGAGTACTGCAGAGACCTTACAGCAAATCAGCCAGGAGAGGATAAAGGTATGGGAATTACTAACATGTTGCCTGTGGTGTCAAGGTGAGCTCTATGCCCTGAGAAGCAGTTGGTGCCTGGAGGTTCTCGTTTGCCTCTGGCAGCAACTGGCTTCCCCTACGTGAGGAGTGGAACCATGGGCCCCAGCAGCAGGGAAGGAGGGTCTCTGGTTCCTGAGGAACAAGTGTCTTTCCAACTCTCTTTCCAAGGGCACCACTTTCACCAGAAACTTGCCTCCAAATGAGTTCCCCAGGAAGCACTGAATAAAGCCCAGAACCAATTCAAAAAACTCAGCCTGAAGCATCCATAGAAAAGTTCTGTTTAAGGGGAAGTGCTGCAAGGAATAAACGACCCAGAGTTCCTGCTGCTCTTTAAGGACATGTTGCGTTTTTCCTTTTGCTTTCTCTCTCCTTTGAAAAGAACAAGACTGTGAGTGCAGCTTGTCAAAAACGTAGCAAATATTTCTGTTCAAAGTAACTATGCACACCAGGGCTGAGATTTCACACAGGCTCTACTTCTATTTCAGCTTCATTTCATACTTCAAAACAGGATCTTTCTCTGCAGAGGCAATGTCAAGCGTTCAATCCATCCATCTGTGTCACTCTTCATCTGTCCCACTATCCATACACCCATGAAGTTATAGGATGTTCATAATTATAATAACTGAGCACTGGCATTTTGGGAGAAGGATTGCTACTTTTAAAACAGAGTTTTGACTCAAAAAAAGAAAAAAATACTTCAAAGAATCTGTGGAGACCTCTAAATTTCAATTATTGCTTTCTGTTTTTCAAAGAAGGCACATCCTGCAGTGCTAAGTGACAGCAGAAAGCCCTAGATAGATGCACGATCATTTATTAATTACCTCTAATGCAGCCAGAAGCCCTTGGACATAGATATCCTACAATGACACTGTTTATTATGAATCATTAGCATGACTTCCTTGGACTGCACTGTAAGTTTATTGAAAAGTCTACCACAGATTAAGAAACATTTGCTTTTTTTCTTCCTGATCTTGCTCATTTTATCCCATATTTTTCATTTCTTATTCTTTCCTCTCATGGTACAAAGATGAATACAAACCAAACATTCGTATTTAACGGTGCCCAATCATTTCCATGCTAATTAACTCAGGTTCCAATATCTGCATTTTGTGCAGGTTTGGTAAATCCCCCTTAAATTGGTAATTTCAGCTCAAATCTTCTCCCATGGCAGGGAGAATGTTTCGGCTCCTGCCCGCTTCTTCTTACACTGTTGATGCAGGGCTTATTTTAATTAAAATGCTAGGTGAGAAAATCATTAGCAAGATAACAAACAGGCCAGATGACCTATTACCCGTAGCTGGTATATATATGGGATTCTAATCCAATTTATGAAGCTTTCAAGCCAGTAAAACAATTAATTTTAAAATGCATTCCAGTCAAGATGAAAAACTACTTTGTCATGTGCTTTGTTTTTTAAGGTGTGGGATGAATAAGCCAAAGAAGAGAATAAAGAAGCATTTTCTCCTTGTTTTCATTTATTAATGATACAAATGCAGTGATTACTCCTAAGTGAAATTCATCAGAAGTCTCCTGGCTGTTTATATACAACTTTAACACTAGCTGAAATACTTCAAATACTTTGAAGGTGATGTTAGAAGACTGTGGTTTTGTGTTGTTAATTGCTTTCAGTCAAATACCTCCCACACTAAAACTTGAGCCACAGAAGAACATATCATTACCCTGCTGTGAACAGCGTTGGTGCAGCCTCACCTGGAACCCCTATGTGGTGGTCCCACCCCTGCAGAAGATGTGAAGATTCTTGAGCACATCCAGAGGAGGGCAACCAGGCTGGTGAAGAGCTGGAAGACATCCTCCGAGCAGGGCTGAGCACTCTGGGTTCGTCTCCTTTGGAGAGAAGGATGCTGAGGGGTGACCACACTGCTTTCTGCAGCTTCCTGAGGAGGGGATGTGGGAAGAGTGATGCTGAGCTCTTTCCCCTGGGATCCAGGGACGGGACACTTGGGATGAGAACACAGCTTGGCCAAGGGAGATGCAGACTGGACACAAGGAAGTAATTCTTTCCTGAGAGGTGTCAAGCCCTGGAGCAGGATCCTCAAGAGGTGGGGAAGGGGATTCGAGCAGTCTCTGCTGAGTCTCAATCTGCAGAAAGCAGGACTCTGCTTACCCTTCTCCAGAAGGAAATTAAGTTGGTTACAAACAGTATTTGACAATAAACAGGTACATTTTACAGTTCCACTATTTAATCACTTAGATTTACAGCCCAGCCAGATGAATGTGTCGAAACCTATTTACTCTGAGTCCTGTACTACAGCCAGGTATTCCTACTCAGTGAATCCAGAGCAAGTGGGACACAAGGTCAAATCACATCTGGTTTTGAATCCGCTTTAGAGACATCAAATCTTACTGCATTTCCTGAGCCTGGAATGACAGCTGTAGATGACAAATGCTAAGTGAGAATATCATTAGGAAGAAGATCCTGGCCCGAAGAAAATCCTGCTGCCCTGGAATATCCTGTTCTTCCCACTTGCAGGTGCTTGGCAGCTCTTAAAGCTTTGACAAGAACATTAAATATTCAATGATTAAATACAGGGCCTCTATGGAAGAACATACATTATCATTACCTTACGTTATGCATTTCACTGAGCTCAAAATTGTAATTATCACGACGGGTTATGCTACTTTTTAAAAAAAAAACAGTAGGAAAATCAGAGTGATGCAGCAAAAAAAAGCTCTTTACTACACAGTATTAAGTGCAAGTATTGAAAAACAGGATAGTGTGTAATTAGACATAAAGTGTATCCAAGCAGATATTTACAGTCTTCATTACAATGCAGGACAATAAGTCAGTGAAAGCAAAACTACACTCTGGATACAATAAATGTCACCATCAATTTTACATGCCAGAGGAACCTTTAAAATGAACAGGAAAAGATAATTCCTTTCTGCAAATAAACTTCACCAAAAGATGGCTATGCACTTGTGATGTATTCCATTCTTCTCAGCAACTTCTTTCCAGCTTTTCAGTTTGCTTTTTGGCAGGGAGAATAAAAAGGGGAGAAGGAAGGAAAATGGAAATGGCAAAAAAAATCTGTTTCACCCAGCATAAAATATATTTTATAGAAAAAGCGGTGAGGAACGAGAGAAGGGGAAAAAAAGCTCTATTTTTATGCCAAAGCTATATCATAAAATAACAGTTTAAAAACTCACAGTGTTCATAACCTCAGTTTCAGCACAAATGCTGCATTCATTAAAAAGAAATGTGGGGTGGCAGGGCTGGATTTATCACTGGAATTTGCACGCTGCCGTAAAGAATGTCCTCTATTAATGACAACAGCTGTTGGTTTAATAACCCTAGAAAAGATCATTAAATCCCTTCACATTTCCCAGAAACAGATGGAAGAAACGCAAAAGTGTTAAAACATATGGGAGAACATATTGAAATCCAGCAGCTTCCTGGAGCGCCTTGGAATCCTGAGGCCACACTCTCCCAATTCACACCGGTCTCCTCACAGCTGCTTGAGGTGTGGAGAAGGGTGGTGGAGATGATGTGAATACTGAGGAGAGGACAGAGGAGGCTGGAGGGGCCGTAGGCGGCGTTGGCTCAGACAGTTTGTCATCACTTACGCTGCGTTTGCAGGCACAGATTTCCTTTCCTCTCCATTTCCTCGTTAGCTTCTTTGCACCTAGAACTTCAAAATGTTCCAAATCTCCACATGCAGAGGAATCCTTTCATCAAAGGACTGATAATAAGCCTGTGGATGTAGGTCACCTTGTGCACTTCCTACAAGAAAAAGATTCATTACAGGAAATGGGAATTTACCAACAGCTTGAAAGAGAAATCACAGCAGGTTCCCAATGCAATTTTTTTCCTGTGATCAGGGACACCGTGGTGTTTATAAGTTGGCATATAATTTATACACAAGCCTTAAACACTGCAGAAGAACATGTAGGAACATTGGAATGGAATATTGTTGGCGTTGTTGCTTATACAGGCAAACGACGGTGGCAAAACTCAAAGCAAATTTGAAGCCCAAAGCCACGAGGAAACTGAAATGAAAGCCCAGCCATTTCACCCTGGTGCTTGCAGCGTGAATTCCCCCTCTGACCCTGTTTTCCAGTTTCCCATTCCTTTTGGCTTCCCCAAACACATGGCAGAGCTTTCCCATGGAGAAGGCTGGCAAGGCCAACACGGACTCAGCTCGCTGAGTCAGCTGAACTCAGCACCGTGTGACATCCCACGAGTGCTGGGGGGGAGCAGGATTGGCCTGAGAGGGACAAAAACCCACACCCGAGCTGGATGACTATTGGAAAAAGTCTCCTTGTCTAAATGAGCCGAAGGCATGCAGAGGGAGAGAGCTACAGTTGAGTGCTCTTTGGTTTTCCTCTAGAAGGCTGCTCAGCCATCCGCACAGGCAGTGATACTGAAAACAAACCACAAAAGTCCCCAAACCCATGAATGCAGAACAGGCACAGCTCTACCTTCTGCCAATTAATATCGATTTAGGCCAGCTGGGCAATCTGTCCCCAAACATTCATGTCCAAGAGAAATTCCTTGCCAATAAATTCTTCAACAAAGCACCAACAATGAACAACTGAAACCTCTTGGAGCCATCAGTTCTGAAGTCCATATGGTGCAACTGTGGTTGTTAAAGGCAAGGAAGGAAGCCTCCTGACATGGAATTCAGGTGCACAGGATGCTGTCCTCAAACTGCTTTAAAAAGATTCAAAAAAAAATAAACCAAAACAGAGAAAGATGTTGTTTTCTATCAGAATTTGAATAGGATTTCTCATCAGCTTTATTTGCAACTGATTTAAATGTAAAGATCAGACTTCTTTATAAGAGGTTGGGCCCTCAGTTGCACGGTGTGAATCTTGGGAGTGTCCTGTGCAGGGACAGGAGTTGGACTCGATGATACTTGTGGGTCCTTTCTAGCTCAGGTCATTCTGTGATTCTATGACTAAACACTACATGGGTTTTAATGCACACGTGCAATTCCTCTACACAGAGGAATATACATACAAAGGAGCAAGGGCAGCTTTCCCTTCTGATCACCTCTAATGGCTGGGAACAAAACAGGGGCTCTCTCTTCAAAGGTCACAGGCTTCCTTTTATGAAATAAATTGTTACTTCAATGATTATGCATTGCAACACAGGATGCTATCTTGGATATCCTTGCCAGGTTAATAATGTTTGAGAGAAGAAAGGGAATTTGATAGCACAGATGGAGGTGTTAACTGGCAAACTTTGCAAATTAAGTACTTGGAAGGCACTTAGGGTGAAAAATGCAATAAATCTATCATTACGAGTTCTTTGCTATTATCAGATTACTCTGTCTGCAATCAGCTAGTTATGACTAAATAATGCTGATTTGCATTGATGTGTGCCTCCAACTCAAAGTGAATTCTAACTTATAACTCAATTAGCCAGTTAGAACTAGCATAACTACAGGCACACAATGCTGTCCTGTTTTCCTCTTAGGATTTCCCTTTCTTCGGATTTAAGTTGCTTTAAAGGCATCCTAATGTTTTATAATGTTCCAGCAAAAACCTGTTTTCCCTGGATTCTCTAATCTAATCCTTTGCTGTCATTATTGTCTGTGAGTTCTAATAAGCAGCTGTATCCAGCTCACTACAAGTCATCCCTGCTCTCTTATCAGATATATCAGGTGGTGAATACATGGATGACCTAAATGAATGATGCTTTGTTTATTGATGAATCCTCCAATGGATCAGAATGAATGGCCATAATTTTCCCCTGGCTGGAAATCTTAAAAACACACAAAGATTTTTACAACAGGTCTTTCTGGCAGTATCATATCTTGTGCCTTGTCCAGGGCAGAGTTTTAAACCCACTGCCCAGGGATTTCTTAGGTCTCCTCCGTGGTTCGCATTGCTTGTAGGAAGAGATCGTTCCTCACTTGTGTTTCTCCGCCCCGTACCTGGCCTTGCACACCTTAAATCCTCTCTTCCTTGCTTCTCACCCACCTGGAAGAGCTCCAGTCCCTTTCACTGCCTGGGCCCTGGTGACCACTTCCACCACTACTGGCTGCACATTTCCGCGCTGTCCTTCACCCCTTCTGAGCTGGAGGGACCACCCAGCAGCACTCACCTCGTGGCACGTGAGGAGAGCTGGTTTATACCTCTACATACATACCTATACCTAGAATTATTTCTTTACCAGTGCATACACAGACATTGAATTTCATTTGACATTTTCTTAGTCAGCCATTTGCTGGATACCTGTAGAAAATCTTTGTCTGCTTTAGTTACAGCTGGAAAAATATATTCACCATTATACTGGTCCTTTTCCAGGGAAGTCCTTAACAGATCTATTTAGTCTGTCTTACCATTGCCCCATTATGAAAATTACCAATTCCAGTCTTTTCTAGTTGGTTAATAGGACACTGATCACCAGGAAGACTTCTCATTCTGTAACAGAATATGATAGAATGAAAGAAGAAACATGTTTATCTAATTATTTTACCTGATTTGAATGGTTACAGCTATAGCCATTGGAGTAGCCATCAGTGGTTTTCATAAGACCATAACAGGTATAAGTGATATTTCAAGTCACAAAAGGCATTTTTAAAAGCCTGCAGTTCATGTCACAGACCCTTCATATCCAGAGATGATAAATGACCCTGTCAATTTGCCAAAGTCATTCACATTTGGGCCCCTACCAAACATCCCAGCTGCTTTAAGAATAGAGTACAATCTGGAATAGCACAGATGACTTTGGATCCCACTGGATCCCTGACCACTGTCTCTGGTTGCATCAGTTCATGCTAGCACAGAACTAGAACTCTTAGAACTCCCAGTGCCCATATCTTTCAGTTATTAATTCTGTCAGGAAATACAAAAAAAAAACCAACCTACCTGCATGGACTTGAAATTAAACATTTGTCTACTTTCTCCAAGGTGCCTATGACCTTTTTCATTATTTTCTGGGTCCCTTTGGAAGAAGACCCAGGCAGTAAGCAGAAACCTAATCAACATGGCAATTTCTTTTGAAAGCAAAATAAGAGGCATTTTGAGAAAGTCTGATTGTCTCTACAAAATTGTTGGCAGAATTGCCTTCATTTTTCTCAACTGCTTCATTAAAAAAAAAAAATCCAGTAAGGATATTTTATACTGGGCCAAATTCCCCAGAGGCACGCTGATTTAATTGAATCTGCAGTAGGAATCAGCTTCGTCCTTTATGTTTTCAACTTTGTTTCTGGATTCAACTTGATGTTATTTAAGCACTTCAGTGAGAAACTAAACAATGAATGCTGGCATTTCTTGACCTATATGCAAATTATCTTCTCACTCTCTGTTCAAAAATGCCAGGTGTTTTTAACTCCTCTACAATTATCTGCTTTATGAAATGTCATAGCAAAGCCATAAGAAAAAACGGCCTCTTTAGTGTTGCATCTCCTTTTCTTTTTTAAAGTCATATTGCTGGGTGAAGAGGAGGAAGAATGATACAATACTCAGAGCCAAGTCTTCAGCTGAGGCTGGTGAATCAGCCCCACTGAAATTAATTTGCATCAGCTGCACAGATGGCCAAAAGCTTTCAAAATGTAATTCCTTGGGTTTTGCACTCCCCTACCTTCCATGCTTTCTTGCTGATGGCAAACGATGAGTTTAGAATTGCATCCCACAAGTGTGCCACAGCTGCACAAGCAAGGATGGTGCTACACAGCCTTGTTCCCAAGAGCTGCTGAGGTTCTGCTCATCACACAGCAGCAGCGCAAGAGACTGATTCTGGATGCAAGAGGAGCACAAGTTGGGATCAGGCTGTAAAGTTCACCCAGCCAACAAAGATGGGATTTTGGTAGTGAAACCCCAAGAACTGCTGCAGGTTAAGGACTACCTGCAGCACTTCAGAAGTAACTTGGCTCACCACAGGTGCCACCCAGCCGCAGTCGTGCAATCATTAACGGAAAGGTGCTCAGGATTTCAGCTCCCACCATCAGTAACATCATGAAGGCATCACACAAGGTACAACTGCAGGCTGTCAAGAGCTGGCATTACAAGATTGAAGATTGCTCATCCGTGTGCAAAATTCAATATAAGAAATCAGCAACTTGCCCAGAACGTGTGCAAGCGTTGCACACCAGCCTTGATAACTCCTGTTTATCAGCTGCCAAACCAGGAGAGTAGTTTTAAGATAATACAAACATAAAGCCCCTCATAAATGGTTCTGGCTTGAACTACCGTCTTTGAGAGATGTCTTCACGTCTTCCACACAGAACAAAATCAATACATGATAAAAGAAAGATTTCAGTGGGTTTATAACTCTGTCCTCAAAGTGGAAATAGTGAAAAAAGTTGAGAGAGATGTCCAAGTCTATTCAACACCTAAAAGCAAGGGCATGAAGCAATGGTATTTGTCAGTGCAAGACCCAGAGTATCAGCACTCTGCCCATATTGCACCTGCTGAAACATAACAGCAGACATCAAGGTGTCTCTCACACCTTGAAAGGGAAACTATCTTCAGGGTAGACCTTGGAGTCTGAGTGAGAGAGATCTGATTTACAGAAAACACAGAGCTTTTCCATTCCAATATATTTTGGGGAGAAAGGCTTGTTTTCCAGCTAATTTGAAGATTATAGTTTGCAACTCAGCAGGGAGTCAGTTCACAGAAGAAAATGAAGTGCAGGCTGAAAAACAGCCAGACAGAGCCTCGGTGGTTTTTCTTTCAGGCATCGTTTGGAATGCACACGTGGACCAGCAACCTCAGAAAAGAGATGATTTGTCCTGCTCTGATCATGATAAGGCAAACAGATTTTCCTTAGGGCATGAGAGACAAGCTTCAGCTTTCCTGCTGCTGACAGCAGTGTAACTGAGAATTAAGAGCTGATTCGGAGCATATTTACCTCAAGGTATGATCAGTGATACTATTTTTAATTCAAGCAGGTGAAATTAAGATCTGATTAAGTCTGATTAAAAACAGTCCTGTCCACGTGTCCTCATCCTTCTCCCACTCCCCTCAATGGTCTATGTCTGGGACAATAACTCTAAAGGCTCAAAAGGAAGGTAAGTACCAAATCCAATTACTTCTCAGAGGCACCACTGCGCACTGGAGTGTAATTCAGGCTTGTAAAATGGCAACTTTCTCTGTTAAAGATAAGTCTGAACTCAGAGAGATCTTTGGAAACATAAGAACATTTACTAGTTCTGTTTCCCTTACTGCACGATGCGGTGAAACCTTGTACCTCACAATATGCTCTTCTTTTATACTGCTCTCCACTTACACATCCCTAAGCTCTAAACAGTCTCAGTATCTCCAGTTTGCAGCTGGGGAGGCTGGGGAATGAGAAGGAAAATGCTTTGCCTGAAGTACCTCAGCAGATAGTGATGGAGAACACATTAGAAATCCAAACCATAAACATTTTACAGCCTCTGTACAGATGTAGAGAGGGATTTCTTACATTTCAGTAAGAAACTTTCAGTTGTTGTTTTTCTGAACAAATGCAGGAGCTAAGGAAGAATATAAATACCCAACACCAAGTCACAGTTGAGGGTTTCCTTCTTTCTCCTGCACACTGGAAATAAAACTCTCCTTGCTAGCTAGTAATGAGTTTTTCTGCACTTCTAGATATTGCCTGACTGCTATTCCTTTCCTCATTGCCCACCTTTTCCATCTACTGCAGACAGAAAGGAAAACAGCTACTTTTGACAGTACTTTCTACTATTCAAGGAAATGCTTTCAAGCAGCAGCTGAATTTTATTTACAATTGCCTTCCAGTCATTTCCTGAAAAGCCCAATTTGCCTTTTGTTTTCCAGTATCTTCTACTTCTCTGGGCTGCCATACAGAGATCCCAGGGCTTTCCCTGCCCAGGGGCTCTCGGCTCAGACATTTGGGGTATCTCCATCTCTGGGGTGGCCATTGCAACCCACAGGAGGACAACCCTGTGGCACCAAAGCTGGTTACAGTGAGACCATACTCACATTCTATTCAACTTTGACAGCAAAAGAGGTGATGGCCTGGGCAGCAGCAGGGGTCATGCAACAGCGCTGAGCAGATCCTTCCTGTTGAAAACGTGTCACAGACCCAACCCTGGGCACGTTTGGGGCCTACAGGAAAGCTGGGGAGGGGCTGTTTATCAGGGACTACAAGGATAGCACAAGGGGGAACAGTTTTAAGATAAAAGAGGGAGATATGCATTAGGAAGAATTTTTTTCCTGTGAGGTGGCAAGACAGTGGCCCAGGGGAGTTGTGGCTGCCCCATCCGTGGAGGTGGCACCAGGTTAGATGAGGCTTTGAGCAAGCTGATCCAGTGGAAGATGTCACTGCCTGTGGCAGGGGGTTGGAACTGGATGATCTTTAAGGTCCCTTCCAGCCCAAACCATTCTCTGATTCTATGTTGTCCTTGCCCTAGGTCAGTGGCACCATTTCATATCATCTGTAATGGGGACAATCAAGCAATACCAGCCTTCACAGGAACATGCACATAACAGCAGCACTTTCATTATGAGTGGTAAGGAACTATCAAAATGCATAAAGCAGACCTTCTATTCAGGGAAGAAAACACTATCAATAAGATAGGAGTGGATTCACAAAGGCATTTTCCTCCCTCTGTGTTCCCCAGTAGGTCTAACACCGGCACAGCTCAGCCCTCCCAAATGATTCATTTAACCTTCACAGTTTAATCATAACAATAATATTTGTCCTTTTCTCACAGTGCCTGATGATTGCTGTATTCATTACACTGGAGCCATACATCCTCTGAAAGGAAGCACTCCAATGAGAGTCAACCACAAGGCATATATTTTCTCCCCAGGTGCTGGCCAAGTGTTTGAAAATAACTTCTGCAATATACAGTAACCACTAGACTGTAATAGCTTTTGTTCAGCTACCAAGAACGGTTATAAAGTTTTGCAGAGATTAGTTCTGATGAGATCTCCCCACCACACCCCCCGCTCCAGTTTTAAAGGACTTTTCCAAAGTCCTTTTTGCCAGTTCTTCCCTCCCAAGTGCTCAGGACTTGGCTGTGTGTGAGGACTCATCCAGCACAGGTCCATCCTCCTGCAGTTGGCTCAGCGAAGGTGGCCCAGGTGCTTGTGAGGTGGCCCAGTCTCCACGGTCCTCTAGCACAGTGAGCACACACTTGTGTCCTTGTAGTCAAGAAGTTTCTTTTGGGCTGTGACTCTGCTGGATTAGGTTCAACATCTAAACCCCAAAAGGGATCAGATTCCCAGCAGACTTCTATGCCTACACTGCCCACATTGCCAGACTTGGACCAGTTCACCCCAGTGTGGCCTGGAGACAAGAGAACGTGCCATAAGCCAAACCCTGTCCCAGCAGCCCCAAAGGAGCCACCACCAAACCCTGTCTAGTCAGGTCCTCCTTTCCAACACATCACCTGCTCTGAAATTAACAGCCAGTAGGTAACTGATGCTTTGGAAAAATCTATTTGGCAAGTCTCTGCACACTGAAAGCCTTGAAAATCCTGTAAGACCTGACTGCAAGGAGAGTGTCACGTCGTGGAGGAGAGTGAGAGTTGAAAGTAGAGCCTGTACCCATCCAGCAGCTCCCCAGCACATCCACAGGCTCCAGTGAGGAGTCCAGGCACTTCATGCCACACTGGATCAACACCCCAAAGCAGCTGCTTGGTTGTTCCCACCCACAGGGGTGCGGAGGCTCCACTTTTCGCATTCACAAAGCCCTCCCGAAGCAGCACGAACAACCCGTGAGGCCTCAATCTGTCCTCAGCCAGACCTTGATTCAAAGGGACAGCAAGAGGTGACGGGAGATGGAACCAGCTGAAGCTGATGTCTGGCACACTGCCCTCTGCAATTCCTTCAAACAATAACCTCTCCAAAGATAACATTCCTAATAAAAATGGGGGATGACTCGGAGGACCAGCCCATGAAGCTGGCAGAGACCATGAGTCGCTAAGGATGCTCAAGGCATTGCTCCCTGCGACCACCCTGGCCAAGGGGGCTGCACAGGAGAGCCCAGTCCTCAGACAGCCTTGGCAGGGCTGTCACCAGTGCCAGGCAGTGCGTGGTCATGACAGATGCCCAACCGACACCGTGCAGCACAGCATGAGCACCCAAAGAGGACAGGACAGCATTTGGCAATGGACTCGCTCCGGGAGCTGGCACAGTCCCCAGATGCTTACCTGCACAGAACCCTCTGGAACACCCTTGTCAAGGTCACCTTCCCCCACTCTGTTGTGACTCTGCATGAATCACAGATACCCAGGTAACATGTGTGCACACAAGCACTTGAGATTAGTTCAGATTGTGCCGCTGCAGCTCTGGGAAACCAGAGAACGAGTTTGTGGTACAAAACCAGGTAAACTCTCTTTCTCTGCGTGGCTTTGAGGCATAATACAGAACCAAGCCCTAATACAGAGCAAAAACCTCATATATGAGAGGAAAAGAAAGGGATGGGGCCAGAGCCTTTTTAGTGGTGCCCAGGACAAGGGGCAATGAGCACAAACGGGAGCACAGGAAGTTCCTCCCGGGCATGAGGAGAAACTTCTCTCCTGAGAGGGTGATGGAGCGCTGCCCTTCTCTGGAGATATTCAAACCTGGACACAGTCCTGTGCAACATACTCAAGGTGACTCTGCTTTAGCAGAGGGTCTGACTGGGTGAGCTCCAGAGGGCCCTTCCAACCCCAACCATTCTAGAATCCTCTGATATACAGGCAATTATCTACCAAGCATCATTTATACAAAGGACATATGGTTAACTTGCAAAATTCAGACATCTCAAATTCAGTTACAAACATCAGGGTTCATTCAAGGACTTTTCACCCTTGAAATCCTACATTTACCACCATAGATTTCCAGCTACTGCACTCCCAGCAGCCAGCCTGGGGGCAGAGCAGCTTCCAGAAGATTCCCACACTACCTGTCCCTGAAACACGATTCATACTGATTCCACCCTAAAGTTAAGATGCAGTATACCTTGTCACTACTGCCATTTACAAATTACCTGTTCCAAAACATCACCCTCCCATGGCAGCCAGGACAGGATATTTATTACAGAGCACATTTTTTATTGCAAATTATACACCTATTAAAATTCACAAAGGATAAATTTATAGGAGAAAGGCTCTACTTCTTCATTCATCTAAGTCACAGATTACAGCCTATTTGTCAGATTCTTCCTTTCTGAGCTCCCCAGTAGCTGTAACTGCACAGAAATCTGTGAAGGAGGATTTAAAGGCTTGTGACAGGATAGCAGGCCATGGACACTAACTCCTTCTGGTATATTACAAAACAGGATCACATTTTCAGTTCAGGAAAATGAATTGTACATATTATTTATTACATTAAGGAATGTCCCCACACCAGCACAGGTCATGGGACAAGTAGTACCCATCCTGCTAATCTAATTCCCCACAATGACACAAATATTGAGCTAAATATTTGCCCAATGTAAGTCACAGGAACTTAAACTTCCTCTGAACAACAGTCGTTTGCATCGGTTCATGATCCAAACTGTTCATATCAGTTTCCATCCAGGTATGTTGGTGCCCCACAGACTCTGCTGGCTGCATAGCATAGGAAGTTGCAATCATCAGTTCCTCTTTGCCATCCAGAGAGGAACTCATCCTCATCAGTGGTCCTGCTGAAGGTCTCTTCCCAAGACCCCAAACCTCACAGTGAGGTGCAGTTCTGGAGCACATGTTCCTGGCCCATGATGATATCAGCAAATGCTGCACCTCGTTACCAGGGCTGTGCTTTCACTGTGCTCCCACCAGCAGGTCCCACAGCCCAGGCTATGGAGACACTGCTCTCCAGCTGAGGGTGTGAAGCCTTGCACAGGTAGGGAGAAAAAGGGAAAAGGGAAAAAAGCCAAACAAAAAAAATCCCATAACACAGACACAGCCCCTGTCTCCAGGAACATCAGTACAACAGGATCTCTCTCTCCACACAGCCCAGATGACTGAAATCTCTGCAATATCATTTGGCCAAAGGTGGAAAGCTTGGCAAGGTTATAGGCAAATGCTTTCACTATAGTATTAAACATAAAATAGACTAAAGTGAGTGAAGCTGAAGAATCTGCATGTCCCCAAATTTATTTTTCTGTTACCCATCTGCAATGTCCTATAGGCTGAACCTTGGCAGATTTAAAAGAAATCATCTAACAGTATCGTTCAGGAAAAGAGTTTAACTACAATGGGTTTACTTCAAGGTAATTTCAAAGGACAGCCTCCTAAAAGTATTTTTCATTTTCTCCTAAGTGTATTCAAACAGTACTGCCTGTTTATCTAATGCATGCTTCAGTAAAGGGATAGATGTAATAGGATCATTAGGTCATTAATCACTGATGAATGCCTTAAAAATAAGTATTAATCTTTGCCTGGGAATTTTATTTTTCTGTTCTGATAGTGGATTAAAAATCTACCTGGATATCAATGTTCCAAATAATGTATGATTTGCTTAAGTGAAAAAATAACCATTAGATTCAAAAAGACACTCTGATAAAAGGTTTTCATTATAAGATGCATATGTAACTTTTTAAACAATTAAATATTCCTCTGCCAGTCCAAGAGATATCTTCCCTCTAGATACTTGAGATAGTTTAACGGATAAATGTGAAGTTTATTCAGCTATAACTGAGAAAATTAAAACCACCGACTCCCATCCAGCTACCCCGACCTTCATTCTCTTCTCCTGCCATCCCAACTAATTGAAAACCAGCAGTTTCACTGACCTCAGCAAGGCTTTGCCAGGGCTGAACGTCTGCTCCCTCAGATAAACACAAGGATCAGAGCTGGACAGAGCCCCCTTTGTACAGGCACTGGTGTTCAAAGCAAGACAAATAAAATCCTCCTTCACCAACCAGCACTGGGCAGCAGAGCAGGGGCTCTGGATCCCTGCAACCTTGGCTGCCTGGATATACTCCTGTGGCTGCACACAGGAACCTTCACAGGGTTTTTAATCTTTTTATATCATTTGCAATGGATTTTGTTAAGTTTTGTACTTCAGTGGTCTTGGGATTGAATGCAATTCCCACGTAAATAGGCTGAAAAGCAGTTCATGAGCCATCTACAATGCACTGCATTTCTCTGTGTAGACAAATAACTAAGTTCACTCTTTCAAAAGGCTTCTTTTTCTTCAGCAAGACCCAATTATGATATTAAGCCATAAATCTAGGTCTTGTCTCATTGTTTATTTATGGTAATTTTCATAAACAAATGGTTCCTGTCTGCTCCAAATTGATAGCACAAAATGAGCAAGTTTATCAAAGTCATTCCAAACTATGTATAAAGTAATTGTGTTTTTGTAAATCCACCTCAGGTATGTAATTATCACAAATAATATTTCCTGCATTACTCACACAAGCAGAATGGCATTTCAGGGAAATTTTGGCTTGTAATTGATTGTTTTGAAAAGCCATCACTCCAGTTCACAAGGATTTATGCAAGTGTTTATGCTTTATTTATATACACACACTTCCACCTGCCCTTTCACATACATGCCCACCACAGAACATCATTGCTGAACCTGGAAGACTAACCCCCATGGCCCCCTCTTCCATCCCAAAGGCTGGAAGGGTTTCTTCCCTATACCTTTTTTATTTTTTGCCTTTGTTTCACTAATTCAGTAATAAACTGTGATTCTTATCCATATTAAGGTAACTTTGTATTTGAACATTTCTAGCAGCATATTTCAGCATCAGCTGAAAATCCATTTTTCATTTATCTCCCCTCTAGAGGAAAACCTTGTGCACACTCTGTGAGCAAGTCTTGGGAAGGGAAAATTTATTGGTTAATTCTCCGTTCCATGAAATGGCCTTTCATTCCAAGGCTCCAGTAAATACTCTCAGGTACCTTGCTACACTACTCAAAATGTGCATTATTCTCCTCCTAACCCAACTTTCTGAATTCATTGAGACCCCACAATAGCAGCCTTGGTGGGTGAAGTTCTTTGTTATGCAGAGACACCTTTACACCAATGGAAAGACTGTAAGCCTCTCATAAGCATCCAGCTATATTTCTTCATGAAAGCATGAAGCACCCACCTTCAGAAGATGAGAAGAGAGAAAATACTCCTTCTTGCTCTGATAATTGTCTGCTGCACCTCCATTATATGCTGCTTTTTAAAATGCAGGAGTCTCTTCATTGTCAAAAACCTCCAAATCAGCATGTTTAAGACTCTTATTATTGGCTGCAATATGTTTGGTAAAACATAAAAGAGGAACTCAAGCATTATTGCAGAGTAGTGATGAAAGAGCCACCCAAATCAGACCACACTGTCAAGCCATAAGACACAGTTCTCAGCTCAAAAAGGTTCCGGCCAGCGCAGGCCTTGGTGAGGATGCCCACAGAACCTCCAAGACCTACACAAACAAAATGCATCAGAGGGCAAAGTCTAGCCAGAAATAGCTATTTTTTGAATCAGAGCCCAGTACCCAAGCCACCAGCCCACACAGCCCCATCCTCCCTGCCTGTTGCATTCCGCTGGGCTCTTCAGCCCCGTTTCCTTTTGTAGTGATGACTTTGGATTTGACAGCCAGTTTGCCACCACAGTAAACGATGTGAGCTTTGTCTGAGAGCATGCTTTCAACACAATAACATGTACAGGTGAGCCAGAGGCAGTTTTAGAAGGGAAGGGCTCTCTTAACTGTGAGGAGCAGAATGGATCTGTACAGTGCCATGAGGAAGCACAGCATTTTATTATTGGCATCTAATAGCATAACAGATTATTTCCCTAGATAGATATCTGATCTGTACTTATTAATACCAATCAATTATGCTGTATAATGTGGTTATTAATGCAGACCAAGCTCTGCTCATTCTCCCAGCTATCAGCTTCAAATTCATGATATGCTTTTGTGTTTAAAACATCACTCTGTGGCTACAATCACTGAAGATCAACCAACCAGCCTCTTCCAGAGATCCATACCCCATCTCCCTGGAAAGCCTGCTCTTTTGGAAGAGGTTAGACTCACAATTAGCTTTAAACTACAGCCATTTGGAGCTCACAAAAAATGAACAAAAGTCTTTGTGCGTCGCTAACACTTTAGAAATAAAATAACTTGTTATTTTTTCCTAGTCAGTGTTTTGAAGGTCAGACTATTCCTTCCCAAGCTGCTGGCAATTTTACACCTCAGTGGAAATAAAATTCATCTGCAAGGACCTTAAGGACAATAGGTAAACTTCCTCCCCTTTCCCATTCAATAAAGGGAGGTGACCCATCATTCCTACTGAAATCTAGATAGAGGAATTCAAAGCTTTTCCAACCTGTCTAGGAAATTTTGGTCCTGTCAAATCAATTGAAAAAACCTGGAGGAGAGTTGAGGAGCACCCAGAATTGCTCTTCAACACCCATTTTTAGCAACTTGGAGCTGCAGAATTTCAACAGCTCTTATCTTTCCATAGGACAAGAGAAAGAGCAAGCACATCTTTGCCACACCCAGGCAAAGCACCATAAAGGTTTCTCTGTAAATCAAGGCCAGCTTCTCGCAGACATCCAAAGGAATGTAACTCCCTGGCACGTTCTCCTCACACGGGCAGCCCTGGTGGCTCTCTGCAATCCCTCAGCTCCCACCACAGCTGGCTTTGTCACAGAAAACACCTTTGCCATCATGGCTTCAGCACCTTAAATATTTGATCAATCTGCAGGTTTTCCTTAGCATCCGTGACTCACTATTGATTCCTTTTTTATTTTTGGATAGCTGCAGCACACTTGATGTGCCATTTCCAAAATCTCCCATCCTCTGTACACAGCAACAGCTTCTCTTTGCAGCATTCTCCAGGTGGTGAAAGACCACAAATGTGTTTGCCAGAAAGAGGGGGGTAACAGCACCTGTGACAAACTTGCTGTACCAGCTCATAAAAACCATTGCTCAAGTTGCTGGAACACCCAGACCCAGCAGAGCCAAACTGAAGATGGAGATGTGTCTCTAATCCATTTCAGCTGAAACTGTGGGACTAAAGCCCTGCCTTAGCCTCTTGCTGGAGGTTCTCCTCTCTGCAGGAAGGGGACTGCAGACAGGCTCTGTGTTCTCCCTTTGCAGCACCTCCTACCTGTTCCCAGCTTCCTGCCTCTCAATACTTGTTGGGGGCAGAGAATTTCCCTCTCACCTGTCTTCCAAATATTATCTGGATTTCTGGCACGCTTTGAGCTCTTTGCCATCCTCCTTCTCACACCCCAGGAAAGCAGCTGATTTGCACCTTTGGTCCTTCCCACCTACCCTGTTTTTTTGAAGCTGTCACAGAACTGCAAAGCACTGGGTGAGAGCCCCAAACACACCTCCAAGTCACTGAACTGCTGAGGAAATTGCTGGCAGAACACAGCATCCAGGGAGCCCCAGCCAGGGCCAGCAGCAACCACCTCCTTCTTCAAACTGGCCTCAGACAACTTATTTCTTCCTGCTGGGATAACCACCCCTCTCCAGGTGGCACCACTTTGCTGTGTGGGGGTGGAGGAAATGATGCTCCCAGGAACACCACAGCTTCTTTGGGGCTGAGGGTGTCCTTGTCTGGCAGACGCTGTGGAGATGCTCATTTGCCAGGCAGAGACTCCTCATTGGCCTAAGAGGCTCCTTCCCTGCCGTGACCCCACAGCTGCAACAGTTCCTCCAGCCCTCTGCCCGCTGCATCCCTGCAGTGCTGACTGATTCCCAAGGCTGTCTTTACAACCAGTGATCAAACCATAAAGCTTTACAATCACACCCTGGTATTTTCCAAGTCATACACCTCAAGAGAGAAATTAAAATGCAAAGAATGGAAAGTAAAACACACTTGCATCATATTAACTCCCAGGGTGAGAAGAAATTGCTTGGGAGAGGGTCTTAAAGGCATGTTGATGGAATATTTTTTCTAAGTGTTTCCATATCATCCATTGATTTCCTCTTTGGCAATAACTTAGTGCTTTGGAATAAAATGTCATGGCGTCAGAGATGGTTCCAGTGTCACTTAGACCCATTCTGTCCCACTGGAGGCAGGTCCCATGCTGTCTCAATCACGTTTACAAATCCTTAAAACAAAGTTGCCTTCAGGGTTTTTTAAATGTCCTGGACTAAATGTTCCAGAGACCTGGATTTACCACTAGTCCAAACCAGCACCGATTTTTTGCCCTCAGTGGAGCCAAGTTGTGTGATGTCAACAGGTCTGTTCCCAGGGTCTCTCATCCAGCCACGCAGCCTCTGAGTTTGCTTAGTGAGAACAAACCCGTGTCTGCTCCCTGGGAGAAGAGGGTGATTTCTGATGTGTTGTTCAGGATATGGCCCACATTGGTGCTGCCTCACTAGAGCTTAGCTGGATCGGCTTCTGCAGGTGTGGTGGGGTCAGCTGTCCCTCAGGAGCTGCCCTGAGAACCACAGCCTGAAGAAGGAGCCAACCCATCATCAACTTGTAATGTTGGGAGTGTCCTCTGTGGGGATAGGAGTTGGACTCAGTGATCCTTCTGGGTTCCTTCCAACTTGGGTAATCCTTTGATTCTAAGTACTTGAAGGAGCATGCGTGTGGGTGGAAATGGGACTCAAATCTGGGAAGGCAAAGCCCTTTCCTGCTGCAGTGCCTCTAGACCACCAAGTCCCCTCAGCACAGGGCCAGCCAGGAAGCCAGACACAAATCAAATCATTAAACAAGGTGAATTTGATCCTTGTTTGAAGGTCCTCATTCAGAAATGGCCTTAAATTGCCACACCTCAGTCTAGCACAGCAGCTGAAAGCTGATTTATCTTTGAATGAAAATATCTGCAGGAGAGTTAATGTGTTTTAAAACATGCAGACCTCATGTTTTTAGCTGGATATGCCTCAGCTTTCCTGAGAGCTGATGTTGAGACCAGCTGCGATGCAGGCACTGGGGCTGCAACTCCAGTCCCCCAAACCTCTGTTACAGAGCTGTGGTGGAGGAGGTGGAGATGAGCTGCCAGGGACAGCCTCACCACAGAGGCCAAGACTTTGCCCAGTTGACATCCTCCTTGTTGCCAAAACCACCTCTGCCTCCTACACTCTTCAATTCTGTTATCCAAAGGTACAGTTTACCCACGGGCTCATTTTGGCAGAATTTGAGAGGGAAGCTGGTCCCAAACGGGGCCCGTGAGCTCTCTGCTTGTGCTGAGGCCACGACATTGACCCTCACCATGGTTCCTCTGCAGGGATGGAGTAAATCCCCCTCTGACTCTGTGAGTCACAGCTTCACTTGTAACACAGCCAGGCACCAAATCTCTAATCCTTGCTTTCCGCCAGGCCAGTTGGAAAGAAAAAAACAAACACAACACAAAAACCTCCACGCAGCAGCAGTCCTTTCCCCAGCAGAATAAAGAACATAAAGGCACATTGAGATTTTACTAGGCTATGCTTCAATTTTTATTACAAAGTTTATCAATTATTGAGTAATATTTATTTGAATTATTCAGCAACCTTCTTTTATTTAAACAGGCATTTGGTAGCAGGGAAACTGGAACAAACCATTTCAATCCATAGCTCTATAATCTAAACAGATAAGCTTAGCAGAAATAAAAGTCTCATTTCACAGTTAAAATGAATTTGCTGGACTCATTTCACCTTCTAAATTTATTGCCACTCCTCAGGAATGGCACAGGGCAGAATAAAAGTGCACCCTTTGGTGCTCAGTGCTTTCGGGGAGCGCGACACCAAGTCCTGCATCCTTTGGGCCCACAAAGGCACAGCAGACAGCAGCTGCAGAAGCGGCCAATGGCATGTGGGTGCCCACCAGGGTATCAGGGAAGGTGGTGAGGTCTGCCTGGCTCTGGATGCTCTGGACTCACCCCTGCCATCTGCAAAGCAGAGGCTTGAGGAGGAGGCACTCATTCATCCCAGATGGAATCCGCACCTGCAAACGGCGGTTCTGTCCTCACTGTGAACAGGGCTGGTTGTGCTTTTGAACCGGATCAGCACATCCAGTTGCACTTTTCAGCTTGAAAGGCAAACATTTCAATTGCTCCAGCTTTGATCTCGCACACACTTGATCCTCTGTGTAGAGCACAGGACTCACCTCACTCACACGCAGGGTGCCGCTCGCTGAAATCTGAACACTGAGCAGAAGCCTTTATCAGATTGTGAGCAGAAGCATCCTGTCTTCCCAGTCAATATTTCAACTTCAGCAAAATGAGTTTCATTGGCAAACCTGCTAGAGGAACCCCCCTTAGAAAGGTCGGTGTGTGTCTCTCTCTCAGCATGCTGAAACCATGGCAGCAGGCGTTTGGGTTTCTGGCCCCTACGGTGTGAGTGGCATCCTCAGGATGACACTGCAGCGTGTGTGCCTGTGGCAAGCCTCACCCTACTCACAAAGTAATCAACCCATTTTAATTACCTCAATGCTGTTTATGCACAGCAATAAAACAGTCCTGTTAAAGCTGAATCATTAATCATTTGACCTGAATCAATAAATAATTATATGTGCTGTACAACTGTGCCCATAAACAGAACCTTCCAGACCTGGATGTGCTGGAGATAAACAATAACCACACCTGCATGTGCAGGAAAGAGAGAAAACAGCTGCTCCTCAGGATAAAATACATCTTTTCCTAAGTTCTTAATAGTGAGATTTGCAAAGTTCCTGGGCTGTAAACTGATAATTTGCTGCTAAAACCACTATAGGCTTTTGAAAATTTTATTACATTAATAGCAGATTCATAATTACCTCATCTGGTATTATTTCTGCACCATAATTTTAAAAACTGATCTCGCACGCACAGGGGCACACAAACAGGAGCAGAGAGACCGCTGTTGGCGATGCACTGTCCTGTGGACCACACAGTCTCACCTTCCCCAGTTTCAACGTGCGTATGTTCTCACAGCTTTTTGAAAACCAATGTACGTGTTGCAGACAGCAGGAGGGGTTCGTGTGCCTCTGCTCCAGCTTCAGAGGTGTGGGCTGGTGAGCACAAGACAGGGTTCCTCAGACTCCTCTCAGGAATCTCCCAGAAAGGTTTCCAGCACTCGTGCCTGGATTCCCACCCTCCTAACGTTCACGGCTGAGGGGAAGATGAGCAGCTCTGGGCCCCCCACCTGCCCACTCTACAAACACAAGGCTGATCACACACAGGGACAGAGTAAGGTGCAAGAAGAGGAGACCATTCAGTGTCTGTTGCTGCCCATGCAGACAGTGCCAGTGCTTCCTTCAAGGATGTGGCCCATCCCACATCTGTGGCCTCAGGTGCCTCATTGAGAGCTCCTGTGCCTGATGCTCTCAGGAGCAAGCATCACTCCACTGAGATCTGCTCCAAAACTGAGCTCAGGCTTCTTCAGAGCAGAGCACCCAGCAGGGTCCCTGAATAAAGGGTCAAATGCTGGCAGTCTGAGCATGCTGGGTATCAAGAGCTTTCAGAGGCCTCAGGGTAGGGTCAAATGATACCATGGGTTATACTCATGCAGGATCTACCTCCAAAGCAGGTTAAAAAGCAGAAGCTGTGAGGAGCAGTAGGTTTGTGCTCTTTTTCATTTTCATCCATTGTGGAAGGCTGAAAAATTTGTGGGTTTGAGTTTTCGTTTAAACTTGAAAAACTTGAAACAACATTGGGAAAAGGAACTATGAAAGCCTCAGATAACTCTGGGAGCTGGAGCTTTAAGAAGAAACACCAAGTACTGCAAGATTTCTAAAAAAAATACAAGATACCACTGTTGCTTTATTGTCTTGCTGTCCTCAGAATTGAGCCCTAAGTGCATCCTTCAGCCTGGTGCTTGCCCTGAGATAGGGAGAACAACCAGGCACCAGCATCCCAGCCCCTATAAATCACCGTGTGTTTACCTATTCCAGTCTATTTAGAGACAGAAGTCTTCCTTTGGAGAGGAACCTTGGTCTATTTTCAATATATGTTTCCAGGACTGAAATTCTTGCACAGGAGTTAAAAAAAAAAAAAAGAAAGAAAGAATGAATGCTCCTCTAATAAAACCTACGTAAGATAATACAATTTTTATAGTGCATGAAAATAGCAATAAAGATTCAAGCTTTTGTAGAAATCAATGAATCTCCTATTCAAAAGCTTTTGTGCAAACAATATTTCCTTGAACTAATACAACACATTGAACTGAAAATTTTAACTTTAATATAATTGCATCAATAGAGCAGCCCCATTCCTCCAAACAGCTACTCTGAAGATGAGATTTTAAAGCATGGTTCATAAATATAGGAACGGGGAACAAAATAGCTTCTTTTTCGATAATTAAACAGTTAGCAGCTAAATTGCATTGTAATTGATTGGAAAATTGCTTTTTTAATGAGATTTAGTCACTAGGAAATGGCTTTTTTTCTTCAATATGTCCAATGTGCATTGGGTCATTTAAACAGCAAATTGCCTCTCTGGCCTCCTGTTTAGACAGTTTAGATTCAACTTGCTGTAAGAAAAGCTGCACCGCCCGACGGAGGGGCCTGAGCCTGTGCTGGGCTGAAAGCAGGTGTCAGCACCAATGATTTTGCTGTGTCTGGGCATCAGGTACCTGAGGAAGGCAGCCACAGGTCTACAGATGAAGGAAGAGCAGGAATTAGTGTTTACCCACAAAGAAAATAAACCCCACATCCTGCAAGCTTTGCTCTGGCCCAGCACCAGGCAGGATCTGGAGGGGATGCTCCATCGCCAGCTGCTGTGTGTATTCTGCCACCACCACCCCCCCTCCCCGAATGATCAACCTTCTCCCAGCTGAAACCAACAGCAAAAAGACCCTAAATCTCAGGAACATCACATTTCACACTGTTTTCTACAATATTATCTAAACTCCCTTTGGAACAGCAATGCTGAGGTCTCCAAGCTGAGCCCTGAGGTGGCACAGGGCCACAGATCGCACAGGCTCCGGGGGCACTGGGCAGACTCATGTGCCCACTTTATCCTCCCTCCACTGTTCTCAACTTCTTCAAAGCCCAACAGGTGATTTTCAAAAGCAGAATTTGATAATACATTTTATTAATGTTGTAGCTCATAGAAGCTCCTTTATACAAGCCTTTGCACAAAAATAAAGACAATCCTTGCTTTAAAATGATCTGAAAAGACATAACAAACAAAGTGTTGCGGAAAGGACTGAACTATCTTTTTAAAGGTGCATTGTTTTAGAAAGAAATATACTACTATGATTAGTACAAGGTTAAAAAAACACAGTAGCCTTTCTTCAAAACTAGAAAGGCTGTTAAAATAATTGTTTTCAAGGATATACTCAGGAAACCATGCAAAAGAAATATTGTCCAGCTGTGTGAAGAGCACTGGGTAAATATCCATCGAAAATAAATTATCATTTGGCAACCCTTTAGTTAAAGGAATTCTCCAAGTGCTTCAGGAACAAAAGATTTCTATGAATCCTGATTATTGTGAACAGCCTATTAGGTACAACAACAAATGCAATGCACAGTCAAGTCAGATTTTTATTGTTTAGTTTCCAGGATCTCTATTGATGTGTCTTGGATTGCAATATAAACAGCAGTGATTGCAATCATTTGTTGCTACCATAGCAACAGATGAAATTAAAAGGGCAAACTACAAAGATGGAGAGGCCTCATAGTTGTAGTTTCTAATTGCATGACAGTAAAATGATGTGTACAGGATGGCAGCAGTACCTGCAGATGGCTGTGAAGAAGGTTTGCTTGCAGAGATCAAAGTCGTTTAGGTCAGGTTCTGAAATCAAAGACCACCGTCAGCTTTTGTGTTTCTACCAATTTTCTCTATATGGTTTTAAGTATCTGGGGAATGGGGTAGACTTAAACACAAGAACTTCCAAGCAATCTTCAGGAGATTTAGGCCGTTTCTCCATCTTCCAGGTTTCAAACTTGGAAGTCAATCATAACCATTGTTCACCAGTTTCGTTCTGGATTTTAGGAAGTGACAGAGAACAGATTCTCTCCTCCCTCAAACAAAATGCAAGAACCATGCTGTCACCTCTAACCTTACAGCACACTGTATAAATACACTAAAAAAAACCCACTGCCAGTGTTTTCATCAAAAACCATGAGAACCTAGTTCCTGTAAAATTCTCGGAGTGAGGTCATATGTTACGTTTTTATCCTGTTTTCTGGCTTTGGCATAAGGGAAATGAGCTGAAAGCTGGATCTGCTGGGATCTCCAACCTCAGAAACATCACATGAGATTGGCATCTCAGCTCCAGGTCTCTACAAGAGGTAGAAAAAAATTTCCACCCTTCCCCCTTTTCCTGCCTTATGTATTTGGATAAGCTCTTCCAAGCACGGCTTCCTCCTGTGTTTACACACTCTGGAGCATGATGGGGCTGTAGCTAGGGGGGAAAGTAAAATACTCATCCAAATAACAAAAAGAAGCAACAAATCACCATCTTGAGTCAGCCTTGCAGTGGAGCAGAGACATGTGCTCCAAGGAGCCAGTTACAGCATTTATGCACACAGAGATAACCCTGGGAAGAAGTAAAAGGGGGGGGGGGAAGCAGGTAGCACGTTGAAATAATGTCTCTGAAACGTTCAATCAAGCTGATTCAAGAGTATCTTTGAAAACTGAGTCTTGGAAGCACAGGCTAAAGGTTGAGCTCAGATCTTTCAGCACACCTATAATCAGGGATTGAAACCATTTAACATTTCCAGTACTAGATAGGGCAGAAAATGTCTATTAGCAGCACTTACAAAGATATTTAATGATACATTATTGACCTCTGGTTAGCATCAAGCTATGGAAATTCAAAGGCATTCTTTGTGCTATAAAGGGCAAATATAAAGTGAACTTTTGAACTCCAATTAATTTAATGGCAATTTCCTTTATCAGTTGTCTGCTGGGGAAGAAATGAGGGCCAAAGGCTGAGCTGGCCCATTCTGATGGATCATCTGCTTTTGTAGAAGGACAAGGCACTTGGCCACATTAAGTGCTACAAAGCTGAATTTGAGTCCATAATTATTTGTCACACTCATCCAGCTCTCAAGAATTGGCCAGGGGACCTTCAGTTTTGTGACTTCATCACCTTAAGGAAAACCTGACCTGCAAAGACACTTTAGTAAAACTTAGTAGGTAAATCCTTAGCAGGTTTGAGATGATGCTATGTCTACTCAAAGATAAATAGAAGTACCCTCAAACACTTAAAAAGCAATTTTAAGAGGTCATGAAAAAGTTCTGCTTTACTTGCAGACCAAAATGATGTTCCAGTTCTGACCCGAACCACCAAATAATGTTTTCTGCCATTAAAATCCAGTGCCTCCAGCTTCAGCCCTTTCCTTTCCATTAGCCCTTTGTTGCAATGACAATGGGAGGAAAAGAATTCTGCCTAAAGGTACCCCAGCCATGAGTGACAGGAGACAAAGTAATGTGCACAATTACAATATTCATAAGTAAATTTTCATGATAATTAACAAAGACAACTGTCTTCTTTTGTTCTGATTACCTAAAGATATGTTAAAAGTAGATTTGCATAATTAATTACCAAATGGAAAGTTCCTTACCAAGCCTTGGAGGTTATTTCAGGGAGCTTGCTTAAGGAAGTCGTCTCCACAATAAACATTATCTGTCACTTCAGAACTTATAAATTAATTATGGTGACGTAAAGAGAAATACACCTTGAGCATCAAGCGGAAGATAAAGCCCAGGAATTATTATCAGCACTGAAAAAGCAAAGTTAGAGGAAGGTGAGAAGTCTCTTTGCCAGCTTAGAGGAATTCATCAAGGCCCTGTGGTGGCTGTTCCCAGGAGCTGGGGGCAGTTCAGGCAGCATTTGGCCTCACTGCAGAAGGAGTGCCTTTGGACCAAAGCCTTTGTGTGCCCTCCTTGGCACATGGCAAACTGCACAGGTGCCCAGCCCAACTCCCTGCACTCAGGTGTCTGTCCCTTGTGCCCATGGCTGCCAACAGACCTGCACATTGACCAGTCCAGACTGTCCCTGGTCCAATCCAGCACCATGGGAAGGGCTCTTCCCAATTACATCCTCAGACCTGGGTCACCTCTCACTATTCAGGGAGAGCCAAACAGCACCTCCATGCTTTTGCTCAGAACATCCAAACAACACGAGTGTAGAAGTGTCCCATCCCTCAGCTGGAAGCAAATGGAAAAGCAGGAATGTAAAGAACCCACCTCCTCTAAAGGATGTTTGACCGAAAGGACCTGCAGAATCAAGCCCTATGAGGAGGGACTGAGGGAGTTGGGGCTGTTTAGTCTGAAGAAGAGGAGGCTCAGGGAAGACCTCATTGCTCTCTACAACTCCCTAAAAGGAGGTTGTAGTGGGGCAGGGGTTGGTCTCTTCTCTCAGGTGACCAGGGACAGAACTAGAAGGCATGGACTCAAGCTTGTCAGGGAAAGTTTAGACTTGATGTGAGGAAAAAGTTCTTCACTGAAAGGGTGATTGGTCATTGGAATGGGCTGCCCAGGGAGGGGGTGGAGTCACCGACCCTGGAGGTGTTTAAGGGGAGACTGGATGAGGCACTGAGTGCCATGGTTTAGATGATGGTTGGTGTTAGTGTTGGTGTTGCTGTTGGTTGGACTTGATAATCTCAGAGGTCCTTTCCAACCTTATGATACTGTGAATCATCTTTGCTGAAAGCAGGGACACAGTCTTCAGCCTGGGAGAACCAGGTTCTTCTCAACTCTGTCACTGAGCAAGTGACCTTTTCCAAAGCTTTATTTCTCCTCCCAGCTTCACTCTGCCTTTCTTTGTTAACTATGGGAACCATTTAATTTAATAAGTGAATAAAACAAATATAAATAAAAATAATTACATTAAAATATTTTATAATAATAAAAATATTAAATATAAACCAAACCAACTGGACAAATACGCAACATTTACAAAATAAAAATTAATAACACTAGAATAAATCCTGTCATTTCTAGGAACTTATGTGAATGGTTTTTGTTAAATCTAATCTGCACAAAGCTCTATATGAATACAATAAAATAGTCATCTGTGCCTTCTTTCCTGGCAAAATCGTAATTCTGCAACAAATGATTACTTTGAACTTCTGGACTGTTTCCATCCTTCCAGACTCTCAGACATTTTATAAATGCTGGTGTCTCACTCGTTTCCTCCATGACAAGGGTTCCGTGGTGTCTCCTCAGTCAGGACCCATTTACTTCTCCCTGACTGGGATACTCAATCCACAGCCCAGCTTGAGTAAACATTGCTCTGCAGATCACCACAGTGTGTTAAGAAATTATGTGCAGCCCAGTGATGTGAGGCTAATATTAGATCAAATCCATTATTTCACAGTGAGACCAAGTGGCAAGATTCATCCAAGGCAAAACAGAAATGGGTGTGAAGTTTCTTTTCACAGATTAACTGATTAGAAAGTGCTAGCATTTAATACCTCTATTGCTCTGGAAGTGGGGAGAGCTGTGAAACTATCCCCACCATCAGTGTAAGAGGACAAATTAGTTATACTTACATTTTAAGTAGTAATTAATGGAAGAAAAGCAGAAGAGATGGCCTCTTCCAGCTGCCTGGGCTCCTTCATAAAACAGAGGAAGAGATTTTTTCTTTTTCTCCCCTTACTGAGCCAAAATGTAAACCACAGATGTGAATAGGTTCATTGGAACTAATTGCATTTGGAATATTAAAAGCTAATAAACCAGCACCCAATCCCATCCATCTCCCCTCCAGCTGGGGGAGATTGATACAGAAAGATGATGAACAGGTGCTCTAAAAAGTGACCCCAGCACAGCAAGGAGAGCTCATCAAAGGAAGTCAATATCCATCCTCACATTCTCTGCTCATCCTTGTGGTTGGTGCGACTCCCTGAAACCTCTCCCACCCAGTGTAAGAACCTGGAGGGGTCTTTGCCCCAGGAGAGGCATCTCCAGGGCCTCACAGGCACCACGATGGCTTCTGAAATGTCAAGCAGCAATGGGACAAAAGTCCCCTTTTTTAACTAGAAGTAGTCCATAATAAACAGTTCAAACTCCTACTGTAGACAATCATCCTTAATTGATACAAGATTCTATTTATTACAATTTACACCATTTCTTTGCCTTAACTTTAAAGAAAATACTTCAAGAAGATCCAATTACACATCTTAAAATATGCATGCAAAAAGGTATGTCATAAAAGCAACATAAAGCAGATTTATTCCACCATTTTAAAAGTTCAAGCTTTCAATAGGGAAATATAGTCAAAGCTCAGGCTCCATGAAGGATAAGCAACTTGATATTGTTCATTTTGTCTTAATGTCTTATGAAATTGTTTTGCATACTTCCATATATTTTTCTATTTGTTAATGCCATAAAAATAAACGTTTAAATAAAATATATTTGCTATTCATCAAATTTGAGTGCAGTTTATCGTTTCTCCAACCAAATATTCAATATGAGATTCATTTTTACATGTTACGATGTGTGTTTGCATTTATCTGCTTGGCACTGCAAGGAAAACAGTGTGTAGGCAACTTAGTTTAAAACCCTATTTTGTCACATTTCATTGCCCTCTCCAGAGTGGAAATACATGCCAACAGGTTTTACTATCTCAGAAAATATGCTTATATACATTATATATTTTCACTATGCCCCAGTGATTGAGAAAGTCATTTAAGGAAGTCTAATTGGTGCTTAAAATAAAGCAACAGATTTTGGAAAAATACTCTACAGACCCTTCCTGAACAAAGTTTGGGAAAATACTTTTGCTTAGAAGGAATGATTTTTGCCCTTTGATTTACACTCACCCTGTCTGAAAAATCTGAGTTGAAATGATCCCCTCGTGATGTTCTGTTGTTGCTGTCCTGGTGAACCAGTTTGAGCAACTTGCTTTCTTTGATGCATAAAGCAGTAGAGAAAGTAGTATATAAACACCCTTCCTGAGGTTTCCAGCTCAGCACAGACCCAGCACCATCCTCAGGCATGTGCTCTCAGCCAGTTACTGTCCTTCTCACACGGAGCAGCTGTGCCTTCCACCAGAACATAAACAAGTAGACAGAAACCCAGCAACTTTGGCCAGTGTGGGTGCAGGAGGGGAATGGATCTCCCCACCCATCCCCATCACCTTCATTCTCCAGGTTCCACGTGGAACCAGCTCCCTGCACGGAGCAGAGCATAGAATCATGGAATCACCTGAGCTGGAAGGGACCCAAAGGATCATCCAGCCCAACTCCTGTCCCTACACAAGACATTCCCAACACTCACACTGTGTGACTGAGGGCATTGTCCAAATGCTTCTGGAATGCTGGCAGAGTGGGTGCTGGGACTGCTGCCCTGGGGAGCTGTTCCAGTGCTCCAGCACCCGCTGGGGGAAGAACCTCTTCCCAATATCCAGTCTAACCCTCCCCTGGCACATCTTCCTGTCATTCCCTCCAGTCCTATCTTGGGTTGCAAGAGAAAAGAGCTCAGCCTAAGCAAGTGGAGCATAAACGTTGAGGTCACTGGTACCATCTCACTCTTCTCATGTGCCACCCGTAGTCACAGAAGTACCAGCAAAACCACCCCATGTATGTCTTGTAGGGAACACAACCTGCACAAAGGGACTCTCTCACCATCAGTCAGAAAGTCTCACTGTACACAGCGTCTGGCTCAGTCACAGAAAGCTCCTAATGCTGCCTAGAAAGAAAACAGCTTGGCCATCACTCAGCAGAGCTTGGACTTTCCCCCTGGATTGAGGATGGCACACCAAGGCAGGACACCCTGCATCTGGTTACTGCTTGCACCATGAGATACCTGAAACCCAATTCTTCACTGAGCCTTGAGGATTTTGAAGAACTGGAGGACAAAGGTGGAAAAATGCTTTCAGAATTCTGGAAGTGACTATTTAACATCTACTCCTCCACCCATAAAGCTTCTGTACAACAGATAAACTTCATGTTTTCCTTCTCAGGACTAGAGATCAGTGTTTTACAGAGCACTACACCAAGTCTTCCCTGCTGATTTTCTTTTAATTTGCATCACCCTCTCCCTCCACCTACAACAAGGCTTCCTGCACAAACCCCAGGCATGAGCTATTGTCTTGAGCAATTTCATGGATAAGCAATTATTATGATTCACCTTGGCCCACAACTCAAGAGTTTGGGGTTTGTTTTTTTTAAATCACTCTGTGATGTTCTTCTAAGCAGCACTGGGAAAAAGACTGGCCTATCCTTACTTAAAAAAACACTTCTAAACCAAATTAACAGGTCACAAAAAGGTATAATAGGTTCTCCATTCAAAAATGACAGCAAAAAAACTTATGCAAATGCAGCAAACCTTTTCTGTAAGGGCTCTTACCAGCAAATCCCACTCAAGCCTACACTTATTTTTCTCCATGCCCCCAAAACAGCACAGCTCAGTGTTACAGACCAACAAAGGGCACCTTTACAAGCACAGAAAATGTGTGTTCTAGTGCCTGGTGACAGCACTTAATGAGAGAAGCTGCTTTCCCAAAGCAGAAGAATGTGCTTGCAAGACAGCCCAGCTGGAAAACTGAATTTTCACCTAAACAGGTATTGTGCACAGAGACCTGGTTTTCACAGCAATTTTTTATTACTCACTAAAGTAATTCTCAAACTGGCAAAATGAGCTGTATTGTCAGCTAAAAAAAAACAACCCTCCCTATCTTTTTTTATGTGTTGGCTGGAAATTCAAGCTTGCTGCACAAAAACACAACGCTCAGTTGAGCTTGAGGCCCCAGGACAGGGTGGTAGGCACCTTCATAGGGGAGCATCCAGGAGGTCTGAGTGTTCAGAGCACTCTGCTCACATGGCCCCAGCAGAGGCCAAAGCCATCCCAGGTGATTAACAAACAAGTGTTGCATTATCCAGAGACCCTTTTTGTGAACAATTCTTTAAAAAGAAGGAATGAAAGAAAGAAAAGAGTTTATTTCAGTATAGCTTCAGGACAATCTCTGTGCAGCTGCCACTGCCTCAGTGGAATAGTTCAAGATGAGTGCTATCTCAGGACTGCTCTCTACCAACCACTCTTATTAACCATTGTGATTTGCTTTTGAAAGGGCAGTTTTCACTCCTCATCTTCACCTCTGCTCAAGTTTTCCTCTAACACCCACACCAGCTCTTCATATTTGCAAGTCAATGTAAATAAATATATTCCCTATTCCTGAAAAACATCTTTAACGTGTTGATAGTGCTGACAACTCCAAGCTCTGCACAATAGGCAAGTTACTTGTGTGAAAAATTCCCTGTGGGATAGCATAATCTGACCTATTATACAGACAATGAACTTTCAAGAAGTTCAGCCTTAGGGATAAGTAATTTCTGGCTGGTAAAGGCAGAACAAACTCTAAGAATCAAGGAAATATGAAACTTTCATTGCATTTGATAGAAAAAGATATTTTTGGCACAGCAAATGGACTACTAGAAATAGGTCCATTCACTATTTTTCTCCTCCAAGGAGATATCTAGAGGTACTAAAGGGAACTGTGCTTTAGTCAAAATTTGATATGGCAGTTTATGATGTTATTACCCCATCCTCCCCCTCTGTGATCTTGCAATATAACACAAAGCATAAAAATCTCTTTTTCTCACAGTGAGGACTGAGTGCACCTGTGGAACTGGTCTAACCCCACACCTGCCAGCAAACAGCACTGGGCTGGTACCTCTTACACTGCTTCCCTGAGATTACAGTTTGTTAAATTCCACAAGAATGAGAATGGTGCCATTTGTTTAACAGCACATAGTTAAATCTCCATTGTTTCTTGTATTTCAGCTTGGTCTCTATTAGTATATTAAAGCTTTCCTAATCATATGGATGACATTTTCCAAAAATAATAATTCTAAAATACTAAGCAGCATCAACTCTCCATCCTGTATGGTCACCACCCATTGCTGCCCACGTGGCATGAAAATCCCACCCACAAAATTCACCCCCACACCAGCAGTCCCCAGGAATCAAGTGTGTGAGATGCACACCCCTCATCTCTATGGTGTTATCAGCCTCAGGGCTAAATGGCATCAGAAGTAAAAGAGATACCTGTGTTTCTAAACTATGAGGTAATGACAATCTTAACAGTGAGAAAAACAGAGGCAACACGAAGGCAGTTCAGAAATTAAGCCAGATGCTTGAATGAGGCTTTTATCTTAAATCCTGTCTCAATTAAAGCAAAACTTACAGTGAAACATAATCTTTTTAATTGTCCACCTATATTTATCTATTTCATATACAGGTGAAAGGATGTGTGTATGTTTTTTCAAGCTCCTCTAAATATTACACACAGGTAGACACCCTCAGCCTATGTGTGGAGCACTTGCTGAGTTTATGGAGATGTGTTTAAAAAGGAGGCATATTTTAACTGCTGTTGCCCTTGCTACATGAACTGAGGTCCCTTGTGCATGCTCACTATGACACCTTTAACAACCTCCTGATCTGCACTCTTTTCCCTTGTGCAGTGCTTGTGCCACTGGGAAGGATGAGCAACCCTCAGCAAAGACCTCCTCGACCAGCTCAACGGGCCCCTCCTCAAAGCACACAGTGAACTCAGCCAGCAGCAGCAATTGAAATGATTTGTATTGTTACCACACAAAATGACACAAAGACTGTGACCTGACAGGGAGCTGCTTTGTTGCCTTGAAAAGACCAGCACCTCTGCTCCAAAAATGCCACTGGTGGTGGGTGTCAGGGAGTGCTGTCACCCCAAACTCACCTGTGTCCATCAGAGCCACCTGTGAGGAGTCTCCAGGCTTCTCTGCCCTACACTGCTCCATCAGCATCCCATCCATGGCTGGTGCCTGCTGCAAGGGTCCCAAAAAAGAAATTATTTGTATGTTTTCATTAAGAAGAAAAAGAAATTACAAAGGTTCTCTGTGTAAGAAATATTTAGGAAAACGAGACCGTCTCCAGGTTCTGACATCAATTTCAGTGTGACACTTCAGGCCTGATTTAACTTCCCCCTCCCACAAATTCTCTATGAAATCTCTGTTCCAATTACATTTAAGTTCTTTCTAAAGACATGCTTCTTCTATGGTGCCCACATAGAATATTTATGGTGGTTATTCCCCTTCTGACTTTTGTCCTTAATTTGCAAGCATATGTGCACATAAACCAATGCTGCTGAGCTGTGTGAAGGGATTCCCTTGCTCAGTCAGATCCACCACAAGCAAAAAACAAATGCAAAAAGCTTTCAGCACAACTCCATCACCTGGGTCAACCTATCAACCACCTCATACACCAATAAGCTAAATTTGCCATTAATTCTTTGATTAAGCAGGGAACAATAAAGCTGAAGCAAAGCAGAGACAGCAAAGCCATGCTACGTAGCTGCACAGCCCCTGGAGAAAACACACTGCATGTTGTAAAAGAGTTTGTGGACAAGCAGGATTCAAAAAGTACCCATCAAGCCTGCTCTGGTCCTAAAGACTTCACACAAGCATAATTACTGATGTGCAATTGATAAATCATCCTCTCATTTATTTTCTCTTTGCTTTACCTGCCTTGATGCAGAAAGGATTGGTCTTAGGAAATTACAAAGATGAATAGTTTCCTTTTTCCAGTGTTTGGAGCATTTTTGGCATGACACACAGAGGTCTACATCCCAGCTTGGTACTAAGACACCCGTTGCAGTCAACAGAGAAAAGCAAGCACTTCAGGACACAGTCTGCTTCATCCTGAAGCAAACATCAAAAACAGGACAAAAAAATTACATATTAAGGCCCTTGATGGCTCTGAAAGACCCGAGGTAGATACAGCACTGCAGCCCCAAGAGATGAATCCCACCACAGCCCACTAACCTGCAAACACTGATGAGCTGCTTTTGTCCTTTCAGGTAGCCTGATTTTCCTCTTCCTTTCCCCACAGCTGTGAATGGTTACACAGCAGGTACCACCTGGTACTGCTCGCACTCTGTCACAGGACAGAGTCCCCAGCCCTGCTCCCTGGAGTAATCCAGCTGCCAATTACTGTCTTCACAGGACCTGGACACTATCATGATCTACCCAGGCTGCAGAGGCTTGGCCTCAGCGTAATTCCAAGAAGGGCTAAGCATATCTTTAGCCCAATCACTCTCAGAGTAACTCTGAGAAGGACTAAGCATCTCTACTCCTATCAGCCTACAAAGGATTCACCACAGCCCTCCAGCTGCCTCTCTCACACTTTTACAATTAAACCTTCCCAACAGCCAGGCTGAATATCCAACAACTATCTCCATGGCCCTGCCAACCCTTCACAATCATCATTCACAATGGTTATCATTATACTTCATGGTGTAGAAATGAAATGCCACCTTTGTACAAAGCCAAGAATATGTTATTGAATTTTTCTTTTAAAACCAAGCTGCTGCCCTGATTGACTGCCAGGTTTATCAACCTGTTCCCTACCTGCACCTTGTAAGGGGTCTACATTGAAGAGTTTGCAATAAATCCAAGGAGGAATCTGCCAGCAATACTTCAAGAATGAAACAGTGTGACCACAAGGATGCACATCTATATATATAAGGCTGCTATCCTTTTAACACGTTCTTCTGTCTTCCAGGGAACAAGATTGTTCTTGACAGCTGTTAATAAGAAGTGATCTAAGGAGCTGCACCGCCTCTGCACACATCCAGGCAAAGACAGCATCCAGGCCCTCAGACTGTGGGAAACGTGCCTTTCTGAAATCAAAGGAATGCACAGCTCTGAAATTACTGGCAGTCACCCAATTCATTCACTTTTACCACTCAATATTCCCCACTCTTTATATGCATTTTTACTGTATTTCTTTCTGAATTGCTGGGAAAACTGTTCATATACCAGAGGAGATGACCAGCCCTGGTCACCTATCTAATAGGTTTCTTGGGTTTTTTTGTAAATAATCACAAGAGTAGCTGGGTTTAAGTTTCTGCCAAGTTTTATCTCAGTGTGACTCAATTCAAGCAACCCAGAAGGCCCTTCAACAGCAAATGAAGAGCCACGAGTTGGGTACGGTTTGAAAAAATATGCTGCTTACTTTTTCTTCAAACATGCTGACGTGGTATGGGGGCCTTGCACTGGCTCTTAACAGACAACTTTTACCCTCTGAATTATTGAAAATTAACATCCCATAGAAGACAGCGATGAGTACTGAGATTCCACATTGTCCTTTGCAACACAACCACTGAGAAGCAGCAGTGGGCAAATCCAAAAATAGGTCATTCAGCTTCTCCCCATCAGCTCACTGCAGGGTATATTGTCAGTTTAATTTCTTCATTTAGTTCCTTCTGCTTCCCATAACACTGCTTTCGAATCACAACAGTATATGGGAGTAGGATATGCCAGCTGGCTTTGCAATTTTTACACACACAACTCCTGCCTTCAAATGAGATTAACCTTCAAGCAAAATTAAGACACAGACAGCACAGAGTGTAGTGGAGGAGCCACCAGCACACAGCACCTAGAAATGGACCAATACAAAGTGTGTTTCACTCTGGTATCTCATAAATTTGTATCTAAGTTTTCACTACAACGAAAGATTGTTTAAAAATAAACGTATGGAGTGGCATGTAGGGAAACTTTTACCAGGGAAGGAGGGTCCTGCAGAAAGGGATTGCCTCCTGCCACTGCTAGAGAGTAAAAATATGTTTTAAGCTTCAGGGCAAATCACTGAAATCCCCGTGTACTTGAGACATCAGCAGTGTTTCATGATGCCATATTCTCTGAGTGCCTATCCTAGTGAGGCTGAGCTTCCTTTTTTCACTCAGAATTATGCTTTTAATCTGATAATCTTTTTCTGCTTGATAAATACAACCTATCTAATTTTTTTTTATAAGTAACAGGCAATAACAAAACAAATCCTCATTACCAAGCAGAAGGGTTGCACATTTATTTTCATGTTTTTTTTGTAGTATCTTCCAGTTGTTTCTCCCAGGACAAATTTAGGCTGAACTCCTACAAACTGTCTCTGTTGAACAGGGATTCTTCATTGATTCTTCATTGCCATCTAGTGACCACAGCGATAACGCTGCCACTGTCACACCAGACTGGATTACAAATCTGGGCAATTTTGAAAACACAGGAGAGGAAAAAGGGAAGCTTTCTCCTTGCTCTCCCCTTGGCACTGCCCTCTCTGTGTACCCCGTAAGGGTCTGACACATAGATTTGCGGGAAGTGTGGGCGCTGCTGCTCTCACACAGTCCTTTGCAAACAGGTCCTTCATCCTCCCTCCAGAGCTCAGCAGTTAGAAACGGGTCATTCTGCAAAGCTGAAAAGTCTTCTTTTCTCCCCAGAGAGCTCACAGAGCTTGGAACAGGGGCCACCTTGCTGGGTGGGTTGGGCACAGCACCGCAGGGACCACGGGAGCATTTGATGCTGCTATAACAGCTGTTTCCTCGCCTTGGGAGAAGGATGGAGTCAGATTGATCTCAGGTGTGTTCAAGACCCTCCAGAGAGGTGTTTTAATTTGTTTCCTGCTTACCAGGGGCAGACAAGTAGTTCTTCCTTGCTGAGATAACCTCCTGGGAGCGAGCCTTCAAGTCTGCACACAGGCCATCAAAGCACCAAGGAAAGGCTCTGGGATCACTCCAGTCCTTGGACATCTGGCTCTTTATCCAGATGCTGCTGCATTTAACCTAGCTGGAGGCCTGCATTACTGCAGGGCCACAGTGCCCAAGCCTATGCTCAGAGTAGCCAGGCACCCACAACAGGCTGAGGTCTCTGGCCACGACACTGTGTGAGCTCCTGTTGGTTCCACCAACAGCCACATGATGATACAGCCATCTCAAATTCATCCTGACACTCCCTTCCCTGAGGAGACACAGGTTCTCAGCCTTGAGTTAACGACTGGGTTGGAAGTATCTACTCTTGGAACACCAATTGGTGCATTTCAGCCCAGTCCTGCCCATATAGATACGCCTACGACATGCATAAATGAGCCTGGGCCCTTGCTGAATAACTGGGGGAGTTCATGAACTCAGCCTGACTTCACATCCCATGTGTGTTTGTGCATAAATGATGTATTAACAAGGTTGGCTCCAAGAAGAAAGATGTTACTCAGTTTATAGGTCAGCATAAGTACCATAGTTCCAGCATCAGCTTGTAAGAATGAACACTGCTAAAGGTGGACCAAAGGAAAATGGCACCTTATAATTAAACTGTTCTGTTAATATCTTTTAGTGTTTATTGATGCAAGATGCCAAGCAGCAAAGGCTACTTCAAAAACATTCACAGCCTTTAGCATAAAGCATCCACTCACTCTTCACGTTTAACTTTGCCACGATTGGGCTCTATCAGTTTCCCTTTTATACCAGAAGATGAACACCCTCAGTTACCCTCGGATGTGTCTGCAATCTCCCGAGACTAAGCTGCTTGTGCTTGCCTTAGGTTCAGGCGTTCACTGAAGTGGAGTGGGATTTAATGCTTTTTATTTCACTGGGCCATGTCCTGAAAAACACATTGGCCTCAGCTCTCAGTGAGGGCAAAGGAAATTGGTGGCACTCAACATGACAAGAAACTCCGAATTCCTTATTTCCTTCTCTTCCCCAGAACAAATATTTTTTTAATAAGCTGCTCTCCTTGCTGACACAGGTGGGAAAAGTGTATTCCTAAGGCAAGCTCACACAGAAATATTTGAAATTACAACAGCTGTTGAGCCCCCATCATTTTACAGTTTTCTGGTGACACCTTTCAAATGCCCCTCTTGATAAGGAATAAAAATCTGAGTCACTCTTTGTTCTTGAACCAGATGAGCAAGTCACTTTTATTTGTTGATAAAGCTATTGCACTTTCATTGTCTTTTGCTAAAGCTGAGATGAAGCTTCGACCTGAAGATGTGCCTCTATTTCCAGATTTAATGGTAAGTGCTGTAGAAAATCTTCTGTAAAACAAGCAAAGCGCAGTTATGAGTGTTTATTTGAAGTTTCAGTTTTACAGCCTTCCTGTGTCATCACTCAGCTGAGCAAAATACAAAAAAAAACCACAATGCAAGTCAAACAATCCATGTAATTACTGTGTACTTATTTTTATTTCAAGACTAGAGAACAACTGCTTTCAGTTTCACTTAATTAATTGGACTGAAAGAAAACGATATTGCTTAGGAAGTGAAAAGCAGAGGTGGATGTTAGAAAAGAGAGGGTGTTAAGGTTCACAGCCTTCCTGGGCTAAGGTAAGGAAAGAGACATACTGCCTATGGATCAGTGCAAGGCCAACTGGAGCTTTTGCCTGACATATCAATGCTTCTACTGAATATGCAATTCCTACTATAGAGAAAAAAGAATTTTACTTCTTGTCTTCTGAAACTATTCTTAAAATCTCCATTCAGTGTTGGAACAGGCAGACCTGGGACAGAACGTCTACTCTGTTAAATCTTTTGTGCTGATCTCTTCTTATAGCAGGGGAGGTACTGCAGCAGTCACAGTAGCATAACTTGAGAGGCACAATGTGTGAGTCAAGGGAGTGAAAATGTACTGGCTCCGAAGCAATGCTTGCTTAGTACAACGTCATGGGAACCCACTGTGTGTTGGAATCTAAAGAGCACTGTGTTATTCTAAGTATTAGCTTTTCTAGATGCACTTCCCCTGCAAATATTCCTATTAACCCAGTGTAGAATAATCCTGAATGTTGAGTTCTATTCTAAGTTTCTGAAATTCTGTAGTACCTTTTCTCCATGGCTTCATTCTTGTTTCATCCTAGCATTTTTCAAAGATGTCAAATGTACACATTTGATCTAGAAAAATAAGCAATGGTCATATCAGAGGAGAATTTAACATTGTATTCAACATGCAATTGTATTCAATGGAGGGGCAACAGGATCCCTTTGTTGGGATAGAAAGAGCTCCATCTCTGATGCAACTGAGATATAATTATACTATAAGGATAGCTGCTAAAGACTTTCCTGAATTTGAGCTTAAAATTAATGGCTTGAGTCATGGCTATTATTTTCCTAAAGCTCAACAGACTATAGGCAATTAATTGATCTTGTTCATGTAGATGTGAGCATAAACAATCAAAGGAATTAACAAATTTCACACTTTGCAAAGAGAGTATACTTATAACCAGTATTTCAAGAAGCTATGGAGTTTGGAAACAGGCAGTGGGACCCTGAGCAGGATGGAGATAAGTAGTGACTCTGTAGGTATAGAGCTTTACATGCAGGAGGCTGAGTGCAGTGTATCACATCTCACCTCATGTTTCTGAAGGGTTGGAAGTGGCAGGAGAATGCCACATTGGGCACAGGTCACCAGCACATCGAAAAACTGGGTGTCTTTGAGAGCTTGAGGTGATGTGGAAAGTCCCCCTCTTGTGGGAGAGGGAAAGTCAATCTTTTTGTTCTTTGGGAGATTATGTGAGGTTTTGGAGGTCAATGAATGGCCTTTCTCTTTGGGACGGACATCTTTCCCGGTCATTGCATTCTTGGAGCTGGAAGAGGGAGCCACGGAGGAAGAAGACTGTGGTGGATCACTGCTGAGTTTTGAAGCTGACTGGCCAGTAAGAACTTTTGTTGGCTTATAGTCTGCACTGCATTTATTCTGTTAAAAGAGAGCATGCATAATGAGGTGAAGGTTGGCATTGCACTCAGCTTGTGGAGCACTGTGATTCGTGACAGACACGAGTCACAGGCAGGGACAGTGGACACCACCTCCCAGTGATCAGCAGACATCATATTGTGAAACTATAGCTTGAAGAGCCAAGACACACTGCCCTTCCTTAACTAATATATATCTTTTCAGAAAAATAACCTGTCTGGAAATTAAACACAGACCATTCTCTTGTTCAGTTTCAAAAGTGCTTACCAGATGTTGGGAGTACTGGTCATCTGGGAATGACTTATTGCGCCTCGGGTAAAGATTGCCACCAGTACCTTCAGAAGGACAAAAAAAATGGAGAGAAACAGTACTGATACTAGTTATTGGGACAAGCTGCTCAGATCCACTGACAGCCACTGGTTCTAGAGAAACACAGAATGGTGATTCCACAGACCAAGAAGGAATTAGAGCTGTGACTACATTTTGCTTTTGGCACCACTCAAAATCAATCCACCATCCCTTAGTGCAAACTTCAGGCTATTTGAAGTTCCACTCCAGCCCCATGCTTTGTGGCTCAAGGTGCTTCTCTCCTACCCTGGCCTAGCTAATTCTGTTGCAACAGGGTTTTGCTCTCTATATAGTTTATTTTGCCAACCACTGGATGTACGTAATTTTCTAGAATCATTGACAGAATTCATGAACTTTTATGTCTTAGCATACTCTGTCCAGTACTTTAGGCTACTCCCAACTTCAGGAAATCAAGATATGCATCACTGGTTTTATATATGATGTAGAAGGAAATTTTATGTCGTATTACGTGCAACAAATAGGAAGAGGAAGATGTTCCACTTGTTTTCTGACAAGAGGAATTTCACTTCCAGGATAGAAGGGAGACATGAAAGAATGTGGGCAATAAGCTACCAGTCGGTGGAACCACTCTGGCTTTACAATAACTTGCATTATAGAAAGCAACACTTGGCCCTTTCACTGTGGTTGGTTAAACAGCAATCCCCTTCAGCCTGGATTACAGAGGATTGTAGAGAAGGCTGGAGAATTTTCATTGAGATTTAACAGAGTTGAACCAGTCCGTGACAATAAGGAATTTTGCTTACCAGTAGAGCCAATAAATGTTGCATTAGTGGATGCCTCACTAGTTTGAAAGTTCACATCCTTAGGATAGGACAGACCACTGTTCAGACAAGTATCTCTGTGTTTCTTCAGGTCTTTGTACATGATGTATTTTTTACACTCCCAACACCGCTCTGTTCGGCTAGCACAGCTGTTCAGGTGCTCCTCCAGCTTGTCAAAGGGCATTTCAAGCTCACAGATCATGCAATTTGTTGCTCGTTTATGGCATTCCTTGGTCTGCACATGAATAAAGGAAATTACTGCAAATTTTCTATCAATACTAAAAGAGGGCATTGGGTGAGAGCAATGAGTGACGTGTTCAAGAATGCCTTCCTTAAGGAGTATCTACAAGACCAAATGCAGGCTTGGCTGCATTAGGAGTTCACCTATTTAGGCTATTATTAATTTAGGATGATTTTTGTAATAGAAGGCAAAATGGGAATTAATATTAGGATGTCCTCTCTCAATACAGGTTAGCAACAGAGCACAAGCCCACCTAGAAAATTCCAGTACTTCAGCTACCACCACCAGGGGAAGCCTGCTATCTTTACTGTTTTGGCTCCTTGAAATGGTTAGAACACAGCTGGCATGCACAGGCTGCCCTTGCTTCCCAGCCTCTGCCAGTTCTTTTGTCTGTCTCTTCTTTAGCTGTTTCCTTGACTCTCACTTTGTGTAACTACTCTTCTGGAAAAGCAGGTAATGTGAGTAGGTATGCCAAACACTGCAACTGTTTAAATTTCTTCATGGGCCAAGATAGGAGTCAGGGATTTACATGTTTTTGCTGCTGAACCCATTAGTGCAACACTTGGTCACTGCACTCCATACTTACCTCATGATGCTCCAACTGGTACTGCTGCATGCTTTGGTGACAAAGATTACATCTGACCTGCAAGCAAAAAATACAACATTTCACTGGGAGCACAGGAGGAGAGGGAGTGCTTTCATGTGTCAATACAACTTCAAGCTGAGATGATCTTCCCAACATTTTCATCCCAATCATCCACAAGCTGTTGGTGAATTTCTGTTTCTGTCAGGCCTGAGCTGTGTTGACAGGATCATCAGGAAAACAGGTATCTGTTGATTCTGCAGAAAGATGTCATTCTGCGAGAGGATCCAGTTCTCAAAAATGCCCATGTGAAATGCAAAGTATGATGTGAAATAAAGAGTGTGTATTCAAAGTTTGGACCGAGGCTTAACTTAAAAATAGAGGTCTGACATCCAAGTAGTCTAAACTATATAAACCCCTCTGAAAACAGAGCAGGTATGCCATTTTTTTATAGGTTTGCCACGAGAGCTACTCATGTGTTCTGTTAAGCAACTGAAATCAATCAGTTGTGTTAAAAAAGTGCATTGATGTCATAGCTTTGTACAAACAAGGTTTATGTCAGATGAGGTACTGCCTATCTTCCTTCAATTAAATCATTTAATTTGCATGCTCTGGCTAATTCACAAGCACTAGGAGCTTGTATCCATAGCCAACCTGTAATGTGTATTACTGGGAAAACTGAAATACCACAGTGGAAGCTTTATTCCCTTAAGCTGAGTGTGCAATAAGATCAAAAGGTGCTGTAACCAGGCCTGAAGGGTCATATCAAACCCTTACAAATTTTTTAGTCAAGCAATTACACAAGTTCAAACCTAGTTTATATAGAGCACAGTACCACGAACATACTACTTCAGAGCTGGCAGAGCTTTTTGCTATTTACAAGAAAGCCCTGAAGAACATGTGGCATTACTCACCTGCTTGTGTGCTTCTCTTAGATGGTCTTTCATATCCTTTTGGGCAACTGGTTCATCACATTCTGGACAGACAGTGAGAAACCGCAAGCAGTAGGCCTCATGGAGGGAGAAATTGGCAGCAGATACATCTCGTTTACTACAGAGCACATAAATGGGAAAGAGAGAAGAGTAAATTAAATGGTGTGCCCTGGTCAGCAGCCAAGCACCCACACAGCTGCACGCTCACCACCATCCCAGCACACACAGTGGTGTTAGAAAGAAGTGAGAAAATTTGTAGGTTGTGGTAAAAAGTTTTAATACTTGAAGGAAAGAGGAGGTGGAAGAAAACAGTGAAGCAAACAACATCACTTACCATCTCCCACAGGCACACCTATGCCCAACTGGACTTGGAACAACAATCACCTTGGAAGTGAAAAGAACACCCAACCCTGGTTTTCTGCCTGTAATTCAGTTTCTAGTCCTGAGCAGGAGATTTATACAATATGGAATTCCTCTTTGGTTAGCTTGGGTCAGCTGTGCTGGCTATGTTCCCTCCCAAGTTCTTGTGAGAGTGTGGAAAGGTGAAAAGTCCTTGACTTAGTAGAAGCACTACTTAGGAACAAGTGAAAGCATCTCAATGCTATCAGCATTATCCTCAAACTAAATCCAAACCACAGCACTACACTAGCTACTGGAGAGAAAATTAACTCCATCCTAGCCAGAACCAGGACACCACAAAATTTACAGCCACTTGGCTCCCAGAGGACCAATTTAAGTTAGCCCAGCCAAGCAGCTGCTCTGTTCAGGTGAAGGCTGCCTCTGAGCTGAAATACACCGATGTCACTCTCAGTGAGTTCAGGAAAAGCCACTTAATTTTATCCTGGAAATCACTTAATTTAATAACTGATGTGTTCACAACATTAGTGACAAGAATTGAGATACACTTCAGCAAGGCTCGGGTAAGATGTACTGAAGAAACTTCCAGGTCCAAGCCTTAAGTAGTGTAAAACTTCCACTGCTTCCCTTGAAACACCTTCAGGAATGGATTTCCTGTGGGAATGCGTCATCTCTGTCACCAAAGTTTTTAAGAGTTGGTTAGAAGCACCTATCAAGAGTTTTAGGTGAAGTAGGTCTGCCAAGAAGTCTGATCAGTGTGCAGCAACCACTTTATCCAAAGCATACTCCTACAACCTTCTAGAACACAATGCACAGGCTCTCTTTGTGCAAGGCTGAGCATTGGTTTTCCTCTGTGACCAAATAAAATTGAGGCTATGCTTATGTTTAACCTTTCTAAGTTTGACTCTTTTCTCTTTTAATTGCCACGCCTAGCTACTAGTTGAGACACACCCAGCTTTCCTCATGGCCCTTTCAGCCCTTTATTCCATGAGAGATGGCCAATTACCCTGAAAAAAAAAATTAATATTTTATCACTTAACCACAAATACAGCAAGGGAAAGAAACATCAGCCACGGGGAGGAGGGTGGAACTGAGGCAGCTGTTGGATTTGGCATGATCCCTGCATTGACTCCTCTGCCAGTTACTGCAAAATTACCCACAGTGACGTTATATAAAAAGAGAACAGGCAGTGTAGGAGGGACTACGGAAGAAACCTCTCCACAGCAAAGTAGCAAGGAAGCAGCAACCTGGAAATGTGAAAACCAGTAGGAAACATTTTTGTTTGCTACTCAATGGCAAGCATACACCCCTCTTGGTGTGGTTCTACCTCTCCTCCCTCTGCTACAGGAGACCTACATAACGTTAAGGAAAATCCTAGGAAACTCTTGAAATCCCCACACTTTGTAGGAGTGGTGAGGGAGAAATACCTCTTACCAATTCTTGCAGAAAATGCTCTCCTCTGTCATGATTTTTCTTTTTATTCTGCTGGGGATCCTTTCTGGTAAGAGCAGAGAAGAAAAAAAAACGAAACTGAAAGCCTCTACTGCAGGAACTCCACCCCAAAGAGCTGCTGAGCCAAAAATTCTTTAAAGGAGAAACAGCAACGTTCCAGAGGCATCTGGGCAGGGTGGATGGATGGGCCTGGCCAGCTCCTTCTCCCCAACTCCCAGCACCACAGGCTGGGCATGGCCATGAGCACCCTGATGGAGCTGAAGATCTGCTGAGAGGAGATTGCAGGGAGCTTGGCTAGATGGCCTTCAAAGGCCCTTTCCAACCCAAACCACACTAATGATTCTGTGATGGATTCCATTATTCCATGTCCTCCCTCTTCCACCCATTGCAGACACCTGCAGAGGAGTCAAGTCGGGCTCCTGGCTCCCTGAGGAGGGAGGCAGCAGGCTGTGGCAGGCCACCTGCCTGCCAGCACCTTGGGGACCTGAGAGGTGGCAAACCAGCATCTTTGCCACGGCTTCCTGAGGGTCACGGGAAGCCCCTGGGCCACCATCACCCTGCCAGGCTTGGAACAGCAACGGCTGTGGGGAACCAGCAGGCGCCCTTCCAACCCAGCACTGGTGTCGTAGACCCTGCCCAGTGTGGAACAATGAGATACAGGAGACGTGGAAAATATAAACTGACCTTCTTGGTCTGTAAAATGGGGACAATGGTATTAATTCTTCTGCTTTGCAGAGGTATTGGGAATAATCATTCAGTAGTATTTGCATAATGTATTGTTGTGCCGTACACAACAGATGTCCCAGATGTTACTCAGAAATTGGTGTGGTTAATTTCCCATCCAAACAAGTCCCTTCTGGCCCCCATTTTTCTCTGGGAAAGATAAAAGAAGAAAAAGAAAAAGGAAGCCCAATAAGCCATTATTTAGACCTTGGAATAATGAGTGTTTATCTGAATTTTGTAGCACAAATTATGTAATGAAGCAAAGAAAAGGCTTTTGAACAAATATGTTAATGAGATGGCAGCTAAGGGAGAGGTTACAGAGTTGCCAATTCTGAATCAAAAATTTTAACGTGATTTTCTTCTGGAGTTTGGTTTTTTTCTTTTGTAGTTGTTAGCCTGCACAGCATTTGAATGTGCTTTAGCATTTCATGCAAGCTAAACGGGAAATACCAATTCTAGGTCAAGATCGCAACACACACTGAGTGAGAAAACCCCACTGACTCAAAATTCATAATGAGGGCTTTTATGTAGAAAGTTGTTGGGCACAGGGATTGTACTGAAAGGACTGTTCGTTCAGAGTCTCAAAAGCTTTTCTTGGAAAAATATCAGATGCTCCACTGGGAACTTAGTTGAAAGATCCTCCTAAAGCAACACAGTGGACTGGCAGTGGCTGGAAAGCACTGACTGGAGGGAAAACTGGGAAGTAATGAAACGGTGATTTTCTCAGAATGCTGGTAATAACTCTTTTCATTTAAATCTGTGTAAACCTCTCAGTGCCTAACATTCTTGTACGAGACCTCTTCTAGGCATCTTTTTAAGTCAAGCAACACCTAAAGGTAAGTTCTTAGCTGGTCGTTTTTTAAATGTGATTTTCTAAAGCCTGGGTAGAAGACAATTCTTTATCTGCTAAGTCTTGCAGTGTCTCAGGGTCAGTAGTTTTGATTTTTGTTTCTCAGTGTCAAGTATGATAGGTCTTACAGTCCTTGTTTAATGTAATTTTGTTAAAACTTTTGTACCTCTGGGTGTTGCACTGAGCCTGTGACATGAAAGAACTTTAAAAAGAATGAGCAGAGTTTTTGCTTGAGAGGGAGTAGCAGTTATCTAGGTCAGATGGAGTGCTTTTAAATAAGCAAACTGTGCTTCTGTGTTTTGACAGCATTTGAATTAAAGACAGAAAATACATATATCTATAACTAGATGAATCAACTGCTACCTGTAAAGCCTCCTTGCCACAGACCATTCCTATCCAGCAGTAACAGGAGTAACTGGGATGACTGGCTTGTACTGAATAAGTTATATCAGAAAAGCAGCTTCTTGGGAATGACCTAAACTACTCTAAAATCTTTATTTTCCAATTTTTCTGCCTCTACTGATGACCCTGGAATTGCTAACTTCCAAGACAACTTGATTTCTAGTCCGTTTCTACTAACCCAAACAATGCAGGTCAGCCTTTGTTAACTAATCTTCAGCAGTGCCCCACTTTGAGTGGAACTCTTTATTTACAGTGACTCACATCCTTGAATCTGGTATCTGAAGTATTACACAAAAGGGAAGTTTGCAAGACTCTGTGTGTGGCTTCACAACACTGTCAAGCTCATCTATCCAGAAAGGTGCAACTGTTCCTGTCCCAGCTGTTACTGTTCCCAGCTATGAGTGGCACAGCTTCTGGAGTTGAACACTTCATTGAACCTATTCAGCTCACTAACTCAGCAGAAAAATGCTCTGCTTTCTTTGTCAAGTTGAACTCCAGCGAGCCCCAGAGCCACCAGCTGAGAAACAGCAAGAAATCCAGGGCAGGTCAGCATCAGTGAGCCATGAAGGGAGCTTGGCTTTATTACTGCATCATACTCAGGGTTCTTGATATGCTTTAAAATACCTCTGTTTATTAGGGTAGCACAGCAGCAAATGGAAGCAGTGGTGTCCAGTAACCAGGGAAAGGAATTCAAGTACAAGAGGCCCAATTCAACACTTGCTTTCACCTCCTGTAACCACCCAAGCCTAAGTCTTTTTTTAACATAAAGATTTGAGTTCCTTTGTAAACAGAGTTGAAACTTACTACCAAGAACGAGAGCAGCATATTATTCAATATTAGGGTATCAAGTTTAGCCCAAAGGCTGCTGCAATCTCCTGCTTCTAAATGGTGACTGTACCCAAAAGCTAATTTTTCATGCTATCCTTAAAGCACTAGTTAAAACCCATGAAACCACGCCTCTCACATATAAATTTCTAAATAGTGCTCTGGTCTCTGCTGTGTTTGGAACAGAACTGTCTGGAGGAAAGTGTTCTTGTTCCTTGCAGGCCTGTAGTTAGTGCTCAGTCAGCATGGGCTGAATTTCAGACTGTGGGAGGTTATTGTTTGAATGCTCTCTTTGAACTATCTGAAGTTCCTGCTGCTGGAGGTTTTGCAAACACGATGGGCTCTTCTGCAGCTTCTTTTGCCCAACTGTCAGACGAGTTCTGTAAAGCAAGCAGGCAAAGCTTTGTCTACTTTCTCCTTGGCACAGTGAAGAGGAAGCTCACAGGCAAATTTTGTGAAAGAGCTGCCATTCCTGTAACACTCTCATATCCAGCCAGTGCTAAACACATCTGAGTTGTAAGCACAGGCTGAATGGGACAGGGAACAACTGGAAGTCTTGTCAAAGCAAACATGCTCTGCTGTTGGTGCATGTTGATCCCTTCAACAGGAGTGCCCAGCCTTGGCCTGCACTGTAAAGTGCTCTCTTCCCCCCTTTCATCAAACCATGCTCTCTCTTTCCTGCATCTTGACTATGCATCACACAGCTTTTCTACCTCCTTATCTGAATGGAGGTATCTTCTCTCTTGTCTTCTTCTCCCTGCCCTTGTTGTTGTTGATAGGTTAATATGTGGTTCTAACATCTGGATTCAGTCAGCTTCTTGGCTGCTTGGTTCTTCCAGTAGAGCATGAATTGACACATGTAAACCTCCGATGGTTTTCAAAATAGCGATGGAGATATCTTAAATATGAAGCGTGCAGTGGCAGGATGGCTTATGCAAGGGGTAAACAAAGTCAGAATTTACCTTTCCCTACTCAGGTTCAGTTCAGTGCAGGACTTTCTCCTTGTTGCTTTCCAACAGCCAGCCTCTTTGCTTCTTTTTAGCTGAATTCCTAGTAGACTTCCACAGGAACTGGCGTTGGCACTAGTTCGATTTCTTCTCAGCAGAGTCAGGACAGACATTTTTCATAAACAAATATTTCACACACAGTCCAACAAACCAACCTGCTCTCCTCCTGAAGAAAACCTCTAGAAAAGGAATCGATTTTGCAAATATAATAAATAAAAATTGCTCATGTCCATGGTCATGCTTAAGATTTTTCCTAGCTTTTGCTTTAAACAAAGTGCTGAGAATGATCAGCCTTTCAATTTAGGTTTCTAAACTCAGTGCTGGTCTTGATACCTCAAAAGATTGCAGTTGCCTGGGTTGGGACCTGGATCTCTCATAAAAACATGCTCAGATTAAGGAGACTGAGACACGCTTTCTCTCAAATCTGGACTCAGTGTTGTTTTCTAGATCTCCCTCTCTCATTCAACTGGTACTGACCAGGCAGCTCCACCAGAATTGGGAAGTGGGTCTTTATCTCTAAGAGTCAGACACTTGCTGGTCTTGATTGAAACTTACCTGTTTTCCCCTTTTGCCCCTTTCTTTCTGCTCCACAATCTCTCAGGAGGCCTGCAGTGTCTTCTCATCCCTGTTCCAAGCCAGCTATTGCCAAGAACAGGGAACACTCTGTTTCTCTCACCCCTCCCCTTCACCTCCCAAAGGTGCACTCACCCACTTGGCACATGAACAGCAGAAGGGGATACTTCACTGTATTCCAATCTGATTTTCTATTATTCACGTGCTTGTTCTTCTCCATGAATCCTTTTTGTTTTGTTCCATATATAGAACGTACTTTGCATGGCACACTGAGGGCAAATTCACAATAATTCTGTACAGTAAGGAAGTATCAGTTCCCTTCTCTGTATTTGACAAAAGGGGATGCTAAGGCATGGGCAGGCTAATTGAATTGCCCACAGGAGTCCCTGATTCCATTTGCAGGTGCAGCAAGCAAACCTTCTTTCACATGATTAGTCCATCAAAAGGCATCAACACATATTCATGGCCTTTATATTCTCTTTTCTGCATTGCACCTCATTTAAACAAGATGACCACAAGTCACATTTGCACTGATCTATCGAAGTGAACCTTAGTTCAACTCCTTTAGAGTCTCCTTTTCATTTTCTCATTTAAGTGTTTGTAGTCCTTCTTCTTTGTTGACTGGGGACCATTTTTTTCATTGGAAACTGGCCACAGGAATGCAGGTTTTGGCTGGTTCCCCACTTTCTGCTAGGCTTTGCACTGGTATGAAGTTTCCTCTGTGTTGGTAAGTTACCCAGAGGGACTGCTGCTAATTGGAATCTGTCCAGATCCGGTTGGCTACTACTTTCCTTAGTGGACATTCACTGCTTTTACAAACAGAACAGTAACATTGGAGTGTCGTGTTTTGAATTGCTGTCATTCAAGTAGTTCCTCTGGTCAGCAGAGGACAAATAATGCAAGCTGCAGTCAGAGCTCCCTCTTCACTTGCAGTGGGATCTAAAATTCTTTATTCCTGCGAGTAACTCCTTGGTAAGACTGCACTAAAACACTGCAGGACCAAGTTGTCAAGACATGATTTATGCTGCCTTCAGTGTCAGGTGGCTGTTGACATCCCAGAAGCAGAACAGAAAATATCAACACATTATTCGTTTTCAGACTTTCCAGTCCCTTGAGTTGTTCCTTTCTGCCTCACTGATAGTGCTTGCCACCCTTTCAGTGGTGCCATCCCTTCTGATTCTGATCCTGTAGACGGAATTACTGAAACGAATGACAGTAAAAAGAACTTTTCCAGTTAACCTTTCTGGGTTATTTTTAACCCAGGTTGAAGACATGCAATCCCTCACAAAACAATAGGGGGCGAAACACAGCCATGCATGCCTGCACAGACCTTTGTGTTGGGGAGACCCCCACTGAGGTTTTTAACTCTCCATTTCCCTACAGGAGCTCAGCCCTGAGGAGGCTGAGTTGGAACCTCAAAGCCGTTTACTGCTTTCTCCCCAGGGGAGGAGGAGGTGCAGGCACTGAGCTCTTCTCTGTGTTGACTAATGACGGGATCCAAGGGAATGGCAGGAAGATGAGCCAGGGGAGGGTTAGGTTGGACATCAGGAAAAGGTTCTTCGCCCAGAGGTTGGTGGAGCTCTGGAACAGCTCCCCAGGGAAGCACACAGCCTGACAATATTGCAGAAGCGTTTGGACAACGCTCTCAGACACACGGTGTGAATTTTGGGGCTGTCCTGTGCAGGGAGACAGGAGTTGGACTCGATAGTCCATGTGGGTCCCTTCCAACTCAAGACATTTTGTGTTTCTGTCATCCTGTGTTACCCCCCCGGGACCCCGCTCCGCATCTCCGTCTGCACCAGGGAGGGAGGGGTCCAGAGTCCTAGTGTGGGGGAGCCAGACTGGAGCATCCCCCGCCGCTCTCCCCCTCCGCATCCCTCGCCCGCTCCGCATCCCTGTCCGCCCCGGGGTCTGGAGTCCCGGTGGGGCTGGGAGCAGATCGGAGCATCCCCTGCCGCTCCGCATTCCCGGCTGCCCCGGGGTCCAGAGTCCCTGCGGGGCGGGAGAAAGAGCGGAGCATCTCCTGCCCCTCGCGCGCTCGGGGTCTGCACCGGGGAAGGGGGTCCGGAGTCAGACCCGGAGCATCCCCCGGCGCTCCGCATCCCTGTGTGCCCGGGTCGTGAGCCCCGGCAGGGCGGGGCGGGGGCGGGCGGTGCCGGTGTCACGCTGGGGAGGCAGCGGGTCACCTCGCCCCCCGCCCCGTACTTAAGGCGGCGGCCGTTGGTGCCGCGGTTGCCCTGACAACTTGTCCCCGCAGACGATGGCCGCGAGGTGCCTGCAGCCCCTGGTGAAGTACCGGGCCACCGCCGTCCTCTGCCTCACGCCTCTGCTGCTGCTGCCGCTGCCCCTGGCGGTGCCGACACGGGTAAGTGCTGGAGGAGCACAGCCCCGGGGTCCACCTCGAACCCCCGCAGGAACCCACCCCTTCACCCCACAGGACCCTGCTGTCCCGCAGGAGCCCACCCCTCCACCCCATCCGACCTCGCATCCCGCAGGAACTCACCCCTCTGACCCGTCCGACCTCATCCCCCCGCAGGAACCCACCCCTACAAACCGTCCGACCTCTCATCCCCGCAGGAGCCCACCCTTCCACCCCACAGGATCCCTGCCACCCTCCGGAAGCCTCTGTCCCAGCTAGTCGGCCTGCTTCAGGCTAGCTGGGCACCCAGGCTGCTTGCCCACCTCCAGTGGGGCCATGCCCAGACACTCTGTGCAGCACTGGCCACCCCAGCTGCATTGCCATTGCATCTTCTTTGCCACCTGAGCAAGCACTGCCCAATCCCTGCCCAGGTACCAACCCTGCTGAGGGACCACCTCTGCCAAGGTACAACTCCTAGCAAGGCACCATCCCTGCCAAGGCAGTGCCTTTTCCCCTCCATGGGCCAAAGCAAACCCTTCCTGCCACCCCACCCCTGAAGCATTTCTGTGCAGCTCACTTAGCTGCTCGGTCCTGGACATCAGGAGCATCTGTTGTGGGCCTCCATCCCAAATGATCTTCAGATGCTGGTGCTAGCCAGCTGATCGAGTGGAGGGAGCTCTGTGCCAGCCTCTGTTCATCCGAAGGGTCGTGCCATGGCCAGGACCCAGGGCTGCCACAGACCCAAACCACCTTGCAAGTTAAATGCAATGCTGGGCAGGGCTCTTTAGCAGGGAGTGCAGGGATAGGATGTGGGTAATGGTTTTAAGCTGAAAGAGGGGAGATTTAGATGAGATCTTAGGAAGAAACATTTCCTGAGAGTGTGGGGAGGCCCTGGCCCAGGTTGCCCAGAGAAGTGGTGGCTGCCCCATCCCTGGAGGTGTTCAAGGCCAGGTTGGATGGGGCTTTGAGCCCCCTGATCCAGTGGGAGGTGTCCCTGCCCATGGCAGAGTGACTGGAACAGGATGGTCTTCAAGGTCCCTTCCAACCCAAAATGATTCTATGATTCTAGATGCATAACTGGCCTGCACATTTAGAATTGTGTCTTGTGTTACCTGGTAATGATGGCAGTAGACTGGAAGACATGCAGCATGCTGCTGCTGGAGCTCTGAGGTACCTTTAGGAGTGCTGCAGCATGGCATTGTTGATCAGCAGAGCCCTCAGAAGTGTTGTGTGTTATGCACTGATCATAAAATCATAGAATCACCTGGTTGGAAAAGACCTTTGAGATCCTCAAATCCAACCATACCTGTCCACTACTAAACCACATCCCTAAGAAACTCATCGACCCATCTTTTAAACACCTGCAGGGATGGTGACTCAACCACCTCCCTGGGCATCCTCTGCCAATGCCTGACCACCCTTTCAGTGAAGAAATTTTTCCTAATGTCTAGTCTGAAGCTCCATGGCACAACTTGAGGCCATTTACTCTCATCCTATCGCCTGTCACTTGGGAGAAGGGACCAACACTCACCATAACAGGGTTTCAAATGCAGTATCCTCCAGTTCACATCCGTCTTACTGCTGTGATGGTGATGGCACAAATGCTTTGCTTTCAATGGAGTTATGCCAGCAGAAAATTGGAATAACCCAGTGAAAAGTGTGGTCTTTAATGTATTGTGGCCACTTGGGCAAAATGTGGAAGCTCAGTTTACAGTATTTCAGCCTCTACAGGCTATTCTGATGCTAAAATCCATCTTTTCTTCAGGGTGACCTGTAGTTCTCAGTGTATTTTAAAGTAGAGGGAAATGCTATGCATATTAATAAAGGAAATTGTCAGCCCTTCTGGTTTACCTTCTGCCCTGCAGCTGAATGCTGGTGCATTATAGAAAGAGGAATTCTTGACTGTTAGGCACTACTTTGATTGGTATTAGGAAAAGTAATTTTCCTAAAAAAATAAGTATGTCTTCAGTTTTCTGGTACTTGTTGGAATATTGCATCATCAGTCCAATCAGGGAAATTACAATATTTCAAAATAGGAGAGTAACATTGCCATCAGTGACGGCTTTTCCAGCTCTTGATGAGAACATAGATCACTGTGGTTCCTGTCAACTATCCAGAGATGCCAAAGAAATGTTCTGTGACTGTTCCCATAAATCACAGGCAGTTACAGGTATAGATACAGGTATACAGATATTTAATTCCAGATCTTTGGTTGTTTGAATTGGCTGTGGTTGTTGGAGTTAATTTATGAGCATGGTTATATTTTTGAACCTGGCATAAATTATTTACTCTCCACTCTACAGAAACCAGTGTTCCTTCTGTATTGTGAATTTTATTCACTTAGGGTTGTTTATCTGTCTGTCATAGTGGCAACAGATTAACCACAGTCAGTTCTAGCACTTAGTTACCGTGGTGCATCATAAATTGTATCATGAGCTCATCTCATATTTATTAAGAGAAGAGACTTAAATAGGATCTGTCCGGTGTCTTTTAGTCTCTAAAGAAGTATTTTCTTTCAAAACTTGTGCTGTAATTAATATCCTGGAAACCTGAAGGAAAAAAAAATTTGAATTACTTACAAAGGCTGTTTTCTCAGCAAAAAGAAGGAAAACACACCCCTATTTATAAACATCACCTTACAGCAGTTTTAAAATGTCACTGTAACACCATTTATTTTCGCAATAAAGTCCCATTTGTTGGATCAGAATAAAATCCTATAAACACATACTCTAAATAGGAGTGAATTCTGAACTGCAGAGCACTGACTGAAGCTTTAAAACACTGGTTACTGTTGGCTAATGAATGCTTGCTTTTCCTAGCGATTTTTAAAGTACAAACCAAGGAAGGCTAGGTTATAGGAATGCCCGATCACCAGTATGAAAAGGCATGTTAGAACCTCTCTCATCTAGGGAATCCTTTTAGGAGGTAAGAATGGTATGATTTGGGAAAGTAATTTCACTCTCATATGCTGACTCACCAAAAAAAAAAGGTTAAAGAGTTTTACTTTGTTTCAAAATTTAAGAACTTTTAAATGGGGATGTGGTTTGTGGATTTGGGCATATTGCTGGACACAACTCCAAGACCTGTGAACTGCAGACAAGCAAATCATCCACACATCCTTTACAAATAATTAACTCAAAACAGAAATGCCAAAATCTACAAACGCTATTAAAAATTCTTGGCTCCTAGGTGTGAAATCTGCTTACCTCAGCTGCCAAGAGGGAATTGCACCCTTCAGACTGTGTACTTTCCTAGTTGTGGAGGGTTTGGTTTTGCCACACTCTGTGCTTTGTGTGTGTTAGAAGAAACACTGTGGTCAAAAAGATCTTTTTCTGCAAGTGACTTCAGAAAAAGCTTTAAAAGCACAAGTTCAAATCATCACATCTCTGCTACCTATTTCAGCATAACTTGTGAAGCTATGGAGTGTTTGTGCCCCTTGTAAGAGCTACCAATGTGTTTCTTATCTTTAAGAATAGTTTTCTATGCTCAAATGTGTCTTCCTTTATGTTGCAGGAGGCCAAATGTGCGTATGTCATCATCATCATGGCTGTGTACTGGTGCACAGAAGTGATCCCACTGGCTATCACCTCCCTCATACCTGTGGTATTTTTCCCTCTGCTTGGAGTTCGGAGCTCTAAATCAGTAAGGAACTTGTTCAGCCCAGATTTCCATTGCTCTCATCCCTCATCAAGAAGGAGCAAACAAGTCCAACAGGAAAGAACTGCAGTTCTGTGGTGCTGGTTTTGAAGATGTTGAGCAGTGTTCAGGGTCCCTCTATGGGAAGATGCTGAACTAAAGATGAGTTTGCCCAAAATGGGAAGGGTGTGGGACTTGAGGTGGTAGAGAAGAAGGTGTTTGTGGGCGCAGATCCTTTTGGAGAGCATCACTAGTGCCAGCAGCTTGGGTATTTAGAACCCATCCCATGAGAGCACAGGGCTTTTAAATCTCTGGGAGATTTAAAAATGCATGGGACAAACTTCTAACACTGGAGACAGCATCATGCCAGCAAGTGCCCAGTGTCCCCTCCAAAGCTCATTCTGGCTGTTTGTGCTGGTGCTTCAGTTCAAGGGAGAAAGGCTGTGTTTGGATGCTGTAGCCTGGGTTCTCTGCTGGCCATCAAGCTGGTAAGGGCAGGTCTGGTTGCTAAAGGTGCTGAGAAATCAGTTTTGGAGCTTGGCATTTCTAGTACCTACACAATACTTTGAGCTCCTAACAATGCTTTAGGGAACTGCTGTCATTTTGTACTTAATATTAACTCCTGATGATCCAAAAAGAAGGTTCATGATGCACACAGAGCCCCTGCAGCAAACAGTTCAGCACTTAAGCAGGGGATCAAGGGTTCAGGACACTGGAGTCAGCTCTGAGAGTGCAGCTGTCCCTTCTGCCAATGTTGGGATGGGACCTGGTGCACTAAATAGCAAAATGTACTAATGAAGCTCGTGAGAAGCAGCATTTGGGCCCCTAATCTCCCTTTTCTGTCTTTCAGGTGTGCTTGCAGTATCTAAATGACACAAGCATGCTGTTCGTTGGAGGGCTGATTGTTGCCATTTCTGTTGAGCAGTGGAATCTTCACAAAAGGATTGCACTGAAGGTCCTCCTGCTTCTTGGAGTGAAACCTGGACTGTAAGACTATTACATTACTTCTTCCTTGCCTGTGTCAATTTAACAGAGGCCTAGGGATGGTGTTTAACAGTCAGCAGAGAAGGCTGTGTTCATGAACCTCTATAGCTGCACTTGTACAGAATTTCCAGGGGTGAAGTTTTGCAGCAAGAGCAGTTTATTTGTTCTTTAGCCAAATCCAGCATCTGACTGGGGGCAAAATGATGGGAGACTTAATCATGCACAGACTAAGTGGCTTTCTGGATTCCTTCAGTGAAGGTGGCAGAGCTTTCACAGAAGGGAGCCTGGCCCTGCTTTGCATTACTGGACACTGCAGGCATCCCTGCCTGGGCTGTGCTCTCTAAATTACAGTGACTACAAAGCCTAGCAGTGTCTGTTGTCCTTCCTCCTTTCTCTTCTGCCTGTTTCTCTTTTCAGGCTCATGCTGGGATTTATGATTGTCACTGCGTTCCTGTCCATGTGGATAAGTAACACAGCCACCACTGCTATGATGGTTCCCATTGTCCAGGCTGTACTGGACCAAATGGAGAACACACAGTGTGATGTGATCATGATGGATCAAGCAACTGGGCAAACAAATGTGGTGGTTGAGCCGGAGGAAAAGCATGAATCAGATCCCACTTCAGAGCCTGGTAAGGGTCTACTCGGCAGAGAGCTGGTTCTACTGAACTTACAACACTCAGAGGTCCCTGATGTAGAAGGAGTTCTCTGGCCCTTTTCCAGGGAAAGAGGATTGCAACCTGACTAAACTCCCTAAACATGACATCTAGATTTTATAGAATGGCAAAATTTCACAATTGATATAAACTAATATAACATTGATCTTAGCAGTTATACCAGGCAAGAGTTTGGTTGTGGGTGGGGTTTTTATTGCCCATACTCACAGCTGTTAAATCTTGTTGGGTTCTTGGTGTGGTGTTGGAATGGTTCCAGTGACTGCAATATCTGGCTGGTGGTGAGCCTCTCTGGGAAACAGGGAATTACTGCTGAGAAACTGTGGCACCGATATGAACAACAGCATCCTTGGATCATGTAGACCCAGATTTTCAACCTCTCTCTTCAGCTCCTCATAAACATGAGTCCAAAGTATATAGGGACCTATCTGTGGGTTTTTTTGAATTAAAATAAAATACACAAACTGGAAGCACTGAGCCTGCAGACCCTGTCCTGAACTCTCTGCCTCCTTGACTTTACCTGAGGCAAGTCATGTTCTTTGTATCTAGTCATAAGCAATGGACAAGTCCCTGATGACCCCAGATCTTCTGAAGAAAAGGCAAAGAGGAAGCGTATCTATAAGGGAATGACACTTTGTGTATGCTATGCTGCCAGCATTGGAGGAACTGCAACACTCACTGGAACAGGACCAAACATGGTATTGAAAGGCCATATGAATCAGTAAGTCATTCTTGCTGTTTCTTTTACTTATCTTACTGTTTCTGTGACCAACTGACTAGTCTTGGTTGACAGTTTCAATTGCAAACTGTAAGCAATAACCAGTTGATGAACTGAGTGTGAGGAATGTGTAGGAAGTGATGGGCCTAATTCTTCTGCTTCAGCCTTTTTTAGGCAGCTATGTGCTAGTGTTATAGGTCTCCTGAGAAACTCATGAGTACTTGTTGGTAATAAGCAGACAGCTGGTTGATCATGAGATGCTGGTGGTTCTGCCTCCTCTTTTTCCACTGAAATGCAGCACATCAGCAGAGGAACTGCAGTGAAGAGCAGCAGAAGGATGCGTGATTAACTCTTCTTGTAAGCACACCAAGGAGAGCTACAAATAGTTTACCCTCTCCTATATTATTCCTCCATGCTGTGGCTGTGGAAACTGTACAGATATTTTTGTAAAGGAAAGGGGTTCTCCTCAAAATGCTCTCTTTGCTAAACTGAGCTTGGGAATTGATCTAAATGAATAGAATTGTGACAGACTCCACAACAGTCTCTCAACCTTGCTTCCTTCTATTGGGGGTACTTCAGCCTCAGCTGCCACATTACCTGTTGGTTTTAACACCCAGCTAGAAATTTTCTGTTGATATCTTTCCTCCAGTTATTATTGGTGGACGCAGGGAAGAATAAAAATTGCTGTTCTTAAAACATTGACTTCATTCTTTGAAACCAACTAGCAACTTTGTCTTCTATTGAAGTGCAGTTATTAATTTCAGCAAAGACAATTCTTGCTGTCTTGTTGGAATGAATGGGGAGGAAGAAAGAATGTCCTGTCTTGGGATGAACGAGCAGGCACGTTGGAAGTGAAAGCTACCTGGAATGTGTGGGAGATTTTTCAGCACTGCTTGTCGTACTGAGACCTAATATATCAACATGAGCTCTTACATGCACTAAAGGAAAATACAGTGAAAACTGAGGATCATTTAAGTCTCACTCTGAAATCCAGGCTGCCTTCCTACTGACTTCAGTTAGGCTACAAATGTTGCCTATGTTTATGCATAATGGTTGTCCTAGATTTACGTGCATAATTGTCACCAGCACATGTTAAAGGCAGAGTAAGTTACTAAATGTTTCGACATTCATACAGAAAGCATTTTTCTTTTCTTTTTAGGTTATATCCCAACAATAATGATGTTGTGAATTTTGCTTCCTGGTTTGGGTTTGCGTTTCCAAACATGGTTCTGATGCTGGTACTAGCTTGGTTTTGGCTACAGTGGTTGTTCATGGGACTCAAGTGAGTATTTAACTACAAGACATCGTGTAAACCCCTCAGCTAATGCAGACATCTGGGAAAAACAAATGCCTTGACAAGTTATTAGTTTTGTAGCAGAGAGCAGTTCCATTTCACAGTGACTTTTGAGGTCTGGAAACCTTTTGTGTTCATGGGAGTTGCACTAAAACAAAAGCTTTATACATTCTTAATGGTCAGACAGAATTGCCTTTTTCTTTTTCAATTTCATACCTGAGAATTTCACCTCTACAAGAGTTAGCATATCTGTTTTGCTACCTTTTATTCAAAAGAGAGGTTTTCATCCTAAATTGCTCCAAACTGGACAGAGGCTCATATCCATTCATAGACCTCATTCTGCTGTGAGAACTGGCACGTCCATATGAAATACTTTGACACTGTTGTCATTTCTTTGTTCCTGGTCTCTGCTCTAGTCTGTGTCTGTCCCCAAGACCGACAACTTCAGAGTGGCAACCATGCTAAATCCCTGTAGTGTGTTAATACTTACAGTATTTTCTTCTCCCTTTTTCTTAAAGCTTAAAAAAAAGCTGGGGCTGTGGGACAGAGAGAACTGCTAAAGAGAAAGCTGCATACAACGTGCTCAAGGCAGAGATGAAGAAATTAGGCCCTATCACTTATGCTGAATTCAGTGTCCTCCTGTTGTTTATTCTGCTGGTGCTCTTGTGGTTTTCCAGACACCCAGGCTTTATAAAGGGCTGGGCCAGCTTACTCTTCCCACGAGGAGAAAAGTAAGTTTTTAGGGTATTTTTCATCCTGTACCCACTTGTTTGTCAATCAGATTCCCTTGCTCTTACATTCCATTTTGGTTGTGGGGTTGTTCATTCCAGCCTTCTCAGAATTCTCATGTTTCCTGGGCTTGATCTTGTCGCTTGTGCGTGAAATCTCCTGTTGGTCCATTGTTTATAGCTGATACTGCAGTGATGGCTGGAGACTGGGACACAGAGCAAGCTGAACCTCCTAAAGGAAGAGAAGATTCTGTAACACTGCTCTCAGTCACACTGATGCACTTGTTAGCATTTAGTTTGTATGAGGTCCAATCAGTTGCAGTGTCATTTGAGTATTTGATAATATCACCTCTAAGCAATAGTGTAGAACTCACCCACAAGCTGATTTGTTGCTTTGAAAGGCTTCTTCACATAATGTGGGTGGCATATTAAGAACATAAAATGCATGATGGGATTATGATTCAGGCCATTTCTTTACACATCTTTCTTTGATTCCCGACTGTTGAATCTTGGCTTCATCACAGAGAAGGAACCCTGCTCCCAGAAGCCATTGTCATGTGTGACTGTAGTTATTAATGTGTGTTGTAGCTGGTTTCTCTTTTTAGTGTGTTTGGGTTGTGGCAGGTCTGAGAGACCTCAGTCATGAACTAATGACCCTTTTTGCTACTGTACAAGCCCGGATGACAAAGAACAGTGAATGCAATGCTGGAAGGCAGGAGAAAGATCTCTATTTCCTAAGCTATATTCTCCTTTCTTCTTTAGGTTTATCACCGATTCTTCTCCTGCGATGTTTGTTGCCCTGCTGCTGTTTATCCTTCCTTCTAAAAAACCCAAATTAAAAGACTGGACACCACGCATGTCTGACTCTGACTTGACTGAAGAAGGTATTTGAAAGAGGAATTGTAACATTCTGAAACAGTTTGCCAGCTCCAGCTAATATAGCAGAAACTATACTGGGTTTGCCTGTGGTTCCTCAGGGCAGTTTACCTCCCTCACTTCTGGGGCAGGGCTGGGGCATGGTCCCTGCTTGTGTGTATTACCCTTACCCTGTGCAGGTTTCTCAGTAACTGGCTTCTGCCTCTTGGGTCTTTCCCTAGTTTCTTATAGAACAGGAGACAAAATGTCTTCACTCTCCTAAAACATGTTCTGCTTTTCATTTCTCACTTCAGATATAAAAAAGCCATTTTTATCAGCCCCGCTGCTAGAATGGAGTGTGGTTCAGAGGAAGATGCCCTGGACCATTGTGCTGCTGCTGGGAGGAGGTTTTGCTTTAGCTGATGCAAGCGCAGTACGTCTTGATATCTGTTTTTCTCTGACTCAAAAGCAAAATTCCCTGGTTTGTTATCTAGTCCTGTGTTACTGAGCACCCACCCAAAGCCAAACTCAGTAGAGATGTTGACATCTGGAGGCAGATCCAAATTAGCAAAAATCGGGAAGAGAGGTGAATGTCTATGACTCTTTTCCAGGAATTTATGTGCTCTGACCATCTTACCTCTTGGATGCTGCCAAATAGTTTGGGATCTTCACTGGCTGGACAGACCATAAACGCAGCCTTTCTTATTTCATTTATCATCCTGATCCCAGCCCTGACTAGAAAAGTAGAAGTAGAGATAATACTTTTAAGATTTCCAGAAGCATTTGAGAATTTTTTTAAAGGATAGATATATATGTTCAGATTTAAACCAAACCGCTACTGAAGTGATCAGAAAGAAAATCACTGGGGGCAGATATCTTCCACAGTTGTGGATTTCTTGTCACTGTTGTCAGGCAATATACTGCACTCCATAAGGCCGTGGTTTGATCCTGTGTTTGTAAATTCACAGAAAAGGCAGCCAAATTCCCAAAATAGGAAAGAATCTTGAGATGAACTATATTGTTTTCTTCATCACTGCTAAGAAGCATCTAAATGAAAGCAAGCCTTAGCTATCAGCAGTGCCTTGCTTTGGGGAAATTCAAATTCAGTTTTGTGGCTGGATAGTCTTAAACCATTGGGCAAATTAGAGCTGTAGGTCCTTACATTTATCTATATACATCATGTATATATTATTAAAGGTCCACAGAGTAAGAAGCTATCAAGTCAAAGGTTTTGTAAGCTGTTTCAGTAAATCACTGACTATGTTCCTACACTGGAACATTCATACAGCATCAGTATCTTCAGAAACCTTAGGAAGATGTGCTAGGAAACTTGGACACGTGAAGTATTTGCAATAGTCTCAGCAATAATTGTTTTTGTTTAGCAAAAAAACACGATTTTGTAACCAAACTATGAGCAAGTATTTGGGTTCCAGAAAAATGAGGAAAGTGGGACTCTGGATTATGTTTAAATTGGCAGGGAATTTCTTTCAGTGTTTGTGACAGACCATTGTACTTTCTGGGATGTGTTTCTATAATTAATGTTATTTGGTAGGAAGGTTACACTTAACATGAGTTCTGTGTTCATAGCTGGGGGTTCAAAGTCTCACTAAAAACCACTTTTCTCTTGTCAGAACTCTGGGCTCTCAGCTTGGCTGGGTCATCAAATGACTCCACTAGGATCTATCCCACCGTGGGCCATTGCAACAGTACTTTCCTTTATTATAGCTGTCTTCACTGAATGCACCAGTAATGTTGCCACAGCCACCCTCTTCCTACCTGTCTTTTCATCCATGGTAAGATTGCTTCCATCCTGTTTTTGTATCCAGTGGGAGATAAGAGTTAAAGTGACAGTCTCTAGTGGCAAAGCGGTCTCGTACGTAGTGTCTGGAGTCTGATAATCTGCTAATAAGGAATGATAATCTGAAAGCCAGTTATGAAACAGCCCATCTAACAGCGTACCACAATGGGTGGTGATTTTAGCTGGTGTTCACTGCTATATCTGTAGCATCCTATGTAGATGGAAAGTGAAAATGCAAACTTTCTCCAGTCTGCCCTGCCTACGTGCCTCTATAGAACAGGAGGCTGAGGGGAGACCTCATTGCTCTGTACAGATACCTGAAAGGAGGTTGTAGTGAGGTGGGTGCTGGTCTCTTCTCTCAAGTGACAGGACAAGTGGAAATGGCCTCAACTTGTGCCAAGGAAGGTTTAGACTGGATATTAGGAAAAATTTCTTTGCAGAAAGAGTGGTGCAGCATTGGCAGAGGCTGCCCAGGGAAGTGGTGGAGTCTCCATCCCCGAAGGTGTTCAAAAAGCACATGGGCATGACACTTTGGGATGTGGTTTAGTAGGCACAGTGGTGTTGGGTGATGGTTGGATTGGATGATCTTAGAGGTCTTTTCCAACCTTAATGATTCTGTGATTTTGAACCCCGAGAACCATCTTCTTGGGGGAAGAAGCTAATTCAGGATGCTACCCCATGGCACCCTTGCTGAGAAGGAACCCAGGTTCAGTCTTCTGTAAGGTGCATCCTTACAGTGATGTGGTGTCCTTAAAGTGAAGTGAGAGTCCCCTTTTCAATACAGATCTACAAACATAATTTACTTCTGGTCTTTTTGTGTTTGAACCACGAACTCAGAACTGGAAAAGCACACACACACAGAAAATCCCAAACAAACCAAAATCTAAGCACTTTCTCTTCACTCCTTTGAATGGTTTCCTCATTTTCATCATGTTATGCTGGTACACAGAAAGTAGTAGGCCTGGTTATTAGAAATGTGTCATTTTCCATAGGAAGTTGGAACAATTTTAAAACATATGGAGGAAAACCTGGTGAGTTTTCCTGCCTTTTCTGAGCAGAATTGAAATTGTAGCAAAAAGGAAAAAATAGGTTACTTTGTTCTTTAATTTGTAAAGTACAACTGCTTTATTCTAGACCCCTTCATTGAATTAAAATTATCCCAAAGAAGGTGCTGCACTATTAGTGACTTAAATTGGCACTTGAGTTCTGAGTCCCCCAGAGTTTATGTAGTGTCTAAAATTGTTACTCCATGTGCCTAGTAATTATAATCCTACCCCTGTGTTATCCTGGCAAAACATGGTATGAAGTCAAAGAAAAGATTGTTGGATAAATTTGACCAGAACTCCAAATTATACCATACAGCAAAACAAACAACAAGAAAGAACCAAGCATTAAGTATTGTAGGACAGGAACAGCAAAGTTATCTTTAAGCATGTGTGGATTTCAGAATAAAATACATGTGAACTACTCTGGCAATATAATACCAGGAAACAAAATGAGCCTGAGTGTCTCAGTGGTCTGGGAAATGTTCTTTATGCTTCTCTTTTGGAACACCTCCAGTATGATATTCTCTCCATTTCATTGCAGGCTGCATCTGTCAAGATCAATCCTTTGTATGTAATGCTGCCTGGTACTCTCAGTTCTTCTTTTGCCTTCATGCTGCCTGTTGCAACACCACCAAATGCAATAGTGTTTTCCTATGGCCACATCCGTGTGCTGGATATGGTAAGATACTAATTTCCTGGTCTCTTCTCCAAAGATCTCCATTGCCTTTATCCTGAAATATGACAAGGATTTAATTTTCTTAGCTGAGTATTTCCAAAGTCCCAGGAAGCTCTCCTGGGCTGTAACTGATACCCACTGGCCCCTCTCTTGGGCAGTGTTAATTGTGTCTCTGAAGTAAGAGAACCTTTCTCACAGGCTTTGGCAGACACAATTGAAATTGATAAGTGACAAGTCATGAGTCTTTTAAACACTGAAGAGTTAAAATGCTTTCCAGTCTACTGGGGCTTTGGCGAGTGCAGCTGAAGCCTTGATTCCGCTGGAGCTGAAGGTAACAATCAGTTGCCCTCAGCTCTGGTCCTCTGCCTGCCAGGCCACACAGTGCCAGGTTCCATGCTGAACACCCCAACATTATCAGTTTTCTATCTGGAGGCTTGAAGGGGGCAGAAGTTGTTCTTTAACCAATAACAGCAACCTGTTGGACGTGCCTTCAAGCTCCTAGACTAGTTATACAGCAGAGTGTCCCAAGGCTTTGCACGGTGTGTTCCTTGGCATTTCCACCTAAGCAAGAACACAGGGCAGTGGGTGCGATGGCAGTTGCTGTGATTTGTTTGGCCCTGTGTCTCTCTCATGTATCTACAAATAGGCCTTGCTGCAATTTGCTGTGCTGGTGTTTGGCTATCGTTGATGGTTTGGACTTTTGTCCTCACAGGTTAAGACTGGAATAGTGATGAACATCATTGGAATCTTCTGTGTCACACTGGCCATCAACACATGGGGAAGGATTCTGTTTCAGCTGGACACATTCCCAGCCTGGGCAAACACCACAGCTAACTAGTGAGCAGTGAAGAATTCACGTGTGGAACAAGGAAAGGACCCATGATGCTACTCCCTATTGCCCGAAGCCTTGTATTACTGCCTCATCACCACTTCACCACTGTGCCTCCAGTCAAGATCAAGGTTTAGAATCTGTTGAACTTTAAATAAAGAGAGGGCAGCCTGTTGTATCAAATGGTTTGAACTATCATATCACTGGTATGTACTTGTAAATCATTGGCATTGAACACTGCACTCAGGCAGGGGCTGAAAATTCTTTAATTATTACTTGTGTGCACAAGTCAGCCACTGTGCAGAGAAATCCCATTGCCGCTTGTCTAGTGAAAGAAGGGGCACGTTATGTTATGGTTTGTTTTCATGGGGCCTCAACCACGTGGTGGAATCCTTCCAAGTCAACATCTAACACATTGTCCATTGCCTCGTTTTCACTCTTGAATCTCACTGCATTTATACACCCTTAATGAGTGCTGAGATAATGTAACTCCACTCTGGCTGTGACTCAGCTGATGTCTTGGGCAATGACGAGTTAAGGCTTTCTGGTGTGGGCTTTGTGTTTCTTGCCTTGGCAGGGCCAGCATCCTTTCCTTCTCTTGGCCACAGGATGTGCTTTTGCTTGCCAACCAGTGTTTTGTTAGTGCTAGCCTGGAAATGACCGGTGGCCTACAGGACTTCACACCTATTGTGAAAGTTCCTGGATTATCCCCTGATGTGCCTTATTAATTAACTCTGGAATTTTGGAGTGGGGACAAGGCAGGAGAAAGGCTCTAACTGAAGGCCTTGTGAAAATCTAGGGGCCCAGATATTAGGGCTTGTGCTGGCTGGCATCAATGGGAGCTGTCTTGCGTACTTTGGAATTCAGCTTCTGTCAGAAAAGTGTTTTGTAGCACCCGTTTGTGTTATTTCTGAAGCAGAAGCAGTCTGCTACAGACAGATTGGTGTTGGACTGGGTGTATTTTGTCAGTGGTACATGGATGCTTTTCACTCAGCCCTGGAGATGACGTTGGGTGGGAGGTAAGGCACTGTGATACAGTGGAGAGATGTGTGTGTACGACCCGAGTCCTGCTCCCAGGCTTGCTCTGCAGCCTCTTGCAAGTCAGTTCAGTTTTGTCTCAGTTTCCCCTCCTGAAGAAGATGTCATGGTGCCTTATCTACCTCACAAGGGTGTTGTGAGGACACAAGGGTCAAATTCTGCACCCGTGGTGATTGCCCACCTCATAATAAGGGGTGCAGGGTAGAAGTTACAGGATCATGGCATTCTGGCCAGAGAACTCTGTCCTCTAGCACAGTAGAATGTGTAGAATATTTAAGAGCTTTGATATTAATGTGAATGTTCTTTATAGAACTGGAAACACTCACATTTGGGCCTTTAAAAGTGAGGAAAGTATTTATCCACAAAATGACCAGGTGCTTTTCTGAGCAGAAGACTGCTTCAAGAATGATTTGATTTTTGTGCCTTTATCTTCTGTGTTCTCTCAAGGTGCTGGGCACCTTAAACTCTCCACTGACTGTTGTTCCTGGGTGCTTCCAACAGCACCCTGTCTACCCAGCTGGTTGCCCGTGGCGCAGCCTCACCTCTCTCCCATGGAATGGTGGAGCATGTGGATAAACACTGTTCCATTGCAGAGTTTATCTAAGGCAGAGGCCAGTTTTAGTGCCAAGATGTGGCTTGGTCACACACATTTGCCACTGTCTGTGTCTCGTCCTGGTATTTGTTTGAGGAAATTGAAATCAGGAGCAGTTAAGCCCCTTCTGCTCCTTGGAAGTCACTGCTGAATGCTGATGGGCATTGGCAGGTATCTAAATGCGTTTGAGAAAGGGACATTTTCTGCCCTCTAATGGAGTTCTCTGTATGAGGACATTTCCCCACTGCCAGGAACTTCATGGTGCTTGCTCTTTATTGTTTGTAACACGCTGTGGTTGGGCACCGGTGGGTGACACTGAACTTGCCTGTCTCCATCCATGCAGATCAGAACTCCTCTAAACCCAGTTTCAGTTAAGAGGCGCAGAACAGACGCTTCCCTCTCCCGTTTGCAGGAAGGAACGTTCTGAAAAAGTGCCCTCAACTAGGGAAGAGCTTCCCTCTGCTGCTGTGCAAGCAGAAAACCTTGTTGTCATCCATGATCACACAGGGAATTATTGGCAGGAGTGCTGGGGCAGGGGAGAATGTGCATGGAGGGTAATAAAGAACACTGGGCTTATTGTAACCGTGGGGTACTTGATGTGCCACCTCTCTGTCCTGTTCACAGCAAATGTTTCTTTCTGAGACACTTTTATGGCATCCTGTGATTGATCTGTATTTAATTTAAAGGACTGAGTTGCAGAATGAGAGCCTGGTAAATAAAAAAAATTACTAAACTGTCTCCTGTCCAGCATGGATTGTTTCCTGTGGAACTCAGTGGAGCCCTTGTTCCTAAACTCACTTCCGCTGTCACGTGGTATCACTCTGGTCAGATCCAGCAGGGTACACACTACAGGGAGTAGTAAAGTAGAGATTTGGATACCACTGTAAGTACCTTCAGCCCTCTGTATTAATTGTTCCTGCTCTTTCCTCAGCTAAGGGATAAGGCAAGTTTCCATCTTTAAGAGTGTTCAGGTGGCACCAAATCAGGTGTCATATGCCACAAGCCGTCTCATTCATTGCAGAGGAAAAGACTCTTAAGAATCTAAGAAACACAACTAGTTCTTAAGAATTTATCTTGAACAAACTCTCCAGTATCACTGGCACAAACAGGCTTTTCTTCAGCATCAAGCACACGTGTTGTCCTGTTCCAGTGCCCTAAGTAAACATGTGTGTTATGTACAATGGCTAACACAAGAGCAGTTGCTTTGTTAGCAGAGCTGGGCTACATCCCCTTCCAGCACCATGGGGCAAGTGGCATGGCAGATGCTCATCCTATACAGCATTCACTTCTCATGAAAGGGTGGGGTTTTCAGGTGCAAAAGGTGTGATGGTCCTAAGTTAGTGGCATAAAGGAATCCCTTTGTCCCACACTTCAAAATAGGCACCATCAGAGCCAGCAGAGGACACAGGAAGATCTCAGTGTGTGACTTTGTCAGGACAGGTTACTCAGCCACATTGGACCAGCAAACAGTTCCTGTTCTAGCTGTCAAAACTTTGTATTGTATAGGAGGGGGCTCCTCTTACTGTTTATTCATAACTAAGACTCATTCTTTACTAAGATTTTGATTCTGACATTTCCTGTATAACTGTTGCTGTCCAGTTAGAGTTATTAGGGATAGATTCAATACCTCCTCTGGTCTTACTTTATATCATGACAAAGTTTTTCATCTGTAAAACTGGCTTTTTCAAACACATTCACCCGGGCCACCATTGAAATCCAACTTCTGCTACCAACAGAACACTCAGGGAAGAATAAGAAAGTTCCTAGAAGGCTGATGACTTCTATCTAGATAGTGTTTACCTAAAGATTGCTTAAAGATTTCCTGGACTCAGGATTTTAGTCTTGTAGCTAATAAAAGACAACGTGAAGTGACCTTTCATTGAACACTGGTGATACAGTTTGTTTTGCAGGAAGGCACACTTTGTGCAAGTTTATTTTTGTTTGCTTGTGCCCCAAACTGGGTTGTTTTAATGGTCAACCCTCCCCATTATTTTTCAGACTGAGGTCTATTGAAATATTCACGTCCAGGAACTCCTCAGTAGAATTGCACTGACACCCCCCAGTCAGCAAGGTCTGTGTGTGCTGGCCTTTCCTTATACATTTCTATGCATATATAACTATTACATACATAATATGCACATATATATAAAGTGGGAGGATGTTTTTCTGAGTGTTTCGTGTTAGTCTAGATTGTTTAACAATATTTATATAAATTAGTCTAGGAAACTGTGTGAAAAGGCTTGAGAAAGTGTATGTTAAAGGGAGACAGTGGGAACATAAAGGAAGTAGCCAGAACCTGGTTTATTAAGGCTTTTTTTGGACTCTATTCGGACTTTAAGTAAATTGCTTAACTTTTCTGTTTCAGTCAGAAATGTTGTATTTCATGCTTATCAATATTTAAAACTAGTTAGAAATATGTCCTGCTAATTCACACATGAAGACAAGGATTAAATTATTTGCCTAACTAATGAATAAACTATATTGCTAAAGTCTGTGAGTTCAATCAGATTGTATGAAATTTGCTGTGACTCTTCAAGTTCTACCTCTTTGAGTCGCGGGAATCCCAAATTGTCTTGGAAGCAATAAGCATGGGAGGAAAGTCTTTGAATATCAAAAGCCTCAAAAAACAGAGGATAAGTAACAGGAACTCACTATTTCAGTTTTGAATTACTTAGTTTTATATACAGACTTACAATTTTGAGGGCTTGGCTCATGATTTTGTGCAGCAATTTGCAATGCAAAGCAAAACTGAGTCCATGCTGACAAAATGTGGCATTTCTTGCCTGTTCTATCATTCTCTGCTTTTTCCCTTGTTGTTAAATCCCAATGCCATTTGTTGTACTTGCACATGAATATAAACCTAAGGAGTAAACTATATTTATCAACAGATAATTCCTTTAGTTTTTGAAGTACATTTCAAATGACAAAGCTTTGTTATTTAATCTGTGATTTAGCATTTCAGCGAACTCAATTTGCTGAAAGTAATGTACTTATGTATCCTCTGCTTTTGCATGGCTTGTTAATACCTGTAGCTTTTCATGGTGAAGGAGAACTGGCTTTTTCCAGAGGGAAACTCCAAGGAATTTCTGTGTCCTATATGGAACAGAGGTAGTTAAAGCCCTCACCACGTGGATCCACAGAGTAAAAAGCAGGCATACCATGCTGCTCCAAGGTGATCAGGGACTGCTTAACAGTCGTTTGGTAACTCCTTAAAAATAGAGCTGACTGTATTAAAACTACACTTAGCCCATTTAGGCTTTTCTAGAGCACTAAGTCAATAGTTGCTCATTCATTACAGTGTAAATAGGGACTGTAGATTCTGGTCATAAGAAAAAGAATTTCTTCTGTAAGAAAAAAAGGTGTTATCCTTGTTGCTTCAGCACTTTATTTACCCACGTGGAATTACTCGCAAGCCACATTTGGCACCCAGCTCTTCCATGAGTTTTCATAAAGTGTCCCAGGTAAGACTGTGAGTCTCACTACAGTGTTTATAAAACCTTAGATCTATAGACAAACAGTATTCCTGAAAGAACTGAATGTTCAGATACCAGACCTGGTTTGTTGTAGTTTCATTTGTGAACTATTCTTTGTGAACAATAACATGGGTTGAGTCTTAGCAAATATTTTAGCAAGCCAGTTGAAGATCAAATTTTCCACCAGAATCAAAGTTAACAAAATCTTCCAATTAAAGAATGATTATTTCTGGAGCAAGTATCTGTTTTACTTCAATATTTTGTCTTGGTTATACAGTCAAAAATCAGAAACCCAGGACTTTCTATGCACATCACTAAGAACAGTTATCCTTCAACTAGAGAAAACAATCTCCTCTGAAAAAGAGAAGTGGTGGCAGGACACAGGACACTTCCTCTCCTCTTTGAATAACAAAAGCTGGGGAAAATAAACAACATAAACTTGCCTGGGAGCATCCTCCACACACGCACAATTGTCTTATGATGCCTCTTTTCAGAGCTCACCTTTGGCTGTTTTCATTGCTACCTGCCTGCATGTGTAAGTCAGATCAATACAGAGCAAATTTGAATACATCACCCTAGGATATTTAAAGCACACAAATTAAAATCAACCCTCTGGTGGCTCATATTGGGGAATAACTTCCACCCTCTTTGAAGGGTGGTCAAATAAATAAATCTTGAATTTCTTGGCAGGTCATCACGGCCCAGCTTTTTGTTTTGTTTTGGTTTTTTGGTTTATTTTTTTTTTTTTTAACTTCGGGGTGACTCAAATTGATGCTGAGCAACATTCTGAGAGTTAATTAGGTGCAGGTGTCCCTCATGAAGCACTTCTCAGGTCTTTGCTAATTTATATGCCTGGCAGCAGCAGCCATCCTAAGCTGTGAGGGGTTCTTCTGCTCTGCTGGAATTGATCTATCAGTAGGCTGCACTCCGCACAACAAACTGAGATCAAGGAGAAGGTCAGAATTCTCTGCCTTTGGAGGAACATTGAAGGAATGGAAATTACAAAGGGGAAGTGGTTTGGGTGGGTTTTTTTCTGCTGTAACTGATGCCCCATAACAGCAGGAATCAAAAGATCGGGAAAATATCTAATAAAGGGAAGCAGGAATGCCTGTGCTTATTAATGTTATGCAGGTGAGAGCTCCAAGTCCACACAATTTGCAAAGCATTTATAAAGCCTGTGCAGCAGAGTCACCCTGTAAATAGAGGACTGCATGCTATAAAAATCTCTGGCACTGAGGGTGTTGGAGCTGTTGTAGTGGCTCATAAGCCATTGTTATTGTTATTCCAGTGTCTGTAATAATGGACTTTGGAAACCTCTCAACTAAGGGATTAACAAGATGGCTGGGCAGCTGTGCTAATACTTACTGCTGTGATTCTTGCACTCAGAAGGTGGTGGCAAGCAATTTTAGGAATAAAAGCTGTTTTGACTCTTCTTTCAGAACTGGGAATAGATTCCAGGAACACCAGGCTTGTTGCTTCTGAATGTTCCTGGTATAGGAGGTTCCTGCTCCCTGACTGGAAAGAACAATCTGTGAGTGACATCTCCCCTCCACAAAACTGCTTTGTGCAGGAGCTGTTAAGGATTCAGTTGGACTGTTTGGTGGCACTTGTTTAAGATAACCTGTAGGTGAAATATGACAGGAAAACCTTTTTCTGGACAGCAATGATATGAATAAAACAGCAGTTACACTGCCAGTGGATGTGTCCAGGTACTTCCACATCCTACTGGCTGATTCCAGCCCGAGCTCCTGGATGGGGAGAGAGAGTCTTGGGGCACTATGTACCTGGTGAGAAGAAATAGACCTGGCTACACCTTAACAATGGGAAAAGTCACAGAGAATTTTGATTATGCAGAAATCACAACTAGAAATTTTGTTCATGGGAAATCTGCTTCTTTAGTTCTAGAATGACATTTCTAATAAAATTATTGCAATATACTGTCCAAAATACCTATTTTCAGAGAAGATGCACAGATAATATTGGTGTAAAGCACCTTGGAAGAATGCTGTGAAGACACTGGATTGCTAGGGAAACATTTCCAAAAGAGCAGGGGCTACAATACAGCACATTGAGGTATCTCAGAGGGGAGAGAGATAAGGACAAGAAAGAAGAGTAAGCAATGCTTACTTGTTAGTCTGGTATAGACAAATCCAAACAAACTAAACCTAGATATCAAACAGCTACATTTGCTCATGGTACCTCTGTGTGTGGCTCATCCGGCTCTTGAGATTTTAGGCTGTATTGGAGAAAAAAGTCACATTCTCAAGCCCCTGTTCTTAGCTGTAGTGCCAGGAAACTGCCCTGATTTTCTGAAATAGAAAAATACATTCTCATGTAAGGAATATGTTGCCATATTAGTTCAGCAGAGCCTTAGTCTATTCTTGTGATTAAGAAAATGCCCTCATTTGTAGTCTCTGTTAGCACACGTGTTAGTTTCAGGAGCAAATTATTTGTTTCTTACTTGCTGATCATATTCAAAACTTTTTATAAATAAAGGGGATATGTTTCTCATTAATTCCTGGTTCATGCCAATGTTTTTACTTCAGTTTTATGCATCATCCCTCCTGGTGTTTTCCCTACACCCTTCTGCTCAGTGCCACAGTAAAAAAGTTTAAAAATTAAATGGCATAGAAAGTGGATCAAACTAGATAATTATTGCAGTGTTATTTGGAAAATTAAATAAATGTGATGGTGATCCAAAATGTAATGGAAAATAAGTGAAATTATTCATATTTGGAACCACTATATAATGGGTAACATTCAATTTATTGTTCTGTAAGCTCATCCAAGGATCTTAGACTTGGGAAGGTATATTTTGCTTTATTTTACTGGGTAAGTTTTTCTGGCCTGTTTGGAATTCAGCAGGTTAACAGTTTTTTCAGAGCAGGCCCCACATATGCTGGCTTGCTGCAGAATTCTTTCTTTAGAGCACCTTAAAAAGGGCTTCAAATGGCAAGAAATACCCTTGTGAGGATGCTCCTTGTTCTCAGGTTCAATGCACGTTGCTCCTGGCAAACGCCTGCCTTCAAACACACCTGCCTCCCACGTGTCCTAAGAATAGAAAACAGGCTGATTTTTAACCAACTTATTAAAGAAAAACACAAAATGCTTCCTGATCCTTGCCATTAAATCTTGATTTTATCTTTGCTTTCTAATGGTTGTCTAAAGGGAAGGAGTACCAGAATCATGTAAGAACACATTTCAGCATCTGCAATGAGCAACGATCTTTCAACACTTTTTACACCATTTCACCAAATTTACAGCTCTGTTTGACTGTGTTTAACACTCCACAGATGAAGCTTTTTCTGCCATGACTGTCATAGGCCACCTTCTGAAATGCACATTACCTGCCAGTTTCTTGACCTCAAAAGACAGAACTCAGTGAACAGTTAAGCCTTTAATTAAATGTGTTCTGACAATTGTTTTAGTCAGTGATAACTATCATCTTGTTTCTATCGAATTACAATTATAACATTGGAGTAAAAAAATTGCAGACTTTGTACTGGCTTGTTATAAATATAACATAATGCATACTCTGTTCTCTGCTATTTAACCATATTTGAACCAAAATACTCTCCAGCCTGCAGAATTCTGCCTTGCATTCTATGGGTAAAATCCTTTAAGATGCCGTTATCCCTGTCAATACAAGTTTACTCTGTATTCTAAAGCAGATTGCTAAATGTTTTAAAAAAAAAAGTAATGATTAAAAAATAATATAAGATCCTAGGAAGAAATTTTTCCTGTGAGAGTGGGGAGGCCCTGGCACAGGTTGCCCAGAGCAGTGGTGGCTGCCCCATCCCTGGAGGTGTTCAAGGCCAGATTGGATGGGGCTCTGAGCCCCCTGATCCATCAGCCATGTGTCATATTTTTAACATAATTTTCAACTTGAAACAGCTTAATTAGCTTAAGGTAGAGAAGCTTATTTCATCTGTTTGTTTTTTAGATAATACAACAGTTTTTTATATAAAAAATCCAGTATAGTTTTAGCATGCTCTGTCAAAATGTCTGAGAAAACCAGAAAGTTCTAGAAACAATTTAAACAGAAAACAACAGTGATGGCAGTCTCATCCCTATAAAAGGAGAAACTGAGGCAGCAATATTATCCTGATTCCACAACCATATGGAAAATTCCTGGCTCACTGTCATGTATGTTAATACTTACACCCTGAAAGTTTGACCCAACTGATACTTAAAAGCAGAAAAAAAAAATCCAGCTTTTCCTAGAGAATGTTCTTAGTTATTATACTGTGATCCTGCCTCTCAATTTTGTTCTTAGTTCTGATGTCCAACAATTGAGATGTTTGACTGAACTCTGGCAAACTTAGGTAGTAATTTATTCCTGTGACCACTCCTTTTTTTAGGATTCTCTCCTCTGTAGTCAGTCTTGGGAGAGAAATCGCATTCCAGAATAGCAATACAGACACGTGGGATCTGTTTGATCTCTGCTTTTAGCCCAAAGTCTGTGTTTACTGGGGAGTGACTTGTTATGATTTGATATAGTAATGATAGTATTCCACAACCACTAAAAACTTGTCTAAACAAAGCAACCCTATTTTATTAAGAAAAACTATGCATAAATCCTTTTTATATGGTTTTCATAACCCAATTCCCAGGGAAAAAAAAGATCACACTGCATAGGAAAAGATAGAATTATAGAAAATTGCTAACTAAGACGCTGAAAATGGTTCAACAACTGAAAATAGCAAAACATTTAAAAAGAAAAAGGGAAAATAAATGGGTCAGGCTTCAGGTAAGTGTGCTCTTGCACAAATGCCTATTATTGTTGCTGTGGGGCTTCTGTGAAAAGCCATGTTCTGAAAATTCCGTATCTAACACCAACCAGCACTGAGGTGCTGGAGGAAGCTTCCAGCTCCAGAGTTGGGCTGCTCCCAGGGTGCTAACACAACACCACAGCTCTGTGCTGTGCTCGCAGGGCGTTTGTCCATTAACTGGTTTTCCTCTGATACAATTTTTTTAATGAAGATACAACTAATTGCAGAGTTTGACTGCAATTTACTTGGGTCATTGTTAAGCTGCTATGAAAAATGAAACGATATCCACGCTCAAATCTCTGTCCAACACAGAGAAAGACAAAAAATCAAAACATAGTTTAGTGTTTTAGGGTTGAGTCTCTCCATTTCCTTCTGCTCTGGAAGTGATCAACAATGGCTTGATTAGTAAAAAGTTAAAATGAATGTTCTGCAAATACAAACACAAGATCATCCTCTTCTCATCCTCCTCACTCAAGTATTTATCCATCTGGGGAAAAAAACACAACTAGAACATTGACCCCAAAGCTACCTTCCAATGGAATTGGAACCAAACTGCCTAAAATCTCCCTTACATAACAGAACAAATTGCTACTCCAATAATCATTTTCTTTCAAAAAGTTTTCTGTCATTAGATCCGTGATGTTAGAGCACAATCAGTCCAGATCTGGGACATGAGGTCTTCTTGGGAAACCTGGAGGGCTGATGACTCACTAATGATAAAAACATAAATGCACAGATCCGTGGCAAAGACAAGTACTTTGAGCCATGTTACTGCCTCCCTGGAGAGCAACAACAGTGCCAGGTAAGAAGGATGAAAAATTCTGTCCTTGAGATACGCATTGTGGGTTTAAGGCAGACTGCTCTCCGGGTACAGAGACAAACTCTCCTGCAGTTCCATGGAGGGGGGGCTCTAACATTAGCTCAGAGTTTTCGACATTATAAAACCTCCACAGAAAACCAGACTTTGTAAATTCTGCTGCTCATGCATTTACTTGGATTATTTTCATTTCTGTTGGCACGTTGTAGCTCTAATAAAGTGATTTTTAAAAAAACTTATATTGAATTCTAACTTAAAATATTTTGTACCATTAGAAAAGCCTTAGCCCCTTAATATAGATCATAAAGAGATCAAATAATCATTTTTACTTGATTTTAGTTACAGAACACTTGTTTTACAACATAAGAACCAAATTGCTTGCTGAAATGAGTTCTCAAGTCTTTTCCTCCAATCAGCTTTGCAATGTCTCAGTCCAAATTGATTCCACATTTGGGAGAGACTTCTGCATCGCTTTTATAACAAGACCATCATTTCTGGATGATCAGTTAGATTTAATTTACCAATCTCCTCCAGAAATTCTGTTCCTGTTGCTTTGGGACAGTATAGAAATCCAAGAAATGCACTCTTGAAATGTCCTCCTTACTCATCCCCCAGAGGAGTGATGACATGGCTGGGTTACAATATCTGGATAACATTGACAAACATGAACATTTCCAGCCATATCCCTGTCAGAAAGAATAGTCTTCTCCTGGTTTGGAAACAAACCTTTAAAATGCAGTCATAGGGTTGTTGTATTTAATGTCTTCACAGGATCCCAATGGAACCAGCGTGGCGTCTGTGACTTTCTTTTTCTACATGATGAAGCTCATAGATTTTTGGAGACTGCTACATGAAAGTGGTAAGTGAAGTATTCAGAGACTTGTTTGCTTTGCTTGCTGGGTTTTCAGTGAAATGATTGATGTAAAACTGAACTTTGGTTGTTTAAAAATACACTCACGTTTGTACTTTGATTTCTGAGTACTTTAAAGTGGCAGAAGTCAAAAATCAAAGTTTGCAGGGAGCCACAGCAGACCACGGGGCCGCCGAGCAATTGGAAAGGGAGGCTGGGTGGAGAATGGATTGAGTGTGGCCCTGAAGAGAAGGATTTGGGGGTGGTCATGCATGAGAAGCTCCACATGAACCTGGAATGTGTGCTCACAGCCCAGAAAACCAACAGTGCCCTGGGCTGCATCAGAAGTGTGACCAGCAGGACGAGGCAGGGGATTCTGTGCCTCTAGTCTGCTCTCGTGAAACCTGGAGCTCTGCATTCAGTTCTGGAGTCCTCAGCACAGGAAGGACATGGATCTGCTGGAACGAGTCCAGAGTAGGTCACAAAGATGATCCAAGGGCTGGAGCACCTCCTATATGAGGCCAGGGTGAGAGAGTTGAGCTGGTTCAGCCTCAAGAACAGAAGCCTCTGGGGAGAACCTTAGAGCAGCCTCCCAGTGCTGAAAGGGGCTCCAGGAAAGTTGGGGAGAGGCTCTTGATCAAGGAGTGCAGGGACAAGACGAGGGAGAACTATTTGAAGCTGAAAGAGGGGAGATTGAGATGAGATATTGGGAAGAAATATTTTCCTGTGCGGGTGGGGAGGCCCTGGCCAAGGTTGCCCAGAGAAGCTGTTGCTGTCCCAGCCCTGGAGGTGTCCAAGGCCAAGTGGGATGGGGCTTTGAGCCCCCTGATCCTGTGGGAGGGAGGTTGGAACTGGATGAGCTCTAAGTTTCCTTCCAACCCAAACCGTCCATGATTCTATGAATCCTTCCAGTACCGTATTCAGTCTGGGGTTTTATGTGGATATTGACATCTCTAAATGCTCTGTCCAGCTGCAGACATTATACACCCTGCTTCTTTTAAACCCAACAGCGGTTCTTCCATCGCCTCCGGTGGGAGAGGGACCGTGGCTGTTAGACGGGAATTCGGGATGCATCTTATCCACGTGTTTTGGTGTAAGGGGATTCCTGAGGATTCCCTCTCTTCTCTCGTGGGACTGATGGCACCGATGCTCCGGGAAACTGAACAGAAGACGGACAAGAACTGAGGAAAAGAGGGAAGCAGCAGAGGCAGCACCAGACCGAGCGAGAGGCGATTTTGCGAGAACGCGGTGAAGGGTGCAGGACCCAAAGAGCACCTCCATCCTGGCCCCGCCCCCGGCCCCGCCCCGGCACTCAGGCCCCGCCCCCAGGCCCCGCCCCAGGCCCCCAGGCCCCGCCCCCAGGCCCCCAGGCCCCGCCCCCAGGCCCCCGGCCCCGCCCCCTCGCGGCTCCCGCCCCTTCCCATCGTGCCCCGCGCCGCTCACTTCCACCGCCCACTTCCGGTGGCGCTCGCAGTGGGCGCCATGGAGACAGGTGAGAGGCCGGGGCCAGGCGCTCGCGGGGCGGGGCGGCCCGGCCGCAGCGGGATGGGACCGGCGGGCTGAGCCCGCTCCCGTCGAGAAGGGGCTCGGGGCGAGCTGCCGCTGCCCCTTGCGTCCCTGAAAGGGCTTTTCCCGCGGGTGGCGCCGTGACGGCCGGTCTGTTCTCCACCGGGGGAAGCGCTGGCTTTCATGGCTCTCCGGGAGCCCAGGAGCAGGCGCCGTGCCAGGCGGTTCCTTGGAAAAAGGAAGGTGTGTTGAGGTGCCGCCTTTTCGGCAGCGCCTCGGTGCCGGTGAAGCAGTCTGTGGGGTCACTGAGGGGTCCTGAAGGCTTGGCTCAGCCTGGGGAGGAGCAGTCTGCGGGGGAACAGGGAGGGCATTGTCCCACTCTGTACGTGCGACCCCACCTGGACTCCTGTGTCCGATTCTGGAACCTCCAACATAAGCAGAACATGGAACTGTTGGGTTTAGAGGAGGCTGTGAAGATGATCTGAGGGCTGGAGCACCTCCTGTATGAGAACAGGCTGAGAGCTGGGGTTGTTCAGCCTGGAGAAGAGAAGGCTGCGAGGAGACCTTGGAGCAGCCTCCCAGTACTGAAAGGGGCTCCAGGAAAGCTGGGGAGGGCTTCTTTATCAAGGAGAGCAGTGATAGAATGAGGGATAATGGTTTTAAATCATAAGGGGGAAATTTTGGATTAGACATTAGGAAGAAATTCTTCTCACAGTATCACAGTATCACAAGGTTGGAAAGGACCTCTGAGATCATCAAGTCCAACCTATAACCTAACACTAACACCAACACTAACACCAATCATCATCTCGATGAGGGTGGGGAAGCCCTGGCACAGGTTGCCCAGGGAAGCTGTGGATGCCACGTTCCTGGAGGTGTGCAAGGCCAGATTGGATGGGGCTTTGAGCAGCCTGGTCTGGTGGGAGGTGTCCCTGCCTATGGCAGAGGGGCTGGAACTGGGTGGGCTTTAGGGTCCCTTCCAACCCAAACTGTTCCATGATTCTGTGGTCCTGAAGGCTGGGCTCAGCCTGGGAAGGAGCAGTCTGTGGGAAACGTACAACTAAGATTGCAGTGGGATGTTCACAGTTCCCTATTCTTTACCTTCTTAATGTTCCCTGTGCAAATATTGCAGGCTGGTTGCTCTTCCCTTTTGTGTCACTCAAACGCAATGTGAGTGGGCTTTCCTCAATCTTTGCATTCACTTGGTTGCAAATCCCCAGTGTGTTCATTAATGACAGTCCAGCACAGATTCTGGTAATAGTTTTGCTGGGGAGTTGCTGCTGTTTCTTGTATTTAAACGGGAGATCTCTGTTTGAATGGCACAAATTGAGACAATGACTTTTGAATTCATTGTGTACATCCAGTTCTTACTGTTTTTCTCATACATCAGATGATACAGGAAATCGACTTCGGTTCCAGCTGGAGTTAGAGTTTGTTCAGTGCCTGGCAAATCCAAACTACCTCAACTGTGAGTACTCGGGGTCCTGAGGAGTAAATAGGTGTTTATTATTGCTGGTTATATTAAACAGGGAGAGAGGCAGCTAAACAAAGACAAGAGAATGGGTCTTTCACAGCTAAAGGTGTCTGTACATAATTCAATTTGTCCAGATTTCTAAAAATGCAAAATATTTTATTGGTTGAAATGGAAAAAAAATATGTGTCTGTCTGGTGGAGGAAAAAAAGGAGGTTTGAGCCTGTAATTAAGAAGTAAGGTCAAGTTAAGGTATTCCTTTATCAGAAAACAGAATTTTCCTGATGTTAATAACAGTTTCAGGTACTATACTTAATTCCTTGCTAATTTTCATGCTACAGTCCAAATTTTCTGTTCTAAAAACTCTTTCTTGCTGTTGTATGGATAAGGGCCTCATTTGTTATCCCTAATATGTGGATATAAAAGAAGTCTTTTTTCCCTGTGTTTTTTTTTCATTTTGAATTCTCAAACTTTGATGGCACTGGTGAAGTTGTGGTGGTTGTGGCTCTTTGCATAGCTTTGTGAATCTGTGTTTTTCCAGTTTGGCGGATTTTTTTTCACTTGTCTGTAACTGATGATTACTTCTTTGTCCTTTTATTTCAGTTCTTGCACAAAGAGGCTACTTCAAAGACAAAGCTTTTGTAAATTATCTTAAATATTTACTTTATTGGAAAGAACCTGAATATGCAAAATACCTGAAGTAAGTGTTAAAATCCCTTAGGCTTCTGCATTTTAATGATTTGATGTTTACCTTCTTACAGTACATTGTCAGTATTTGTCTGCCTGTAACCTTACCTTTGTCTTCCTCACTATGTTTATATGCAACACGATTTTTCATGTTTCCAACAGTCCAGATAAAATTATAAAACTCGTCTTTCATGAGTCGTGCATGCAATCTTCCTTTTGCAGCCTTTATCTGCACTTTACCATTTTTTTTAAATAAAACTACTGACCATCATGGTACAAAACTACTTCAGTTAGGCCCAGTAAGGACTTTTGAAGAGTAATTTTGAATCGTTGGTGCTTACACAAAACTAAGGATGACTTTGCATTTTTGTGAGTATGTAAACTCCATCGAATTTTGGGAAAGCAGTTCTTGGTTATGCTTTTTAAATGACCTCTAGAAACATACTGCAGTTGTTACATATTTGCTTTAGTAAAATCTAGCCATTAGCAAGCATAAGCAAGCATCTGTGTGCATTTATAAACTGTTGCTGGAGTCCCCGTTTCCCAGCCTAATGCTGAAATTAAGTGAGAGTTTGTGGAATATGTAGAGTATCCAGTAGTTTGATACTTAAATAAAGCATACATATGGTAAAACAGAAATATTAAACTGCAGGATTATTGGAGATTCCTGTTTTAGTGCACTTTGTAAAAACCTTTATTAAAACGTGGTTATTTTTAACCCAGGTACCCTCAATGTTTGCATATGCTGGAGCTGCTCCAATATGAACATTTCCGCAAGGAACTGGTAAATGCTCAGTGTGCTAAATTTATTGATGAGCAACAGATTCTGCACTGGCAGCACTACTCACGGAAAAGAATGCGCCTCCAGCAAGCACTTGCAGAGCAGCAGCAACAAAACAATGCCTCTGTAAAATGAAAAACGCTTGGAAGAGTGATGATAAGGTGTGCTCTGTGTCAGCTGAAGTATTTACAAGGGAGGAACGAACCCTTTTCTAGGTTTGCCTCTAGGTGTGTGTACAAATTAATTTTGATATTTTGTGTCTGAGTTGTTTTTTTCTTGCTATCAACTTTTTTACAGACAAAAGACGCCTACTTCTGTAATTGATTTTGTAGCTTTGTAAGACTGTTTTGTAAGAGCATTGCTTACTGTAGTTATTGATTCCTCAATTTGAAAGCAAAACTGTTATGTTACTTACTGACATTTAAGTATCTAACAAAATGTAGTTCAGAAGTCAGTTCTTAGGAGGCATTTTCCCTGGAAAATAACAATGTGTCTCAACGCGTGGCTAAGAACTCCCTCCTGTACTAATCTTTACAACTGCAGGATGAGCAAAGTTGAAGTGATGACATTGTTCAGAATCTAAATTGTGGATTTTTGCCTTGAAACTGAGCTGAGCTATTACTTGTCATTTCTCTTTACCTGGTAATTATTGCTGTTGGGAGCCTTACAGAGCTTTTCTTACAGCATGCTGTATAGATGGAAATCAAAGCATGACGAGAACAGGAGCGGAGCAGAGATATGTAATAATAAACTATGCAGATACTCAACAGAAGGAAGTAGGCTGTTGCTAATCTGTTCCATTAAAGTCAGCTTACTCTGGTCTTGATTTTATGCCACTGAAACAGTGGATGCTTTTAGGTTTTTCTGCAGTGTGGGTGGTGAAAACAATGGTGTTACAAAAAAAAAAAAGGTGTAAATTCTTGCAGGATTGGAAAAGCATTTGCTGTTTATTCTTACATAGTTTTTATTATAAGAATACAGATCTTGGTAGCTCTCAGGGATTTAATTTTCTAATTTTTAGATTGTGCTGCATTCATGTTATATATCATATCCTTTTAGGAGCAGGTACTGCAACTGTTAACCCTTACTATACCGTCAGTGACACCAAGACTGTCAACCTTCAGCTTATCATACTCAGACTGAACAGATAAGCCATTAACCATCTTTGGCATTGAAAATTTATCCAAACAACTTCAGTAGCTGTGTGAAGTCACAATTAGGAAGAAAACAGAGGTTTTCCTCTTTCTTCTACCCCTCCCTTATTCACTCTTAAAGCTAAGTCTTACTCTTCAGTAATTGTTGGCTGCTCTCCATTTATAATGTGAGCTCAGCTCATTTGAAAAGAGATTGTTTGCAAACTCAAGTTTATTTGAACATAAAAGATGCGGTTTTTTGTTGCACAATTTCAGTGGAAGGTTTGGACTTAGAATTTAATGACATTTATTTTGACTAGTCTGAAGTAATTAACCATGAAAGGTTTAAAAAAGGGGAAAGATTCCTTAAAAGGACACTGAGATTAACATCTTTGTAAATGATTGACTAATGGAGGATTTAGTCTTCGGTAAACAACATGCGCACAAGCTCTGCTTTAAAACATTCTTCTTCAACCAGCTTCTGAGGCTGAAAGAAAAGTTGAGATGTTTTAGGGGCAGTTCTAAGGCCTGTTCTAGCCTAGAGCCATTTGGACATTGCTAACATTAGCTATGCTCCAACAGTTTTTCTGGGGAGGGTGGGGTTGGGGTATGGCGCATGCCAAGGTAGGAACAACTGAAAAATGCCTGAGGGCTTTCTGGCCTTGGCAGAGGCGTTTCTAAGAAAGTAACTGCTAATTTAAATGATACACACAGGTTAAAACCTGAGCTGTAGTCTGTTGGAATTGAACATACTGCACATAACTTTTTTTGCTCCTATAATTGAACATTTGGATTTTTTAAAATTTGAGGAGCAGCAAGTCAGGAAGGTAAAAATATGTTGCTAAGAATTTTCTCTAGCTCTTAACCACTGGAGGCCTAGTGTATATATTTTCCTTATTATATATTTATTATACACAGCATTGTACAGAAACCAGAGTGGTTCTCTCTTGAGGAACGGTTTGAGCCAGGAAGAATGTACAGGTAGAAGCAGAAGAGCTGTTCCTAACTGTCCACACTTTTTAAACGAGAGTATTGAAAATCGTGCCTAATTCATTTACAACCACAAGCTCCTGCCAGTTTACCAGGTGACTGCCTGTAGATCCAGAACATATAGTAAATCACTTACTGTTCCATATTTAAGCAATGTAGGCACTCCTGTTAGTTTCAGATTCTTCCTGAATTCATTGTTGGGATCTTTCCAGCTGTTGGGGAGAAAGAGTTAAGCACAGCTTGTAGAGGTGCAGTTTTAAGTTAGCCTGTTATAATTTCTTCAAAAGAATGACTCAAAGGCCTTTGCCTCATACTCCCCACCCCACTTCTCAGAACCAGCATGCAGATAGTTTACCTTAGGGATGGTCCAGACCTCAAAACCCAAAACAATGCTTCATTCCTTGCAGGAAAGGACAGTTCAGTCAGTTGTTCTAACAGGTTAGTTAACCTCCAGGCCACACATAGCAAAGTTTCATCAGTCATTGGCATTAAACCAGTTACTTACTAGGTTCTGTCTCCTACAAGGCAGTAGATGAATACAGACTCATCAGGCATGTTATGAAGTTCCTTCCTCACAACTGGTTCAGCTACAGAGTAATTTTGAAAATGTGTTAGTAGTTAATATTTTTGCTGGGCTACAGAATCACACAGGTTTACTTTGAGGACCAGGCCTGTTTTATCTGCTTCAGGTAGCTATCTGTACTTTGTTTCCTCTAGTTATCCATAAGCTTTGCAGAATTTATTACGTGCTCACGTTGAAGGGACTTGTTTTTGAGCAAAGGCCAATTTCTGCTTTAACAAGAGAAACAATCACTGTCTCCTCTGTGAAAGGTCCCTCAGAACAGTAGTGAGCAGTTGGCTACTGCCCAGGTGGATCTGTGCAGAGTTTGCTCTGCCAACAGGCCCTGACTGGCAGATCCCTTCTGCTCTTGATGTATAAAGCAGAGGTGAATTACCTCATGGGAAGATTCATATTTGATTGTCTGCCGGGCCTTTGTGCCAGTCTCTGGTGGTACTGCCCCACGTTACAGTACGTGCTGTTCAGTGGAACGGAATAGCATGGCACAGACTGCTTGTGAGCACGGCAGCAGCTTTAGCCAGCTCCTGACCACAGCCGACACTGCCCCTCCGCTTCAGGAGCTCCCTAACTGCAGCCGGAGCCTGAGCCTCGCCAGGAAGTGAGGCTGGGAACAGAGGCAGGATGGGGCGAAGCTGCTCAGCACCAGGCGCTGCTGATGGCTCACCTGATGAGGGATGGGGACTTCTCCAGAGTCCTCGGGCAACGGGAGAGCGACAGTGCTCGTCACGGGCAGGGACATCCCGGGGAAAAGGGACACCCTGCCGGGCAGAGGCACCCTAGCGCATCCCACCGGGCGAGGGCATCCCAGGGGAAGGGGTACACCCGGGCGCTCCGCCGGGCAAGGACATCCCACGGGAGAGGGCATCCCAGAGCATCTCGTCGGGCAAGGGCATCCCGAGCTCCCCTCAGGTAACGCCCCCGGCAAGGGCATCCCCCTGGGCTGCGGGAACCCGCGGGCCGGGACAGACGGGCGCTCCCCCGCCTCCGCGCCCGCCTGGGCCCCAGCGCGGAGCGGGCCTCACCGGTCACACAGTCCGGGCACCAGCTGCGGCCCTCGGCGTCCTTGTCGCCGCAGAAGAGCGCGAAGATGGGCCGGCCGTGGTAGCGCTGCGCCGTCTGCACGAACTCTGGGTACCCGCGTACCTGCTTCTCCTCCCAGCCCATGGCGGCGGCGGCAGCGGCCGCGATCCGCGCCGGGCTCCGAAGCCCCGCCCACGCCCCGCCCACGCCCCGCCCACTCGCGATACCCCCAAGGCCGCTGATGGCGGATGTCCCGCCCATTATCTTATAGGACACGCCCACTTCCGGCACACGCCCCGCCCACTCCTACGCTCATTACGTTTATCTTCCGGCCACGCCCACGCCCACGCCCCGCCGCTTCCCGGCGGCCCCCGCGGCGGCGGTTACCGGTAGCGGGTTTAAACGCGGGCCCGGTGCGGCCTGGCCCGCGCTCCCCTCCCTCCTTAGGGCCGAGGAGCGGCCGGCAGGGCTGTCGCGAGAGAGTGGGGCCGCGGGGCGGCGGCCGGAGGCGCGCTGGTACCCGGACCCGCGCGCAGGCGCGGGAGGAGAGCGCGGCTGCGGAGCGAGGGTCCGCCTTCGGTCGCAACAGGAGCCTGAAGAGCGTTCAGTCGTGACAGGAACCCCGGCAGGAGCCTCGACAGTGCTCAGTCGCTACAGGAGCCTCAGCAGCAGCATCAACAGCGTTCAGTCGCGACAGGAGCCTCGACCGTCGCGAGAGGAGCCCCGACAGCGCTCGGTCGTGGTAGGAGCCCCGACAACGTTCGACCGTGACAGGGTTCTTGATAGCATTCGGTCGCGACAAGAGCCTGAACTGTGTTCAATCGTGACAGGAGCCTCGACATCATCATGTCTTGGGTCCTGTGGTCCCTCTCAGTTCTCAGAGGCAGGTTCCAGGCTGCCTCCACACATTACTTCAATTCTAACTCTCCTGTGAAGGAGAGGGTAGGAGCGTGCCCTGGGCCTGATTGCCTTTGACATCAGCATTGTCCCCGCAGGCCCTCAGCCCCTGCTGCTGCTCTGTCCGGAAACAGCGCGGTTTCCCTGTCTGGAAAGCCGTGGAAGTTCACGGAGATTGTGTTGGGATGTGTGGCGTGAGCCTCACTGCCTGCAGTGGTGCCCCTCGCTCTCCGTGGGGGTTGGAAAAGGAGGATAGACATTGGGAATTTTGCCTTACTCCGTTTTGTGTGCCACCTGTATGAGCACACAAGGTGTATCCCAGTATCATAAGGTTGAAAGGACCTCTGAGATCATCAAGTCCAACCTATAACCCAACACTAACATCAACCCATCATCTAAACCATGGCACTCAGTGCCTCATCCAGTCTCCCCTTAAACACCTCCAGGGTCGGTGACTCCACCCCCTCCCTGGGCAGCCCATTCCAATGACCAATCACCCTTTCAGTGAAGAACTTTTTCCTCACATCAAGCCTAAACTTTTCCTGACGAAGCTTGAGTCCATGCCCTCTAGTTCTGTCACTGGTCACCTGAGACCTGAGGTGTTTTCCACCTCTGCCTCCTCAGGTTGCTTTGTTATCTGTTCACTCAGACCTGAGATTGTTTATATGGAGCAGAAATAACATATTCTTCTTGCATTCACAGTTGTGTTGTAAGCAAAGGACACCGACCGGGCTGTCGGCATCAAGCCGACACGATGGGACCGCACAAGCCAACTATGCCTGACGCCGCTCTTGCATTCCCGACCCAGCTGTATGGGAACAAAGCACAGGCTTTACAAACACAGGTATTATTTGACTACTGCAGTGATGCTGAATTGGGTTTTGTGATTGTTACAAAAAAGATGATTATGTCCCTCTTCCTGAGAGAGCCCAGAAGTGTCAGATTTTCTCCTTCATCACACATTTCCCCTAACATTTCTCCTATTGTCTTTGTAAATTACAAATCTTTGTAAGGGCATTAATTTTCTATTGCCCAGTCACTTTGGAGCGGATTTGTCAATGGGTCTAACCTCCCTAAGGTGCTCCCCCTGCATTGCACGTAAGTGCCTGGTGTTATTTACTAGATTATCTAAACATTTAATTCAAAATAATTTGAAATAGTGGCATTTGTCTGTGTGGACAGATGCCTTGCATGCACTGAAGTACCACCATCATGACAGAATGAATATGAAAAAGGATGCTTTTTCTTACTGTCATACTCTAGAGTTGCATCATCACCTGTGTAAACTGTTCTGTGTAACATAGGCTTTTTTTTTTTTACACTTTGGAACAGCTCCAGTTTAATAGAAATGTTCCTGCAGTTCCAGAGAACTTGGCTCTCAGATTCTCTCGCCCCCGTCCAATTATAATAGAGAAGCTGAAGGCATCCAATGATCAGAGAAATCTCACTGGAAGTGAGGACCTCAGTGTCAAAAGCTCTGGCGTGTTTTCAGTGATATCTGAAGAGAGACTAAAATTGGCCATTCATCTAGCCAAAAGGGACTTAAAACGAAGGCATCTTGAAGAGCAAGTGAAACAGAAAGTGGTTGGAGATGCTGTCGGTAAACCATTGTTGGCCCAGAAGTCACAACAGCACAAGATTGAAGTATTTGAAAGTTCAGAAAATAAAAATACACAGAAGTCTCAAAATCGCTTGAAGTATCAGCAGAAACTCAGTCAACCTTCCAGAGTGGAGACCACCACCTCTGGTGCTAAGGTTTATCTCTATGCTCCAAATGGGGCAAAGCTCCCACCAGCTGTCTCAGACTCTCCACCCACCCATGACACAGGGCTGGACCCCAGGCCAAGTGTCAGCAACAGAGAAGATACAAATCTGCAGGAAGTCCGACGGCTGCAAAAGGAATTGAGGAGCTATGTCCAGAAAATCGAAGAGCTGACCAGAAAAGGTGTAAGACTGAACAATAATGATCTTACATAAACGTATAATAGTTTGCTGATTGTTCTTCTTTGGTTTTTGACTTGGATTAATCCGTGATTAGCTGTGGATTTTTGAGAACCATCTCCTTTTTCCAGAAGTAGATAAAAGCTAAACTTGCTAACCAGTTTAAGCAAAAGCAGGGTTTATTATCTCTGAGTGTGGTGAGTTCCAGTCCAGCAGTGAATTGTCACACGTTTGTGCTCATTTCTCCCCTGGTGGGACCGGGGAGACAGTAGAAACATTAAAAGCAGCAACACTTACAGACTGAGATAAGGGTAGTTTATTAAGGGAAAGCCTTAGTGCTGTGCAGGGACTGCTCAGTGACAGCCAAAACACTGTTTTATCAACACTGGTTTAGTCATAAATCCAAACCAACACCATACTGGTCGCTGTGAAGAATACTCACCCCATCCCAGCCAGCCCCTGCATTGGGTTTTTTATAATAACTAGCTGGAGGTTTAACCATTTATGTCTTTGAGTGCTTTACCTGCACCTTTGTGGTAAAACTAAGGGTTCATGTGATTTGGGGAGCTATAACTAATAAGCTATATTGTACAAGAATGTTTAGTCATATTCTAAATATAAACGTGATGTAGAGGTAAATAACTTGCATTACTGCTCAAGGGAGCCCTGCAAAATACAGATGAGTTGTGTATTGGTTCTGCATGAGAAAGGTTTGTTGCTGAAGTGTGTTTATTAACATGGCTTAATCAGCATTTTCACAGGTTAATTTAAGACATAAAACTCTACATTTAATGGTTTTTAGGGAAAGAGAGAGAAGTTCTAGATCCCGAGGCAGAGCAACGAGTTCGCATTAGGAGACAGGAACAAGCTGCACGGTCAGCACGGATGCTGTATGCACTCCAGCAACAGGTAGGAGCCAGCAGTTTAAGTTGAGTTCTGTAGTAGTTTATTGCCACGAATTTGGCAGAAATGGACTGAAACAAGAGAAATTCCATCAGGTTATCTCTGAGTATCTCATGGCATTCTAGTTGAGATCTGAATGGTGTGAGTGATTTCCGTCATGGCTGGACAGAGATGAGCGTCACCCTGGGCAAATGTGGACTTTCACTGGGGCATTACAGTGAAGAGTAACTTTTAATGTATAGACATGGAGCTAATTCTGACTGGCCTTCCCCTCTCCTTTCTTCACAATCAGGTAAAAGAAATTCAGGATGATTTGGAGAAACTGAGCCCTCACAAAATCAAACATACTAAAAAGGTAAGATCTAACTGTCCTTCAGGTTGTGATGACCTTACTGACAGACAGTTTTCTAGCTAATTGGATTGGGTGTCTCTGGCACACCCAAGCCCTCTTCAGGAGGGAGGTGTTCTTTGCACCTTGCACCTTTCATCTCATTCTCACAGAAGTACATCTCACTTTGTCTGATGTTACCTTTGCTGCTTCAGTTCTTACCCATCTACAGTAAACTGGAGAGGAAGCTGTTGGTCTTCTGCTTTTACGTGACTTCTAATTCCTTCTTCATTCCACTTCTTTTATTCTGCATAACACTGTGTTCTAATTTTGACTATGTTTTTTAACATCCTATTGATGTCCCTCAGTCTTACCACCCTCCTTTCGTATTGTCTTCTCTGCCCAGCATCTTTCAGAAAGATTGTACTGAGATCATGCCTACTGTTTGGTCAATATTGTCCTGTTCTCTTCTGCTTTTCCATCACTTGTATTTCTCTTTTGTAACCAGAACTAGAGGATGGAGAATGTTCTATGTTCATGCAGTAGCTGCTTGTTAGGGTCAAGCTGCTTGTTAGTCCCTTTAGTAGATTACTTACATGCTTGTTCTGTTTTGTCTCACAAATGACCTCATATCCATCGCAACTATCCTAAGCCTGAGTGTCTCTCCATGAATTTTGGCAACAATTCTTTGAATAGTATCAGTATTAGTAGAAACTATAGCTGTTAAACCATTTATTTCTCACTTTTCCAGTCTCGAGCAGCGTCCCGATTGGCAGCAGCACAAAGAGGAGCTGTGCGAGCCTTGCAGGCGTTTGCCAGCCAGTTTACAGATCAAACAGAGCAGCAGATTCCTTCCCACTACAGGGAACTGGGCAGTCTCATTCGACAGCTGTCTCTCTGTTCTGCCAAACTAGAGGATGATTCTTCCATTTCTGACGTTATCATAGATATCTTGATGCAAGTGGAGGTATGAAAAACATTGTTTTTGCTAAGACAGAAAAGATGCAGTGAAATATGAGACTACAAACTATATTGTGTGTTCATGAATTGGCAGAGTATCTTTCTGTTCAGTTGTTTTTTCCCAAAGGCCATATTTTTTAATGTATAAATAATTTATAATATTCTGAAATAATGATGTTCTAAAGTAGTGTTCAATCCTAAATATGGAACTTCCCTACTGCTGTCCTTGTTGCTGCTGTCTGTCCTTGTTTGCTGTTCCCATCCTTATTTGCTCTCTTGAATTTGTTTCTCATTGTTAACATCAGGTTTATTGAGAGAGTAATTAAAATTCTAAATATTTGGTGCAGGATCTGGATTCACTTCTGAAAAAGAATCAAACGCCCAAAAAAGTTAAGAAATGTATTTCAGCATCTCAGGACAAATCTCCAAGGAGCCCAGAGACATTTCCAGGCAGAAAGCAGCTTACTTCTCCAAAAGGAGAAAACAAACCTCTCATCTTAAAGGGACAGCAGGGACAAGAGCCTAGAAAACCTCCAGCTGCCAGGGGTCTCTTGCCTGGTTTGTATTTTGAATTATTAAATACATTTTTATCAGTTAACTTGCCATCTGTAGGTGGAATTTCCAGCATGCTGCATATTATTTGTCATGTGATTTTCATATATAAGTTTATTTTTAAATATCCATACGTATAAACATGTATATGCACACAAATCCCCAAATCTCCTCTTCATTAAAACTAGGTAAGGCAGACAATTTATTTAATACTTGTCAGGAAATAAAAGGGTAGTTTTTTTCTTATTTGATTTTTTTGTTAATTATGACAGAGCTTAAAACTTAATGATTGGGTGTACATAGCATAACAGGAAGATTAAATGTAGAAATAAAGGTGATGCTTTCAGCTTAGAGTTGAAAGTTCATTTGTTATTTTTTGCACAGCTAAACATTGACATGTTGCAAATATTTCAGCAGTTCAGAAGGCAAGCAGTTGTGCTCATATATTGCACAATAAATTCCAAGAAGAAGATGCCTCACCTACTCCAGAGAGAAATGCCAGTTTACAAGGAAGCATGGATGCACTGGTGAGAGCTAGACCTGTGAAAAAAGATCCCATCCTTGAAGGTGGCCCTTTGAAGAAGAAAGGTGTGTTATTGCCTGCCAAATCACAGGTATGGAAGTGATAAAAGAATTTATGCTTTCTTCGACTCATCCCCTGGGATTTGTTAGGTAGTGTAAGACACTGCCAAGCTTTGCACTTCTTCACAGAAAGGGGATAAATGATGTCATTTGCCTACTTTATTTCTAGTGGTTATGTGTCTTTTACCCAATGCTTTTTGAAAGTAGTCTTATTGTTCCTTGGGAAATCACTGTGCAACCAAAAATGATGAATAGCAGAATGGGCAAGGAAAACTTCCACCAAAACCAGTTTCATGTTTGAAAGTAGCAAGGCTATTTTCAGCTTGAAATTAGAGTTGAAATATCTTCCTGTTATTGGTCACTCTGTCATGAGCAGTACACTCAATAGTGATGTGCTAGTGTTAGTAAGAGGCTGTAAATTAGGCAGATTTACATCATTGATTACAGAAATTAAATACAAATTCTGGTTTCTGGTAAGTCTATCTTGCAACCAGCAAGAGGCTTCTGTAATACATACAAATTTGTTCTTTAAAAATATTTCCAAGTGCCATAATTTGCAAATAGCTGGGTTGTTTTTATTAAATGCTTCTATTAAATGCTTTTTTGTTCCTTCAGCTTGAAAAATCAGATGTGATACATTAACACAGATATATGCACATGTAAATTTTACTGCTTCCCATATCTGTCAGTGAGGACTGTAAGCAGGAAGATTAAGCACTTCAATAATCCATACTGAGGGGACCAGTGTGTCCTTCCAGCAGATACAAATATTGGCAGTATTAGTTTCATGGCTGAATAGAATGTTCCCTCAGAAACTTTCTATTTGGATTTATTAAGAGTTAACAGAGTCTAATTCTGAAAATTCCAAAAGAAGTTTTTCCCTGTGAAATGCAACATTTGAAAAATAGGAACTCTTTACAAACATAATAGTTAGAGGATTAAGTGTATGTTCTGCTCACAGTTGGTGTTCCCTTTAAATCAGTTGTTAAACCTCTCCTGCTGTTAACTGTGCCACAAAGCAAACAGACAAGGCTTCAAGAGAAATTCTGAATCAGGATGCAACGTGCTTTATAAATTCATCAATTTATGTGTTTTTAATGTGATTGTGTTAATTTTAAGGGAAAACTGAAATCAAGACAGGTACGGCCTCGAGGGAACCGTGCCCGATTCCAGGAGACAACTATAGCTTTCCAGCTAAAGGAGAACAAACGACTTGTTAAGGAGAGCAGAGTACCTGGTGTGCCTCCAGTCTCTACGTCCCAGGCCCCCTCACCAGAGAGGTACGTTCAGTCCTCTGCAGCCTGGCTTTTCCCTGCTTTGCTCAGGAGCCCCTGCTGTGTCTGCCCTAGGGGTGGGATGGGTTTGGCCTGGCTGTCAGACCGTGAGGGCAAGGGGCACAGCACAACTCGCTGCTGCATAGCTGTACTCTTTGCTCCCTCAGCTCAAGGTGGCCACGTTCATACAGCCTGGCAAGAGCCAGTGCTCTCTGCTTTTTCCTGGGTCTTTTTTTGGGAGTCACAGGCCAAATGCTGCTAGGTGGAGCTTTGAAAAATGCACAGGATGCAGAATGGATATTCACAGGTAAATATCTCCCTGTTTCAGAAGGACAGTACATTTAACTCTGTCCTAGCCAGAAACAGAGTGCAGGTTTGTTTATTTTAAACTGTGTTCAGCAACGCATAGACCAGGGCTCCCTGCATTTAAATTGTTTGGGGCTGCTGACTGGGGCATTTGCAGCAGGAGATCCAACTGTTGATCCAACTGTGGAGTAGGCAGTGTGCTAAGATAAGGAGCTTGTCTTGCTGGGCAGTATTTGTGGATAGCTGTGAAGTTCCTGTTTGCCAGTAGCAGAAACTTGGAGATCCCTGGTCCTCAACAGAGTTTCCTGGCTTAAATGATTTCAAAGTCAGTATTAACTTAGATGATGTGTTGGTGTTAGTGTTGGTGTTGGATTATAGGTTGGACTTGATGATCTCAGAGGTCCTTTCCAACCTTATGATACTGTGATACTGTGAACTTTCTATCTGAAGTCTTGTGCATGTTTTCAGAACTAATACTCAGAATCACATTATTTCATTCTTCAGTCGTTAGAATGTGCATTTTGTAACCCTCTTTGTTACTCTTCCATTTTTGAAGACTAGCATGGCTTGACACAGAAGCTTCAAGAAGAACAAAGGTTCTGACTGAACTTAGCACAGGAGAAAAGAGAAAAATACAAAATATAAGGTACTTTGAAGAGTTAATAAATGTTGTCAGATCTGATACGGTCTTTTCCCCACTCACCTAGAAACTACATTTATGTGTTTGGGTTTTCAAAATTATTGTTGTCATAGCAAGTTGCAGAATGGCATTGTCATTTGTTCTTTTTTTGTGTAGGTCACAAAGTGCTACTCCAAACCATTACATGGACAAAGTTGGGAAGGCAGCACGGGAGCCCTTAGAACCTCCAGTAGACAGGACACAGGTAGCACAGTCAAACTCATGCTATTGCTTGTAGGATGCATTTAGACCTGTAAAACACTTATAATGGGGCAACATGTGGTTTCTTTTCAACTTAAAGCAAGTCATATTTAGGTAGTCAGCACAGGTTTGGACACTTGGAGAGTGTGTTTCCATTTCAGTATGTGGGTCTTGAGTTATTGGAATGAAGCTTGGCAAAGCTCCATAAATGTTTTGGTTGGCTTCTTGTCAAATAGATGCTTTTTTAAGTTGTTTTTGAATGGTCATAACAGTTCCACACTGAACATGACTGGACTTGATAAGAGTATTTTAATAATTCCTATAATACCATATTTAATGACTAAATAATTTTGGACTAGTAATATTAATGACTAATAATAGAGAAAGCTTGATTATCATGAGAGGATTCATGTTTTATTTAGAAGATCAATCTCTCCTTGGAAATAAACTGTTGAAATGACAATTGGATTATTTCCATGAGCTGCTGTAAGAGATGTTTGTTTTATGAGCATTCTTTACCCCCAGTTGTTTTGGGGTTTTCTTCTTTCTTGCTTGCACTGGCTGTGTGTTGAGACTTCTGTTTTCTTTTCTAAAATAGCAGGTTGCAGCAAATGCAGATATTCTGACTGAAAAGCTATTGGATGATCTTTTGGAAAATACTGCTCAGGAACTGTGGAGAATAGAGCAGCATGAGAGCCTCCAGATGGAGGCTCTGCCCATGGCTGACATGCACAGTCTGGAGTCAATGTTGCAAAGAATGGAAGAAATTGAAGTAAGATTTTTCTCTCTCAGTTGGTCTCATTAGTGCCAATTTCTTGTTAAATTGTAATATGTGTGAGTATCTATGTGCTGAAATGGAGAAAGATCCAACTGGATCACTGTATGAAAGGGAGGACTTGGAAGGAGTTTGCACTTCTAGCAGTAGTGTAAGAAGAGAAGAAGGAATGTTTGCCCTAATGGTTGTATTTCCCACCTCAAGACTTGGTGCTTGTCCGATGGTCTAAGCCACATCTGCTGTGAGGAGAGGCTGAGGGAGTTGGGGTTGTTCAGCCTGGAGAAGAGAAGGCTCTGGGGGGACCCTAGAGCAGCCTCCCAGTGCTGAAAGGGGCTCCAGAAAGCTGGGGAGGGGCTTTTTACAAGGGCCTGTAGTGACAGAATGAGGGGGGATGGCTTTAAACTGAAGGGGGGAGATTCAAATTGGACAGTAGGAAGAAATTCTTCATGATAAGGGTGGTGAGGCCCTCCACAGGTTGCCCAGGAAGGCTGTGGATATCCCATCCCTGGAGGTGTTCAAGGCCAGGTTGGATGGGGCCTTGAGCAGCCTGGTCTGGTGGGAGGTGTCCCTGCCCGTGGCAGGAGAGTTGGAACTGGGTGGTCTTTGAGGGACCCAAACTATTCTATGACTCTGTGTAAATGGGACAATCATTGTGGTGACTATGTTTATAGTTTTACAGATTGGGAAGTCTTTGAATATTGATGAATTTAATTTTGTTTTTCATTTTTCTGTGATATGGGATCCTAGTTCACCAGTAGCACGAGCATATCTCGAAAATGTGCTCTGGCAATCTAAAATATTTTACCGGGCAACGTGGAGAAGTCAGACAAGCACATGGTTATTTCTCCATCTTTCTATGAGGTTGCCATTTACTTGACTGGAACATTCTCACATATTGCTCACTTAAGAGCAGCTCTTCTGTGGTTTTCAGCCTTCCTGTTTAGTGAAATTTATCCTAACTTAGAATTGAGTTTAGTGCCATTTGTGTCTAGAGATCTATTCACAAGTCAGAAGCCTTAAGCTTCCATTGTGCACTGAGAGGCATTGAAGGGTAGTTTGAATTCTCTGTGGGTGACGTGGGAGCAGTGTGAGGGCCCTTCTGATGTTTGGCTGACTGCTTTGTGTTTGATTCAGTTTGTATTTTCCAAACCAGAGATACCAGGAGGCCGTGCGCAGGAGATTCACCCGGATTGTTTACACTGATTCAGAGTTCTGGGCCCAGGAAGCCAAAAATGGTGAAGTGTCTTTCTAATGCAACTTGATTTTCCCTGTAATCTGTATCTTCAAATTCACATGTTTTGAAATCAAAATCATTGGATTATGTGTGATCAAACAGCACCATCCAGACACATTATTTTTTACTATAGATGCTCCATTCAGGGGATTGTTTCTAAAATGTAGTTATAAAATCAATATTTTAAAGAATCCCCTCTGAGAACAGGCTGTCATTTTCTGCCTGCCCTTATTGGGGTTGCATTTCAAAAGCACTACTGGTGCAACTTAGCTGAAGGACAGGGATCTTTAACACTTATTCCAATCCTAGATGTTAAGTTTGAATGTTTTTGGCCATTTGCTAGGCTTTTGTCATTCTTTAGCTTAGATAGGTCCTTTTCTACCAAAATATGAGAAGTGATTTTTGTGCAGTGAAGATGATGTTCCTTTATCCTACTGTTTCATTGAGTTCCATAGTGAAGCTACTCTGTTTTTTTCAAGCTGAGTATCTGGTCATGTTTTCACTTCAGTGGAGCTGCCTTGTTTTACACCAGTTGGAAAATCTCACAATGAGACCAGTGAAGACTTAGCCCAGATCTTGTTGGATTCTTTCTTTCCATGTCTTGGATTTACTGCCAAACCTAATAGACTGCACTAGTTTTAGATTGGTATTTTCTCTCTCCCCTCTAGAAGTATCCACTGTCACAACAAACTATTTACATTAAAGGCAAGACTTCTAAAATGCTCAGCTTTTAATGCACTGAGCTCTTGTGTTTACATTTTAGTGGCTTCTTGCCTTCAGTACTTTACTTCTCTGAAGTACTTCTGCTTAAAAGAAGCAGAGGACTTATCTGCAGTAAATATAGGGTTTTTTCCAAAGAAACAATTTAAAATGTTATTTTCTTTCTTCTAGAACAGCAAATAGCATCAATAGCTGAAAGACCTACATCTCCTCATCCAATTCAGATAACAAAATTAATTGGACACACAGAGCCAGAAGTGGACATTTTATTGGAAAAACCTCTTGATGGCAAGTAAGTAAAATATTCAGCCCTACACGAAGGTGGGTGCATGTGAGCTGTGTCTTCATTATAATGTCTTCATTACAGAAAATTATGGTTACTGTTTGAAGAGATTTTCTGATCCTTCAAAAAGATGCTTGAAAATCTCTTCGTGGCTTAACGACTATTTTGTGTTACCAGTGATATCGATGAAAACAAAGAAGCAGAGGTGAAATTGCAGACTGGGAATGATGTTCTGAAGCCCTTGAGTGGGAATTCTCTACAGAAAGGGTGCTGTGTGTCTGTCTCTGTGCCAAAGCATATGCTGCAGAGCATCTTGGATTATAACAGCAGATATGAGCATCACTTGAAGCTTATTTCCCACGAGGCCATAGGCAGTTTCAATCCATGGCAGATTGCTGAGAGGTATGTAAACTATCTTTGTGTCTTTGAAGTGAATGTATCAGCTCATGAACAGGTTTTCCTGTTCTTATTCAGGCAAGAACTGGGGAGGGGGCCATTTAAATTCCAAATTGTCATTTCCTTCTGCTTTTATTGAGTGATTGCCTGTAATTGCCAAGAAATCGTTTTCAATATATATGATATATTTCAGAAATCACCTATTATTGGTCTTGTAAAGCCCCTGCCCCAGAAAAGCATGGAAATACAGGCTGAACTTGAACCTTGGTAGTCCTGTTATTTTGAGCTGAAGTAGTGGCACAACACCAGTTGACATAGAGGGGCTGTTAATTTCCTGCAGAATGGAAATCAGAAGACTTCTGACTCTGGGAGGAGAGAAATGAAAGGAGAAAACTTGGGAGTATTAAGAAAGAATTACAAAATCTAACCAGAGGTTGTAGATGGAGAGGTTTACCACAATTGTCTGTATTGGCAGATTGGATGTCAGGCTCATTGCCAAGAGGTTTTTAAACTTGGGCATGTACTTTTAATGTGTTGGGTTTTTTCAATCAGTGATAAAGCTCATTTCAGCAACATTTGGCCTCCTGCATCAGTGTTTTCAGGAACAAGTCATCTGAGATGATTTCCATGTGTGAAGTTAATCATGTGTGTTGATGCTTTACCCAACTGTGGATAAGTAGGCAAATGTTTTAATATCTGTGATTAGACCACTGTGTGTGACTTTGCTGAACTAAACCACTGAAATACACCTTGTCAGTTCTCAGTGCTGCTGAGCTCTGCTCCTTTTAATCACTGTGAGGCTGGGTGGTTCAAGGACTGGCACCTTCATGGGATTGGCAGATGGATTAAATGACAATAAATTTCTCTTGACCACTGAATTCCAGTGCTGTCCTTTGCCTATACGTGTTGTTACCCAAAATCAAACTGCACCCACAGCCCAGTAGCCAGCATGTTTCTTGGGCTCCTTAACCACCAGAGGGCAATATCAATCCTTTTAAGTGAAACAGCATCACACAATGTTTAAAAGAAACCCTCCCATGCTGTGCTCAAGAAGTCTTAGAAAGACTCACTTTGTGATACGTTAGAATATGTGCGAAGCTGAAGTGTTCAAGAGGCCAGTGAACAATGGTGTGTTTACACTAAAATAGTTTTCTGTAACATCTGCTGTGGTCCAGAGATCAATGAAAAATGAATTTTCTCTCTTCCTTTTCCTTAAACTATTGCTCTCAGTAAGACCTGATTCCGTGGTAACTAAAATCAATCAGAAAGTTCCCATTTCCTGCAGTGGCCTTTGGATGAACACCACAGAGTGTTAACTCCTATTCCCAAAGCAGGATTAGTATCTGAGGGGTTGAAAAGGAAGCAACTGAGATCTCTCAACACTTTGAAGTGTGAAGTATGTGCTTAGCTATGAACCAGCCTGAGGAAAGAATTTCTGATACCTTAAACAACACATACCTGAGCACAGGTCTTTCCTTGCCCTAAGCAGTAGGGAGAATGAAAAACCATGAGTATTTGCCTTTTAAAATTGTTTTTGATGGAATGAATAACTGGAATTTGAAACCTGACTTCCTGAACCTTTTCTTCTTTCCTTCCCTCTCCCTCAGTCTTGCAGAGCAACTGATAGAAGAAGCCCTGTGTGATGTGGCAGCAGAGCTGCAGGATGTTTGTGAGGATTATGCAGAAGCTGTGTTCACGTCAGAGTTTTTACAGCCAGTGCAGTAAATGCTTTCCAATCTGCCCCATTACTGAATGCAACATCAGCCTCAGCCTGGCAGTCTCATCAGATCTCATTGTTCATGTTTTCTTAAAAGCCTGTGAGATTCTGTTCACCGAATGAATTAGGTCCATCAAGGATTCATCTCAGGTTTTTATAAAATCATTATCGTGATGTTTTCCTTTTCTGACTTTATCATACTGCATTTATCAGGACTGGCTTCGAGCCAGTGTTTCAACAGAATGAAGTAAACTGTTACAGGTAAAGGTTCTATATTTTGATAGGAATACCAATCCATTTGCATACATGTATTACTTCATTCATTTTTACGTGTGATTTTCTTACTAGAATAAAATACTGGGAGGAGAACTGGGTTCAAGCAGTGTCATGGCTTTAGCCTCAGTCTTCTGCTTTAAAATGGAGAGAACCCAACCCTCCTACCTCCTGAGGGAGCCGTGGGGTTTGGTTTGTTCTTCTCACTAAAATTGAATCAATGTGATAGTTGTGTTGGAAAAAAGGAAGCATTGGTGGTATTTCTAAAGCCAGAATGGAACAGTCCAGACTAAAAGCTGTTTGGTTTGCTGCTTAGGGCTTCCAGTGTTGTGTGAGAAAGATGTTTTCTGACCACCATGCTTAGCCTAGGTACTAGGATTAGTTCTTTTGGGGATGTGGCTATGCCAGGGAAGGCTTCTCATGGCACAGCATTAAGTAGATGTAAACACTTAGCACTGGCTGTGCTCATGGGCCAACAGCCTGCTTGGACTCTTGCAGTCACCTTCCAAATGTATTTCCTCTTCTGTTGGTTTTGGAATATCATTACTATGTGTTGCATAGACAAGTGAGACCTTTCAATAGAAGTGCATTGTGGAGATTTTCTTCCTTTTTTTTTTCTTAAAACTAGTCTAATATATTATGATTTTATCAGCATTTAGTGATCAACCCCACATTCCTTACTAAAAAGAATCCTATTGAAATCAAGAACAACTGACATTTCTACAATATTGGAATTAACTTGTTCATTTCAAGTAACCAATACACTAGGTTGGGTTATGCCTGGGGCAAGGAATGAGTAATAATTATTTATGATAGTATTCTAGGGAAATGCAAATTCAGCCCTTGAGGTTACCCCCAAAAGATATGACAGGCTGCTTCCATTGACAATTTTTTGCTTCCAGTAGTGTTCCACTATAACAGAATGATTTCTAACCTTCAAAGATTATTTCCTCTAAATAGAACATATATTTTAAAAAGAGTTCTGTTTTTATAGCAGCCTGGTTTACTGTTTTTACACCAAATGTAATGATGTAAAAGTTACTACTGATGTGTGATTTCTGTAATTTAAAGCCTTTTTATTTCTAAGATTACAGAGATGAACCTGGCTTTAAGTCCCGAAGTTTAAAGCCATGGAGTCTTTATGTGTGTGTATATATGCTTCTGAAAGTATTTCAAGATATTTTATTTTTTAATAAACAACACTTTTTTCTTAGGACTGAGCATAGTTTTAATTTAAGATCCTTCCATCTGAAGGCATTTGGAATAGGCAGCACCCACCGTGCAAGGGATGACAGGAGTTGGACACCTTGAAATACCGTGGTGATCTGCCAAGGTAAACAAATGTTCTCTCTTCAGTCCCATGGTGCTGTGAGTTACATCCTCTGACTGATGATACCAAAGTGAACTTTTATTCTGGATGAGAATTTTGTGGCATTTGGAGTGCCTTTTTGCAGTGGAAATGTGCAGAGAGTCAAGGCTTTAGGTAGGATCCCTGACTTCAGCCTTCAGTCCTTCCTAAGGAACATAACTGAAGGGTTTTGTAATGCCTTATTTACAGGCAGACAATTACAAAGTTTCTACCCTGAAACAAATCATAATTGTAGGGTTTCATGTTAAAATGACTCTGCATGTCATTGTTCTTAAGGGATGGATTGGCATCAAGCTGTATGAACATTACACAAGTGCATAATTCTTGTCACAGCATGTTAATGAAGACTATGTGGGGCTGAAATGTGCAGCCACAATACCACTGCAGTCACTAACTGTGCATCTAATGAGCTGTGTGAGCTGTCTTGCACTTATTTAAGGCACTGTTGGGCATCTGAGTTCATACTTCCTTCACACTAAGTCATGGAGGAGTGCCAGAAGCAGTTTCAGTCTGAAAAAGTATTTTAATGGTATAGATAGTGAAGAATACATTTTCCTGGACACTGCTGATAGTCTTCAGGAACAGGTTGGATACCCAAACCATACTACTCTGCCTAGTGTTGCACAGGATCCACTTCCATGGATCTGGACTAGACTTAATTGTGAGATCTTTGCAGGCCTGGTTTTAAATTGATTCTTCACGTGCAGGTTTCTTCAATGTCAGAGCTGTGAGAGGGATGAGGCAAATAGAGGATGAAAGAATTCAGGGGTTCTGTAGGTGTGTGGACGTCTCCAGCAAATATCAGTTGCTGCAGTCATATGGAGCTGAAGTAGAATTGAAGTTCACAGAGTGGTTTGGGTAATTTAGGGGTTGGCTGGTAGAAGTGTAGCAGAGCAGTTTGGTGCATGGGCAATGTCATAGCCTGGGCTCACTGACAGGCATGAATTTCCCCCACCAGCCTGCCTGGGACCTCTGCCTGTGGCCAAGAGCCCCACTTGCCGTCCTGCCAGGACCTCAATCCTTGCCAAAGCTGTGTCACAACCACGTCCAGCCCTGTCCCCTGCTCTTCCAGGCTCCCTGATTGGACTTCTCAGGTTGACCTTGGCTCCAACACGTTGCCTTGTGTGGTCTGGTGGTGCCTGGGCTGTCAGTGGGACCTGTGACTGCTCGGGTGCTGTGGGACAGTGTCCTGCAGGCACTGTGACTCCCCAGCCTGTGCCGTGGGTACCCTCAGCCCCTGACTTGGGCAGCTGTGCTGCTCCTTCCTGCTGGATAGATGTGTGTAGGGAGCAATGCAGCAAGGAGTGACCCTGAAACCCCTCTGTGAGGACCCTGAAGACAGGACTGTGCATTTGCATTCTCGAGCAGCTCCTGAAAGCATGCGATCTCCTCTGTAAATATTTAACTGTTGAAATTAAATCGACGTGCTTCTGGGAGTGAGGTAGTTATGGCAACAGTGTTTGCTCTACCAGTGCTTTGGAGAGCTACCTTTTTCTACTAATGCTGGACCTAATTCAACTTCCATTAATGTCAGTCGAACAGCATAATTGTACTCCTTCCTTCTCTTTGGCTTACTTTGTCTCTGGAGGCTAAATTTTTGCACATCCTGCTTCTCTGCTTTCCTTCCTCCAGGAAAAAGAGATGGGGTTTTTGGTTGGGGTTTTTTTTTGAGAACTGGTTTACCAGCAATAGGAAAAGGGGCTCTGCTCGTCATGCACATGTCAGTTATCAACCAAATAGATCTGCTTCAGTATCTTTGCTCGAGATTCGTCCTGGAAGAACATAATAGTTTTCAGGTATTTTCTTCCTCAGAAGACCCCACATTCTCTCTTGCAGCATGTCTGAAGTACTACTATAGCTTGCACTTATTATTTAGGGTGGTGGTCTGGTCTGAGAGAAAAGCAGGTTGAAGGACAGTCCCAATTGGCCATTTATCCTCTGTTTCTCATGCTTCACCAGTGTGTTGGTCTCTGTCTGTTGTCTCTTGCGTAGCCCAGGCGGGTACAAGGGCTCACGCAGCTCCGAGCGCGTAGTGGAAAGTGCTTGACCACTCCTACAGTGTTAATGCAGAACAGAGACCTGACTGGCAGAACCAGCCTTCTGAAGTACCTCATTGAGAGCAACTGAAACAAGTGCAAACCAGGATTTCATTTTAAATTGTAGGCATTACCCTGCACAGAAGGAAATCTGAACCAGGGTTCAAAGTTCAGTCCTTACTTCCACTCATTAATTGAGACAACATCTTTTTTACTGGTTTTCTTTATTCTTTTTGCTCTAGGAAGATGTCTCTTTTTATGGAACAAACACAATCGCTGCTGCTAAGTGGTATTTTTCAATGAATGATTTCTAATATATTTACTTTTGGTTTTAAATGTTCTTTCAAGCAGCTCCCTGGTCTGCCAAGAGGCTTTTGGACATGCATAACTTGTAAAGCAATTATATGAGCTTGGGTGTAAAAATTGCTGAATTCAGAGCTAATTCATGAGCTACACAAGTTCTCCTTCAGTCAAATTCCTACTGCACCACAGGTATGTGTGTCAATCCAGCTACAGATTACAGCTTTAAAAAACCCAGAATGTGGTCCCATGGCACCAAGGTTGCAGTCAGTGCTTTCCCTTCACCCCCTTTGCCCTCCCTGAAGGCTTCAGTCCAGCTGTGCCAGAGGCACACATATGAAAGACAGGGTCACCCTGGCAAACTGGGGCACGTGGAGAGGGGCTGTTGCTGTGGCTAATGGCTCGAGGGACCAGGACACCAATCCTAGTGTTGGCCACGAGAAGGCAAGAGCCTGTGCAGGAGCAGAGGAGCTGAGTGGGTTAGACTGGCCACAGTGTGGGCACTTTGATCTCGAGCTCTATGAGGAGGTAACCATGGTAAAAATGCTGCAGCTTGGCACCATGAGGGGCTCTGTGCTTGGTGTTTCCACCTTGCTCTGTAGAAGGTGTTGCTGGAATATTTCATACAGCTTTCCCAGCCCAAGTGCCGGCTGGAGGAGTGAGACTGGCCCCTGCTCTGAGCTCAGGTTTTTGGAGCAGGCCAGCTCTCTGGAGGTGAACGTAGGTAGACTTCCTATGGGGAATACATAGTGCACCAGGCTGTTAGATCAGTGTGAGAACTGGGGAGGGAGGGATGTGAATAAAGAGAATGAATTATGTCTGAGTAGCTCTCAGTCACGCTCAGTTAGCTGTTTAATATAGGGAAGAATGTTTTCTCAGGACTTAGATAATACAGATGGCTCTGTTTAAATGGTACTTTGTATATACTGAGAACTGTAACCTTTATTTATGCATTAAGCTCTCATCCTCCACCCTCTGTTTGGTACCTGAAAGCTCTGTGGAGCCAGAACCTGGTGCTTGCTAGTCCTTTAGACTCTCACTAAAACCATTAGGGACCAAATGTCACTGGTGGATGGATCCAGTTCCCATAAGGATCTATTTCAGTGTTACTTCTCATAACTCCATCACATAAACCTGACCTTGAGCCTGCCTGCATGGCCGGGAGTGGATGCAGCCCTGATCCCAATATAACAGCACCCTCTTGTAGAGGGATAAACCTCCAGGACTGAAAGCTGAGGGATGCTCTGGCCTGCCAAGCCCTTTAGTTTATCTCAGCCTGGTCATTGTGTAACATAAGTTGGGCTTTTACTTGTGGAGGATTTAGTTGTGGGCTGGGAGAGGAAGTGTGGGTGTCATGTAAAGATCTTCTGCAGAAAGACTGACTCTGGTCCACGTTACCTGATTAGAATTCCTTTGTTGCTGCCTCTTTTTAGAAAGATTTTGGCTTCCTGTTTGTGCATGTGTCAGAGGTTAGGAAACAATAAGATTTAATAGTCTTGGAGGCAAGGGAAGGCTATAACCTCCATCATTTTACGAGTGAAAAGGCTGTCAATGGATTCCCCATTCCACCAGGGACAGCCCTTGATATCCCTGTAGTTGTAAAAGCCCTTCAGCAGAGGCCTGTGTGGGATTAATAACTACAGAGCCTCTCTACGGGCTGTGGTTGAACTGGAAATCAAAGGACAGCAACAGAGCACTGCTGGTTTGGGATTGGTGGTTGAAGGTGCCATGGCCAAGGGGAGATACCTGCCCTGTCCCCTCCACAACGGTGGCAGCTTTGGGCTTCAGAGGTCTGTAGGCTCACACAGCAAACAGCTGCTCTTCTGGCTGCCGTGAGGCCATCAACAACTTGGCATGGCCAGTCCAGCACCAGCTCCTCTTTGCAGAGTAAACCCTGTGAGGGAACCTAGAATGGAACGGCTTGTGTTCCTTGTGTTCTGCTCGGATCACTTGGGCACATATTGTCTTGGCTGTTTATACCTGACCTCCTGCCTGGTGTTTCTCTGCATGGGTGGGTTATTCTAAAATAAATAATGCAATGAAAACAGGAGGGGGTTGGAAATGGTCATGAGCTTGACCAGGAACACCAATATCTCGTTAGAGTCTGTCCCACCTGCTGGTGGCTGAAAGGAAAACTTGTTATTTCTGGTAACACGTCCTTTCTCTGTTAGGTTGATTTCTTTTTTCATATTGCTGTCCATTATATCTTGATTTATATTGATAGAGAAGATTTACCTCAAGCTATTCAAGATGCCTTTGGAGTTTACTCCCTGATTGAAGTGAAAGCAGTGCTGATCAGTTATCCCTTAGTTACAGCAGTCTAAATTCTTGATCTGTAATGCACTTGTCTCTGAGCAAGTGGTAGTCAGTGGAGTTATCTTGATCAAATACAGAGCAAGAGGACAATTAGTGTTGATGAAGTCATGAGCAGAAAATGCTGATTTTTTTGAAATGAAATTGCATTTCTTTTTCTGCTACCACCTCCTTTGTCTGCAGGGAGGTTTTGCTCAGCCTTCTAATGAGGAGAACAAAGCTTGAGGCATCTTACTTGCATCTGCCTGATAGAAATTAAGCAATCCCAAATTTCTGTAGGCTTTAACCTCTTTTGGGAATCTGCCTCATTTATTTCTTGCACTGATTTATTTTTTATGTTTGGCTATTCCTTTCATTCTGTGAGTCAGTCATGAGAATAGTGACGTTATAAAAGTTCCTGTCTGGGGAGCTGGTCTTCAGTTGTTCCAGTGAGTTCTTAGTAGGGATGAGCTCCTGCAATTTCAGTTGGAGTTTAGTGCTCAGCAGTTGTCAGGATTTGGCCTTCAGTTTGGGGCAATCTACAAAGAACCTGGTCTTCCTATTGTAAATTCTGCAGGCTAGAGTGGCACAGGCAGCTGACTGAAAGCTACTTCGCTGCCAAGGTGTTTGCACTGGAACCATCATTCCTCTCCCAGGTTTGTCATTGTGGCTGAAATTGAAATGAAAGGCTATGCTATCTATATTGTCTGTTGTCTTTCCAGTGGGAAAAGAAGCTTGCTCTGAGTATGAAAGTAAGCAGCACCAATAAATTAAGGTAAAGCTGCTGCTGTCTTTCCCCCAGTCCCCATCCCTCCGGCTGCCCTCTCCTGCTCCTGCAACCAGCCTGAGTGTCGAGGCTGAGGGCAAAACAGGCAAGCAGAACTGGGGGAGCAGAAGGAGACAGGGAGCAAGTAAACTCCTTTAAAAGGGGAAGAAAGAAAAAAGTGGTTTCCTTTGTTGTCAAGACTTCCAGCTTGGATTTCTACCCACCTCAGGAGCACATGCTTAACGATGATTATATCAGCAGGAGGTGGCACCATCGGTGTCAGTTATTAATAAACCTCTCAAAATGCACATGCTGACTCTCTTTCTTCTTCCTCTTCCTTTTTTTAACTTACTGGAGCAATTTCTGTCTCTTTTTGAGCTGGCACAGAACAAAAAGTCCACAGTATTAATGAAACATAAATAGCGCTGTTCAAATGGACCCGAACTGAGGTGCTCAAGGGAGATCACGCTGGGGTGTTCCATATAGAGAGCTCCTTAAGCTGCCTCTCCCAGTGTCCCGAGATCTGTACAACCCAGAACTAACTGTGTAAGATGAAGGCTGCCCAGGGAGTAATACAGCCCATCAAAGAAAAGGCAGCAGCTAGCGCATTTCTTCCCTTTCTGAAACACCACCCTTTGCTTCTCCAGCAGCCCTCAATAGCCTGGGGTGTGGGGGTGGAGGTTATGGGATGCTGGCTCTAAAATATGGGTCTTTGCTTTTCTGCTTTGTGACAAAGCTGTTGATGGCACATTTTGTCTCTAAGCCCTAATAAACTGCCTTTTAATCCAGATTTCAGTCCATTCCCAGAACCTGAAGAACAGCCTGGAAATGTTGCAGGCTTCCTGCAGACACAGCCAGAACATCCTGGGCCTGGGGTGAAAGTTGGTGATCTGGGGGAGGTCTTGCTGTGAAGGGGTTCAGCCTAAGAGCAGCAGAAGCTGGTCCCACACAGGGCAGAGCTCTGGATTTAGAAGTGCATTGCAGGCAAGGAAATGCATCACCTGCCTCTTCACGGGCTGGGGGAAACAAAGTGATAGGCAGAGTCACCCAGCATAGCACAGCAGGCTGCAGAGTCAGTGTCTGCACTCAGTCTGGGTCTCTGTGGGTTGATGGATAGAAAAATATGGGTTGGAGGCTTCCCCCCCCCATCTTTTTATCAAACTATTAGCTGAAATTTTTATCTGAATTTGGAAGAGGAGTGAGCATTGTGTGAACTGAGAATGCTTGTACCTTCTGAGTATGCAGGAAATTTAAAAAGAGGCTTTTTAACCTATGAATGTTTTTAGGAGCTGGTTCTGAATAACTTGGGTACCAGGAGAAACCAAGGTGCAAGTCCTGGGTTATAATGCTTTCTAGGACCATTGTGCATTTCCAGTTCATCTGATGGGATTTTTCCAAACTGTTAACTCTCTAAACGTGGTATAAAGCAATGTGTGTGCTACTGTCAAGCTACGATGGCTGTTTATAGCTGGCAATAACTGGGTTATTGATTGCAATATACCTATGGCAGCAGAGAACTCGGAGGAGTAACTGCACGAGTAGCTCCCTTGCTTCCGGCTGATGCCTTGCAGCTTCAGATAAGCTGTTTGATACTGCTGCTATGTGACAATTGGTATCCGACAGTGACACTGCTACCCTAGCAGTGCCACTCTGAGTTTCTCAGCTGTAGCAGTCACACAATTAGCAAGGGTTTGTCTCACTTCAGTCAAAGTGGCATGGGCAGCGTGGCAGGATGGTGTGAAAGACTCTATGCTGCTGGATAAGGCTGCTACAACTTTGGCCACTCTTCTTTCCCCGATTCCTCGGGCTCCTCTGCCTCGCCTCACTCGTAGTACAGCTGGAGGGTCACTCCCAGAAGCAGGAGAAGCTTGCCCGAGCTGAGACTGGTCTGTGCTGGAGAAAAGCAGTGGAAAGTGAGGCTGGGTATGTCTGGGCTGCACTGCAGAACGGGAACGCTCCATGGATGCTTCTAAAAATCCTGGTACCACAGTCTCTCCCTCTCCCCTTGGCATTTCAGTTAGGAAACATGACTAAAAATAGCCTACTATCTAAAGCACCCAGAGAGCTGTGCTGTCTGATTACTCCTTCAGCATTTAATTTTTCTTCTCATGAATGCATCCTTTTTTTTTTTCAATACCCAGTCCCTCATTTATTAAAAAAAAAAAAAAAAAAGGAAGGATTTGGGATCAAGCTGATATTCATCAACAAATCTTTTGCATTTATCATAGTCATTCCTCCTGCTGATCTTTCCTAACATGCTGCTCTGCTATGGACCAGCAATCAGGGAAGAAGGCTTCCTAGCAACGCATTAAGCCACTACAACAATGTTTTAGAAAAAAACAGGCTGCCTTTATGAAAAATAACATTGGGAAACCAACAGACTTCTCCATATGGAAAAAATAGATGCCCTGTGCTCATCCACTGAAATGGAGAGACCCTGCAATTTTTCTTTTTTAAAGGAAGAGTCAGAAAGGGCTCAATAAAGCAGAGCAAATATCAGTAATATTGGAGAGTCTGGGTTATTCTTTAACAGTGGGTTAGACTGGGGGGGCAAGAGAGGACAAAATCTGAGCTATTCCATATGGAAAAAATGTGATGTTTAACCAGCAAGATTAGAGTACAAGCAAGCTACTGTGTAGGCATGGCAGGTTTTAGCTTTTGTTTTTAATCAGCAGATGCTGATTAACTTGGGCTTTTTCTGTGTGTCTGCAGCAATCTAGATAAACATTGTACCTTTAGGTTTGCTTGCTTCTTCCTTTCCCTCTCAATGTGGTGTTTTGTTACTGTCCTCTCCTGATTTTTGAGAGTGGAAAGCTTGACAAACCCAACCTGTATTCTAACATTTTGAAAACTAAGACGCTACTCTCCTTTTCCAGCTTCCTCCTCTCAGCATGTCAAAACATGGCAAAAAAGCTCCAGAATTGCGCTGAAAAAACAGCATAAAAATACTATTATATCAAAAATACTATCCTTTTAAATTTCAATTCATGATTTTTCTGAACACTTGCTTTTTTTAACACGTGTGACTACTCTTCTGAAAATTTGTAAGCTCACTGTTCTTGGTGTGCTACTTAGAGTGGACAGGGAGGGCTGCTGCTTCTAACTCTTTCTGCAGAACCACCAGGTATGCAAAGTCGTGAACTATGGGCGTATTTGAATGTAGCTACCAATACTGGAGAGTACTGGAATTGAACCAGCAAGTACCATTTTTCCTTGCCTTAGCCTGACATTATTGATCAGTACAAGCCTGCTCCTGCTCTGATAGTCCTTTAATTGGATAGCTTTTGGCTAGTGGGAAGACTTGAGGCAGAAGGAAAGAGCATCTTTCAGTTTTGAGCCAATGAAGAAGAAACAGATGAGGGGGCTGACTGGTCCAGGACTGAGTCTCCTTCAGGTCTTGCTCCTGCAGCCATAACCAGCTATCCTGGCCATCAGCTTGACCTGATTCTCCTCAGAGCAAGACCTGTGATGCTGTCAGGAAAATTCTCATTGCCATGCTAAGGCACTTGTCTGGCTGCCTGGTGCCTTTGTACAGCCACACATCTGGCTTCAGTTGCAGAGCTTAATCCTGGTGTTGATCAGTGCAACCTCAGTAGTAAGGGCTGTTATGAGGCCTTTCTGGTATCTGGGATTAACCAGAGGAGCAGCAACCTGGCAGCATCACAGCCACCTCACCAAGCCAATTCCTGGACAATTCCCTGTACCTGGGAGGACCACAAAATGTGGGGACCACCTGCTCATCTTGTGATATGCCTCTGTGGGTTATGGTTGTGTTCCCTTTGGGTTTTGGCAGAATGCTGCTCTCCTGTAAAGCACTGGGCTCTGACATAGCCTGTCTCTTTTTTGTTTTGACTGTGGGTGACATATAAACAGTGCGGAGAGGCCTCTCAAACTATTTGAAGTTACGTTGCCAAGAGTTGCCATCGCAAGGCTTGTTCTTGGCTTCTGGACAGCTTCTTTGGCTGTTTCGCTGGCATGAGCAGCCACAAAACAGGTGTATGTGCTGCCAGAGAATGTCTCAGTCCTTCCAAGGAAAACAGTGTAGTGCAGCCCATCTCTAGTGGGTGGCTGACGTGCAACACTTGGCTGTGAGCTGCTCTACCACCTGCTGTTCTCTGACTCACTGTGGTGTCTGCTCCTTAGGGCTGCCTCTCAAATTCTATGGTGACTTCAAGGAGGATATAGGAACTGCTCTTAAAGGGTTCTGACGAGCACTGCACCCTCCTCATCATCTGCTTTCCTTGAGTCCTACCCTGCTGTGCCACTGGTGTCCCACAGCTGCTGATGGAACTGAACTCAGCATCACCTCTTCTTGAAATAAACAACTATCTTCTGACTTTGAACAAGCAATGTTGGCTCAAGAGGACAGATGTCCCATTTCCCTTCTGTCTTTAGCAGTCTCCTGGTTTGGCTCTGAAGGCTGTTTAAGCCAGATTGAACCTAGTGTCAGCAGGCACAGCTCGATAGAATCCAGGCTGGAATTCACTCCTGGACATATTAATCAACCAGTCAGCCCTCAGCTGTGCTGTCTGGGCCTCCAGTGTCCAGTGAGAGCAATCTTCCCTGCCCAGTTTGGGCAGGTTTGGGTCATTAGTTGGGCAGATGTTGTCATGGGGGGCAACAGCATCAGTCGATAGTGTTCTTCCCTGAGCTCCCGTCTCAGGTGGCTCAGTATTGCCTCTAACATATGGCACTGCCTGTTGTGCTGATCTTCTTCTGCATGAATTATGCAAACCATGTTTTGTACAAGGTTTGATTTCTATAATTAGACTTCATAAAACCTAGTAATGACAGGGAACATCCTTTGACAGAGGCTTTGTCCTGAGAGGAGTTTCTCTGCTGTATTGTAAGGAAAAGAACTTGCGTCACCAGTAAAACAGAATGTGTCCAGAATTAAGAGTAAATGTGTTTAGAATTAGATTCTTTTCTCAACAGGTACCTGGATATATAAATATCTCTAAAGGCATTCCAGCTCAGGCCATTGCCTGCCTTAGTATATTTTTCTTACATTATATTTGTCTACAACTCTTGTAGAGATTCTAGAGGTCCTCTGTAATGCATAAAAAAACTGTGTGCTGTTATGTACTGAAAGGATTTAGTTGCAATCTCTGAAGATTTTGCAAGTCTTTTGGAGAAAGAAAAAAATTCTGGAGGTTTATATTGTCAAGGGCTGGCAGTTGTCTGCTTTCAGTGTTCAGGGACAATGTAAATTAATCTCTTCCCTCGAGGGAGGGAGGCTTGTGGTTCTTACAGCCTTCAAAGGCTGCAGTTAACTGCCTGCTCAAGCAGCCCTGCCAAGGGAAAACCTTTTTTTTTTTGAGCCCAGTGGAAAAGGATGAGTATGTCTTGGAATAATTGTGCCAGTGCTTTCTTATATCCAGAGCTACTGTGCAAAGGTCTAATTTCTTTCTGCTTCCTTGGGAGAGGACACTGGGTGAGGAGGCAGCACATCTGCAATGACTCCTAGATGATAGCATCTGGGGCAGAGAAAATTAAGAAGTTGCTTTGTAAAGCATTTTCTTGCCAATACAGTTTGTTGGTAAGATTTCCATTAAAAATGTTAAACAATGGATGGGGCACCTGTTGATGATGGTTACAAAGCAATCCTATTAAACTTGTATCCAATGCTAATCCAATCTTCTTTCAGTGGCTGGGTCAGAATCTGATTTTAAAGTGCATTTTCAAAAAAGCACTAATATAACTGATTAAAGGCAAAGTTTGCTCTTACATGTTTTTCAGGTTCTACTTTCTCTGAGCAAAGGACTGCAGGGAAGAGAGAGCTGAACTGGCAGAACAAAGCAGTGTCTGTCAGGCAGTGGTGTCTCACCCAAGTTCCAGCCTTTGCCTAGTACCTTAAATATATGTACCATAAATACAGTAGTTTGGGATGTACCTTGTAGTGTGCTGCCACTGCAAGGTGTAAACTCGTCCTTTGCAATGTAGGTTGAAAGGAGCTGTTTAATGAAGAATCTCATGGGAGTCTCCTTGGTTGTTTCCTACCTGGAAACAAAGTTCTTCCAAGCCCTAGAAAAACTTCTCATTGGAAGTTCTTCTCAGATGAGTAGAAGAATTCATTTTGCTGTGCCATGGTAGCTGACATAGAGACTGTTTAGCCCAACGCTTCTCACAACTTACTCTGCTTCATTTACCTTTATGAAATTGCTTCATAGCAGCTGGTTTGGGTGAATCCTGCCTAGGAACAGCTTCTCACTGGTCTATGCTCAGACTGAATGCAAATACAGGAAGGCTGAAGACTTTTCAAAAGGCTCCAGTGCAAGCAGATCAGCGTTTGGCCTGTAATGATTGGGTTTTTTTATGTGCATCACTGATAGATTCTTGCTAGTGTTTGCCTTCAGTACAGGTAGGTTTCTTGAAATAATGCTGATGTGGGGCATTAAGTCTTGTGCTGGGAAATGCATCAGCTTTGGAAATGAGATTAAATATGCCTTTGTGTATGCCAACTTTGTGTATTTCAGAGATATTGCACTGGCATAACAGAAAGCAAAGCTTAATACACATTTGCCCTTGGTAAATAGCAAGGAGAAGACAATTCCTGTTTGTCCATCACTTCCTTGCATGCTGTTGTCATGATAGCCTTTCTGATAAATTGCAGATAGGTTTGATAAATTGCAGATAGGTTTGTCAAATGTTCCAGATAGCTTTGGGTAATCAAGCATTTTTGTCATGCATTGGGTAATCACGCGTCACATCTGAACAAGGCAAAAGCTGTTTGGAAAGCCCTGCAACTTTCGCTGTAGGAAGCGGTACCAGGGTAGGGAACTGCCCTTGTCCAAAAGTATCTCTGCCTTTCAGACGCTTCCCCTGAGCCACTGCTGCCACCAGACCCACGAATATATCCACAGCCTGCCCCTAGGATTGCTTTATTTGGTGGCTCAGTGACACTGTAGCATCGCCGGGAAAGCAATCATGGTCAAATTGTTTAAATGGGACTTCAGATGAAACAGCAGAGGCAGCGTGGCTCAAGGCCAGACGTTCCAGCACTGAGCACTGTCGCCCATAAGCAGGGAAGGTGAATTATAGCTGGTTTACTTGCAGCGAGCTCTGGGTCTGAGAATTGCCAGGAGCTGTGCCTATTCCACTTAAGCCTCAAACAAAACCACTTAACTCGCTCTGTTCTCAGGGGCGTTTGCTGTGGCTTCTTGCACAAACTGCTCAGCAACACCCAGAGCACATCATGTGTTTATTTTTCTACCTATCAAGTTGGGATTGGCACAGAGCCCGTGAGTTGCTTCAGGAGTTGGTTGCATTGTGTTTGCTCGGCTCTTTTAATTGTAGGCTTTCTTGGGTGAAACTTTTGTTTATTGGACATTACTTGGTGGTGTTCTGACATGCTGTAAATAAAATATAAGCCCTCACATGTTCTCTGCCTGCCCCCTCCCATTGTTTCCACAAGATGGGCTGCCACTCAAGAGGCTTCTTAAGGTGAGTTTCTCCCAGTTCTTAGGAGAGCTGGAGAAGCTGGCTACTCTTACTTTCATCCTTGGTGGTGTTAGAGAAATGCGGTTCATGGGGCTCTTGAAGAGGGAGGAAGCAAATCTTGCACTGAAAGTTCACCGAATCACGGATTGACCTGAGCTGGAAGGGACCCACAAGGATCATTGAGTCCAATTTCTGTCCCTGCATAGGACAACCCCAACATTTAGACATTAGGAAGAAATTTTTCACTATAAGGGTGGTGAGGCCCTGGCACAGGTTGCCCAAAGAAGTCATGGCTGCCCCATCCCTGGAAATGTTCAAGGCCAGGTTGGATGGGGTCTTGAGCAACCTGATCCAGTGGGATGTGCAGGGGGATTGGAAATGGATGATCTTTAAGTTCCCTTCCAACCCAAACCATTCTATGCTTCTACTAACGTTCACAACGTGTGTCTGAGTGCATTGCCCAAATGCTTCTTAAATATCGTTGGGTGCCCGCAGGCTGCTTGCTGAGGGAAAGGGCAGCTCCTCGCAGTCGTCCAGCTGCTTCATCAACACAGGGCTCTGCAGCCACCTTTTCATAGAACGATAGAATCATTAAGGTTGGAAAAGACTCTGGTCTCTGCGAGTGTTTATTTGGCCAGCTTTTACGGTAACGAGCTGGAGAAGCTGGCTACTCTGCTTTCTTTCTTGATGGTGTTAGAGAAAAGCTCCTTATGGGGAGCTTGAAGAGGGACGAAGCAAGTCTTGCTCTCCAAGTTCCCTGGTCCATCTCTCAGCACACCTGCGGGCACCTTGCTCAGCTGCTGCACCCACACCGGCCTTGGCAACTCCCGATGCCTTTTCCGTAGAACCACAGAACCGTTAAGGCAGGGAAAGCCCTCTGAGCCCCTCGGGCCCAACGCACCCGGTGTTTGCACCCCTCGAGGGACGGAGACCCCTCTGCCGCCCTGGGCAGCCCCTGCCGCGGCTTCACCGCTCCTCCTCTGAAGGAATTTTCCCAACCCTTCCCCGGCCGTTTTCCCGTCCCCGGTCACCTGGGAGAAGAGCCCTCCCCGCGCCGTCCGCCGGGGGCCGGCCGGGCCGGGGTCCCGCCGCTCCCGCCCCGCGCTGCGCCACTGCCCACGGCGGCTGCGCCGGCGGCACCGGGCGGCAGCGGGCGGCACCGGGCGGCACCGGCACCGGGCGGCAGCGGGGCCGATGGGGCTGCGGGGCCGCGCCGGGAGGGCCCCGCGGGCGAGCGGCTGAGCCGGGCGGCGCCGCCATGGCCAAGGCTCCGCGCGCAGGTGAGTCCCGGGCGGCCCCGGCGGCTCTTCCCGGCCCTGCCCGGGGGGGCTGCGCCGCTTCGGACCCGCGCTGTCGGCGGGGAGCGCTGCGGGGATGCGGACGGCGCTGCCCGATCCCCCTGCCCGGCTCCCCACATCGCTCGCCCGGCTGCCCCTCTTCCCTGTTCCCCTTCTCCCATCTCCCCTCTTCCCATCTCCCCTCTTCCCATCTCCCCTCTTCCCCGCTCCCCTCTTCCCATCTCCCCTCTTCCCCGCTCCCCTCTTCCCCGCTCCCCTCTTCCCCGCTCCCCTCTTCCCATCTCCCCTCTTCCCATCTCCCCTCTTCCCCGCTCCCCTCTTCCCCCCATCTCCCCTCTTCCCCCCATCTCCCCTCTTCCCCCCATCTCCCCTCTTCCCCCCATCTCCCCTCTTCCCCCCATCTCCCCTCTTTCCCCCATCTCCCCTCTTTCCCCCATCTCCCCTCTTTCCCCCGCTCCCCCTCTTTCCCCCGCTCCCCCTCTTTCCCCCGCTCCCCCTCTTTCCCCCGCTCCCCCTCTTTCCCCCGCTCCCCCTCTTTCCCCCGCTCCCCATTCCCAGTTCCCCTTTAACCTGCTCCCACTCCCCGCTCACCCTGCCCGGTTCCCCTTTCCTGGCTCCCCCGTTCCCTGCACCCCCCCCATCCCCTGCCCGGCTCCCTCCACCTTTCCTGGCTTCCCTGCTGCCTTTCCCAGCTCCCCTGCTCTCCTCTTTTCCCTGCTCTCCTCTTTTCCCTGCTCTCCTCTTTTCCCTGCTCTCCTCTTTTCCCTGCTCTCCTCTTTTCCCTGCTCTCCTCTTTTCCCTGCTCTCCTCTTTTCCCTGCTCTCCTCTTTTCCCTGCTCCCCTCTTTTCCCTGCTCCCCTCATCTCAGCTCTCGCTTTGCTCCCCGTTTCCAGCTCCCCCTGCCCCCGTTCCAGCTCCCCCTGCCCCCTTTCCAGCTCCCCCTGCCCCCTTTCCAGCTCCCCCTGCCCCCTTTCCAGTTCCCCCTGCTCCCTTTCAGGCTCCCCATTCCCGGCTCCCTTTCCCAGCTCCCCCCGCTCCCCCCTTCTCTGCTCCTCTGCCTGGTGTTTGGGGCCGGTTCACGGCACAGCTTTACAGCAACACCGTAACGTTACAGCTAAACCTGAAGTTATTGCCTAGCAGTGTTTCAGTATTATTATTATTACCCCAAAATACACATAGATTGGTGACAGCTCAAGAGCGTGAGAGCATCAGTAGTTTAAGAAGATGCAAGTATAGTATCAAACTAGATGGTTGTGTTTGGAAGATGAAGAAGTAGTCAAATGTGGAGAAATTGTTGTTTCTTTAGCATCGGTTTGCAATCCTTTTATCTTTGATGGCATTGCTTTCACTTTCAGTGGTACTTGAATAATGTAGCCTGCTTATAGAGCTGCCTTCTTCAAACCCAGCTCTGTGCAGGAATTTTAAAGGATGACCCTTCTCTTAGATGGGATTTCACTCACTTTGGTAGACAAGACTTTTGATGCCAGCTTTACAATGTTGTCACTACTTCTTATTGTAAAGAATGGACCATTCACAGTGGAGCTCTGGCAGAACATACCGGGTTTGGGAGCAGAGGAAATGTGCTGCTTTTATACGTTGAGCCTACTGAATTTATAATGGAATCCTAGAAGAGTTTGGGTTGGAAGGGACCTCAAAGATCATCCAGTTCCAACTCCCCTGCCATAGGCAGGGACACCTCGTGCTGGATCAGGCTGCTCAAAGCCTCATCCAGCCTTGTCTTGAACACCTCTAGGGATGGGGCAGGCACGACTTCAACACTTATCAACAAGAGCTGGGATGTAGAAATGTTGTGACTGTTTGCTTGTGTGTACTCTGCTGTGCAGCTTCTGCCAGTGGTGTAACCTTGCCACAAATATAAAGATCATCATTCTAGTAGCCATAAAATCTGCTTTTCGACCACTGTTGAATGGAATGTCTACTTATAAAGGGCTTTTAGAGGTGGTCAACTCAACTCATTTGAGTATCCATATCTCACTTAGTGGATTCTAGATCTTAAGTGCTTGGAATAATCTCTGTGCAGAAATGCTTGGACGTTTGAAGGATTGCAGGTTGCAGATCACTACCTAACAGGTCCCTCTGGGGGTGGTGTGGTATCTGCTCTTCATCTCCTACTTCATTTTTTTAACAGGCAGCAGTGACTCAAAAATGCCAGATCCTCCTCAGAAAGCCAAAATCTCTGCACTGTGAAAGTAGAGTCTTTCAGATGTGATGCAGGCAGTCCACCTACAGTCGTTGCAGGAAAAGGTTAGAGAATATTCATATCTTCTCTGGTTTTGGGGAGTTAGTTTGGCGGAGGTGGTGATAGTGCTGAGAGGGAGGGTGAGGTTAATTTTTGCTGTGGGGAAGCTGGCATCTGAAACATTAAGAAATGGCTCTAAGAGATGCACCATATTTACCAGAAAGCTTGATCTAGAATTTGGAGCCTGAACTCCTCTCTCTGTTCCTCCATGTCACCAGTAATCCCATAAGGTGCAAGACTGGAAATGTCACTGGTACCTTAAAATAGAGGTTTAAAAGATTGTGCGGCTCAGTTTCTTGATTTGTGTCCTGTACTCAATAAGCAAATATATGCCTGTTGTTACCATCTGCTGCGGAACTGCGGGATGAGGGATGCATAGAGAAGGTAACCGGGGACTTGTCATTGTTGAATTGCTGTGAGATGAAAGACACTGAGTGAGGAATGGGATAGAGGAGTTGGTTATATTGGATGCTTCTGACCACAGTAGTGTCTGGACTATACCTCCAATTAGCTCTTTCACTCGACTTGTTGACAAGGGAACCTGCATTTTCTGTGAACTTTCTTCTACCTCTGTGTCTCTGGCTTTGTCAGCTGTGCTCTTCGCTGTCCTGATTTTATTTAGGGACTGATGCAGCCACAATGGAAATAAAGGGAGCTTCTGACCCTTTCTAGCCTTTCCTGGTATCTGCTTGATCTTGTTAACAGTCTTCAAGCTGCATCTCCTGTCCACTTCCTGTCTCAGTCTGCTTTCTTAGCAAAACTGACCACTTCATTCTTCACTTAATGCTTCCCTTCACCTCTCAGTTCTTCCTCTGTACATGTCTTCTCCTGTCTCTTAGAAATCCTATCTCAGTGCATTGTCTCTCTCAGCCCAGGACCCCTCTCTGAGCAGGTATTGTAACGTCTCTGGGCTGCAGCTTCTCTGACAAACTTAGTGACTTTGTTCACTCTGAGACCCAGCTTGCTTTATTGCTGTTCCAGGATTACCTTTCTTCTCCTTTTCTCCCACTTATATGCTCCTGACTTCTTGCCTTTCCTCTTGCTGCCTCTTAAACCAGGAACTTTCTCCTAGTGCTTGTCAAAGCTCCCACTTCTGTCCCTTTTCATTCTTTCTCTTCTGTCCTCTTTCTGAAGTGCCAGCAGGGCTCCCCGGTCTGTGATTCGCAAGACTGTAAGCGTACACGGATTCCGCAGGGCAGGACTCAGTCTCTGCTTGGAGTACTGTAGGCTCGTGAATGGAAGTATCGATCGGATAATCTGGTGGCTTGCTGCCAGCAGGAAGAGAAAACTTGTGTGATTCCACCTCTTTCCCATGCCAGCTCCCACGCTTCGCCAGCTCTTCTGCAGTCTAGGTCTGGGAACCAAACAGGTGGAAAACTCTTCATTATCTTGAATTTTTAGAAGGTTTCTTTTCTGCTGGTTTTACAGTCCTTACTGGCTCAGCTTAAGGGTTAGGTGACTGCCAGCCCTGGTGGGAAGAAGGGAATGGGATCACATCCCTTATAAGTAGCTGCAAGCAAGGCTGGTGGATCCCTCTCCCTGCCTGTGTTGGCCTTCCACTCCTTATTTGCCTCCCCACTCTAGCTTCCTGTTTGCCTCCTCCTCGGCCTATGAATCTTATATTTTCCTCTCCCTCTTTCTCTTGGGGCTCCCATCTTCCTCTGCCCTCGTGCACTCTCCCTTTGGCCTCCTGTTCCCCTTCAGCCTCCCCATGGCCAGCCCCTGTCCCGGTGGCCAGGCTCTCCCCTGCTGCCTTTGGCCTCCTGTCTGCCCCTCAGCCCAACTCCTGCTTCCTCTCCCTCTCACGCTCCATCTCTCCCATCAGGTTCTCTTTTATTTTTCTCCTTCTCTTTGCTGCTTGTCTGCCCTCCTGCTTTCCCCTCCCAGTGCTCTCCCCCTTGGCCTCTCCAACTTCCCTCTCGCCTCCCACTTTTATTTTCCTCCCTCTCCCTCTTTGCCTTCCTTCTTTCCCTCTTTGGCCTCACACTTCATAGGCTTCCTTCTCCCCCTCCCAGCCGCTTCCACTTGCAGCAGGTTTAATTTCAATTCCAACTGATTCATTTTGATTCCAGTCCCCGCTACAGATTCATTGTGTGACTTTGGATGAATTCTCTGTGTCCCTGCTGACAGTAATGGCATCTATGGTCCTTCTTCCCTGGTGGTCTATGCCAGGTGAGGGATTACTGTGAGTGTGCTATAGTTTTTACTCTAGAATAGCTGGAGAGAGGATCAGCATCTCCCTCTGCCTTGTCTGAGCTCCTGAGTCTGAGGAGTGCTTCCAGTAGTTAAATTCACAGCTTTTTAAAGTCCATCTTGAGTTTCACACTTGCCAAAGAAGAAATAAAACATAACTAGAAAATAACAGTGGGTAATTTTGGCCTCCAATAATTCTTAACTGCATAGTCACTAGGTAACACTGTGTGGGAAGCTCAGTTAAATCACTTAATGGGTAGGCAGGGAGCATCTGAAACCAGCAGAACAGAAAGAAGTATTATTATGCAACAGCAGACAATGGCAACTGCAAAGGTCATTCCTTCTACCCAGCATCTCTTTCCAAATGGAAAAATGACTTGTACTTTTTTAACTTTGTTAGGGAAACTTCTGAATTCGAAACAGTCACAGTTCTAAAACAAGTTTTGACAAGTGGAGAGTGCTTTAATGTGTGCAACAGAATCTAGTTTTGATTATTTTTTAGTTGAGATCAATTCAGTCTTCAGTACCTTGGAAAAACCTGAATTTTCAGTAGCTTTGAGAACACCGTGTGCTGCTTTGTCTCTGGCTTGGTGTGGTATTTGTATTCAGGAGTGTTTTTTTTACAATCCCTTGTCTGTGGAATTTGCTTCTGTCTAAGCTTGATTGGCAAATGCTTATTAGCAAGCAAAAGATGTGGCAGACTGCTGGGCCTGCTGCAATGATTGAAGTTTGTAGTATTATGACAGTGAATCGTATTGAATTAGTTTTACAGGAAAGCCCCCTGCTGTAATCGCATCCGATGAAAACTGCTGCTCTTATCCCAGGCTGCATCTTCCCTGAAGGTCTGGTACGAGCCCTCCTCGGGCTGGTGGGTCTGTTGGACCAGCCTGGTGGTGCTGCCAGCGCACACGAGGGGCTGGTAGGACCAGCGTTCGGAGTAGCCTGCTTCGTTTCCATCTGTCTGCTTCTTTCCATCTGTCTGAGGAGGTAACCATTGACTCATGCAGTCTTAAGGAGAGGAGGGCCTTTAGGAGATGCTGGAGTGATCCTTAAAGTGATGCTTCTGAACTGTGCCTACTGTTCTCGCTGCCCTCTCACAAATATGCTTCAGGTACAAAATCGTTGCTGTTTCATTTCCAAAGTGTTTGTGCTGATCCTGCTGCTGAAGTTCTGCTGTAAACAGTGATGGTTCGAGTCATGGTTTTCTTTTTCAATCAGTGGCTCTAAAAGCTCATTCAGGTGGAGGAGAAGGCCAAACCGACGACGAAAGGTAGCGTAAGCAGGTCTAGGCTTACTTCCCAGTGCATTTGTAAGAGGACTCTTCAACTCAGTAGAGACCTCTGTCTCAGTGAAGTGTACTGTCTGCACAGGACATGGTTTCCACAGGCAGATGTTCCTTCCATTTTACAGAAGGTATCAGTGTGCTCTGCACATTTCATCTCTGCATGTATTTCACAAAAAAATCTGGGGCCTCCCAGGTGTGGTGTTGGTTTATTTTAGGTCAGAGGTGATCCAGTTACTGGAACAGAACAAGGAGATGCCTTTATTTCTCCTGACTTGATAGGCATTTTAAATATGATCTTTGCATAACAAGTAATATTGAAACACTGTTTTGGTGCTGGTAGTAGATCATGTGGAATTACTGAGTGACAGTGGTGAGCCATTCTGTCTTAGAATTCTTGGGACTTAGAGGATGACTGGGTTTGGGACACCAGGTCTTTTAAAATGACATAGAAAAGTGGTTAAGTTAAAGTCTGGAATCAGCAGCAATAGCTATTCAATTTTCAAAGACTTCTTGAAGTGCTTTTCAGATCTTCCTAGGCCTTACTTCCCTTCTTGCCTGTTTTTTTTGCTTCCATGTCCTTAGTTCCAAGAACGTAGCCTACAGACCAGTAAGGTCACTTTCACTGCTCTTGTGGGGATTTTTCCTCTCTGTTAAAAATACTCTCAGATCACACGGAATAAAGTGCGCTCATGTACTGCTTAATTGTCCTATTACTGCCAGTTTGTTTTATTTCTTAGAAAACTAAGAAAAGGCATCTTCAGAAAGAATTTGGGTTTATGCTCCGTGACCAGGAGAAACTAGTCTAAATTCTTTTGTATACACTTTTCAACTATTATTGATTTCAGCAGGATAATTTCCTAATGAAACTATGAGAAAATGAACTCTGCTGGTGTGCATGGTTGGAAGTGGAATTTGCCTTTCCAGTGGCTGTTTTGCTCCTTAGGTCTATTTGTGGAACATATCAGAGACTGCATGATCATAGTGATTTTTTTTCTTGTTTGGATGGATAGCTTTAGAAGCTTCTGATGCATGAGTGGGAGCTATTTCCTCTGCAGTTTGCTGGAATTATGCACAGTCACTGAACACCAAGTAGGAAATTTGCCTTACACCTAAATTTGGATGACATCTACAAGGGGCAGTCTGACTTGCCCTCAATTGAGTGTCACGTAATAGGACATGGAACTATTTCTCTAGCAATTCTTGTCAAGTAAGATCCTGGATTGTCCTGGGAAGAGAATTTTCTTTTTTTTTTTTTCCTCTTATAAATGAGGGTCAGATTGGCTAAGTTTTCTTTAGGGATGAGTTTAGGTGTTCATATAAGTGTGGGGTCTGTTACCTGTTTTACTTCCTATCACAAGAGGATGCAACTGATTGCTGCTCTCTCCCCTATGGAAGCTACTGCTCTACGTGACACAGGTTTCAGTTGTGATCCTGATTTATACATCTTAGTGCTAAGGAAATCACTGTGTAACATAGGTAGATTGGCTAATGAACATCTTATAAATCTAAAAATCTTATTTTAACTGATTCTTTTTCAACAACATTCAGAACTGACTTTGCTTTTAATTAGCAGTTTATATAATGAGAGCTACTATGAGGTTGGGCTGTATGGTGAAGTGTGGTGAGTCACAAACCCAGACCTAGTGCATCTGTGATGTGGAAAATTGTTTTCTCTAGGTCCTGCAAGAGTTGTCTTCGTGTGGATACGTGACCATGTCACCCATAGAAAAATTAAGATGTGAAATGATTTAGTGCAGGGAAAATCAAGAGAGTGCTTGTCAAAGTTGTGTTTTACTTGTGTACCACATCACCTTATCTCATGTCACCAGAGTACAGACACAGCGAATTACCACTGGAATTCCAGCTGTTCTTTGTTGAAGAAAGAAAGCAAGATTTTTTTACAGAAGAAAATCACTGATTGTAATCTTAATTGCAACTAATTAGTGCTAACCTAACCAGAGAACTCAGCTTCTGTGCACAGTGCTTTGTGTGGCTCTGCTTTTGTCTTCTCCCTGCTGTTCGTGTGGCTCTGCGTGCAGCTCCCTCTGCTACAGGTGTGTGCAGCAACCTGCAGTGCTAAGCGAAGGAGAACAGTTTTGGTAGGACACTTTGCTTCTCCTAGAAGAAAAGCACCTCTGCATTGCTGTGAACTCTCCTTTTGCCACTAGAAAATGTTCCCCTTGTATCCCACTGTCAGTCTGTTGTGCTGCAGTGGGGATGGCTACAGGGTGCTTCTAGTTCAACTGTTCTGGTTGGTAGATTAGTGATATAGTGGGTTTCTGGTAAAGGCACTGCATTTCTGCGTGGTTTTCTCTTCTCAGAAATTGGGATACCGAGCAACTGAAATGAAATGCAAGTTACTGCCCTGCTTGCAGTAAGGATCAGTCAAGAAATCTGATAAAGTTCTCTGACGTGGAAGCATTGAGTGTCGTTACCGAGGAGTTAGCTTGTGTTTTGAAGCAGGGCTGGTCTTTTTGTGCTCTGAAACAAAATAATAAAATAAAATACGAAGCAGTTGACACTGTAAATCAAATCAGTGAGTCCAGGCCATGCCAGTGTCTAATGCAATCAAGAAATGTTAATAGAGTCCTATTAAGGTGGCTAATGCTCCTCAGTTGGCAGGGAAGGAAGCAGACTCAATAAGAGTTGTGTGTTAGGGCGATGCAATGCAGCCCAGCCAGCAAATAAACGTAGCTGTGAAGAGCTGCTGCAGTGAGCTTACGCAGAGTCGTGCTGCTGACTGTGGCTATGTTTAAGCTGCTTCTAAATCTAGAAGCATTCCTAGTGCAATATAATAAAGCTGGTGCTCCCAAGGGCTTTTCTCATAGCCAGAATTTATGCCTGGAGATTTGTGACACTTTTCCGTGCCCTCCCTTCACATTCTGCATCACACTCCAAGGTCACTGGAAGCATGAGCTTTCTCTATGGGGCCAGCTCTTCTGCTGATTTCCAGCCAGGCTAGTGGCAGTTCTTCTCCAGGGAGTTGCTATTTTCTTTGGAGTACTTGTGAAGCCTTTGCAATTTTATATTTATATAGCTTTCTTCTTTCCTTCCCAGGAAATTCTAGTGGCTGAAGTGAAAGGCTTTTAATTCTGGAAAAAAAAAAAAAAAAAGCAGCAATCCATGCAAGGCTTTTTAGGCTGTTCTTCAGCCAGAAGTGCCTTCAAGTTTGTTGTTCATCAGGAGATACTTAATCCAAATTAAGTAACACTGGAATGGTGTTGTTTAGGGAGGTGCTCATGATCTTTTGAATTTAATTTGGAAGTGTTTGTGCAGCCATTGGCATTTTTTTGCTTGGTGGAAGTTGTGTTTGTATTTACTTCCATTTCCCAGGGACAGCATGCCTTGCTTGAGGTGGACACCTGAAAGGTGCCACACCAGGAAATGGCAGGTTCCACTTTTGGATAGGGCCTTACTTCCATGTATGAAGCATTCCTGGAAGTCACTGCATCCAACACTAAGTAGAAACCTGGGAAATAGCCAGTTTTCCATGTTCTACTACCACTGATAAGCATAAATTATGAGTGAAATTCAAAAGTGAATAGATCTGAAGAACAGCTTTGACTGTCTCGCGCCTGCAGAATGGTAATGATGAGATGAAGCAAATGATCTGGAACACCTTAGAGCTGTTTTACCTGTGGGTCATACATCTTGCAGCATTGCAGTGCTGGCACTGAAATGCAATAATGCTACACTTGTTTCTTACCATGTTTTATTGCTTTTAGACTTCAAAAAGGTAATTTTCTTGTTTAAATCTGTACCATGTGCTTTCACAAAAGCCTCTGCACGCAGGTGTCACAACTTCCATGCCTGTGCTGTGCAAGTGATAGTTCCCTTAAGACTTAGAAGCTTGATAGTGTATGACCAAGGGGATGTGGATTAGCAGCCTTGCATCTACCACATCTTGATAATGTTCTGTGCAAAGTGTTGCTGTGCTCTTCCCAAAGGAGCATTTTCTTCATTTTCCTGAAGTGTCTCTAGTCTCTGTCCTTGAATTGCAGATGCTGTACTTTTGCATATGGCTTGACAGAAGGTACAGCCAGATACTTACACAGTAATTGCATCTGTGAAGCATTGTCTTCCAGCAGTCCCTCAGATAAGTTCTTTTCTTCTCATCACAATCCAGAGTTCTTTCCAAAGCAGCACTGACAGTGGCGCAGGGAGTGGAAGAGTCCACCTCTGTGAGGAAATGGGAAGGAAATTGCTTTCTTTGCATCTTGTAACACTATGCAGGAATTCATAATGCAGTGGCAATTATGTGTGAATGCTCTTTGTGTACTTCTGGGTGGGATGACCTCGGCTACATCCCATCAAGTTACTACCAATGAGATTTGGCTGAGCTGCAGGACAGAGCAGGACTCTGCTGATGATCAGAGTAACAAACTAACTAGTGATCTTTGTTAGGACTTCAAGGGTACTTAAGCATTGAGGTGTATTTTTAAGGGCTTTTATTAGGGATTGAGGTACAGTTTTTCACTTTTCTTTATATTTGGGTCTTGCACAGATTATATGAAAATCTGTATGTGCTCATCGCTGCGTTACGTTGCTGTGTCTTGAGATTCGCATTCTTCCTGGCTGGCCGGGTTTATTTTAAGGTTATTACTAAGAAACCAGGCTGTTTGTAGAAACATTTTAAAATTGCCATGCTTGAAGTAATTTGTTCTTTGTCTTTCCCTACTTTGAAAAATCAAAACAACTCTCTAAGCCTAAAAATGAGCACATCAGAAGATGTTCTTCCCTACTGCCAAAAAGCAAAGCGAAGGAAAAAAACAAAAGAGAAAACAGAAGAATTTGGGGGTCAGGAGAAGGGAGCAAAATACAAGCAAGTTGGATAGATTGCGATAAGAAATGTATTAATATGAGCAGATGCTGCACAGATAGCCTACATTTCTTATCATTTATAGGATGGATCATTTTAAGGCAAGGCAGTGAATTTATGCAGTATTGGTGAGCTTTTCTGGATGGCGCTGTAGCTGATGGCGGTGTGTGTTGGCTTAACAGAATCTACTTTGCTTGCACCTTGAGTTCTTGACTGTCTTTGTTGGTAGTCAAGATTTTCCAATGATTTTGTGCAGGGAAGAAAGAAAACCATAACAAAAACACCTGAGTCTTGTTTTGACTGTTTTTTCTTTCTTACGTTTTGTGTGCTGCTTCCAAAGTGCATCACAAACAATGGGCAAATCTCTGTTATGAAATTATTCTTCAGTGGGAGTCAAATTCTTTAAGCTTTGTTTTCCTTCCCTTAAAGGTAGGAATGTGGACTCCCTTTTAAAGAATTTGTAAGTCCTGAAGTTTGTTTCCCTCTCTTGCCTCTCCAGAACCTGTTTGTTGGGCAGTGCCAGTTCCATGAGTGGAGAAACCAGAGTGCAGTAGTTGCATAGAAGGCTCAGCATGTTGGTTTTACCTGAGTCAGATTTTTGTCTTTCCAAGTTCCAGTCCTGCTTTTGCTATCTGTGTGTTGGTAACCTGAACTGAGGGAAGCTAAGGAGAGGCTTCCAGCTCAGATGTTATGGTCTTGTTAAGATAACTTACATCTAATTACTGAGACAGGTCAAGTGCTTAAGCTTCTCTAGTTTGTATATGAAAATGTGAGCTAAACCCAGACCTTGGCCCAAAAGCACTGGTCACACTTAGTAATAATGAACCAGAAGGCACGTGCAAGAGGAAAGCATAGTCGGAGGTGAAGGGATATCTGCATGTCTAGAGATATGGGAATAGGTTTATTGCTTGAATTACTCTGCATAAGCACACTTTTTATAGAGCAGAAGCTGGCAGGATGCTTTTGTTGCCAAGAATAAAAACATTAAACTGCTCACAAAAAAAAAACCTTTAAGATTGTTGCAGACACATCTTTACACTTGTTTCATGGCACTTGGTGCAGTGAGGTGGGCTCTCTGTGAGAACCAGGCCCTTGGTGTTACTGTAAAACTGGGGTTGCCCCGTATTTGTGGTTTCCTGCATGTTCTAAAACATGGCAAGCAGTTTTATTTTCTGGAGAGCAGCCTGGTTTAAGTTGCTGTTAGTCTTATAGGAAAAAATTATTCCCTAGAGTATCTTCCCTTTCAGTTTCTTGATGCTCATGTTTTTGTTTTCTTGCTGTTTCAAGATAATTCTTCTGCATTTTATGAAGACAGCATTTTTATAAGCATTATGTTAGAACCTCTCCTGCCCATTGGCTGTAAATGTGATGATTTTTTTTGTTTGTTTTGTTTTCTATTTTGTTTTAATTGCCGCTCTGATGAATAAGAAACAAGGGTTTAAATTATTTTATCTTTCTTTGGTGCTTTTTCAAGCATACACTGGTGACTTTGGAAACTTCTCAGCATGACTCATCAAAAGGAAGGCATTCAGCCTCTTCTAGCACACGCATGGTACTTGACATCCCTTGACAGTAGAAGGGCATGAGAATGAGGTTTTGCTCTGAGATAGGAGAATGAGAATTAGATCTTTTCCAAGACTGTCTAATGGGACCAGCTCAAACAGTTGACTCTTCCCAGCAGTTTATGAGGATTTTAGCCTGCATGTTGCCTTTCTTGACCTACACAACAGAGAATATCTGTTAGTGGGGTTTTGGTGTGTTTTCTACCTTGCATATCATTAAGGCAGAGGCCAGCTTGTCTCAAATCACTTCTGGGAACAGAATGTCAAAGGAAATAACATTGCCCAAGCCTGCTTATGCCAAACAATTCTGTGCTTACTGTAGTTTACAGGAGGTTTCTCAGGCCAGCAGGCCTGCTCTGGGGGCTGGGGGCTTGTTTTGTGACAGTGGGTGGCAAGCTTGTTGCCCAGCTGTTTATAGACACCTTCTCTAGCTGTTCTGCGTGTTGTCTCTATTTGCTTACAGCTGGGGAGCTTCCTCAACTAATTCCTTTTCTCCTCTGTTGCTGTTGTGGCATCACAGCTACCGAGAGAGCGAGCTCCATTATAATGAACAGCCTGCAGCTAACACATTGTCTTTGTAAGCATTAAAAAAAAGCAGCTTTCTTAGCTCCAGCTCTAATGTAGGACCTTGATGCCAGGTGGGGTCAGCAAGGCACCATATTTCCCTGCTCTCAGTGAGTTATTAGGGTCTGCCTGTGATGCAGCCTCTCATTTCCGAGCTGAACCAGGAATGGCACTCCAGTAATGGTGTGGCCGTGGGTAGCAGTTGTTCTGCACAAGGCTAGGTAATTTTTTAAAGACTTCTTCCTCCAGCATCCCTTGGGGATCCCAAACTGGGCTCTGTAGGAAACCCTTCAGTCAGAACTTAAAGTGAACGAGACAGGTAAAGGACAGGGGAAAGAGAAAACATGCCCAGTGACATCCAGCAGATCAGTGGCAGGTGTGAGATTGGAGTGAAGTCCAATTTTGTAACCAGGCGAGGGTGCTCTTTAATGAACTGTTTACACCTCTAAATGTCTTTGAAGTAGGCCTGACATCTTGGCATATTATTCTGAAGAAGAGGCCTTATGAAGTGTGAATTCCCTGCAGACTGATAACCCAGGTATTTCAGGATGCAGCAATGAACTCTGAACAGTTGGAACGAATAAACACCAGAAACTGAGTCTTAATGTAAACAGAGTGGAAAAAAAAATGTGAGCATGTAACTTTCTATTAGAATTTCTTTTTTCATTTAAAAATAACAATTTTACTGCAGCTAAAAAAAATAAGCAAGGACTTTGTTAGTACATTGCAGCACATTTTTTCTTTATCATAAAGCAGATACTGCTGTATCTGATTGCAGAAGTTGCAAAGGAGTTTGGGATCCAGTTCTGATAGGTCAGGGCACACCCGCTGACTGTGTTGGCTCTTCAGGGAGAGACCAGTAAAACCAGGTGGCAGAATGGAGATGTGATCAAGTTTTCTCAGTGTGTCATTGCTGAGAACGGCAGAGAGAGATGTCCAGTTGTCAGAGGTGCTGTGTTTGCTGTTTGGTTATGGGCATTATGAATTCATGTGTTGTCACCCTGCAGTATCTTCTCCAAAGTTAAGGACAAGAGGAAATGACCTAAAGTTGTGCCCAGGGTGGTTTAGGCTGGATATTAGGAAATATTTCTTTACCAAGGAGTGGTGAAGAGGCTGCCCAGGGCAGTGGTGGAGACTCAGTCCCTGAAGATGTTCAAAAAGCACGTAGACATGGCACTTCCTTGACATGGTTTAGTAGACACAGTGGTGTTGGGCTGGCAATTGGACTGGATGGTCTTAGAGGTCTTTTCCAACCTTATGATTCTCTAATAGCTTCCATTCAGATTGGGTGGGAGAACACCCTCACATTCCCCTCACGGAGTCTGAAGCACGTGGCGCAGTGCTTATGCTGCCTTTGTGTTTCTGTTCTGACTGCAGGCAGAGAATGCCTGGTTTGTCATGAAGCGCTGACCCTCTGGAATGTTTTTGGTGGATGGGAACTTGTATCATGTGTTTATGCTGGACCAGAGTCAGGTGCCTGTAGCACCTTTGTTTCTATTTGGGGAAACCAGAATAGAGACTCGAGCCGCAGTCTGACTGTGATCAGCTGCGGATCAGCACTCGCTGCTGTTGAAGAAAGCCTGCTGCAAGTGGCTTGCTGTGACCAAACATGGACTTTTCTGTCTCCTTTGTCTGTATTCGAACCACTTATGGATTTGTCCTCTTTCTCTGGCGTTTATCTTTCAAGCAGGTGGCTCTGTGCTGAGTGCTGCAGTGATTTGTTGTATAACAGGGTCACTTAAGTGCCTTGTGTACCCCATTCCTTCCTCCTTGTGCTTCATCTCCCTGCTTCCCAGAGATGCAGTGGGTTTGCACAAGGCTGTAGTCTGCCCAGAGGAAAAAAAACAAAGACATTTTCTTTCTAAGCTGGTCAGTCAGAAGAACGTAAAAGTGACACCACAGCAGGAGCGATGAGACTTTTTTGGTCTTGTGCTTAGTGATACTGAGAACTACATCAGTGGCTGTCAGTGGGAGCTGCTGGCTAAGTTTCCCATGCAGTGGGCAGAATACATGACTCGAATTGTTTTTTACTGTATTTAAGCATTTAGCATGGCATTTGGGGATGCAGCACTGATCATATTGTGCCTGTGACTTCCCAGGCAGTGTGCTAGCTGTGCACTTCACAGCCTGCACAGAGCTGTTGGCATCCTCTCTGTTCTGTCTCCATGTACAAAATACTGGGTTTGAAAGGAGTTCTGTGTCTAACAGACGGCCTTGTCACCTGCATCTCAGCTGTCTGATGCCTGGCAGATCCCCCCAGGACAGAGCTCCGGTGTAATTTTTGGGAACGTATTCAAAGAGGAAGTAAAAATGAAAAATGGAAATAGATGTAGTGAAACATTAATGCTTCAATTCGCTTCGGCTTTGAGCTGTCATCCTTTTTTCAATTCATTGTCAGACCATTGATTTGAAATGGATTTGCTCCTCCATGGATTCTTGCACAATCTTTCTTGATTCTTTTAGCTCACTTGAGGAAGGATGTCTGCTTTTCTTCCCTGCCCCTCACCACTATCTCCAGCTACAAAGGTGTTCTGGAGTCATATGTGAAACTCTACATAGCAATGAAGTTTTTACTGCAGATTGTTACTCTTCTGACTGTTCTTTTTTGTTGTTGTTACTGGGTGACACAGCCTTTGGGACAGGAGTCCAGTGATCCCTTCCATATTCATTCTCCCTTAAATCTATTACAGGCTTAGGGATGTTTAGTGCTTCTCCCCAGAAAAAAAGGTCATGCTTTTTACCTTGCAGTTTTTTGCTCTGTTTGCTTTGCGCACAATGGGCTTCAGCCTCTGGTGACTTTTTCCTAAAAGGACTGAGCCTGACCAGTCCTGTGGTGGAGCAAGGTGTTGCAGAACTACCCATAAATGAGGTGTTGACACCGTGTGGAAACCTGGGCTACTCCGAGATGCAGTCTGTGCAGTTGCAGTAATGGGAGCTTATTGGCATTCTGTTCTATGCCTTCCCTCTGATCAGAGTGCGCTGTGTGTCATCGCAGGGAGTATTTTTATCTTTCAAGTTGGAGTGTCTACAGCACAATTTCATTTACATGCACACAGGCTTGTGTGTGTGCATAGATGCGCTGATATGTCCTCCCTCCCCACCTCCACCAATTTTCTCAGTACCGATCTGGTTTAAGATACATCTGCTCTACAGACAAAAGCAGAACAACAAGCTGCTGTTAGGGAAAAAAGGGAGATGGCTCCATTATTTTAATTGCTTCCTGTATTGTGAGCTAAATGGTAAAATTTGATTGGCAGTAATTAAACAAAAATAAAGGTTACGTAGAGGGGCTCAGCAGCTTTCATGCTCTTCACCTCATTGGAAACAGTTAATGCCTGCTCATCTGGTTTCCCCCCACTCTTGCTGAGATGTAATTATGATTTACTCTACTTTCTCTGTTTCCATGGTATATCTGTCTAGTCTTATGCAGTGAATATAAACCTGCTGTGAATATACAAGGGGGTGTTACAATTTTTGAGTGCTTTAGATAAATGTTCCATGTTGGTTAATAATTATGTTATTCCACATCAGATTTTTCTCATGCGAGTTTTAAGGAGACCTGGATTCTTGCTAGTCTGGGAAGTAAGTAGGAAAGCCAACTTGTCCTGTTGCATGCTAAGATCGTGAATAACGGGACATGAAGTGGAATGATATGGATTCGCTGCATGTACTCTGAAGCTATCTGCATATTTCTTTAATCTGAGCTTGCCCCAGGGATTTTCCTGTGAAGTGATGCTGTAGCCAGATTTCTGAATCGTCGTTTAAACACCCAAATGAATGGCCAGAGTTATTTACAGGAGGCTAATACGGGGTTATGGCTTCGTTATAGTTGCTGAGCTTAGAGGCAGATGCTTAAACTCGTTTGATACGCTGACTTCATCTATACAGATGGATCCCTGCTGAGATAGCTGTTGACCTCCGTGAGGTTTTGCCAGAAGACAGACTTGGTGCTGTTAGCCTCATTTAATGCTGCAGGTATTTGCCTTGTTCTGATGTGGATAGTAAAAAGATGGAAAAAGGCAGAGCACTGGAATGGGAAGAAGTTGCAGTTGTTTCCCACTACATTTGCAAGGTATAAGTCTATACATGTATTTAGCGCAGGAGCGGGCTGTCCCTGTGTGTTGTAAGAAGAGTCGTAGGGGCAGACGGCCGGCCTGGATGAGTAGGGAGCTTCTGAAGGAACTAAGTAAGAAAAAGAGGATGTATCATCGTTGGAAGGAAGGGGAGGTATGTCAGGTCATGTTCAAGGATGTTGTTAAGTCGTGTAGGAGAAAAATCAGGGAAGCAAAAGCCCAGCTGGAGCTCAAATTGGCCACTTCTGTTAAGGACAATAAGAAGAGTTTTTATAAATATATCAATGGCAGAAAGAAGGGCGGAAGCGACCTCCACTCCTTGTTGGATGTGGAGGGAAATATAGTAACCAGAGATGCAGAGAAGGCTGAGGTACTTAATGCCTTCTTTGCTTCAGTTTTTAACAACAAGGATGTCAGCTCGCTTGACAGTTGGCCCTCTGAAGTGGTTGATGGGGGCAGGGTGAAATATGGCCCTCCTGCAATCCATGAGGAGGAGGTTAGAGACCTGCTGAGCCGCTTGGACCCTCATAAGTCTATGGGGCCGGATGGGATCCATCCTAGGGTGCTGAGAGAGCTGGCGGATGAGCTTGCTAAGCCGCTCTCCATCATCTTTCAGCAGTCCTGGCTCACTGGAGAGGTCCCGGAAGACTGGAAGTTGGCCAATGTGACGCCCATCCACAAGAAGGGCCGTAAGGATGATCCAGGTAATTACAGACCTGTCAGCCTGACCTCGGTCCCAGGTAAAATCATGGAGAAGATAATCCTGGGTGAAATCATGCACCACCTGCAGAACGGTCAAGAAATCAGGCCCAGCCAGCATGGGTTTAGGAGGGGTAGGTCCTGCCTGACCAACCTGATCTCCTTTTACGATCATGTGACTCGCCTGGTGGATGAGAGGAAGGCTGTGGATGTGGTATACTTGGATTTCAGTAAGGCCTTTGACACGGTCCCCCACAGTAGACTCCTAGGGAAGCTGGCAGCTCGTGGCCTAGATGGGAGCACTTTGTGCTGGGTTAGGAATTGGCTGGATGGCCGAGCCCAAAGAGTGATGGTAAATGGTGTTTCATCCAGTTGGCGGCCGGTCACCAGTGGTGTCCCCCAGGGCTCGGTATTGGGTCCCGTCCTGTTTAATATCTTTATTGACGATTTGGATGAGGGGATTGAGTCCATCATCAGCAAATTTGCAGATGATACCAAGCTGGGAGGAAGAGTTGATCTGCTAGAGAGTAGGATGGCCCTGCAGAGGGACCTGGACAGATTGGAGAGCTGGGCCGATTCTAATGGGATGATGTTTAATAAGTCCAAATGTCGGGTACTTCATTTTGGACACAACAATCCCATGCAGAGATACAGACTGGGGACAGAGTGGCTAGAGAGTAGTCAGGTAGAAAAGGACCTGGGAGTGCTGGTGGACAGGAAGCTCAACATGAGCCAGCAGTGTGCCCAGGTGGCCAAGAAGGCTAATGGAATCCTGGCCTGCATCAGGAATAGTGTAGTAAGCAGGACCAGAGAAGTTATTGTCCCCCTGTACTCGGCACTGGTCAGGCCTCACCTTGAATATTGTGTCCAGTTCTGGGCCCCTCAGTATGGGAAAGATGTTAGGATACTGGAATGTGTTCAGAGGAGGGCAACGAAGATGGTGAGGGGGCTGGAGCACAAGCCCTATGAGGAGCGACTGAGGGAATTGGGGCTGTTTAGCCTGGAGAAGAGGAGGCTCAGGGGAGACCTCATTGCTCTCTACAACTACCTAAAAGGAGGTTGTAGTCGGACAGGGGTTGGTCTCTTCTCTCAGGTGACCAGTGGCAGAACCAGAGGGCATGGACTTAAGCTTCGTCAGGGAAAGTTTAGACTTGATGTGAGGAAAAAATTCTTCACTGAAAGGGTGATTGGCCATTGGAATGGGCTGCCCAGGGAGGTGGTGGAGTCGCCTACCCTGGAGGTGTTTAAAGGGAGACTGGATGAGGCACTGAGTGCCATGGTCTAGATGATGGTTGGTGTTAGTGTTAGGTTATAGGTTGGACTTGATGATCTCAGAGGTCCTTTCCAACCTTATGATACTGTGATACTGTGATACTGTAATTCACTGTTTACAGATGGGGCTTCTGTCAGGATTTGTGAAGACTCATCCCACCATAGAACTGAAGAACTGAAGGTTGTAATGATCTTTTCCTGTCCTTGGAAAGGCACAAGGTTGTGTTGGTCATAAGGTGTATGGATTGTCTCATTTCCAGGGTGAACAAGCTCTGTTTCCCTTTGCCTTTTGTCATCAAGTAACTGAATAGGAAGGAAGTTCACTGGCAAAAATGAAACTTGCGTCCATGTGCTCATTTGTTTGTGCCTGGGAGTTCTTGTCCATAAAATGGACCTGCTTATACTTCCTTTTCTTGTAAGGGTGTAAAACTCCTACTAACTAATAAGATTCAATTTTAATCTTTAATAGAAAGGCCAACTTTTCAGTATTTTCAAATCAAAGTCAAGCGGTTGTGTCCTATTTCAAAGTTTTGATTTAGAAAAGTAACTCAAAACTTATGTAAAATTTGTTAAGAGTTTTAGAGTCATCTAATCTGTCTCAGAACTCTTAGAGTTTGCTATGTTAATGGTAAACGCTAAAAGCCAGTGTCAAGTGCTGGGGGCACTGCAATAGAAGGCTGTTTTTCATTACTATATTTAAAAGTTTTTCTGTCCCATGCAGGTGCATGGTTTTCCTAGAATGAAAAGGGGGTTTAATCTATGTGCAACACCTTTTCCTTGTTCAAATGGACAGATTACCATAGACGTGTTGGTTTCTTAGGGTTGCTAGCATATGAGCTAAAGATCTGACCTGCTGGACACCAAGTTGATGAGGGAAGATTTAACTGGGAAATTCTTAAATGAAGGGTGCTTGAGGAGCACTGTTTGGGCAGAGCCCTGTAAATCTCAGTTCTGCTCACCAAGTTGTGACTTTGCCTCATTGTCTGCCGTAGCCAAAGCAGGAGAGCTTTTCAGACACAGGTCTGAACTTGCCCTCACTTCCCTTCATCTCCAATGCCTTTTTTCCCTATCAGCATATCTTCTCTTGCTTATGCTTCCTCCTCCACTGTTACCATTACAGAGTTTGTAGGTTGCACATTTCCCAGTGAAGTTCCATGCCCTTTTGTGCCATTTATGCAATTAAGCAGCGTGAGCTTGAGGTGTACAGTTCAGAATTGGCTCTCTAGGACACTTCCTTTATGTCACAAGGCTTTGTATCTGTATGTGCAATTCTGTGCCTTGGCTTTATTGATCCTTATTGTGGTCTGGAAGTAGCTCAGAGTGAGAGTCTTTTTCTCGGGGTGAGAATTTTTTTTTTTTTTCTTAAAATGAGTACAAATTTATCTCTTTAAGGGAATTGAGAGCTGGGAAAAAGTAGTGGCTGTTACAAAACGCTTAAACAATCACCTGCTGTATCAGTGAATCATAGCAAATGAATGATAACCAAAGTGAGTCTTCAATGAATCATACTTACTGTATCAGGTGAATGCTTAGTTGGAGAGCATGGAGCTGCTTTACAGAAGGAAAACACAGTACCACGTGTGATCGCAGTGCCTGCAGGGGTACTGTGTGGGGTTGGGTTTGGTTTCTCTTTCCCTAAGCCTAGTGAATCATGAATGATGATGGCTTTAAACATAATCACGAGTGATAGAAGTAGAATTCCCTTTTTGTTCTGTTCCTCTTCCCTGTGCATTGCTTTTTACCTAGTCTGTGGGATTTCTGTTCTTTGATTTGTTATAGTGACCAGGAACTTTAATCCCAGACTAATCCCAGACTGAAATCACATGACATGAAGTGGTGGGAAACAGATTGCATAAAAAAGGCTCTCCTTTGGAGGAGTTGCTGTGTATTGCTGTACATGCTGCAAGATAAGAACATTGTTTATCTTCCTAGGAATGAGGATACACAGTCAATTCAATCCAAGCTTGGATATCTGCAACCTAGTTTAGAAGCCTAGGTGTCAAGGAAGAGGAACTTTTCTCAGTGTGATAACATTTCTCTGATGTCGAGCACTGAAGTCCTTGCTTCTGTGCCTGTTACAAGCCTAAGGCTGAGACAGATAAATCTGAGGTCATAAGTTGTCTTTACTGATAGGACAGTTTCTTGTAATTACAGTGGATAAGGTATATTCCTGTGAATGTGACTTGGAGTCGTTAAATGCCTTTCAACAGAAACTCATCATCTGTGTATCAATCTGATAACTTGCAAACCACGCTTTCGCAGTGGTATTTTTTTAACAAGCAATTTAAATATGCACATTACTGTGTTAGTAAAAGCTTGAAGTAACTCTTCCAAACTGGTGTGATCGTTTAAAACATGGCAGCCTTTAAAAACACTGTATATTGTTACAGAGCTTTTCTTAAACAGAAATAAACACAGAGGTAAAAAATGGGATTGAAAATGTGAAATGAGCGCTGCTTCAGTTAGAGGAGACATCCTTTTTAAGCTTTTGTTTAGCATTCTCTCTCTACGAAGCCTGTCAAACGTGGCTTCAGTAGCAAATGGTTTCCTGCACCCTGTGGGGATTTACATGCAATCAACTGCATTCTGTAATTACTCTTAGTGGGTCGGCCTTGGGAAGTTCTGCATCATTGAGGAGGAAGAGTGTTCTGTGCTTTGCTGGGACGGATGCGCTTTGGGGCAGATTGGAAATGCAGTGAGAGGTGTCACCTGTGATACCTTCACGTGACGGCGGTCTGTAGAAGTTGGGAGTGGATTCATCTTGAGTGTGGTGGGTTGGGAAGGCAGTCTTGGAAGCGGAGAGGTGAGGTGCCAGCAGTGCTCACTGATGTTTGGTCCGTGGTCTTGTATTGCTCTCACCAGCGAAACAAGTTACTGTCTGAAGTGAGGGTGTAAAGGAAGGTGGAGCCAGCTGCTTCTCCGTGGTGCCCAGTGGCAGGACAAGAAGCAGTGAGCACACTCTGAAACAGGAGGCTCCCTCTGAACATCAGAAAATCCTTTTTTTACTGTTAGGGTGACTGAGCCCTGGCACAGAGGCAGTGGAGTCTCCCTTCTTGGAGATACTAAAAGCTGGGCAGCCAACTCTAGGTGACCTGCTCGAGCAGGAAGGCTGGACCAGATGGACTCCATTCCCATCTCAGCCATTCTGTGGTCCTGTAATCTTGGTTTGGTTTTACCTCTTTTTGCTGACAAACAAAGCCTGTGGAGAGGGGATGAGACTGGCAATCCATGGAGCCTGGCTCTAGCCTTTCCACTGGTATGTGAAGACTGTGAATCCTGTTGCACGGGAGCTGCAGATATGCGGTTCCTTGAAGGACTGAGATCTCTCTTCTTTTTTTTTCCTTGAGCTTCAAACTAAGATTAGTTTGACAGCCAAAATGTCAAGTAATAAATACAGTCCTTAAGAAAATAATTTTTTTATCAAAACTGAGTTTGTCTGGATTTTTTTTGTTGTTCTCTTGAGACTTATATAATTTTCTTGTAACAGTGCTTTGTTCCCTCCATTCAAATGCAGATCAAATTATTTTCACAGTCCAGTTGAAAATTTCAGGAATCACACAGTGATTTTTTTTTTTTAAAAAAAACCAAACCCTTTTCTTTTATTTCTCTGTGTGCCAGGAGACTTCCTTGATGAATAGCTTGCATTCTGAATTCTTTAATTCTAAATTCTAGTTCAATCCTGGTATGCAGAAGTAGAACATTTTCATATGTGTCTTGATCTGAATGAATTTTTATTTAATTAAGGAAGCCGTGCTGAAAATGCCTTTGTTATTATCAAATGCAAATCAATGAATCATGCAGATGCTTAAACTACCTTACTCTCCAGTGTTTTCTGTAGTGTTGTCGATGCTATTTGCTGTCTTTGTCATAGTAACATCTCAGAATCTGTTAGCTGAAAACAAACAGCAGCAGACAGTTTCTTCCCAGAAGCACTGGCTATCTTCAACAGAGGAACCAAATGAAAATTGAGGTGAGAAGGCATATACCATGAAACAAAAGGAGCTGGCCCGTTATTGCAGGTGTTGAGTTAGTCCTGTAGCTTTTTTTTTATTTGTTCTTTGAAGCTTGATTTTGCAAGGGGACTGGATGTCAGGAAAGGCAGAGAAGAAAAGGAAGGAAGAATGAGTGGGTCCTTCTTGTCTTAAATCTTGAGCTTTTGCTGGAGAATTATGGAAGGCCAGGACAACACTGAATGGGAGTTCACCAGTCCATGGGAGATATAGCTGGCTGGCATAATAAAAATTGGACAGACTTTTAAATCGTGATAAGATAAGTCCTCAAAATAATTATTTAAAGTGCCAAACACTTTTCTTCTGGTTTGTCTGGTTTTGTTTGCTCTTTTTCCCAGTGTTTGCTGCCTTTGGATACCTGCATTTGTAGTGCCTGATGAGAGGCATACAGTTTTACAGCTTTAAAAAGTGCAGAGGAACTAACTTCTAAAGGTCAGCCCCCTAAATGTCTCTTCAAAACAAATTATCTGCTGCCATAAGAGGGTGTATCTTGTTGTGGCATTTTGTGTGTTTGTTGCTGCAAATGTAGCCCTCTGGCTTCTTAGGGAGTCGCTGAGTGCTCAAAATACATGAAAATGAGACTCCTCGGTTTTTAGCCTTGGAAGAGCTATCATCAGATTGGACATCTGGTCTAGAAAATCCGAGCAGAATTTTCTCAGTGTGAAATTTATGTTCAGCAGGGGAGTGTCTGCATCTACAGGACCCCAAAAGGCAATAACTATATGTTACCAGTGAATTCTGGCTGAGTTTGGATCTTTCTGTGGTTTAATGAACTCTCGTAGCACACAGATTCAGTTGCGGATCCTTGATTGATTCTCTCTGTCTCACTCTTGTTCTCATGTTCTGTGCTTCTCCCTCTTACTTACAGGCTCTTCATCAGTTTCCTAGTTTACTGCCTTCCTTCTGGCTGTCCACAGATCTTATGGTCTGTGACCAGTAAATCTAATATTCTTCATAAGGCTAAAAAGAGTGGTTTACTCAAGAATCATTCTAGTGATAATACATTATTTTGCTTTTCAGATCTAGCATCTCCAAAGGTGAGGCAGATTATTCCTTCCTCCTGTTCTTTTGTAGCATATGGGCTTTTATTCTAAGACTGAATTTTGCAAATTCTTCCTTTCCCATCTGTCACTCTGGCTTTTTTTTGTGGTGCTTCCCATTCTCATGCTTTGAAATTTTGGAATTCTTGCTCTTCCAAGCATTGACCAAATGCAGACTTTTCTTCGTTAGAAGTTCAGGATTATGTTCTTTATACCACTGTTTTGATGACTGTAGTGATAAGTTTCAGGATGTGTATTTGATTGGAGAGGCTGGAAGGTGCTGTTTGGTAAGGAATAATTCAGTTTGCTGTTCCGTGTTGTTAGTAAGAGGTTCCAGAAATCTGTAACAATAAATGTAATGATCTGTATGCATTCTATGATAGTTGCCAAATACCACTGGACACATTCCCAATACATACTGTACTCTTGTAGTGAATACTGACTCCTTAATAACCAATTATTTTGAATGTCTTTGGTTTGTTGTTTTATTTTTCTTTAAATTAAGATATTAAAATGCTATTAACTGATTATTATTTTTACTCTCTTCTTGGCCAGCTGAAATCTACTTCCTCCTACCACCTTCCATTTATGTTTCTGATTAGTTATTATAGATGTAGTAAAAGTAGAGCAAAAGGCTGTGACCTAGTGGCACGTTTCCCCCAGAATAATGTAGAAGGATGCCTCTCCTGCTTGAGTTACTCTCTTACTCCTTGAAGAAGGAGAATGCTTTTGTAGACCAGGCCTCAGGCTATTAGATTTTTGGGTCTGATGTGGTCATTTGGAGAGGTGAAAATAAACAAGGACGTTATTTTGGTTGGTAATGAGGGTCCTTTCTACAATGGCTGTAGTGCTGTTATGGATTGGGTGGATTTGTTCCCTGGTTCCCCACTGATTTGAGGGAGACTTCATAGTTATAAGACAATATAGTTCATGACTGCTTTCTTGTCTTGGGTTGCTGTAAATGTAAGGAGAACTGATAATAGTTAGGCAGGTCTGGTTTACTGCTTACAGATCAGTTTGAGTGATAATCCATTGGGGCCATCTAAGCTGTCATGACTCTGTCTGTTACTGTACCTATTCTAATGTGGTTTTGCCTTCCTGTCTTCAAATGGCAAGCTTCAAATGAAAGCCTCAGGCTCCAGCAAAACAAAGCTGTGTGATGAAAACAGCGAGTGAGAATTCAGTAGCTTGCCTGCCAATCTGTGAGCCAAATAGGATGGCACTTCCTTTAGTAGTGAAGTTGAATTTAAACAGGAGCTACTGCCTTTTCCAGGGAATTGCTGCTTCATGTCTTAGAAACATCGTACGTTTTGAGTGTTGGAAGTGAACAGCCTGGTGAATTCAACAGGGAAGAATTTATCTTTTCAGGTTACTGAGTTAGTGATGCAGGCTTATCTTTTGGAAAAACTTGTTTTAATCACTTCTATTAGGTGTAAGCAAGAGATGTCATTTTGTGTCATCCTGAGAACTCTGGCTGACTGTTGAGATTAAATTACATGTGCTGACCAAAGCAGTCCTCCTGAGCCGTCTACGCAGACTGTTTATACTGTATTTTTTCTCTTTCTGCCTGGAGCAGAGGTTAATGTGAGTGTCTCTGTGTTTCCAGCTGGCCCGCGCCGATTCAGTGGTGCTCAGTGGCACATGCAGAACGTCCTCAAAGACTCTGTGGAGAGCTCCGATGATGAATTCTTTGATGCGCGAGGTCAGTGCACGTTTTTGTCTTCTCTTCCCTATTCTTTCCCCAATTTGGCAGCAAGCAACTAAGATCTTTTGGGGATGAACTGATGGCATTGTCCTCATCAGACAGATCTGAAAAAAAACCCATCGAATTTTCTCTCAAGGATTTGTGGATGGCCCTAAATTTACAGGAAATGTGAAGTGCTAGTTTGGAGGAGTGAACTGCCAGGAACTGGGAGATGGGGGCTCTGGTTTTGATTTTGTTTGCAGGAGCCAAATTGAACAGTTTCCGGACATGTTTCCCTTGCTTTTCTGAAGAGAATAACCAACAAGGGAGGATTAATTCTGCTACCACTGTGAAATCTGACTGTAGGATCTTTCACAGCATAGGCTACTGAGAGCAGACTGAGCTGTCCTTATGTCCTTATGTTACCTGGAAGTCAGAAGTGAAGGGTGATGGAACAAACTTATTGAATGTCCTTTGGCTTTTGTAGCAAACTGGATTCATTAAGTACAGAACATCCAAATGGCTTTGAGCAGCCCATCTAGTGAAAGATGTCCCTGCCCGTGGCAGGAGGGGTTGAACTAGATGATCCTTAAAGGTCTCTTACAACCCAAACTGTTCTGTGATCCTATGGAAAGGAGGGGTATTTCACTCCCTCCCAAATATTTATTGAGACATTTTCTAGTTTAAAGTAAACCTAATCCAAAATGGAAAATTCAGCTCTTCCAGAGAAATTTCACTTGGGTTTGGATGTGCTTTTTGTTTTCAGTTTGGTTGCTTCAGTAATAGCAGATATTCTGCTGGTGTCTAAGTGTAAACACATTGCATGGCTGAGATTGTCACTCGATTTCTTCTTCTGTTGGTATTTTTGGTATAGAGAGAAAATGCTCTTCTTTCTCAGCTTTCTGTTCTTCTTGAATGCAGTCTCCCTCTGAGCAAATTAATTTTCTTTTAGAGGAATGCATTGGGTTTGATCTTGTTGCTGATTTGATGTCTGGAGATACATGGTGGTATTGCAAATAGCAGTTGGTGGTTTTAAGGCAGTATTTGGCATTAAATGACTGCTGTCTTGCGGTGGACTCTTGTTTTTGTGCTGGCATAAGCTTGAGTTGAAATTCAACATGAAGGAGTTGTTACGTCAGGAGCTTTTTAGTTGCTTTAAAAATGCAGAGAGTAGGAGGCAGGCAGTGAAAATGAAACAGCTTTTGTGGGGGGGATCACAAATGAATGATTTGGAAGCTCTGAAGCAACTTCACTGATATCTCAATGATTTATTTCTGTGAGGCTGAAGTTGGAATATTATTTTCCTAAACAAGCTGGTTTTGCACAGGCGCATTTGAAATGATGTCCTATGGTAGGTTGGTTTGGTTGTTTTATTTTAAGAAAAAACACTCTTTCATTGGTAAGTTGTGTATCTGGTTCAGAGCTTTTTTGACGTCTGAGACATGAGATATGCATCAAATAATAGTTTTCTTCTCTGTTCCTATACATCTGGGCTTACATTAATAACTACCTGGCTGACATAGAGGGATCTGTATCTTAGAATCAAGAAACAATCCACGGAAAAGTAAAGAAATAAGTGACCCAGAAAGGTAAATAAATGACGGGAGTTTTAAAAATGTATAGGTAGGCACAAAGCCCAGCTGTATGTTTTCAGATGTTACAGTGCCAGCTCATGCCCTGCCTGAAATCAGCTCAGATCTGCACTTCTGAGCTGGGATTTAGCAATCCATCTCTATTTGAAGAGGGATTTGAGAGCTCTGCATGAAGGGCTCTGAGCTCCGTGTTTGTGCGTGCACATGGGTGCGTGTTTCAGAAAATACATTGCTGAACACTGATTATTTTGTCCTTGTTCTGAACCAAACGGCTCTCTTATCGGAAAGAGACGTGTGGCACAGGGATGTTCCAGCTGTCTGCACAGAGCAAGGAAAGGAATATGGATGTTATAAGCTGATTTGTCCCTTGTAATCTTTATTGTCAGTGGGTGGGCACACAGACACTGCAGCTGGTACTGAGATGATCCTTGCACCTGGGTTATATTTTTCTTTCCCCAGATGGATGCTTCATTATTATGGGAATTTAACGTCAGATTATGAGTGCTGTAAATTGTCACACAAAGCTGACGTGGATGCGTAACTGAGATTTTGGGGAAGAAGCCGTGTCTGCCATACATGTGTAGATACCTATTTTATATCCTTTTTTTACTCTGACAGCTAGTAGTCTTGTGCTTTGGAGGCAAAGGCAAAATCTCAAGGTATTTGTGTCATGTCTCATGAAAACCCGTGCCCTTGAAATCCATCTCAGCTTATGGAAGTCTTCTTGCACTGAGAAAACTTGTAAACAATGAATTAATTTATCAGTACCAAAAAGCTTTCTGCATTCTTGTTGATCAGGTGTCCAAGCCTATCAGAAGGATGTCTGCTATTTTAGGAAGGAGCTTTAGCTAACCCAGACTTGCATGCTTGTATTAAGTAGCTGAAGTGTAATTTTGCAGAAGCAATGCCCTGTGACACACCTGAAGATCAGTGTTGAAGATGCTGTTCTGCACTGCAGATACTCAAAATGAATTTTTCACTGTGAAAAGCTGTCAAGGTAGGGAGGAAGCACAGTGTTAAATCAGGTGATGACCACTGTGCTTCAGTTTGACTTGCTGCATCTCTTCTAGCAGATGTTCCACAGGATTGACTGTAGCAATAGGGGTTTGGGGTTGAGTATTGTTACTTGACAGGCTAGGGCCAAATTTGCAAACATTTACTTGTGCAGCTACTCTAAGCCTTGTTTGGAGAGTTTCACTTCATAGTCACCACCAATAAGTGATCACTCTCACTAATTGCTTATGACCATAACTTTAGAGCTATAGAGTCATTTAGGTTGGAAAAGAACTTTATGATTATCAAGTCCAACTGTACATGTAACACTGCCCTGTCTACCACTAAACTATGTCCCTAGACACCACATCCACATGTCTTTTAAATCCCTCCAGGGATGGTGATTCCACCACTTCCCTGGGCAGCCTCTTCCAATGCCTGACAACCCTTTTGGTGAAGAAGTTTTTCCTAATACCCAGTCGAAATCTCCCCTGGCTGTTGTAATCTTTGTAATCTCACTTGTGAAACTTCAGCTGATTTGGCCTGATTGGGGGTTTGCTACCACAATTGACTGAGAACTGTTGTATTTGACCTGTGAAGCGTGACAGATTTTAATGCTGTTTTGGAAGGGTAAATTCTACCAGCTTTGAGAAATATATTTAATTTTTCTGATCAAAAAGGAGAGAAGGATTCTAGCACAGTGATACTGAAACAAGGCCATCACTGTAACAGTAGTGTGTGGTTCCCAGGGCAAAATGTGTCTTGGGACTCTTTGTCTGACGTGTGGGTTAGAGCATGGTTATAAAAAGGTGCTGGAAGCTGTCTGGGTGAGCAGCTTAAAGGTGCTGGAGGCTGTCTGGGTGAACAGCTTATGAAAAGCAGCCTGTCTGAATTGATTTTGAGAAGAAATTATTTCTGGTACAGATTTCCAAATCTTATTCTGTAAGAAAACTGGATAAATCAAAATGGGATGTCTTAAGTCAGCATTTGAATTGCACCTTCTTATTTCTCAGATACATTTCTACAAAGATAGAGAAATGTCTTATGGAGATGTCAGAGAAGATGCAGGCAGGGCCGATGGCTGCTGTGCGTCAGGAGAGCTCTCTGGAAATGAGCAGAGGAGCACCAGTTCAGTCTGCTGTTTAATTCATCAAAAAGGAGAGAAAAAAGCTGACAAAAACTAATCCTATGTGCAGTTGTCAAACAGGCTGCTCCCTCCGCCTTCGTACTTTGTGCTCACAGAAATTGAGAACCACAGGAAACTGCAGCTGATGGGAGACTTGGGCCTCAGCTCTTTGTATTTGGAATGAGCAATGTGAACGTTTTCAGTCAGAACCATTTAAAGCAAGGAAGAACGAGGGCATCTGGAATTTTAGTCTGTTTGGAGTGTAAAAATTACAGAAACAGGAAAAGCTGCATCAGTGCTGGGATCAAATCTCTCCCCAATATTTGCATGTAAAAGACTGTTTTCAGTTTTACTTGTATTTTTAAAAGTGATGATGTACAAGAATAGATGTGGGTATAGAAGATGAGAGAATGCTAGAGAGAAAATCCAGTGGAGAGGAATCCAGTACAGTCGAATCCAGTGAGTTTTCTGATATTCTTTCCTTCATATAGCCCTAAATTGGGATTCCCTTTTATCCCATGTTGACTTTACACTGCTGTGTTGCAACCCAGCACAGAAGTCTTGCTGCTGTTTCCTCAAACATCAGACTTGGTTACACCTGGTTTGCAAATGTGCATCTTTACTGCCCTCAGAAGAGGGGTGCAGGAGCTCGTGTCCATTCCGACAGAGTCAGGATATCATTTTGGTGTTGCTGCCTAAATAATAGTAAAACCTTCTAACCTCCCTCTTAGCTGATCTTCCCTGACAGCTGACTCTTGAGAGCATGAGCAAAAGTTGATAATGAGGAGAGACCTCAGCAGCATGTCCTGACATTGCAGTGAGGTTATCTTTGCTAGTCAGGCCACTAAAACATGGCACGTTTACCACTCCAGACCCCTGCTGATGTAAATTGCAGCCAGATGTAATCATGAGAGAAGCATAATTTGGCTGTAGCAACAGGAGACCTGAGAGCAAAATCAGAGTAGGAAACTGGCCAAAAGTAGTCTCAGTTTGGGGCCACATCCACTGCAGCTAATGGGGGAAGTTGCTTTTTTTGGCTGAAGGATGCGCATGCCTTAGGAACAGAAACTGCAGTGTGTTTAGGGAGGTGTGTGTGGGCGTTGGGGCCTTGTTGGTAAGGTTTTGGTTGGTTTTGGTTTCATGTGGTGGTGTAGAAGCAGGCAGTACAGTTTTTGACAAACCACATGCCTTTCCCATGCTTTGATCAGTGTGCTGCTTCCTAAACAGGCTATGAGCATTTATTTTAACAGATGCTATATAACTCTTCTCATTGACTCCATGGACTGCAAACTAGGTTGCATTCTCACTCCTAAGCGAGCAATTCCATTTCTTCTTTATAACCTAGACTTAAACCACCAGTATGAAGACATATTTAAGGCTTTTCTGCTTGTTCTGGCCCTGTTACCTTGATTAATATTATTCTTGGTATCTTGATTTTGGGCTAAAGAAATTGCTCTCCTTATTTCCTGCCCTTTTTTGGGAGTGTTTGTTCCTCACAGCATTTGAGCTCTTGTGCAAGTTCTCATTCAGTACACATGTTCCTTGTACCCTCTCACAAAGTTAGCAAGATGCCCTTTCCAGGAGTAGAAAGACTTATGGCTTGGGAATTATGTGGACAAGGCAGAATTGATCATGTTGGATCACGCAATACAACACAAAGGTGTGACTGTCTGACATAAACACTGGTCCCAGTGGGGCACTGGACTGTTTATAGGAGACAGCATGAGGTGAGTGAAAAACAGATGGACTGTGGGTGCATACAGGCTGTTTTAGGGCACTTGCTTTCTGAGTCATGTAAAACCATGCATTTTATTTCTAGGTTTCCATTTTTCCAACTGTAAACTATGAGAAATCTCCTCTGGCAGGCAGCTGGAAATCATATTAATATAACATCTTATATATGTTGTATTACAGTGCCTGGGAGGTGATTTCAGGCTTTTTGTGGGCTCCCTCAGAAAAAGCAAAGTTAACAGCTGATATCATATTTGTGGTAAGATGTAAATGGTATTTTTGCTGTTCACGGGGGATCATGTAGCTACTTTCTGACCTACTTTAAATTCAAATGAACTCTGACTTCAACAGTTAGTCTGGATTTAATCTAGTCCAGCAGATGAGAATCTGACCTATTAGAAACGTACCTTGTTCGTAATTCCTTTATCTGTGCGTGAGGCTTCTGACAGAAAATGTGAAGGCATTTCTTTTTCCTCGCTCCGTAAGCGTGTAACTGCAGCAGATGTTACAGTCAAAAGCCTGCTGACAGCTTTGCTAAAGATGGAAGAGCTGGTGTGGAATACAGCTGCCTGGTTTTCTCCAGCTGAGTTTATTTAGTCTGCATAATAACTTTTGTCATTAGTTTTGCCTTCTAAAAATGAGCCTTATGGCACTCTCTTCTATGTTACTGTGTTCCTGTAAAGCTGTACCAACAGATATGTGGTTTATATTTCAAGCCAGGCTATGTGTGTGCTTTCTCAAGATCCTTATTTGAAAGAGGCTGTGGTAGCTCTCTGCTAATTAAGAGCTACTCTGAATTTGCTGCACCTTCTTCTTCTGAAAATCAATCCACCAGTCTCATTTATTTAATTTTAAAATGCTCTACTGAGCAACTTGAATATTACTTGGAAATGCTGCCAGTCAACTAAAGTGGAAGTCTGGGAGTTCTGAACCACTCCCCAGTGTGTTTGTGCTCGAAGGCAGCAGAGAGTTATAAAATTCTATGGCGCTCAGCAAAAAGCCTCTCACGGTGTGAGGATGCTGACCCTCCTATGTGAATTTTAAGGAAAGGCTGTGTTTCAAAGGTGGCTTTGACTGTCTTGATGACAATATATCTGTCTTTTCCTGCCTCAGTTTTCAGTGGGTGTCATTTCCCCCAAAGTTACTCATCAGTGGAAGGCACATCTCTAAGTGTGGTGTTGCCCATATGGTACCTTCGTAGCTGGTGATCTGTGCTTTGCCATCATTTGGAAGAGACCCAAGTGCTGGACATCGCTAGTGTTACTCCTGCATCTGTGACCTAGAGCAGCTCTTTGTCTCTGGTCTTTGACTCAGAGTCTTCCATCACCTTAAAGTCATAGAACCTCCTGGTTGGAAAAGACCTTTGAGACTATCGAGTCCAACCACACGTGTCCGCTACTAAACCATCCCTGAGCACCTCATCTACCCATCTTTTAAACTCCTCCAGGGATGGTGACTCAACCACCTCCCTGGGCAGCCTCTGCCAGTGCCTGAGAAACCTTTCAGGGAAGAAGTTTTTCCTCATGTCTAGTCCTGAACCTCCCCTTGTGCAACTTGAGGCCATTTCCTCTCGTCCTATCACCTGTCACTTGGGAGAAGAGGCCAACACCCACCTTGCTACAACCTCCTTTCAGGCAATTGTAGACAAGTGATGAGGTCTCTCCTCAGCCTCCTCTTCTCTAGACTAAACAGCCCTAGTTCTCTCATCCACTCCTCATAGGACTTGTTCTCCAGCCCCTTCCCCAGGTCTGTTCCCTTTCTCTGGACAGGCTCCAGCATCTCAATGTCTTTCTTGTAATGAGGAGCCTGAGACTGACCCCAAGATTCAAGGTGTGGCCTCACCAGTGCCAAGTACAGGGGCACAATCACTTCTCCTCCTCTGGACCTACTGTGCTGTATTCTATGTGCCAGCCAGTGCTGTGTAGTCCGTGGAGAACTTTAGCAAGAAACCTTTGTGTACACTGCATTGGATTTGGGAAGGGAAACAAAAATCCCGGATATTCCTTGTCCCAGTCTACTGCCTCCATTCTCTTAATTCCTCTTTTTTTTTTGAGATAAATGACTTCAGAATCAGAATGTCCAAAAATTTTTGCCCTTCTAATTCTGTCCACTGTCGCATCTCCTCTGTGGCAGAATGATTTCCAAAGTGTTGAAGGAAGAGGGTGTGTATGTACAATATTTTACATATTATATTATATTTAGGAGAAATAGCAAGATACTCCTACTTTATGAGCACAGAATGCTGTCTGTAAAGTATATTAATCTAGTATGTAATACAATTTTCATTAAACGCTTCTTGATTTTTTTAATGTCAGGAGCAGTCTCTGTAGTTTGAAATGCTTATGATGACAGTAGCTATCCTTTTTGTAATTGTTACTTGAAATAAAAAGTGACTGCTATGTATAGATAATGAACGACATCTGTTACTGCATTGTTAATCCTCTAATAACAGACTTTTAGTGAGAGATAATAATTAATACGTGATAAACTGCTTATGTGGATCAAAATTAAATGTGTATTAAAGAGTTCTAGGCATGAAAAGAGTGAGAGATGGTGCTCTGTTCCCACTGGGTGTTCAGTGAGAACAGTATACCTGAATTTTTAAAGCTGCATTTAAATTTTAAGCTTTAGTGAGAGGAAGAATTGGAAATAGAAAAGAAAAATAGCCTCTGCTGATTTTCCTCCATGCTGCCATTGTGCTTTTCAGTGGTCTAATACCATGTGTTTAAAACAGCCATCTTGAGGATTTTGGTGATGTTTCCAAATTCCATCTGAAGCTGCAATTGTAACTTTAGGCACCAACTCGTACTTCACTTAAATTGAAAGGAAGTGAGACATGAAACATGCCATGTCTGCACGTTTTTTGAACCCCTCCAGGGACAGTGACTCCACCACCTCCCTGGGCAGCCTCTTCCAATACTTCACCACTCTTTCAGTAAAGAAATTATTCCTAATATGCAATCTGAACATCCCCTGGCACAACTTAAAGCCATTTCCTTGATTTCCCAGCTCTCTTCTTTCCACTTCTCTCTGTAAGGCCTCTCTACCAATGAGGGATTCCACTGCTCCTCCTAATTTAGTATCATCTTCGCTTTCTCCCAAACCACCTTTCAGGAATAATGAGTGTTTAAATGGCAGGAAAATACATGTACACAAAAGCACAGATACTAGCAGAAGAGGCAGAAGGTGCTTCTGTGCTCAGAAACTCCCTGGGAGATGAGGTGATGTCTTTGGTAGAGGAAAGCATATGTGTGGGATAACATAATTGGCATTCCCAGTAGATGAAACAAAGCACCACAGAGTTTATCTGTACTGGAGTGAGGAAAACCTGTCCAGGAGACAGACTGCAGCTTTCACCTCCAAGAAATGACGTAGCTTGGTCTCCAGCATTACATTTCCTGTAATATTTGTTACCTGTGTGTCTCACCCATTCTCTATAATTTATACAGAGTGCTTCATCAATGCTTGATATTCTTGCAGCCAAAAGGACTTTCTACACCGTGCAGCTGGAGTACTGTGTTTCTTTATGGGAGAATCTGGAAGCTGTCCCAGGCTCTACATCTACCCATGTGTAATTTGCACTTCAGACACAGCCTGAAGGAGGAGGCAGAGGGCACAGCAGTGGGCACAATTAAAATGTAACATTGGTGAGCTGCTTTTGCATTCTGAAAAACAGCTGGGGTCAAACCCCACTTCCTCAGACAAAGAAATTTCTGGCTGACAGCCTTGTAAACAGAGAATCAAGCACCTGTGTGTGAGATGGAGCAGCTGTACATGTTTTGACTGTTGATTCCTCTACCCTAGCCAGCTACTTAATGCAGTGAAATCCCTAGAGAAGGGGAGAAGTAACATTTTACTCTTTTCTATTGCTTAGCTTTCCTTTGTTTCTTGCTTTCTGTGTGGCATGCACTAAGTTAGGCAGAAAGTTCTCAGTTCATAGTAGGATTTATGCTTCCATGTTGAAAAATTTAGGCTTATTACATCTTCTTTGCCTTGCTAGTAGCAGATTTTCTTCAGGTAAATGATCATCACTTAAAATATCTTCTTTGTGTATTAAATGTCCTACTAATGTGAACTTCCAGCTGAGAGCTGGAAGCACAAGTGTTCTGATTATATGTGTAATACACAGATACAGTATTCTGGAGTGTGTTTGGTATTTTAACCCTGGAGGTGATGTGGCTTTTTCTTTTAATGTATTTTGTGACATTGCAGTTCACTGGAGGAGGTCAGAGTAGGTGTTACCTTCTGGTGTTATTTGTCCTTCTTTGCAGTGACTTTCTCTTGCATTCTCTAGTGTGTGCTTGTTCTGCATATTGAGGATCACTTTATCATTTCATGGCATGCTCACACCCCCCAGTTTCTGCTTGAAAGGTCAGTGAACTCCTCATTGGTGTAGAGGATCACAGTCCCCAGGGCTAATCAGGTGCTTGGACACAGATGACATTAACACAGCATCCAGCTCCTCGCTGCGGTATCTGAGCTGAACCTCGTGAAGGTAAACCAGCAACATAAATCAATGAGAGCTCGAGGCAAGTGAGAAGTCAGGAGAGAAATAATGACAGAAAGAAGGATAAATTTGGCCCTTTTAAGGAAACAAGGAATACTTCGAAGTTCTTTGTCTTCTCATAAAGGAACTGAAGGATGAAAAACATTTTTCTAAGGATAAACAGTGTCTGGGGCTTTTACTTGCCAAAGGAGGCAAATAGCAAGAGAAGGCTCCAGTGCTGTGACATAAAATTGCATCTGAAAATGTAGATTGTTTATGGAGGGTCACGACTGATTGTGAAATCAGAGCACCTTGGGGCCTGTCTTGGTTTGCCTTATAGAAAAGATTTGACCTACATCCAGCACTGCAGGCACTGCCTGGCAGCATTCAGTCCTTGTGCCTTCCCGGGGCTGCAGGAGCCAGCAGCTCCTTTCCACTCCTGACACTTCTCTGCCCCCCTTTAAGTAGCTTTCTGTAGAGCTGTGATAATCTGTTTTGTACTAGGAAATGTAAAACAGAGACTTGACATTTTTGTATGCAGTCTGGTAAGGAGATAGAATAACATTTTTTTGTAACATTTTTTTTCCTGTCGTTGATGATGTTTGCTTGTGGTTGACAGAACAAATTTTGGAGTGAATTGTTTCCCCCACTTTCCCTTCCTTTCAATTTAAGTGAATTTGCTTTGAAATATTATTTTGAAAGGCAGAGATGCATGTTTATGTCCTTTAGTGTGGTCTGCAAGTCATAAAATTGCTTTGCAAACTCACAGGTCGAGGAATCTGGTCAAGACTAACCAGATACCTGGTTTACTCAGTTATATGCATCAGTTATTCTAGTTGAGAAAGTAGACTTGCTGACTTAGGTGTACTGCCATGTGATTTTGGCTGTATTGTCTGGTTGGTTTTTGGGTTGCCAACAAACAGTATAAACGGGCAGCCATTTACAGAGTGGCCTAAGTGTTTATCATCCTCAGTCTGCTTTGAAACAGCTGGGAACAGTGTGACTTGAAGACCTGCAGGTGCACCCAGATCAGAGTGAGGTGAGACAAGGAGTGTTCAGAGGTGGGTGATGCTTGTGGGAGCAGTTGACCCTGATGGACATCATAGTTGTCCACTGGACCGCAAGTGTTTGGATGTGGCCATTCGGTGGCATCATGCAGTTGCACTAGGTTAGTTTCTCATGCTTGTTCTTAAGGATCTTCTTATTATTTAGTCTGGGGAAAGAAGCATGGCAGAACTCCAGTTTGGAAAACGCATTTGTATTTATAGAGGAATTTCGTGTCTGGATAGTTAATAAGATCTCTAAGTACAGGGAGCAAAGTTGGTGAGGAATGTAACTGTTTTCTTGAGACTAGGAGAGGAAAAAGAGTCCTAAAACTGAAAGAAAGGCTGGGGGGTGGTCCACAGCCTCCCCTCTGAACAGGCATAGATCCAGGGTCTGGAGTGCGCTGGGCGCTGGTGCCCAAGACCAAATACCATTGTGTTCCAGACCACGGTTAATGTTTTGTATCCAACTCAGAATGCCACTAGAAATAAGAAACAGCATCTGACCTCTAATCTTATTTCGTCTTTCTGCTAAACAGTCAGGCCATCTGGAATACCTGGCTCAGTAAATGACGTAACAGCAAAAGCGATAGGAGAATTCTGGATCTAAACGCTCAACCGATTTTGGAGCCCTGATTCTCTGCAAGAGACTGTTCTTTAGCACCCTTGTGATACAGTTCCTTAGGTGCTAAAGATGGTACCAGGGCAGGTCCTTACCCCAAAGCTGGCTGTTTGAAATACCACTGGCAGGCTATCCCACCTCTTCCTGCTGGATGAAGCAGGTCTGTCTGGAGGCATGAAGATGACCAAAAGTGCTGCCTCCTCTGCACTGACATTGAGGAGCTAAGTGGCGCAGTCTTGCCTTCCTTCATTGCATTTTGTGGTAACAGTAAATATGGAAGAAGCTCGTCCTGAGCTTTAGGCCAAGGTTTTGTTTCCTGGCTTGGTCACAGGAGGTGCAGGATGTCCTTGGGGCATCTCTGTCCATCCACAGGATGCCACCAAGCCGCCTTCAGCCATCCCGTCAGGGCACTTCACAGCCATCCCTGGCTTCTTCCCTCCCTCCCTGCAGAACTTCAAATATCAGCCTTTCTGAGAGAAAGGGACAAAAAACTGGGCCAGATGTTGGTCAGACTGCCTCAGGGAGCAGCTAAGGTTGCAACAAGTCCAGAAGCATCTTCACTGGATCCAGCTTCTCTGATTAGTCTGACCAATAACCTTATGAGAGTTTGTTCCTAAATGGTAGGGCTCATGGGGAGAAAAGGGATGGTGACAGCTGTGAAATTATTTAAAAGCCCTTATACAGTTCTGCTTTCTTCCTCCCCAGTACCAAGACCTCTCTAATGAGAGAGGTGCATATGAGAGGAGATGAAAAAAGGTGAATGTTTAAATCGTTGAGAGGGGCCTGCTGAAAGGCCTGGCTGCCATCAAACTCATGTTTCTTGTTTTGTTTGAAAATGGGGATCATTTTAGCAAGAAATGTACTGGCCAAATTCTTCTGTGTTTACTCCCCTAACAGAGCCCTTCTCTCTACAAAAGGCAGTTAGAGAGGGCAGAATTTGACTCGTTCTGAATCTGCCTTAACAAATTAAGAACCTTCATTATTCATTTTACGTATTTTTTTCCCGCGTGCTTGCCCTGGGTGCAAAGGCTGCTCTGGGCTGAATACAGCCAGGCCTCTCAGTAAATTTATTCCAAAAGGACTAATGCACCCTTCTTGCCAAACAGCTGTTAAATTGAAGGAAAATGTTTTCCTATAGCTTTTAGGCCTGTTTGGTTTGGGTTTTGTTTTTTTTTTTTTTTAATAGAGACAGAATATCTGTGATTTGTGTTTTGTGCTTTCAGCTTTTTCCACCCTCTCTCCCTGGATGGGATCCCAGAAAAAGAGGTGATTCTCTGTGCTTGGTGCCATTCCATTGTGTCTCTCTGTCCCTGGATGAAAATGTAAAGCTTTGTGTAGCACCGGTGGCTTTGATAAAAGGGGAAGAACATGCTCGAAAAGCCGTAGACTGGTCTGGGTGTCCATTCTTCCTCCTGTTCTGCCTTTTGAATGATCTGAAGTAGAAGTAAAAAAAAATACTTTTTCCAAGAGGGAGGAATAATTCTGAATAAATCTATTGCTTAATATTAAACACTCAGTGATTTATTATAAACTTTTTTTTAAGCGGCTGCTCAAGGTAAGAGCAAAAATTCAGGCAGTCCTGACTTTCCTGTGGTTTTCCACAAGGTATGAAGTGTGTAGGTAGGCTGTAGGGCATATCAGTAAGCAAGAAGCTTTCCTGATGAGTCCTGCATGTGCTAACCTGTTATATATTCCCATTAGGAACCATGACAAGTGTTTACTTCTCTCTCGGTTACTAGTTCTCATCCTGTCTTTTTTCTCATGTTCATCACTACAAATTATTCTGTTCTCCTTTTTCCTCCTACAGAAGAGATGGTGGAAGGAAAAAGTGCCATTCTCCTAGGCATGAGCCAGTGGAACTCAAATGACCTCGTTGAGCAGATAGAAACAATTGGGAAGCTGGAAGAAAATCAAGGTAATGTTTAGCTTGCCTTACATATTCATTTAAAGTTAACAAGCAAATCTGACTACTGAAGCAAGTAGTTGTCAGATATTATGTAGGTACTCAACAGAAATATCATTTACAACATCCCACAGTTAAAAGATTTACATAGACATGCAAGTAGTATTTCAGTGCTGGGAACTGAATTGCAGTGATCTCTTTCAGAAGGACATTTCTTCTCTGAAAGGCCAGGTAATAGAAATTTATTGACTTCAGTGGGAAATTAGTGTTGGACACAGCTCAACAGCAATGAGATAGATTACAGGAGCACAACTTATGTTTCATGTGTCTCCTGTAACCAACATGTGTAAGAGACTTTTGGTCATTGACAGCAGGTTATTTTCCTCCTTAAAGACAGCAAATCATTATCTGAAGTTTTCAAGGGGACACATAACTTTCAGGAGTATTTGAGGCCAGTTTTAGATAAACATTGAGGTAACTACACGCCCCTGGAATGAGAGGAAAATGGACTGTGATACACCAATAAGAATCTGGGACTTAGGATGGAAACCTAAGCAATCTTCTAAGCAATCTTCCTGTAAGTTTCACTTTGGATCCCAAATTGTCTGGTTGTTTGAAAATTAAAAATACCTCGTTTTGTTAGGGAAAGAGAAAGACCTAACTTCCTTATCCTTCAGTGGTAGGTGCCTCATGTAGAAGGGTGCTTGTTATTGAATCTAACTTTCTGAAGAATTTTATGGATTTGTCCATTTTAAGAGTCTTTTTGGGAGGCTTTTCTTTGTGGACTTGCTACATGTAGTCAATCCTGAAGACTGCTGTGAAAAGTTCTATTTTACTGTACAGATATATAAAAATATTTATCTGAGTCACAGGCTTCTTGATTACCTCCCATGAGAATGATTTATTTTGATAGTATTTAAGTGACAGATAAACACAATACACAATGTTTTTATAATTGTTAAATAGGTAATTAGAGAAGAAAGAACTTCACTGTTTTTCATTTGCTCTAAACAATAATGTCAAGGCCTCACATAGCTTCATTTGGAGTCAGAGATTCAATGGTAGTTTGTAAGAAATACTGTGTTGTAAATATGCCATTTTCTCTGCTACAAAGTAGCAAGAAAAATTAATATATCAAATTAATTACATCAAATATGAGTTAGTCTTCTAAATGACATGCCAAGAACCAGCTATCCTTGCAGGTATTTCTCTATTTCTTCCAGGCCTGGCAAAGATTTAGAATGCTTATTTTCATTGTAGCACCCATTTTATGAGAGTAGTTTTGTTTGGTTTTTCATAGTGACCTTTGTGTTGGGCACTAAGGAAGGAGTTGTAAGAGACTATTTTTAAGGGTTTCTGCTGTTAAGAAGCAAGATTTGTAAAAGGATTATTGTTTGCATTATGGAGTTGAATAGCTGCAGCAAAGAGAATGGGAGACCCAGGGTTACGTGGCAGATGTGTGCAGGAACAAATGAAGCAGTCCCCTCAGTTATAGTCCATCTTCCTTCATACAAAGAGTCTCTATTTCGTTTACTCTAATTCCCTCTCATCCATTATCATCTTTTACTTCATTTCTATTCACACATAGCTGTTAGAAGAGGCTTTAGAGCCAGCACACCTTACTCAAAGCCTTTGTTGAACGGGCCTACATGTAAGGTGTATCTGCACTGCTTCACACGTGCTGCAAGGGTATTATGGCTTTAGATCACGGCTCTTTGTGCTGGTTTTGGCTCAGACAGCAGAGCTGTCACACAGGGACCGAAATCATTAAGAACTGGGCTAACACAAGGTAAGCTGGTGAGCACAAGTCTTAGAAGTGGCTGAGGGAACTGGGATTGTTTAGCCTGGAGAAGAGGAGGCTGAGGGGAGACCTCATCATTCTCTACAGCTTCCTGAAAGGAGGCTATAGTGAGGTGAGTGTTGGTGTCTTCTCCCAAGTAACAAGTGATAGGATGAGAAGAAATGGCCTCAAGTTGTGCCAGAGAATCATTAGATTGGATATTAGGAAAAATTTCTTCAGTGAAAGAGTGGTGAAGCACTGGCCCAGGGCAGTGGTGGAGTGTTCAAAAAGCATCTAGACGTGTCACTAGGGAACATGGTTTGCTAGACACGGTGGTGTTGGGCTGATGGTTGTACTGGATGATCTTAGAGGTCTTTTCCAACCTTAATGATTCTATAAGTCTGAGCCAATATTCCATGTATCATGTCTCATTATGCCAGATTTTTATTTCACTGTTTCAGTAATGCAAAAAAAAAAGATTTTTTTGGCTGTAGTGCACACAGTTAGAAATTCTCCCTGATGCGCCCCTGCTAAATACATCAGATTCCTAAACAGGTGATGCAATTATGAGCATCTCCTTTCTTCTGCCACCTTATATTCTCAGATTTAGTGTTATTGGTCAGTTACTTGTTGTTTTTTTATTTTTTCTTTTTTTTTTGCTTGCATGTTCTCATCTGTATCTTGTCTTCAGGGAATTATCTGCCAAATGCTGATAGGTTGTATTGCAAAGTTGTTAGTGCAGATAATTGTACAGTACTTTTGTTATAGCTTAACAAGACTGAACAGTGTTACTGAGACAGCAATTTAGGAAAAGTCTATGATTAGCAACCATCAGATACAAATGATAAAGGCGAAGAGGGAAGGAGGAGGATGTTTGAAGGAAGATTGTGTTGTCTTCTGTGCCACAGTAGAAAAATATGTCAGCCTTAGCCCAATAGTTTATAACAAAAAATAAAAAGTTCCAGTAAAGCTGGATTCTTTCTTCAAAAACCTTATGTAGAAAGGAGAAAGATGTCTTGTGTGGCTTCTTTCCCAGGGTACTTCATTCATTCAATGGGAAGATGTAAGGAGTGTGGTTTGCTGATTCGGAGAGACTTCCCCCTTGCTCTCCCAGCTGAATTTACTGGTGGCTCTCAGAGAGTGAGGAGTTCATTGGCTTTGGTTGCAGAGAGCTTTGTTACTGTTCAGTCAGTCTCTAGGGCCAGTGGTTTTGCTAGGTGCCTGTGCAGAGAGCAGAGCACTGTTTCCTTTTCATGGTTTAATAAATTGATTAATAAAGCACTTAATTATGAGCTCTTTCAACAAATGAAGATGTATGGGAAGATGCAGTATGCTCTGGGCAGACTTGAAGAACCACTGAACGCCCCTTATTTAAGTGATGCTACAGTTCGAATGCGAGACAGATGAGTCCTCAGGAGCTTTATAAATGGCAAGTATATAATTTAATTCAGTCATTGATTCTCAGTAAGTACAACTGAGGGCATTTGACCAGCACAACCTTTCTCATCAGAGGTAGAAATAAGTCTTTGGGGGAAAACTGACGGCAGCATTTGAATTTATTAAGTTCTCATTACAGAAAATAACACAAACAGCAATCAAGCTGAATTAAAACCTCATACAGCTGCATAAATTATGTTAATGGAACAAAAGGATTTTCAAGCATCATAGCTGTGCATTTCAGTTCTCTCCTAGTGCAAAGTATCTGTCCGTTACGTTGAGGAAAATTGCTCGTAGTGAGCACTAGGAACAAATTCAACCTGTTGGACTTCAGTGCTTTGCACTTCCTCCTGTTTCTTGGGTTCATATCCTTACTTTAAGTATGTATTGTTTGAAAGGTGGTTTTTTTTCACTCGACACACAGTGTGTTGAAGGTGAAGTGAAGAAGTCTTTGCAAATATAGCGAAGTCTGTATACTTTGAATTCAATATATGCTTTACATTTCATTACTTGAGTTTCTTTATAGCGGGAGATGAATTCACTGTATGTTTTAATGGGCAAAGCAGGCAAATACTTGTTAGAGGAAAAAATAGGTCATTCAATCCAAGCTAGTAATCAACTTGTGTCAGCATTTCAAAGGGTGAAATCCTGGGGAAAAATGCCATAGCTGGAGTAGACATAAGATAGGACTAGAGGTAACGGCAGGAAGATGTGCCAGGGTAGGATTAGACTGGATATTAGGAAGAGGTTCTTCCCCCAGCGGGTGCTGGAGCACTGGAACAGCTCCCCAGGGAAGCAGTCACAGCACCCACTCTGCCAGCATTCCAGAAGCATTTGGACAATGCCCTCAGTCACATGGGGTGAATGTTGGGAGCTTCCTGTAGGAGTTGGATTCGATGATCATTTTGGGTCCCTTCCAGCTCAGGTGATTCTATGGTTCTCTGATTCTAAGACATGTTTGTTTGAGCCCAAACCTGTGTAAGACTTAAGGTCACATGAATAGCAGGGTTGTCTTCTCTCCCTCACTTGACCACCTCTGGTTATATTTGGCCTTTTTTAAATGTGGAGTTTAGAGCAGGAGAGTGTTACAAAAGTTGAACACACCATTTCTTTTTTCTTTTCTCTCACACACACCAATTAAAGCCTGAGGGTATCTAGAAACATCTGTAGTGGTTGAAGAACCACAGAGCTCCATAGGGAGATAACACATGCTTGCCATTGCAGTTGGAAGTTAGCAGTCTTGCCATAATTTGGTCTCCTCAGCAGACTTTACTGCTTTTCCCCCTTCAGTTTGTCGTGTGTGTGTCTCCACTCCATCACTACCTGTTGCCATTCACTGGCAGGGGTTTTTTGATTTGCTGAACTCTCTGCTACCCTCTGACTGCTGCTTGTGTCTCCTCCACAAGAGAAACAAGCAAGAACAGCATGGATGTAGAAAAAAATTACTTTGCAGAAAAAAACAACCGTGGCAACTGTGCAGAAGGTTTCCAAGCTCTCTGTTTGTAAAGGACTGTGTTGTCTTGTTACTTGTGCTGCTGCTTTGCATTCCTTCCTGTCATTTCTTTCGTCTGTTCTTTCTGTCAGAGGTGTTTTCTTAGCACAACCGGTTTCCTTTTGAACAAAAAGAGACTGACTTGCCTTTTGAGGGCTGTTGGACTCTTCCTCTTGCCTAGAAGACTGATTTTTCATTGTGTGTTGTTTAGCTCTGTGCTTTTTATAAAACAAAAACAACCTCAGAAACCGCAAGAGCAGTGGATTTCCGAGCATTTTGTCGCTGCTGTGCTGCGAGTGAGTTTTGGGACTGTGTTGTCCCTTGGCTGCTGCGCAGTGGTTCGAGTGGGGAAGCAATGTATTCAGCTGGCTGGTTGACAGAACAGATCCTGCTTCCAGCCCTTCAGTGATGTGACAGAGCCCAACACACCAGCAGGCCAGGCCAGGCTGGATTTCATTGCAGCCACTGAATATCCCTGAGGAAAGTGTGCAAAGCTAGGATTTCTGCACGTAGCAATTGCCAGACTCGAGATCTTAGTGCAACCTTTATGGATCTCCTTTGCCCATTTGCCCTGTCATGCCTTTTTTATTTATCAGTAGTGTGATGCATTGTGGGTGTCACAGGTTTGCTTCCTGACCTTGACATCAGCAGACAGAGAGCTCTTGTCTCTAGTGATGGTGGGCGAGTTCCTGAAGAAAAGCTTGTCTGGCACTGAATGGGAAGTGCTTGTGCATCTTGTCTGTGAACAGCTTTTTCCTACGAAAGCTTCTGTTAGAAATTTAGAGAGATATGAAGATGCTCTCCAGAAAGACAGATGGATGTGTGAGTAGGAAGGCTAAAATGATCTATTTTAGGTGATTAAATTGTTATTGAAATGACAATAGCAGGATTTGTAGTAGTGTGAATTTGTGGTGTAGTTGTGGGGTAAAAGATAACTGACATGTTGTTTGGGTTATATTTTTTCTAAGGAAAAGAAATACACATCTTTGTAAGATGTGATAGAATTAGATAACCTCTGCAAATCGCTGTTGGCAACTTGTGATTCTTTTGGCAGTCTATTCTAGCACAACTCCTAATTCTCACGAGTACACAATTTCTGCCTTTCACCGGGAGATGAACATAATATCTGAGGGCAGATACACTGTGGGGTAAAGTGGATATGCTCATTAATATGGCAATAGGTGACTTTTTGTTCTGAACCTTCTAAAAGTTACATTGCAGTAAAGCTATGAAATTACTTTAAGACAAACAAGGGAACCTTGGCCTCAGAATAAAAAGCAAAAATAAATCTGTCTGGCTTTGCCTCTCAGGAGCCCAAGTTGTACCACAGGACGTATGTTGACCTCCAATGTTTTAAGATGATTATGAGCTCATTTGGAAAGCAGTCAAATGTTACTGCTCTTCTGGTTAATAAACAATTTATTAGAGATGCATGGAAGTGTCTGCTTGCTTATGCATCTTTGCTGCAGGCTCTGATGAAAATGACTTCAATGTTTCCTTAAGGGATTTAGCCAAGGATACAATCCTTCATAAACTTTTCCACTGTGGGTCCTTCCCACAGATAGCGGTTCTTCAAGAGTTTTTCCACCTTGGGTCCTTTCCAGGAGGTGCAGTCGTTCAGGGCTGGACTGCTCAGCGTGGGTTCCCTGTGGGCCAATTCTCCATGGGCTGCAGGGGAATCTCAGCTGCGGCACCTGGAGCACCTCTTCCTTCCTCACTGCCTTTGGTGTCTGCAGAGTGGTTCCTCTCATGTTCCAGCATTGCAGACAGGCTCAGCTTTGTCAGCAGTGGGACCATCATGGAACTGGCTGGAACTCACTCTGTTGGACATTGAGGCAGCTCCTTTTGTCCTCTCACAGAAGCCACCCTTGTAGCCCCAGCTACCAAGACCTTGCAGCATAAACCAAACACAATTACTTAACTTTCCTGTAAAACAGTTTAAATTTCAGTTCTACCAGTTCTATAGCTTGGGCTTCTTGTAGAAGGATTTCACAAATGCTTGTCTGTTGGCTTTTCTGCAGTGAGTTTGTCTCTTCTGAAGTCTTCCTGGGGGGAAAAAAAAAAGTCACATTTGTGTGGATAATTTTGGTTTTAGTACATTTGCATTTTCCAAAATGTAAATATTTTAAAAACCCACAAATGCACACCAAAAAAAGTGAAACAGGCAAACCCCCAATGAACCTTGACTATTTCTTTGTTTTGAAACTTAATTTATATAACAAGCTTCAGGCAGTTATCTTGAGTTCCCCAAGCACAGCATCCTTAAATTGGTAGGACTAGAATTGTCAATATGCTTCTCATGCCTGAAGCCAAGGAGACATTCTAAAATCTGTTGCATACCCTGGGCTTGCAGCCTTATTTCTGCAATATGAAGAGCTTAAAAACAAATAAAATACAACAACCAAAACCAACAAGAAACCTCCAAAAAACAAAGAGGTATTTTTGTAGAATATAAAGCAAATGAGTAAGCAAGCCAACAAATAACAATGTAATTTCTGTAATGCAGCTGGCCACAAAGGATGATTATTGATTTAGTACACCCTAATTAAATTTTAAGAGCCATTAGTCAATTTTATCAGCAATATGCTACTATTTTACTCTGCAAATCCAGCTAATTGAATTAAAATGCTTCAAATGAGGATGAATTCTCAGGTAGGCAATTGACAAAATGCAATTTAATTTTTAGTTGTTTAAAGTGTAACTGACTGTAAAATGCCTGTGAGATTCACTTCTGGGCTTCATATGGCACACACACAGACTGATGGGTGGCTTTACTGGTGGACATGATCAGCTCTCACAACTGGATATTTTCCTGTCAGGTGAGTGAAGGGCATTTATTGGTCCCATTGCACAAGACCAGGTTACTTAGATCTTTTAGTCTCTTAATGCATCGATTGTCTATCTGAAGAACAGTGCTGACAGTACTATCACTTGCTTTCTGTGACTCATTTGAGTTGTTGGTTTAGATTAAACTTTCAGTCTTCACATCCAGCCCATTACGAGATCGTGGTTGGAGCTGGGAGCTGTCACTGTAAGGCAAGCTGTGTTAGGTCTGTGTATGAAGACCTGTGGTTCCTGCCCCTTCTGCACCACTTAGGATTGAGCTGTGCAATTCCTACTGGTTTTTTAAAATTACAAATTCTGTGCTTCTCAGCTTAAAACTTACAAGGAAGTGTTCCCCAAAGCCTGTGGCTTATGAACCCCAGACCATAAAATTCTATTGAGCTCACGACGTGCACTCTGACTCCCCCCTACTCCAGCTATTCTTTAGAACTCCCCTTTCAAAAAAAGTATCACCTGACTTCTTAAGTACAGTAAATACATCACTGAGTGATGTTTTTTTTACTCTCTCATATCATCAATTTTGGATCTCATCTTTTTCCATTTAGCATAAGGGAGGAAAAAAGCCTGGTTTATGTGTGAAGCAGCATATTTATAAGAGGTGACGGGGCAATTTCCTGTTGATTCCCTCAACTGCTGACTCTGTTATCCTGTCGTGATGTCACAAGGCAGTGACCAGAGCTGGAAGGCTAGAATAATGTTTTGGTTAAGATTAAGTTCATGGAATATCTGAAGTTGGAAAGGACCCATGAGGACCAAGTCCAGTTCCCTGCTCCTCACAGGACTACCTACAACTAAACCATCTAAGAGTGTTATCTAACTACACTGTTGTGTTTCACACTAATCCAAAGCAAGCATTACTACAGTGTTATTTATGCTTCCAGAAAAACACCTCTCAATTGCAGGGCCTTTTGGTGCAAGTCCCTTTTGATCTTTTGCAAAAACTACTTTAAAGAGTTACCCTGCTGAAGAAACTGGCCTTGCAGCAGTAAAATTGAGAGCTGAATCTGTGCTGAGAGCTTTCAGCAGAAGACTTCTTGCATGGCAGGGATGGTCAGTCACTGGCTCCTTCCGCAATCTCACCCTTGTGCTGGGTGCTGCCTTTGCAGTTCTAAAGCCCTAGGGTTTGTGGTAGCTTTTGTTACTCTAATTGGAATTCAGCTTTTCTGATGTCTTGGGTTGCACAAGGCTGCTATAAGGACTTAACTCTGACAGTGATGATTCTTCTTTTTTAAGGAAGCTTGGTTTAGTTTGGAGTGGACTGTTCATAAGGGATTTTCAAAGTGCTCTGAGCTCCCATAAATCATATTGGGCATTCAGGAGCATTAAGCGCTTATGCAGATGCCTTTGTCCTTGTCCCAGACTGCTTGGATCTCTGTTTAGATTGGTGTGATGCAGCACAGGGTAAGATAACACCAGGCAGAGGGTAGGATATCCTGACAGCTGCTACAAACATTTACCCTAATCTCACCTTGTAGTTGGAAGGTAGAGATAGGGAAGTGAATGAGAAAGTAATTAATATTTTATTGCTTAATAGCGCATAAGCAGTTCTTAATTTGGCTGTGGAATAGCATTGCTTTATCCTTCCATCAAATTAAGAGTCTGTCCAGTCGTGTATTATGGAGAAACGTTAACATGAGAGAGAAGTAATTCATCAGCTTCAGGAGATTTGTCTTCATCATAGTTTCAACTGCATTGTTGCTAAGTAGGTGCAAATCCTGAGTGTAAGAGGAGAGTTTAGCTCCATCACTCTCCAGATTGATGTTTTTGCAGAGGGAGATAGGCTTTGTAGTCTGGAAACGATTTATTGTTTCTCATAAAATAAAATTCATCTTGGTTTAACTCCATAATAAAACTCATACACTGTTTAAATCTGTACTTATGGTGCTTGGTTAGGAATAAAGCAGAGCCTGCAGCCCTCTGGGCAATGGTTAAATACACCTTTGGCAAGGAAAAATGCCAAGGTGCTAGGAATTAGCCCTGAGTTAACTACAAAATTTGGCAGGAAGGCAGCTGTTAATTTAATTCTTTTTTTAAGGTTATTTTTTTCAGGCAAGATCGCAGTGGGTTTTTTTCTCTCCTATTTTCTTTCCTTGTATAATTCATCTGGTTGTGTAATTTCCTTGTATCATAATGTGAAAGATATATATTTCCTTCTCAATTCTTTCCTGTGTATAAACCCTGTAGAGATGGTATTAACTTATTTATTTTCAGCCTAATTATATATGGGTCATAACTGTTTTACTGAGTTTTGTATTTCTAATGTTTAAAACAAATGTTAGCTTTGATGATTAGGTTAAGAGAATAAAGAGAAAATGTTGCAGATATGCCAGCTTGGCTGTAAATTAGCATTACCCACTTAAATGGAATGGTTAATTTCTTGCATTGAAAGGTTTGGACTTTTTTGTTAAGATACTTGTCACTTATGATGTAGACTCTAACCCATGGTATCAGAAATTATGAGCTATCTTGGGTTGGATCCATTAAACTCCTACAAGAAACCAGTGTTTCTGTGCAACTCTGGGTCCACACTAAGATGTTTTTAGCATCTTATTTTCCAGTAGTGCTCTGTTTCAGTCACCTTTGCTGCATCTGCCGCGCATCGCAGAGGTTCTCCAGCATTTATGCCATGGTCAAAGCACTCAATGTAACAGAAAAATCTCAACACTTTCATGACTCTGCTTTCAGTACACTGATTTTTACCTTTTACTGGCTTTTCTCTCTCTCCTCTGAAGGCTGCTTTGGCTCTTTTTGGTCCACAGTGAATGTTCTGGGTAAACAAACTGCTCTCTCAGTAGTGTTTGATCTCCCCCTCTTTGTCAGGTCCTCCTAGGCTCGCATAATTAATTAAAGGGTGTTTGTACATAGCTGACTGGAGTGTTTACGCTGCTATTAAATTTACTGCAATAGCATCTGCCACTGCCTAATAATGTGAGGAATGGCAAGCAGAAAATTTGGCTTAGTGGAGTGAACAGCGGAAGGATGGAAACTGGAGTAGTCAACAGCGTTCCAAAACACGTCAGATGGTTTGTTTGAAGAACAGATCAACTTCAAGCAGCAGGATTTAGAGAGAAGCAGTGAACTGAATTTTTACAAATCATCCCTGGTAGCACTTTATGCTAGGACAGGTTAGCAGTGCTCAGCAACTGCCAGCATTTGATTTTGTGATGCTGTACATTCTGGAAAACACCTCAGCAAATGCATGCAAAAGGGAGGATGCTTAAACTATCTGCTAAGGTGTTTTTAGCTGAGAACTGCAGAGACTATTCTTTTCCTTGCAGTCCCTCCACAGATTCCCCTTTCCTTTTTCAACCTCTACTAGGATCCGGTCCACAAACTGAAATCAGCATGTGTTGTTGCATCAGTGTCATTAGGCCTAGAGTTTCCCTGGCTGCCTTTCCAATCAAGAAGCTCCTGCCATCTGTACGTGTATTACCTGTTTCTCTCATCTCCTGCTTTCTGACGTTTGACATAAGGGTACTCTCACCATTGCATTTAAAAAAATACGTTAGCAAATCAGATTCTTCTATTCACAAGTTAAATTTCACAGTACTCTTGCTGGAGCAAAAGCCACGTTCTGAAGCAGAGCCATGAACGTTGTTTGTTCCGGTGATGTGCTTGTGTTGGTAAATGAATTCAGATGATTAGAACAGAGAAAGTCATGCACACCATAAGGAAGGAGGAGGAAATGAGAACAGAGCCTAAGTCTAGGAACCTGTGGCTGAAAGACATTATCAACACTGTTTTCATCACAAATCCCAAACACAGCACCCTACAAGCTACCGTGAAGATATTTAACTCTTTCCCCACCAAAACCACTGCAATTTAAAAAGTCTTGAGAAATACCTGTTGCCTCTATCACATTTCCTTGCTGCATTCACTCTTTAACTGTTTGTGCTGTGCCTGCAGAGTGGTTGTCATTCACCATATCCTGCACAAGGCAATGGCACCAATGTGAGAGGAGCTCTTTACAGAAAAAGAACTAGAAAACATGCGTGAAAATGAGACAGGTCTAGAATGTATTGGCTTTTATATATTGCTTAGCATCTAAAAACATATGTTTTCTTTTCTAGTGTTTTTGGTTTGCCTTCATGTTCTTGTTTAATTTTTTCCCTGACCTCTGCTTATTTTTCTTTTTAAACACTGAAAAATGTGGGGTAGACACAGTAATGCATACCAAAGGACCTAATTCTAGGTGTTAAAAACTTACATTCAAAGTCAAAATTTGTTAATAAAGCTTTAAAGTAGTTGTTTGGTTTTGAACCCTATCAAATAAAAATGAATTCTGATTCTGTAGTGAAAGAGGCATTGCTTTCCATCATGAGCTGTGGAGATGTTCTCCAGCAAGAGATGAAGAATTTCTGTCTGTGCAGCCACAGGTGGACTGTGGGAGTGAACAGAAGGACAGAGACGTTCTAAAAACCCTGCTAATTAAATATTTGGAATAAGAATCTATTTTGTGTCACTGGAGAAGTTGTACTAGTTCTTAGTTATTTAGATATTCAGTGGCTAATGCTGCAGGTAATCAAAGATTCTAGTTATAGTTATGTTGCTTCTGATGCCTTTCTTGAAATTGAGTAAGATTTGGCTTCTGGACTAACCGTTCCGATGAGTATAGAACGGAGCAGTTTTCAAGCAGGCTGTGTGCTGAGCTATTCCCACTGAAGCCAATGGGAGTTTTAGAAATCATTAGAGTGGTCAATTGCAAAAAATAAAAGTGAAGATCTTGATGTTCACGTAAAGCAATCTTGTTTCACATTGTGTTTTTTCCTTTTGCAGGTGAAGAGTCCACGTTTTGCTCATCTGGCTTTCTACAGGAAAAACAACGTGAGTTGAAGTTTTTCTGATTTTAGTTTGTACCGAGGTTGTTCAAAAGCTAGAGATAGTAACAGAGCAGAAATACTGAACAGCACGTGACTGGTAGTATATTGTGTTGAGAAGGGAGATGGATGTGGAGGAACGAGGGTCCTTTTGATTTGTTTTAAATTTATTTATATTTAATGTGGATTATGAAAATGCGCTAAGAAAGCGTCTGTAACATTATTTAATGCATTAGGTAGTGCCTCATAGCATAGACTAGAGTGGCAGAGGTGGAGCATTGAAGGGTGAAGCTGTTGGTGTTTGTGATAGCTCATACAGGGAGTACAGCATGGCTTGATTTGGAGCATGGAAGCCTTCAGGGCTGTGTGCCCTGGACTTCCTTCTCCCCATCTCTGCTTGAAGAGGTCCAGGAGGTATTGCTGTTAACGTCTCCGAGTGCTGTAGGGATGAACACTTTGCTGCTGGTGCCCTGCTCAGAGGATTATATTCACTTGTCACTGTGCTGCTCATCTTTCTGTGCTTTTGCATTGCTTCCTAAACAGAGCAAACTGGCTTATAAAAATGACTGGGGTTTGTGAAGGTGTTCTCTTTATTAGCAGTTCTCTCTGGGACCAAACAGCAGTTGCCCTCACTGAGCTGACAGCTCACTCCATTTGCTCTTCCTGCAACTATGTTTGTAAGCACGTGCTATCACATTGTGCCAACCCCTTCCCCTTGGCAATCCTGCATTGCCCAGCTCATCTGGCTTGGTCTGAGAACTGGAGCTGAGGAGCACTTGGGATTTCCATCCTCAGCTCAACCTCGTGTGTTGCTTCTACTCCCGGTGCTCCATAGCAGTCACGTACGAGATCTGGTGGTGCTTGTGGGGCTCGTTCAATGCAGAATCAGCGTGGAAGTTAACACAGGCACCACCTTGTGTTGTGGCTCCCGAAACAGGATTGGGCTCAGTGATGTGTGCCATTATTTTCCTCTAAACAGTGCAGTTTGTGAAACTGCATCTGCAGTGTATTACAATATTCTTTATCATTTGTTAATAGAAAGCATATGTTACAGCCTTCATGGGAACATATTTCTCATGACGGATTTGTCATTATAAATGGCTGGTAATAGCACAGCAGATGGCAAGAAACGGCATAATTTCTCATGGGAGTGTGATAATGGAAATAACAGTTTTCTTTGGGGACTGTCACCACCTTATGCTTTGTACCTAAAGCGAGTTCTCTTGGTTATACTCTTAAATTCCTCCCTAATTAACATCGCAGAATATTAGGGATGTTTGAAATGTTCTGGGGAAAAAAAAAAAAAAGAGGTTCAGATTGATTCTTAGTACAGTTTTGAACTGTACTTCATGTTCTCAGAAGTTTGAGAATGATCGTGAGAATTCTTTTCTCCTAGATCCAGAATGCTTATTTACTTATTTTTGTGTCAGGGATTGGACTGGTGCTTTTCATGGCTGATCTTCAGATCCAATCTAGTCCACACGAACAGACTGGGCAATGAGTTATTTTAGGCAGCATGTATTATATATTCCAATTTCAGTGGGAGTTCAAGTCCAAAACAATCCCTACCAGAGGCATTGGCTCATTGGTGTCTGCGTTGTGTGTTTCTGTCTTCAAAAATAATTAGTAAATCTCCTCCCTAGTCATTAAATCAGTTGACTAAGGTGGTTGATATTGGTCTTGGATGTTGACTGGTAGACTGAAAAGCAGTGTAATTTCTGTAATGTGGTTGCATTTAATTTAAGACTGTGAGCCAACTTCCTTATAGTTCAGCATCTGATCAGCAATAGGTAAGTGTCAGCCCCTGTTTCTACTCACCTCCTTCACTTTGCTTTGGTACCACATAGGGATAAGAGCCATTTCTCTACCTGGGGTGGTTCTCAGTGAGCTGATATGTGGGCCAGTGGCTGTCCTGACAAAAAATCCTTGATGTTTCCTGCTGGTTTTTTATAATGCAGCCTTATGGTTTAAATGGTATCAATGGGTGAGCTCCCAAAAGATGAAACTTTACATTTCATGCAGTGGACAGAGTTGTTTAGTGACCTCATGGTGACCGTTTCCATGTGATAGTTGAGCACCCACTGCTTGGGCTGGGGAAGTACCTCAGGAAAAAGATGCTAGGAGTTTGCATTCTGCCCAGTAGCCTGTAGGAAATGGGTGATATTGGGGCAAGTTCACTCACCAGCATGAAAAATTCACTCTATTCAGTAATAGCAGCCAGAGCTGCGTGGGGTGGCTTAGCAGCTGTGTCTTGATTGAGGTTTCCAAGTGTTCTGTTCCCAGAAAAGCCTTAAAACAAAGGCTGGTGTTTTGAAAGCTCTCAGTATGTTTGGAGACCTGGTTGCTTTTGTGAACATGAGGGCAGCAGTTGGAACAGCCACTGCCTACCTACTACTGATTCCTTAGTTTGAGTGCCTGCAAAGGAGCTGCCCTTCTTCAGGAAGGAGGGTTCTGCATGTTCTCCTATTCCTGTGTGTCCCCCCTTGTGCCAAATCAAAGAAGCCTGGCAGACTGTAGCTGTTGTATTTACAGGTTAATTTAAATACAAGACAAGACCGATGAACAGAAAGTTTTTAAGGCTTTCCCCACCCTGACCTTTCCTGACTGCATCTCTAGCTGTTACATGCAAGCTATTACAACCCACTGGTTTCTGACTCTGTATGGGATTTGAGTACCTTTTTTGTTACTGTAATTTACATAATGATACAATTAGCATAAATTGGTATAATCATGGTATGAATCAGGACAGCTGGAAAAATCTGTAAAATGTTGATAATGTCATCAGAGAGGTTCAGTCCAGCAAAACCATGTTATTATTTTACCTCATTAAGGCCCTTCCAGTAAATAATAAACCACATAATTTCTCTGTAATCAATTTCATTTCAGTGCCTGATTGAATTTCTGTCATTTTCTCCAGTAGGTCAGGCTGTCCGTTTCTGGCTCTGACAGAGCTCTGGCTGCTGAATAGCCTTACCCTTCCTATTGTCATCCTAACAGAGAAGCTCCCTCTGTTGTTTAAGTCTCTGGTATTGAGCTTAGACAATAATGCTGAACCTCTGTAGACCCAAAATCCAGTTATCTTCCAAAGAACACAATGAGCATACCTGTTGGAATAAAGGTGTGTGTTGATCCCCTCCCGGATGCCACACAGCCCCTCTGTCCCTCATTGTGGGACTGCTTTGGATTCAGGCAAGATTCTTTCTTTGGGCAGAACAATGCTGAAGATCTCTCCATTGAAATTCTTGACCTGTGCTGCAAAGCAGCAAGAAAACGCCTGGCTCACATTTGCCTTTTTATTTTTTTTAATATCTCCTCATTCTTTTTGTGTTAAAACTGTACTTCTAGGTGCAGACTTCCAAAATAAGACGGTTTAGGTTCTAGCAGCCTGCAGCCTGAACTTTTAGCAGTGTTCTGAAAACAGTTGAGCTCTGCACATTGGTATGTCTGAAAGAAAAGAAAGCCTCGTGAACTTCCAGGGACTGATCCGTGCGTCATCATTTCTGCAATCTCTAATACTGCAAGTTGATATCGTGCTTTATTCTTCCTATTTTCTCAGAAAACAATTTTGAAAGAAGCCCAGTGTTATAGTAGAGGACTACTTTAACAGTAGAATAGAAATTGTGATTAAAACAATGCCTAGAATGCTGGTGCCCAGTTCTCTATGACATTTGTGAGTGAAGCAAGGAACTATCCTGCAACCTGGCTTTATGTGTTACAGAAAAAGAAAACCACCCTCTCTGCTTTCTAAAAGCATATTTTTAGAACAAGATTTTCAAAGGAACAGTGCACAAGTAATCTGAGAAAGTATTTTGTCTGGTGCATTGCACTGTGTAGATAACCGATGAGGTTTGTGAGCATGCAGTGAGGAGCCCTGGGTTTCCTGTTTCAGTATTCTCTTGAAAATAAATATTGTGGTTCAGGATAAGGTGGTGCCTCATGGCCCTGAATAATCTTTTTTTTATGACGTAAAACTAATGTTTCTGTGCTGATGGTTCTGTTGTGAACTTAGGGGTAAAAAACCTGGCACTTTCGTATGATGACCTTCAGGGAAAAGTGAGTCTTCTGGGCAGGCTTTTGAAAACAACACTTCTAGTTAGAAGTAGCTTTAAATTGCAGAAAACAATTGCATTTGGTGGAAGTTCAGGGTTTATGGGTGTGTGTTGTTGCTGTTGTCTTTGTTTTCTGGTGTTTTGTGGTTTATGTTGTTTGTTATATTGTCTTGTTTTATATAAGTATTAAATAACAAATCTTTTAAACCTTGCCTGCCAGAAAGACACAATTACCTTGCCTTTAAATAAGGCAAAACGTAGCCACAGAGGTTACATAAATTTCTAGTGGTTATAAGAAATTATAGTGGTCGAATCTGCTGTAGAATTAGCTCTCAGTTCTAATGCAGAAGAGTAGAGAGGATTTGAAATGTGTTTTGGACTAAATTCACTGCTTTTAGAATAACCTGGCCAGACCTTGCTTAATCTGTGCTCTTGGTGAGGTGAAAATTAGAGTCCACTCTCCTGGGGTCTGGCAGGCTGCCTACAAACACACAGCAAATGGAGTGGAACCACAAACAGGGAGTGAACTCAGAATGCCAAAAAAGAATTAACTGAGTCATCTACAGCATTATGGGATGCATTTGTTTTCTCCTAACATGCTGGAAGAAACAGAGGAAAGTGTGTTTTCCTCAAGCTGTTAGTGCACTCCTTTGGTGTTGCTATTTAGTACAATCCTCTCTCATTAACTCCCAAAACTTGTATCTGTCTTGGAGGCAGGAAGCCCTCCCAGTTTTTCTTGGAACAGCTAACCCTAGTGAGATGAGTAGAATTTTAAGGCTGCAACCCTGCAGTCAGCTGAAGTTTTAAATTACAAATTACTGTGTTGACATTCAGAAGGATTTCAAAGCTGCCTCCTCCCATGAGAGGGAGGAGGAGTTGTTACAGAGGTTGGAGGATTCACATCTTGTCTGGAATTTCATCAATGTCTGTAGAAGGGGAAATCGCGTTTGCCCTCCCTGAAGAACTGACCCCCATGACTTCAGCTGAAGTAATTCCCCTTCAGTGAGGTGTTGCACTATTCATTTCTCTATTTAAGTCCACTGAGGTATAAGGGAGAAAAGGTGTTATCTAAAAGCAGCCTGGCACTTTTAGTTGGTAATTGTTTTCTTTTAAACAAAAGATTTTCATAGTTTGGCCATGCCATAGTTCTCCTAAAGAACTTCTGCTGGTCTCTGTTGCATCTCACTGTGTGAGAGTGGTTGTGTTTAGGCAGAAGCTGAGATGCTGGACATAGCAAGTAAATTATGGCAATTTTTCCATTTTGACACATTTTAATAAATGGCAACTAATCTGTAGCTTTTAATGTTCTGCATCTTAAAAGGAAATTAATGTTCTGGAGAACAATGACATCCGAGGTAAAGAAGCAAACTTCGTGAAATGAGTAGGGAAACTCATTAATAGGAGCACATTTAGCAGATGAAGCAGAAAGCTTCTCTACTGATTAAAGTATCTCTAGAGTTTATATTTCAAAGGAAACTGATTTGTTGTTCCTAGGTCAGTATCGGTTGGTTTATGGATTGCTAACAGACAAAACAAACTCAAAGGACAGTGGTTTAGGTGTCAAAGTCTTCCTCTCAGGTTTACTTGTATATGTTTCCTTTTTCCTGTCTTAACTAAAATGTCACTGCTAGGAAACTGAGATGGTAGCAGAAGCCATCATATCACAGATGTTTTACATTCTAAACAGAAAACCATCAGGTTTCAGTTTTGCCACTCTCTTTTTAGTACCTTTTTAAAAAAAAAAAAAAAGCTGGCTGTGTGATGTAGAACTGGAGTTTTCATAATACTGCCAGAAATTCAAAGAGAGAGTCCTACAGGATACCTGGTTTGTGGGTTGCAGTGGCCATCAGGTACTGACTTTTAAAGAACTGCTGTGTTCTGAAGGCTGTGAAGAGCCTAAATATTGTGTTCCAGTATCTTCTAAGATTGAGAGGGAGCCCTGGCAATTGTATAGCCCAAGTCCTCAAAGTACAGTTGTTTAGAGCAGGTTGCATCCTGCATTCAGGGTTGCGTGCAGTCAGGCTTTGAGTATCTCCAAGGATGGAAACTCCAAAACTCATCTGGGCAACCCATTCCAGCATCCCTTAATTCTCTTTGTGTCCTTTTGCTGGTCTTGCTCCAGTGAGTCAATGGCTTTCTTATACAAGGGGCCAAAAACTGGACATGGCAATGCAGGTGTCATCTCACCAGTGCTGAGTAGAAGGGAATGATCACCTCCCTTGACCTACAGATACTCTTCCTAATGCAGTCCAGGATGTGGTTGGCACTCTGCTGCAAGGGCACGTTGCTGGGTCCATCAGGATCCTCAGGTCCTTTTCTACAAAGCTGTTTTCCAGATGGTTGGGCCCCAGCCTGTACTGGTAAGTGGGGTTATTCCTCCCCAGGTGCAGGATTTGGCATTTCAGTTGCTTGAACTTTGTGAGGTTCCTTTTGGCCCATTTCTCCAGCTTGTTGAGGTTTTCAGAATGGCCACACAACCATTTGGTGTTCCAGCCACACTCCCTGTTTTGTATTGTCTGCAAGCTTGCTGACAGTCTGCTCTGTCCCACCACTAGTCACTGGCTTCCAGCTGGACTTTGTGCCCTTGATCACAGCCTTTTAAACCGGGGTGGTTTTCAGTCCATCTCACCGTCCGCTTACATAGCCTGCACTTTCTCAGTTTCTTTGTGAGGATGTGATGAGAGATGGCGTTGAAAGCCCTGCTGAAGTTGAGAGAAACAACATCCAGTGCTTTCTCTTCATCCACTAAGCCAGTCATCTCATCACAGAAGGCTACCAGATTGGCTAGGCATCATTTTCCCATTGTAAATCCGTGCTGACAGCCAGCAGTCACTTTCTCATCCTTATGTTTGAAGTGAAACTCAATGGCCAGTAGAATACTTTAGAGACAGCAGCAAATCAGAAGTTTGATATTTTTCTTCTTGCCTCCCCTTTCTTCACCTGAGAGATCACTGTTCCAGGATTGAGTTGCAGAGTCCTGTAAGCTTAAATGTAAGTGAGCTCCAGTGTGATGTCTGCAAAGCTTTGCTCATCTCCTCTGATGCAGGTGTCTCGTAAGTGCTGTAAGAGACAAGAGTATGGCAGATTCCTTTAATGTGTAAGGAAGAGATTGGCCTCATGTATAAATGATGTGACAATGAAGCTGACAATGGTGCTGGTCAGCTTTCATCCTGCAGCTGTTTCCTAGGTAACTGCCACAGTTAGAAAGAAGACCACATTATGGAGAGACCAGAAGGATCCTGTAGCAATTCTCTTCAGTGACCAAAGAAAGACAATGCAGGGGGAAAAAAAAGTGCATAGTGCTATATCACCTGCTTCTTTGTCCTCAAGGACAGTGTTCCACCACTTCCAGCAGGTTGCTGGCCAACCAGTCTGCCTAAGAAGCAGTCACAAGGCTCTTCGGGTCTGTTTGGTCATGCTCCAAAGTCAATGCGGAGACTTTTGTGGTTGTATTTATAACAGAGGATGTTGCACACACAATCCTGTTGTGAAAAGGTATTAGCAAAGCACTGTGTTCCTCTGCAATGTCACTTCCTATTTTTCAAGTTACAAGGTTTTTTGAGGAGCAACTGTCTTTGCTCTATGGTCTGTTATCCCTGGTTTACATCCTGGAAGTGGAGCACTGCAGTTAATTCAGGGAGAGTCCCAGAGGTTTGTGGAAGGCCTGGATCCTGAAGGTCTTTGGAGAACTTTAAAGGCTTAATTCACTTGCCTGTACAGAGGTGTTTAATGCCATTTAAGATGTACCAGAGTGTCTAAGATATCTGTATGAGACAAGCAGAGATGATGCAGAACCTCAGCTGACCTTTTCTAGTGCTGCTCCAGAAAGGCCCCACCAGCAGCTGTACCAGTACTGCACACCTCTGTGTAAGGGCTTGAACCCTGTTCTGAATGCTGCTTTTAGGAATAGAGGAACCTTTAATATATAGGGCTGCAGGAAACCTTGTCTATTTTTCTCTTTGTCCATAGGATTTACTGTGAATGGATCTTTCCTAAAACTAGAAATGTGCCTTTCCTCCACAGACAAGGCAGCTGAATATTTATATGATCAATTATGTCTCTTTTCCTTTCAGGTGAATTGTATAGAGCCTCTTTAAGAAAACAAAGGTTCCCAGCACAAGGCAGTATTGAAATACACGAGGACAATGAGGTGAGACTGTTTCCCAAAGCAAACTGCTGATTTCCAAGGAGCAGATGTGGAAATACTCTTATATTGTATTAGGGAATTATAAACACATTTGGTAGCTTAGTGTGTTCAGTAGGTGCACATGCAATCACTGAAAACCATCACAAGTCATTCCAAATGTTTTTCCAGTTTCAAGTAGATAATATCCTTTTTATTCTATGGAGTACACTGCTCATTGTCTGTGTATGCACGTATTCAGATTTTCAGAAATGTATTGTAAGGTTTATGGATATCAGCAGTGATACTTTTATTTTACTCTTTCAGTAAATATCTGGGTAAGTTAGCCTCATTTTTCATTTTAATAAGAAGTTGCCAATCTCAAAAGGCTGAGATAACTGTATCATCTGCTTTTGCTCAATGTTTTCATTGACACAGAAATTTGTCTTTTTAGAACCTGTGATATTTTGAGTTAGAACCTTTCCAGTACATGCAGCAGCCTCGTTTGTGGTACCTAGAGAAATGTTCACTTGGACTGTCTGTGGATGTTGGAGTAGTTCTCCAGTCTCAATGTATTTAAAATGTCTTTGATGTACACAAAGCTGTTTGTTATCTTTGTTAATCCAAAACCTACATCTGTGCTGCAAGGGTTTTCAGGCAGAGCATATTGTGCCCTGCCTGGTTCAGACCCTGAGTTAAATGGAACACAGGACAGAGACAGACAGACAGACACACGCGCTGTGCTTCCCCTCCCCAGTGAAGGCAAACCTCACAGAAAGATCACAATGGGGTTGGGAGAAAAGAATCACTGCTAACTGCTTGTGAATGGTGACACCAAATATGCCAGCACTGTCCATAAAAACACCTCCTCGCTTCTTAATCCCTGTTTTTCTCACAGGAAGGAGTTCAACAGCAGAACTGCAAAACTCACGTGTTGATTTTGATCCTACATGGGGGGAACATCTTAGACACTGGCGGTGGGGACCACACCAGCAAGCTGGCAGACATCAACACCTTCAGTTCTGTGTTTGAGAAGGTGACTCGAGCCCATTTCCCTGCTGCTTTGGGCCACATCTTAATCAGACTTGTTCCCTGCCCAGCGATCTGTTCAGCTGCTTTCTCTCTTGTTTCCAAGTAAGTTGATTTGCTTTTTCTAATGTTTGGCTTCGCAGTGTGGTTTTCGATGGCTTTCTGTGACTTGCCTTTTTCATAATGAAATGTAGTGAATCCTCCTTAACCTTTTGGCTACTGCAAGACTTGGAACCATCTTTCCTCTTTCTCTAAGCAGATGTATTTGTTCAAAAAAATAGCATAAAAATCCCCCAAAGCCAATGGTGGGCTTTGGTAACTTTTCAGGTAACTTTTCTTTTCTTAGTGATATTTTCCTTGACATAAATATTTTAAATGGGGTGATAGAGGAAGGAGAAAGAAATGCTCTTTGGTATCCATGCTTCAACTCTTCTAAAAGTGTAAATCAAGAATAATTAGTGAACTCTAGTGATTGGGAGGAGAGAATCAGATTTGCTCGATTTCTTCTTTTCTAAGCAAAGAGAAAATTCTTTTGGTTTTATCTGAGGCTTCCCTTAATTGGTGGTCACTTTTGTAGTCATTCTGTTGCAATAAAGTACCCAAGCTTAGATTTAATCTTCATATAGAGCAGAAAACCCTACAGAAGAGGCGAGGAAGTCTACAACCACATTTTAGACCATGAGATGAGGGAGTGGTGATGCCTGCTGTCCAGAGTTAGAGAGGAGAGACAGGGAATACATTAAAATTCTGAAATACTACGTGTGCTTAAAGCTGTGACAGGCATATGGGAAGAAGAGGTGGCAGGATGCAGATCAGAGCAGTGAGAGGTGTGCCTGACTGTTCACATCAAGGGGGAATACACTGAAACAGCCAGAAAGAAGTGTGTGCTTGTCCTAATCACTGCTCTGTAAAGCAAGAGCGCTGACAGCAGAAGAGGAGGCGAAACATCGAGATGTGTTTGGGAGCTCATCCTTGCCCATCTGGTCCATCCATTAATATATTCTAGATATCCCCTAATGCAGGTCTCAGCTCTCTGGAAGAAAAGCTGGTGGAGTGGAAGGAAGAGTGCGTGCTGGCAGCCCAAATGAGCAGAGCTGCCACTTTCTTTCTCTGTTTTCTGCCTCCCTCTTGTTGCAACACCCAGTATTCAGCCAGACTGAGAATAGCCAAGCTGTATGTTTGAATGTCCTATGGAATCATTCCCGGCGCTGACGTGGGATTGGTGTTGCCTTGGTATGTTCTTGTGTGGAGCTGCTTGTGATGCACCCGTTTGGGGCTGACAAAAGGAGAGATGGTTCCCTGCTCTCTCATTTCTGCAGCTTCACGCCAGCAGCTTTCACAGCCAGAACTCCAGGATGCAGTTGTGGAACATAAACATGTGGTAAACATTCCATTTAGCGAACTGTGGGGGAGGAAGTGTGTTTTTAATTACTGTAATGTTTCACTGAGGGTGAGCCAGATGACTGACTAAGCAACAGCACCACAAGATTTCTTGTTTAGTTTGAGTGTATCTTCCATTTTCTGAATGTGCAGGCATAGTGCATACTGAGGTACAACCCTCTGCTGGGCTCAGAGGGATTCTGCTGAGACTTTTCATCTGAGTTCACCTCTGCAATTCTCACTGCCTTGCAAACAGTGGCTTTAAGTAAAGGGGTCTTTCAAGGCAAAATCATTCTATGTAGTAAGTGTTTCAGGTGTTTAATCTGGTCAGCTCCCATCTATTCCCATCACTTTCAGTTCCCTGTATCTCACATATAAATCAGAAAGACACTGTTTATGCAGCCTGTGTAAATTTATAATGCATGACTGATCTCCTGTGACACTTATCTCCGAGTGGATCAACTGTTATGCTTTATATAGGGTATGATCTGATGAGCATACATTGATTCACACGTCCTAAATTACAGTGTTAGCCAAGCTGGAGAGTGGTAATTGCAAAGAGCAAAGGGCAGATGGAGGAGGAGAGAAAGAAATAAAAGGCCAAAATAAACATTACATTTAGGAAGCAAACACTGAAGTAGGAAAGTTAACATATAAATTATCAAATTAGATGAAGTGTTTTGCTGGATGAGTTTGAAGTGCTCAGTCGCTTGCATACTTCTAGCACAATAGTGGGTCCTGCAGTGTGAGCTCTTGTTGTTACATTTTCCTAATCAGTTTTTTAAAATACTTCTATAATTTAATTAGAAAGTGTATGGAGAAGTCAAGACATTATGGTTTGAGTGTTTTCTATTCCTTGTTTTAATTCTGTTCTAAAAGTGGAGAAAGTAAATGCAAATCCTGGCATTCAGAAAGAGCAGTAGCAAGTCCCTAGGCCTGTCAGTGTGGAGTGCAGATAGCCAAACCAGTAATGTAAAGAACTGCTGTGTGACAGTTATCCAGACAAGTGTTCCTGTGTGGGTGATTTTCCCCTCTGCTTTCTCGCCTCAGCATGGGACTGATGACCTGAGGAAGTTTTGAGGAGGGACCAGTCTTGTTTAGCATCTAGCCAGATGCTTTCTGTGTTCAGAGTAAGCCCTTACTCCCCTGTTGCTCCTTTCCTCCCTCCTCACCCCCATCTCCACAGCTCTCCCTGCTGGCACATGCCCCTGTGCCATCCTTCCCCTCTCCCCTTGGTGCCAGGTATTCTCCAGCCCACCAGGGCTGCCTTCTCATTTGCCTCCTTTTATCAGGGAGGTGCTGGACTCTAACACTGGTGGCTTTCTCTGTCAGGCTCTTACACTTAGTGACTTCAGCTGCTTCCTTATCATCTCCCTCTCCATCTCCAGCCTTCGTGCAAGTGCGAGGTTTACAAGCTGCTGCTTTGGAAATCCCTCCTGCAGGGATAACGAGGTTTGTGCTCCTCTCAGCTCCAGCATTGATTCTACCTGTTTGTCTCAAGCTCAGCAGGAATACTTAACATATCCTCTATGATAAACAACTTCATCTCTTCCATACACCATTTCAGTGGCTGCATCTTTCTTCCCTTTTTGCTGTGTTTATGATTACAATGGAGGGCTTTGTGGCCACAACCTTTACAATAAAATAAATTGGGATTGAAAACCCCAAACCCCAAAGCCAATTAACCATGATTAATTGTCTAGACAATAATTGCTCAGTTTCAGTTTTATCTATATTCCTTTACCCACAAAATAATATATTACCAGCCATTCATTTTTCCATTGAGTCAGTTTATTGTAGCTCTCTTGTCAATATTATATGCATTGTATTTTGTTATGAAAACATATGCAGGTATTTTTTCCATTCCAAACATCCACTTCATCATTTCTTTCCTCCTGTGTTTTTCTCTTTCCCTTTCTGGGCTGTTATTTGCCAATTTTTATAGTAAATGAGGCTTTTTATGTAGGTTTTTAAGGTACATTTTTCATTTTTCAGAGTTAATATTTGTAATGGTGTGTCTGCTGTGCAGCTGGATGATCTAATCGACTGGCAATATGAAGCTGTGTTAACTGGTAAATTGACACAGCTTGGCAGACCAGCTGAGCTCTAGGACATAGAAAGTGTTACAGCACTTCAGATTGAAGAATACCAAATTATTGGAGTGCTGTAGCAAGTGTGAAAGTGTCCAGTGAAACTCAGGACACGAGCACAGAGCAGCAACTGTGAGCATTGCAAGTTGTCTGTTCTTCCATTACCCTGGTAATAATCTTGAGGATACAGGTTTTAGCAAAGACATAGACTCAAATTCCCTTTCAGGCAGCTTGCTTTTTAATATTGTGATAGCCCACAAAGTCCCTAAAGAAAGTGAACACAAAATAGTATTGAAGTTGCCTGCCTGCAGCTTTGGATGAACTTTAGATCAGCTGAATTATCCAAAATACATCTGACTTTCCTTTAATCTCTAAAGGACAGCCAGCTTACTGTAAGAGAGTCTGGCACACACTAATGTGCCTTGCAGCTTTGGCTCCCTGTGAATTGTTTTCCCCACTCATCAGCAAAGATCAATCAAGACATGACTGGCAGATTTACTTGGGAAACTTGCAGGGTGCATATCCAAGCCAAAATAAAGCTGACATCTTATCAAAATTACGCTTGTGTTTTCAGTCAAGTCACCTCCTTTTTGCAAAATGTTACAATGCAAACATTCGCATATGATTTCATAATGTGTGCAGCTTTTTTCCACCTTTTTGAAAGGATGGAACAGTGGGAAAAAATGTTCTGCTATGCTTTTGAACAATACGTCTGTCACACTTGTGTTCTAGGCAACAATATTCCATCGTGATGGTTGGATCCCACTCTGATTAGGAAGTTGCTATATGGAAAAAGCTGAAGTGGGATAACCTCTTTGCTGCTCCAAACTGTGTCTGTTTGTACGTGGAAGAATTGCACTAAGTATGTTTACAGAAATGCCTTCTGGCATGATCTCATTCATATAAACCAGGAACTCTCTTTTTTTAAGCAGCTGAATTCTGTGAGAAAATGATCCTCTCCTTGTGAATGGCAGTAGCCCAACCCATTTCTGCTAATAAGTAACTATTCATTCTCTAATGCTGTGTGCTGCCTCTTGCACGTGTCCTGATGGTGGTGTGTCCCTCTCTAGCCTCAATCCCTACAGCTACGATGAGAGTTGTCTCAGCAGCAGTGAAGACCACATCCCCCTGGCTGCCCTGCCCCTGCTGGCTGTTTCATCCCCTCAGTACCAGGATGCGGTTGCCATGGTGATCAGTAGAGCCAATCAAGTTTACAATGAATTTCTCAAATCTACAGATGGGGCTGGTTTTAATGGACAGGTAGGACTGTTTTCTCTTATGTCAAAGTAAAATTCCTTTGGAGCAAGGCTGTTTCTTTTTAAGCCAGTGTGTTGAGGGGTTTGAGTTATGAGTGTGGGACAATATTGCAAATACTATGAATGAATGTTAGCATGGGATTACCTGTGCAAAATGCCTTCTCTGTGCCCAGTGTGAGAAAGACACTTGTGGAATCCTGTGCAGTGTCGAGCCTGGACTTACTGAGGTTGGAATCTGGCTGCAAGCAGCTAGGAGAATTCTAGCCATTTGGCAGAACTTCCAGCTGGTTGGAATAGTACCTGGGACAGAAATTCTTGGCATAGAGTGTATGTCTGGGGTAAAAGGAAGTGGGAGAAAGTGACTACATGTTTTCAGCTGCAGTAGGTGTGAAAAAACAGGAACAAAGGTGTAAAGTAAGTCAGAAACTCCTCTGCTGTTGTGCTTTTTGTTTCTTTAAAAACACTTGGGACATCTCCTAAAAAAATCTTATTTCTTCAGGTGTGTCTTATTGGTGACTGCATTGGAGGAATTTTGGGCTTTGATGCCATCTGCTATAAATCTAACACAGCTGATGAGAGTCGGAGCAGTAGCAGGAGAGGAAGCATCAGCAGCATCCAGGTGAAGAGAAAAGATCCACACAGCTGAAACCCTATAGAAACACTGGCTGGAGGAAATCAGCTTCATGTAAACCAGAGAAAATTTAAGGATTTGGTAAATTGCCATGATAGCACAGGATTTTGCTCATATATCAAAAAATGTCTGAAAACTAAGTCTGCAGCTTCGGTTTTGTGATACACAGAAATCACTAGTGAAGGCTTTATCTGTAAATCTTTAAAGTAGGGTTACCAAGTGCCCTTTATTGTGTCCCTCACTGTAGATGCAAACAGGTCCTCTCTCAGTAATCTCTTACAGGCTCCTGTTTCTGCCAAAATATTTTATCTTTCTTTTTATAATTATTTTACTTGTTCACATAGGATCCAGAATCCCTTATGCTACTGCCTGCTAGTCTAGCATTAAGATGTGTTCATGAAAAAGTGTTAGTGACTGGTGAAAGAATGCCTCCTTCCTGAAAAGGAGTGTGAGTCACCTGAGGATCTGTGAGTGGACCGCTGCGCGTAACAGAGTTCATAGGCAATGCTACATTCAGAGGGAAGGGAGGATTCATTCTAGTTATGATCTAGAAAAGATTTTATTAGAGTAAACCCACATCTTTTTAAAGTAATCCTAGCACACAAGCTTCATTATTATGTTTAACTCTTAATGAAGAAAGTTTAATTTAAACTAATCTTATGCACTTCAGACTCGAGTGGATATGGAGAGGGGGTGTGGTGTATTAGAGCTGACACTGAGTGAGGTGTCTCTGTTCTGTTCTTTGTTTTGTGACCCAACCAAATTTTTAACTCTTGTTACCTCTCTCCTCAAAAATGATGGGGTAAGCCAGTGCTTCAGTTGAGAGCTGGATGTGATAGGAGTGTCCTTGAGCACTGGCTCTGGATTCTCAGCAGCAGCCTTTGATAGTGACAGCACTGAGGGACAGGGCATTGCAAGAAAAGTAAGTGAAGAAATGGTCCCTCCTGGATCCCAGTCCTGCAGTGAGGTTGATTGTGCCAACTGAGAGTGGGGATCCAGCTTTGGGGGGTATATGTTCTTTTGACTTCCTTGTTCTTGCTTATATTTTAAATATTCCTATATTCCTCTCTTTCCTGATACCACAGAGCTTCTCTTCACATTCCTCTTCATCTTTTTCCCTTTATCCTCCTGTCTTCATCTCTGCTACTCTGTGTGTTCAGAAGAACTAAATATTCCTTTCCTTCCTTATCTTGTCCTTCTGTCCATTGTTCTCAGCTTGCTCACATTCAAGAGGACTCTTTCTTGCTGGTTTTTTCCCCCTTCCTAGTGTCTCCAGTAGAAATGGATCTCATTGGAAGAGTTTGAGACACAGAAATATAAGAGAGGTTTTTACCCAAATATCAGGGACAATTATGCAATGAAATAAGGATGAGACTACTGTACTCTGAACCATTGCATTTTATGTTCTGGTTATAAACTGTGAAAATAGAGTAAATTAGGTTTATATAGTTCCCTTCTTACTCTTTATTTCAGAGTGGTCTCTCATAGTAATCCGGATTGGTGATGCAGTGACCATTACATTCTCTGAATAGTTCACGGTTTTAGGCACTAGAAACTTCCTTTTGGAGAGAGCAAATGTTAATCTCCTCAGACCAAACTGGTAACTCTTGCTCTTTAAAAATCTGTTACATTTGTAAATGTCAGAATACTTAACAAAGAAAGCCAGTGGTGGTGTCATCATCATCTTCATACCTCTCCTTGGGTTATTAAAAGACAGAAAGATGAAATGGACTTGGTCCATCATCAGAGATGGAAACCCCAAGTCTTTCGTTAGCAATCTCTGTACTTGGTTGGGAGCACCTTCTTTTAGAAAGGGAAGATGGTTCTTTTTTGTTTCAACAGCTGAAATATTCAGAATTTAGAGGCAGACAACTCTTCTTTAGGATGAATGGAGAAAGTTGACAGTTTGCTTCACATAGATCAAAAATAAAAGCCGCCCGTGGGTGACTGATTCAAATCCCCATTTTACAGCAGATGAGATTTTAATTGTGGCACATGGGGGAGTTGAAAGAGCCACTAGCAATGGAAAACAAGCTTTTTAACTGTTTAAAATGCAGCAACTAGTCTCTATTCTGGTCCCCTAAACCTGCTTCTGATGTCTCCTAATGTCTTTTTAAGTGGTTTTTAAGTGATTTAGTGTGTTTTTCTGAACTATATCTCACTCCCTCATCTGGCTAATATAAATGCTGGATTGACTCAGTCTATTTTGCAGTATGCAGGAAAGACTGTGTTGTGAAATGCTCAAACCAGTCAGATTAAAATCTGGCCATTTTTTTTTTTTTTAAATATGTTTGAATATGGGAATTTTTAAATGACTTTTTTAATGTATCACACTGCTGTAAACTCGAGCACTTTCTCGAGTGACACCACAACGTACAGTTATTTTTGTCATACGCGTAGTGTCTGATGTAATTTTCACCATTCAGGTGCAGAGAAGGCCCAGATGGTTTAGAAAAGTTAATTTCTCAGTGATAGTTCTTCTCACCAAATAACCTTCTGTCTCTCTGAAGCGGTTGTCAGGCTTTCCCTACTGAATGGCTGTTCAGTAAAATGGATTTGGTCCCAGTTCAATCTCCAAGGGACTATGGCATGAATAATGGGATAAAAGTCAGTTCCAGACTGGAACTAACTAGAATTCCTGGGTTCTCTGTTCTGAGGAGTAAGACCATTGACTTCTCACAGAAGCCAGGAGGTCCTCTTGGCTGTTGCAGACTGTAGGTGAAACAGTGCAGGAAGGTTCCTCTTGTGGTTTGTTTGCAGCTTCTGTCTTGGTTTAATTTTCCTGCAACTCATCTGCATAACTCTGGAGAACAGATTAGGTTCCTCAGCACCTCTTCTTGACACGAAATCTCACCCTGTGTGCACAGGGCTGCTTTTGTGCTCCAGTGGTGAGTGAGGGTGTGGGAAATACCTGTCCTATGAACTTGTTCCATCTGTAACTTAGGAAAAATACATTGTTAGTGTATTTTCTGTAGTCTGTCTGCGTGACTTTGGCCAAGTCTTTTGATCTGTAATGCCTCAATCCTCTGTAAACTTTGCACTGTTTCTCACATCCTCTCTTTTGCCTTGTTGGATTTTACACTCTTTTTAAGTTGCTTAAATAACTGACCGTGATAAAGTCTGATTTCACCTGTGGCATTTCCTTGGTATGAATTGTGACCAGTTTTCCCATGACACTTCAGCACTGTAAGGCAGTGGCATAGGGTTTTACCCATAAAAAATAGTTTTAAAAGTGGTGATTTCGACCAAATAAAATGAAGGCTTTCTTCTGCAGTGCAACAGTAGCACACCGTGTCCTGTTAACTTTCTTGAGGTGATGGTTATGGGTCTAGAGCAGCTCGCGTTGTTCTGTGTCTGTGACAGAAACGCCGTGCCCGGTAAGCCAACGTGACAACTGAAGTGCTGCATTTGCTAGGTTAACCTTCATGATAGCAGTGCAGAAGAGGAAGCTTAATGCTTTTCCCTCTTGTTCCGAGACTGTCAAGCTCCTGCAAGATTTGACCTGTCTGAGGTTGTCTTATGACACAAGCGAAGAGCACATCTCCTGCAAGAAGAGCCTATTAGTGAAGCTTAGAGGACAATGGTGAATTATTGCTGGCTCTTGGGGATGAAGATACTCACTTCCATTGCTTAAAACTCTTCTGAGCTAATTCTGTGTGGCTAATGCAGTTTTTAAATACTGTGGAGAAGTACATGCATGAGTAGAAAAAAGCATTCGGTGTTATTCTATGCCAACCTTATTTCTGAGACCTCCAGGAGGCCAAGAGGCATGAACAAAAGTATTTAATCATGTTGAGTTCCTTGCATCTGCTTCCTTGCTCTTGCACCTTCAAACGTTCCAGTTTTTCTCAATCCATTGACAGGAATTCCTATTTAGAAAGTAATAGGAGTTAAGATGCTTATGTATCTGCCATGTGTTTTTAACAGAGCACTTTAAAACGTCACCAGGATTTTCATGGAATTGTAAAATCATGGAATTTGGAAAAGCCCTCTAAGATCATCCAGTCTGACCATCAGCCCAACACCCCTGTGTCTACTAAACCATGTCCCAAAGTGCCACATTTACATATTTCTTATACCTCAAGGCACTTCCCTGGGCAGCCTAAAATAAATAAAAGTTGGGCCCACAGTTCGTTCTGGCCGGAACTCAGTGAGAGCACATGTTTTAGATGGAGACTTTATTTTGGTTTGACATCACTTCAGCTCACAAAACAGCAGCAGTGGCTGCCAACAGACAGCAGGAGCCCTCACCTCCACCTGGCCCTGTGAAAGAGTCATTAACAGTAACAACAACAAGAAGTGAGGCTTGCCTTTAATATTCTAGATACATCAGTATTTTGCCAAGCAAGGTCCTAAGTCTTATACAACTTTAATATGAAAGTTGGCATGATATGAGTTTTGCAACGTTACTGTGAAATGCAGAGGGAGATTCCTACATACATATTAAGTTTATTCATTGTCCCATGATAGGAATAATTTTGAACATGCTGGTCCTAAACTAATCTGCAAGTTATTAAGAAGCTAATGCTAGTTGTTTCATATCATCCTGTGAATTCTGGTACTGCATTCTATGAGTTAGTAGAAAATGGGTGAAAACCAACACTTATGCAGTTAGAAAGGGTTTAACGTTGTCATTTCTTCCCGTGAGCCTTGTTGGTGGTCCTGTCTTTGAAGTTTTGTAAAAATAGGTGTCAGGAATTTTCACACTGTCTTATTTTGTTGATCTGACGAGAAGGAGATTTATTCAGAACTGGATGACTGAGTTGTTAGAAAGAAGGAGACCTTGCATGCCTCCTGCACCCAGATCTCACGTATGAATGGGGGGGAATCACTGCAGTGGTATTTGTTTTGAAAAGCAGCATTTGCATTGGCTTCTGAAATGGATGCAGGAATAAAAGTCTGGGGGTAATACAGATATGTCAGGGAGGCTGCAAGCTGCAGACATTCTGGAGGAAATGAACAATGAGTGAATCTATTTCCTATTTTACGGGGTACCTTAAAAATACGGTACCACTGATGATCTCTTGCATCCTGCAGAAGTTCATGTTCCTAAAAAATCAGGTCCTGCATCCATGGAATGTGATGAGCAAGACAATTAATGTTGTAATGGGCATTTTGTGCACTCAGGTAAGACCCCTTCTGATTACCTTATGATATTTCTAGTTTTCTAAGAATGATGAATTAATGAATTCCTGATTCTCCTTCTAGCTTGTAGGCAATTCATCTTACAGGGAAGTTTAGCCTTCATCTCTTGCATTATCCTCTACTGCAGGGAGAAAATCTAACCCCTTCCACCCAGTCTTGGGTGAAGTGAGGTCAAATGTATAAATGCAGCCGTTTCATACAAGCTCTGTCATATTTTGGTCACTGTCTAAATCTTCCTTTTGCTCTGTTCATTCTCTAAAGGATAATCCCCTCTTAGCAGAGGACTCCAGTCTGGGTGGCAGCAAACGCCTGAGCAAAAGCAATAGTGACATCTCGGGAATCATGGAGGATGAGAAGCCAAGGCAGCCGTTGCCTAGGAAACAGAGTGACTCATCCACCTATGACTGTGATACTATAACCCAACATCATGCTTTTCTGTCTAGGTAACTAGTATTTGATGACTGAGTAAAAGAAATAGCTTGCCATTGAGTGGAACCTATCAGCACCAGAGCCACAGGGTCATTTTGATTGTTTATGGCTTGCAGTACCTGTGTACTCCACTAAGAAAACCATATGTGCAGTGGGTCTAGTGTGAACTTACACGTGGAGAGCTTTTTGTTAAATCTTGTTGTGAGAGTTTCGAATGTGCAAAACAACGCAAGTAGTTCCTTTTCATCAGTGCAGCCCACAAAAATCAAGATGAATGAATGCTTTGTATTTCTAAATTTCTGTTAGGTTTCTCTCTCTAAAGATCCGTCTTATTCCCTTATAGGCTTTCTGTTATTCTGTAAAGAGTGGGATAATTGCTTTAGGTGTTCCCATAGCTCTATGAGCTCTTCAGATCAGCTTTAAAACAAAAAAATCCTGTAAATGAAGAGGAGGTTGGGGAAAGAGAGTTAATGTAATTAGCTTTCCTGGATCCTAAGAAGCCTTTAGAAGACAGATTAGATGGGAAGATAAGCATTCCCTTTATCTCATTGTTTCTGCCTGTTCTAAGCTTTTTGGGTTTTTTACTTATCTGAATTATCTGTGCTTTTTTTTTTTCTTCTATCCATCATCTGATTTATTTCCTTTATTTCACTGAGAGTGATGCAGAGGGAGAAGTCTTACTGTGTGCTGAAGTTTCAGTCCTGCTGCAGCTGAGTGTAGCACAGCCTTACTACTGTGCTTTACTTCAAGTCTGGTAGTTTTGTTAGTAGCAGTTTTTGGGTAATTTTATTTTCTTGCTTTGACTGAATATACTTTGCTTTGGTTTTGTTGGCTATTCTTTGATTTTTAGACAATAGTGTTTTCTGGATATCAATATGCTATGAAGTGCCTTCCCTCTGAGGCAGAATAGTTGTTTTTCTGCTTATCTATGACTGAAAACAAAGGGTTTTTAGAACTTTTAGGTTCTTGTATAGAAGAAGTGTTGTGTTGTGTTTAAAGCACAGTGTTGGCTTTTATAAAGCACTTCAGGGTTGGGTAGTGAAAAGACAGAGATAAAAGTTTTCTTCCAAGCGTTTTCTTCATTTCCTGTGTATCTGCTTTTAAACTGAAAGCTTTATGTGCAGCTATATTTGAGCAAGCAGATAGAGAAGTGTTATCTTCCATTCACATTTCAGACTCAAACTTTAGGCTGCTGCTAAGTTATTGAGGAATAGTTGGACAACACAGGCTAAAGACAGCAGGAGAAAAATCCTTGGTAAGGTAAAAATGGGGGTGGGACACACAGACACAAATAAAACCAAATCATGTCATTCCCTGACCCCTGCAGTGCATAGGGAGAGATTCCAAGCCTCTGGTTTCCTGTCTGTGAGATGTGTGTAAGGTTGTTAAGGCTTTTTCCCCCAACTGGGAGCTCATTTACTGCAATTTAAGAGGTGCTGTGTCAGCGTGAGTAATGAGGTTAAAAGGATGGCTCTTTCACACAGAAATGGCCTGGTCCCAGCACTGTGGCTGTGTGGCAGCTTGTGCTTTTTGTCAGAGGGCTTTAGGCATGGAGAGGGAGCTCCAAACTGCTGTGCTGGTGATGGATTGTGTTCTTGGCTGTCTTCATTTCTACCCAAAAGGGGCCCTAAGCTTGGTCCCCAGAGATTCAGTTCATAACATCAGGTTATAAATTGAGAATATCACTGGGTTATCAGATTGAAAGAGAGACCTGGTGCCTTGGGCTGATTTGGAACCAGTCTTCAGGATTTCTGGGTTCTGATCCATGCTTGGCCACGAATGTGGAGTGCAGTGTGTGAGTAACTCCTGAGGGCTTCAGTTGCAGGTCTGGTTGAAGTCAGTGTGGTCAGCATCACTCACTCAGGCTGTGGAGGCAGGTTCTGCTCTGTCTCATGACTGGGCAGCAGGTTTATCTTCAAATTTTTCTTCTGAATGTATTTAGTTCATCTCTAGCAGAACTAAATGAGTGTGAACCTTTCCCTGTTGGTGAGGGATGGGTGCTCTGTATTTACCTCGTGCTTGTAGGGCACACAATATAAATAAAAGTGTCCAAATCACTTAAAAGATTAAAAGCTGTTTATAAGCACCACAAATTTTAATCTGCAGAGTAGTTGTAGAATAACTGAATAGCTGCACTGGAAATCATGATAAGTGGCTGCTATACAGCAATATCTGTGTACAATTTAAGGTATATTGCTTGGATCTAGATACAGGTGCCAGAGTTTCCAATTAGCTTCTTTTTGGGAATGTTTTTTTTATTCTCTGGATGCCCTCTGCATTACTGTTGAATCAGTGCCTTTTTCTCTGCTCAGCATCCACTCAAGTGTGTTGAAAGATGGTGCAGACTTTCCTCCTGTGAGTTCCAGTCTCTCAGAAGTAAACCTGGGCCGATTTGAATTCGAGGTGTCCGATTTCTTCCTCTTTGGATCGCCGCTTGGTTTGGTGCTGGCCATGAGGAGCACTGTGCTGCCTGGCCTGGATGGTAAGTGCTTTCTGGAGTTGGAATACAAGTTGCTTAATGACCTTTATAAATCTGACTCATGGGAAAAAGGTAAGTGAAAGAGCTTAACAAAATACTGGGGAGTGAAGTTTCTTCCTCTACAAGATGGGAGTGTTGGCGTAGGTGGGTCCTGAGGGTGATGAGGTTGTTCCAAAGGTGTCGCTGCTCTCCCTTTCACATTTGGGTGCCTTTTGCTCTGCTGTTAATTATATATTCCATGTCCTGCAACATGAAGCTTACACCTCCCCAAGGATCAGTCCTTGAAGAAGAGACCACGATAACATCTGTGCTTGGTTCAGCATTGCCTCTTATTCACGTCTGGCTTCGTGGCTAAATCTGGCCCCCAGGTGTGTTGGTTGTGAGCCATTTCTTCCCCTCTGTTAACAGAGCCTGGCAATCTTTGATTTCTAAATACATCTGGATTTTTTTTCAGATTTTCACTTAAAATAATTGCACTTAATTTTCAAAATTCTATATGTGTTTTGCCTCTGCACTTTACGAGGTTTGGATAGCACAGTATCTTCATAGGAAATGGTATTTTCATTTATGAGGTTAGGGAGAAAAATAAGTTGCAGTAGGAGAATACAGGACTGCCAATTTTTTTTGGTATAGATTTTGAGTAATAGCATTTAACTGAGATTTCAAGGTCACATTTGATTGCAGGAATCAAATGGAATATAATATAAACTGAAAATTGTTTTACCTGCCATAATTAAAAAATGACCAAACCCACATCTTCCAGAGCCTTTAGAAATCTGGTAGGATTTTTCTAGCACGTTCTGTGGGCTTGCAAGAATGCATAATTGAACTCACATTCTGCGTTTCATTCCTCATATTTGCAGTACTAAAGTTTTATTCAAATACATTAAAAATAATAAAGCTCAGCTAAAGAGAGTGGGAATTCATAGCTATTTTCCTGCAAACTAAGACTTTTTGCTTCTGTGGAAGAGCTTTCAGAGAAATTAACAAAAATTACATAGGTGATGGCTGGCTTTGAAAACTGCACTGCACTGGTTTTCTATCTTAGGATTTTCTTTACAAGATGAGCAAGACTTCCCTCAGAAGATGGTGGGGAATTTTTTGAAGTCCTCCTATAATATTTTGGTGGCAGCTCTGTGCACAGATCAGACTTCTTTTCTCATATTTAAATTTACAGGGGATGAAGGAGGAAATGATAAAAATTTGGATTAGGTAGAGATGGATGGCAAATTTCAAGACTTAAATACTTTACTGGACTGGGACTTATGTTTCTAAACTCTCTAGCCAATAGTCCCTTTTTCCCCAACCTCAGCTCTGGTACCCTCACGACACTTGGACAGGAAAATTTCAGGTGAATTACTAGTATTTTAAACTATTTTCTTCAAATTATGTCTCACTTCCCTCCTCCACCTGGTATCCTGCAGGGAGCAAGCTTTGAGAGCAGCTCAGCTGACCTGCATTTCAGACATATACCAAGGTGAGCAGAGTCTGCTTAAAGCACCATTAGTCTTCAGAGGTACACATGATAAGAAAATCCCATTTTGAAGTGATAATTATGGCACAGTTGAGAGGAAAACAGAAAAATTTAAACCTGCCATGCAGGCAGTTGCAAGTTAGATGTGAAGAATCCAGGTGCCCTTTTTACTGAAGTGAAAGGTAGAAAGCTGCCTGGAAATGTGAGAAATAAAATTCATGATGTTTTTATTTATTGGTTTTGTTAGAGTCAGTTATTAAAATAAAAGGGAAGAAAATGATATCCAGAGGTTTGCCTGTTCTTTCTGGAGAACAGATGCATTTTCTCGTGATTTACTTTCTGAATATCTGTTTATCTTTACACCACTAAGAGCGTGGCTAAAACCAGATCTTCATTTCAATTTTTTATTTCCTTCCCAAATGCTTTTTAAGTCTCTTCTGTCAAATTATTGATCCCTTAGTGCTTCTTTGACAGTTCTTCTGGTTACCCTCCAGCACTTTTTCTGTGGCCCTCCCACTGTCTACTCTTAGTCCTTATTTTCTAAAATACTGGTCATCTGAGGGTGTTTGCCAGATTCTTGCACTTTTGGTGTCCTGATTATCCTTGGAAGAGACTTGCTATGCTATGAAAATGCCAGTGTTGTTTAGAATTCCCAGTATATCATGAGCATTTAGTTAAATCCACAAAGTGGCACTGTTCTACCTTAGGATGGTTGTAGTGCTGGGGTGTTCTGCACTTGCTCTCAGTGATTGGCTTGGGAAGTAATACTGCTGAATGCCACAGTCATCAGAAGTAATCCCCTTTGGAACACCATGTGCTGTGTTCCTTTGCCAGGTTGGAAGAGGAAAACAACTGATAACTCAGGACATGCTTTCTTGTTGCCACTAAATAGCACAATTTGCCCCATGCTGACAATTCTCATAACCTTGCTGTTTGTGTTCCTGCTTTTCTTTGTCTCTGCCTTTTGTGCATATACAGAAAACATTTATGTACAAGAACTATAAGAAGGTGCAATTACGCATCTGGTTTAATTGCATTAAGCACTTCCTTTATATTTGGCTCTGACAGTTAATATTAAGCATGATGAGAAAGAATAAACCAATGTATTGCCCACTAGGGAAGGAAGTTCTAGTTTAGTAGGATAATACCCAGTTTACTGCTCTTACTTTTTAAGCACTAGATCCCTAAATACATGCATCAAAGTTATAGGCTTGCCAAAATATGGTTTTAATTATAACACCATGCAATGCTTTACCTCACAGATTGTATTTCACACTAATTGGGCTCTGCAGGAGACTTATAATTCCTTGCAAAGAATAATAACACAGGCTGTGCTTAAATGCTCTCACACAGGTGACCTGTTCACATTTCTTCTGGCAAATGCTAAGAGCAAAATACACCTTGAAGGAAGCTATCAAAAATGGTCTTGAGTCTTTGCAGTCTTGATGGCGTTTCCCTTCTTCTCTGTTAATTCTGTAATTAACTGGGATACTTAGGAGGATTTACTCAGTTTTCGTAGCACAATGAACACATTTTGTCCCCCACTTGAAGAATGTATTAAGAAAAAAGTGTACTTGACAGTGGTTCCCACAGAACTGTGGAAAAATACTTCACCAAAGAGTCTCAAAGGCTGGTTTCTGTGTATAATGGTGGGAAAGGGACATAGGTGGGGAGAATCTCCTTTTTATTTGGTAGTGGGCAAAGGAATAGGTATTATAGGGTCTTCAGCAAGCAGTCTTATTGTCTCCTGCTTTCTTTTCATCTGCTACCAGGTGTGCTGATTGATGCACAGAGCCAACCTTTCTAGAAAAATCAACACACAACAGACATCAAAAGTAGGTCTGGGTTATGCTGCAGCTGGAAATGTGGTAATTGCCACTGATAACAATCTCAAAATATTTTACAAAGAGAGCTTGGTGGGGAGGAGGGTGAACAACCCACAAAGCTTCAATGAATGCCCCCAAAGACGCCCACATTGTTCATTTTGTATCACAAAAACCCTGCAGAATTAAAGAGGTTTTGCACCATCCTCAGAATGAGTCAGTGAATGCAAAATACAATGCACATTGTGTGTGCAAAGAAGAAAAAAGTTCATGGCTTGGCAGGGCTACATCATATATAATAATATTGTTATTGGAGGATGTGTCCCAAAGCTTTTCTTGGGCCACTTATGAATATTGACATCCTTGTGACACGAAGATGAGTCTCCTTACAGTTCATCACAGAGCCCCCTTGGGTGTGATTAATCATTCTTGAGAAGGTTTTTAGTATGATCAATTATTGTCTTACTAGTTTGAGAAAAAAAGCGTTGTGTGCCTGTACTGGAGCATTTGTAGAACAAACATTTGTGTAGAATGGAACAAAACAAATTATTGCTCTGACCTGCTTATGGCAACACTGCTATTGCAACCCAGTATCAATCTTTCAAGCTTAGAACTCGATATCAACATAGTCTGAATGAACATCTGTCCCTATGTACCTTTCATAGCAGCAAACACCAGAACATGAATTTCTAGAGTCCTTCCAGCAATGTGGAAAGCATTTGAGGAAATCTGTAAGAACATAGTGTTTTCTGCTGTAGATCTTAATGACTCTGTGACTCCAACAGAGGAGGAGGTACAGCGTCAAGTGTGCTCATTGTGGTTTTGCTTATGTTCAAATATCTAGACTTTTGCTCTTGAAAATGAGAAAGGACTTCAGTAGTGTGGTTTTGATTATTTTATTTTGTGATGGGTCCTCTGGTGAGCGACGTCACTAGTCCATTAGATCTCAAATTCCACAACACCTCTTATTGAAACTAACATCTTTCTTTGTGGTTTCCAGTTAAGCATGTGTTTGGCTTGTGCTTGGGAACAAAGCTGTGCCAAATACATCTTCTTGGGAAAAACATCATGCATGTTACCAGGCTCTTGTTATCACCCCAAGGAAATAGTATCAAAAGAAGATTTAGGGCTTATTGTATAGCACAGCAGGCTTGAAAACATCTTGCTTGCATGGACTTCATGGGCAGCAGACATATTCCCAAACATATTTTATAAATACTTATTCCTTTACTCTTGTACTTGATAACTTGACTGTTGAAACACGTAATGGCAGCTCTGCAAACCATACTAAGTTTAATGAGCCTATAATGAATTGATTTGCTTGTGCTGGCAAGACTCAGTGTGACTGAAGGGTGGTGTAGTGAGAAGTGACTACGCCGACAGGTTTACAGACCTTAGCAGTCTTGTGTGATCACCCATCTGAGTAAAAGGATGCTTTGGTGCTCTGTGTTTAGTCAAAAGAATGCCTTAGGAGCTGAGTAGGTGGTTTTCAGATTTACAGTTGCAGCCCAAAAACCTCAGGAGCTGCACACCTTCTGCAAGAACCGCGAGCATTGCTATCCTGGTACACCATGACCTTAGGTTTTATATGCCTTAGCTTCCATAAAGTGACTTCAGCAGCTGCAGTGCTGTCACTTACCTGCTCCTGCTGTCACCTAGATTTAAGTCCTCTGGATGTAACAGGGCCATCAAACCATTTTGCTGGCAAATATGTGAAGTGCTGAGTGTCATAGCTGAAATGCTCAATAATGTATTTACAAGATTTTTAAACCTCTTGTTCCTTATTTCTGTCTTTCTCTGGCTGGTCTACATGCCTGCATCTCAGATTGGGATTCTCTGTAAACTCCTTTGCAACGAATTGTTCCTTACCTCCAAAATAGCAAACAGTAGTTGAATTTCAGATGTACGCCAGTCTGGAGTTTGGGGAAGCCCATATTAACAGTGTTTGTGTTCAGACTCCTTGAAAATTGTTAAGGGGCAATACTGAACTCTCTTTTTCTGTCTTATTCTCATCCAAGTATGCCAGATCCGCCCAGCCTGCAGCCAAGTGTACAGTTTCTTTCACTCTGCTGACCCCTCTGCCTGCAGACTTGAACCACTGCTGGAGAAAAGATTCCATCTCCTGCCTCCATTCAGTGTCCCACGGTACCAGAGATACCCACTCGGGGATGGAAGATCTCACCAGTTAGGTACAGTGCTGATTTCCTTTTCTCCTAAGCATTCTTTCCTTACACAGCTCAAGAGGATTTGAAATGCCAATGTGCTAACGGGCTGAAAACAAGTCTTAGCAAGTGTGGAACCAAAGATTACAAAGGAGAAATGATTCTTATGTGTGAGCTTTGTGATACCAGTTGTGTTAAAGAGGGGTCAGAGGGTGGTACCACTGCTTTAGTTGAAGTGTCACTTGCAAACTTCCGTGTCTTTGACTATCATTTGGAACACTTCATTTTTACAATTGGTTGACCTTTGCCTAGATCTTCATTGAGTTGGACTCCATGATCCTTTTGGGTCCCTTCTAGCTTGGGTAATTCTATGATTCAAATTTTGCTTCTTTTGGTGACTTGTGGTTGATTTGTTGTGGGTATCTACTTGGACAAATTGAAGCACTGGGCAAATTGTCTTTTGATGGTTCTTTTCTAGGTAGGCGACTAAACAATAGCAGTGTTGGGTAATACATGTTTGAATCCAGGTAAGAACAGAAATAGACTGATTTGTGGGGAGGAAGGAAGAAGATATGGATGAGCAAGGTGCTGGTAGAAGGAATTGTGCTGTTTTGGCTTTATAGAGAATATAGAAGTGAAGTATCTTGACTTGTCTTTCTGTGCAAGAAAAGGAATTGATTGGGGTGTGTCTGTACATGCAAGCACATTGGATTTGTTCTTTTTGCTACAGATTCAGACAGGAATTCAAGCCTCAGCAGGGTATTTCAAAAGGCTTACCAGGGTTCAGAGGTTAAGGTTGGAAGCTAATGTAGTGAAATTACTGTGTTTTCTGGTTTTTAGAGCTAGGAGAATCATATCGTTGGCAACCTGTTCTGTGCAGTAGGATATACACAACTCCTTTGTTTTATCTGCTCAAATTTGATTTAGATTGGATGCCAGTCAGTGTGAATCTGAATAAATCAATGCTTGGAAAACAACAGTTTCTCCTGAGTTGCAAAAAGATCGTTTCTAGGAGTTGTCTTCACTGAAACATGTGAAGATCTGGCTGTTCCTCAGGAAGTGACTCAAGGAATAGCTAAGGTGAGGGACAGTCCAGACTAGGGAGCACGTGCTCTCTCCTCACCCCCATGTCTGAGTTTTCTTTCAGTGGAAATATATATCCTGCTTTGCATTCTGGCTTGGAGTTATTTTAAAGCTTGCCTGTGCACTTGGGCATCCTGCTGGTTGGTTAGGCACAGATTCTGTCTGAGACATATCTAAGGCTATCTTGAAAAGGTGAACCCTCCTTTAAATAACTCACGGGGAGAGTGGCTCCCTTAGGCTGCTTCTCAAATGGAAACCCTCACATTGGTGCATTTTACCAGTCTTGTTGTGTTAAAGTAAAACCTTCAGACACAGTGACTCTTTAGAAGTGGTTTGGGAGCACCTGGTGTTCTTTTTGAGTTCATCTAAGGCTCTGGGTCAGGAGATTCCCCTGCAGAACATGTAAATTGGGAAAACCATGTCTGTTGGATGTATTGTCAAATAAAATGCCTGATTGCTAATGATCAGCAAATGTTCCATGGTGTAGTTCTGTATTTAAACCTCTGTGCAGAGTTAACTCACTGCTGTGCTTTACACCTAAGCTGTGTTGTGTTTCAGTGAATGTGAAAGCCTCCCATTTAAATGCAAATGCTTGGAGATCCTTTCAGAATTTAAGGTTCTTCATTCACAACGGATTAATTCTAGTGACTGTATAATTTTTCTCCTCTGTTTTCTGATACCTGGGCTTGTGAAAGGGTTTCTGAAAATGAGAGCATTCATGGTGTCAACTGGAATGGCACTTTACTAATCAGTTAAGATGAGACCTAGTTACACTAACCTCTAATTATCAGGCACTGCCCCAAACGGCCTTTTCTGATAATGTTTCTTGTCATTGAACAGTCTCACTTCCTATTCCTTTTCTCGTAAGAACTGATGATTAAAATAAGAATGATTCTCTTGTCTGCCTGACATTCCTGATGGATGCCTCTGTGCAAGAGAAGTCCTGATCTGGAAGACACGTGAAAAAAACACACTGCAAGATGAGAATTCCACTGTATGATTCATAGGAACAGTTCAGTGATAACACAGGCTGGAGAACATGATGAAAACTGGGGGAGGGTGGGCTTTCTTTAGCTGTCTTTCAGTTCTTGGCAATCAAATTGAGCTCTTGGAGCCAGCTGCTCTGTGCATAGAGTTTATCTTGAAGCTTTTAGTTTATCGAATTTACTTTTTCCTTTGAGATTCAGGAAACATCTAAGACTTAAATGCTAGGGCTACAAGAGCAGGGCACACGTTTATCTAGACAGTTGCCTTTCCTTTTGCATCCAGCAGGCATCAATGCTTATCACTAAGTCTGCCTCCAAGGTCATTCAGTTTGTAGTAACTGGATATTGTTTGTGTGTGATGGATTGATCTATTAAGAGCTTAATGGGGATAAAGTCTCACTCTTACCAGGCTTGATTTTGACCATCACAGAGAATTAACCTGCCCAGAGAATTGTTCCTCTTTCTGCCAACTACTTGGTCAGTTGCCACTGGATCTCCTGGTGATGCAGTTCTTAATGTGGATGTGATGGCATTTGGCTATTGGTAAAATAGCTTAATGAAATAAATGATTTGAGGCATGATTTAAACTCAGTTTTCTGAGTGTACAGAAGGCTCAACATCTTATATGCAACAAGAAAGAAGACTTAGCAAAGATTAAGTGCTGTGTCTGAGGTATCTTTGACATGCATTGATAGATAGAATGGAAATAATCACAAAAGGCATCACACTTTTCCAGCAGTCACTTCTTCAGGGGGTATTTTCCTCATGCTGCTGTGATATACACACACGTAAAAGAAACTGCATGCAAAGCACTGCTAGACATACAGAGCAGGTGGAGAAACTATTTATCTCCATTACTCTCTCATCTGTGCTGATTGCTGACAGAACACAGCAGTAGATAGTGGTTCAGGGAAAAATGTGCTTTAGTAATTAGTGGGTTTTTTTACTATTAGGGCAGAGTACAAAGTTCAGGTTATGTTGCAGCCCAGAGAAAGCCGTGCTGAATTGACCTTTCATTAAACAACAGCTTTCTCAGCTGCTGCCCCCTTGACATTTCATAATCAAAGTGCTTTTGTAGCTATTATAAGCGAGCCTTAGCTCTGTGACAGGTCCCTGATCTACCACCACTCATGTCTTTTGACACTTACTAATGTGTGGGATTAAATTCCTTTTATTTTTTTTTTGCTTTGCTGCTTATGACATGATGCATTTGATCTACTTTGGGGATAAAACTGTGATCGTTGTGTATTAATTCAAAACACCTGGTTTCACCCTAGCCTACTTTTTAGACATTTGACATAAGAGAATGTAGGTAATCATAATCCTCTTTACTGTTTGAGCTTCTGCCTTACATTTTACTTTGCAGCACAGTAGAAATAATTGCAAAATTGTTCTCTTGAGGAGTTTTCTTTTTAGGGAATGTGCAGGAGTACCAGGCCAGACTGGCTGAACCAATTGATCTGCTTCATTATGAAGAGCTAGAAAATAAGGTCTTAAAAGCACAGTAATTCTTCAATTGTATATGCATAAAATAAAGTGTTCATTTTGTCTGGAGAAGAGTACTGTGAGGCCTTGAGGAAGTTGCTTTGGCCCTTTGACTGTAACTATCATAATTATCCAAGATGAGACTCTGTAAAATGATCTGCCTTTATTTTATTTCTTATCAAGCCTGAGAGTAAATTTAGAGTAGTAGGATAAATTATAAGAATCTTTAGTGATGCTCAGAGCTATGAAACATGTTGTTTGGTGTGGGAAATATCCATTTCAGTTATTTAAATAGAAGTATTATGCAAGTACACAGTCCTAGTCTAAAGTTGATCCCAAGGCTTTTAGAAAAGTGTGGCAAAGCTTTTATTTCTGTCTAACCAGTACGCTCTGTCCTCCTTTACAATACAACAAAGACCTGACCTACAGAGATGAAGGCAGGCTGCCTCAGCTGTTTAAAATAAAGGTAATTCAGGAAACAGGAGAGAAAAAACTGCCCAAAATGCCTTCCATTTTATTGATTTGATCTCTCCATAGGGAGGAGGGTTACTGAGCTTAGAATAACAGTTTTACAAAATAAATAACAGGTTTCAAGGTGCCAGGCCCCTTACCAAGCTGGCCTTGAACTAGTTGATAGTATGGAAAAGGCTAACAGATCAGTTGGCTGACAGCATGTTTCCCCTTCTGTGCAGAGTTACTATTTTTCCTTCTCACTCCATCTCCATTTCAGTGAGGATGAAAAACCAAAACTCTTGGAAAATTATAAAGGGAGAGGAAGCATTAGATTAGAGTCAATTTGCGACTGTTTCTGCAGAGCAACAACAATTCAGAAGTGGAAAATCTCTTTTACAAGCACAAACTTTTTTATTTCAGTGGATTTTTGGAAGGGGAAGCAGAAAAGCTGAGCACTTCATGGAGATTCAGCTCTCATTGCACCTTCTTCTGTGGAATTGCCTGTTGATTGATGGTTGGATCAGGGTTCTAATTCAGAGAGACCCCTAATGGGGTGCAATTTGGCAGCTTTCCTCTTCCCTACTCCTGATGTCTGGGTTGTGCTGCTCCCTTCAGTGCAATGATTTGCTGTGATATTTTATGCCTCATGACTTGATGTTTGTCGTCAGCAGGACCAGGTGCCTTGCTGTTCAGTGTTTAGACCTTTTTACTTCTCTGTGCTGCTTCTTGCACTATGAAGAGAAGATAATACTTCCTCATTTTTTGAGTTAGGTAATAGGAAAGCAACGTTGTGTTTTCTTGTCAGATCTGTGTGTTGGAGTCTATATAGTTTGCCTGAGACGAGGGAAAGGATAATAAAATTATCCTTCCATCCTTTTCACCTCTATCAAGCTCTCCTGTAGCCACACAGAGCTTTCCCTACTACATCAACAAGATTCCTTTCAAACAACAGTACATTGCACTTTCTTTAATGGAAACTCAAAGCACGTGTTCCCATGGAAACTCCAGTTGAACACGTTCTTTCCAACCCATCACAATGTTTCTCTGATTCGATTGCAGGGCAGCTCCTTGTGTTGTCTCACACAGCTGAGATATTCAGGCTTATGTCAAAGCAAGCTTTCTAGCCACGTCTGCTTTTTGGAAGGGTGGAAATTATAGTGAGCTGTGCCTTTTCATTTAATGATGGTGTGTTTTATCAGCTTTAGTAACCTATAGACACATAGGCTCCCACTGTGTTTTTTTTAAGGAATGATGTCCTTGAAAGCAGCTGCTTATTGTTGTGTTCTCCTGTGTGTGCCCAGGTATTTGTGGCATTGAGAGTTGGGAAGGCTTGAAAAGATGAAGGGAAGTTTATTCCAGGCCTCCACTACCTAAAGAATCGTGGGCCCCTACACAAGACCATGAGAAAGATGAGCACAGCATGATTACAGTTATTTTCTGATCAGGACTGAAATATGCTCAGAAACAGAGCAATGCATCATCAAGGGCTGTCTACTTTGCTCATGTATTGTGTGCATCGAACTGGGTCTCATTTTTCTTGTGTTCATTGTTTTAATCTCTCCAAGAGGTTTGTTTTCTGAAATGAGGAGTCAGCTGCTTTTGATCCCCACTTTGCTGTATATCCTCTCTCTGCGGAGGTTCTGCTTTTCCTGGGTACAGGATGGATGTGCAAGCTGCTTCAAGCAAAATTATCAGTAATGCTTTTCTGTTCTCACATGTTTCAGAACACCTCAGGAGGAAGGCTGTGTGTTCTTTCCATAAGCAGAGGTGTTAGCCATGGGCCAGAGCTCATCTGGCAGAGTGACGTGAAGAAATGAGAATTCTGTTTCATTTGGGAACTTGCAAACCAGGAGACAGGCTTGCTGAAGGCTCTCTCTAAAGTCATTTTGCTCCTGTCAGGAAGAGGACAAGAGAACTGTCACAGACTGCTAGAGCTGTGTAGCTCTTGTCAGAAAATTAATTGAAAAAGGGTAGAGTTTATTGTGAAGTAAAATCGCCTCCTAACATCACTACCCAGTTTGGAAGATCTTGGCCAAAAGCACCCAGCTTTCTCCTTTTAGTCACACTGTCTCATGCTGTCATCCTCACTCTGAAGGAGTTTCATCCATGGGCATTAAATCTGATATTATTCAGGAAAACACTTATTAGTCCTATATTACAAAATAGTAAATGAAAAATACACACACAGAGCAACTCAGATTTCAAAGCCATGTTGTTCATCCCATTGTTTTTTTTGCTCTTGTTGTGTTCTGTAACCTGCAGGTGATGCTATCCACAACCACAGTGCTCTGTTCCTTGAGAACAGCTCTTTGAACATACCTTTCTCTCAGGAGAGTCCTGGATCTCCAAATGCATCTGATCAACCACAAGGGAAGACAAGAAAGTTGAGCTTGGCCAGCACAAACAGTGAGAACTCAGGGTCAACAGAAAGCTTGCCATCAGCACATCTCACCAACAGTGAGTGAAGCCTGGTGCCATGCACTGCTGATACAACAACAACCCTTCCCTCTGCACCCTTTCAGTGGGAAAGTCTATTATGAAAAGTAAAGTTGCCTGCTTAGAAGTTTGGGGAGAATGAGAACAGCTTAAGTTGCTGCAATTTTAAATAACACGACTTAGCTTCCTCTACTGTTTGTGATTAAGTAGATAAAGTAATGCAAGTGAAGTAACAGTTTTATATTAAGGTGCTGCTTATAAATAGTAATTAAGGGTTTCATGCTAATAGGGATTTAGAAGCATGTTCCAGGCATGAAGAAAGATGGATAAGGTAAGGTTTGTTGCCCTTAGTTAAAAGTGCTCTAAATCATTACGTTGTTCTGTTATGGACTGTAGTCATACATCAATATTTTGTTCACTATGATAGTGAGCAGAATTTTGATAGAAGTAGAATATATTGATATCAATGGATTCTATTTGAACATTGATAGAAATAGAATACATTGATATGAATAGTATACTGATAGAACAGTGCAATTCTTACTCTATAACATGATCATAGAAGAACTAGTCTTTCACTGTACGTTTTCAGTGGGCCAGAAAGCAATGGGCATCATGCTGAAGTGATTTCTGCTTCCTTAAACTTGTTCCCAATAGAACTGTTTAGATTGTGGACATGTAAGTGATGATAAAGTCAGTGAAAACAGTATTTGGTGTTTGATAGATAATTTTAACAGGCTCTCAATGTCAAGATTAAAAAAAGCAAAAGACATCATTCAGTTATTTACCTGCAATGCAAAGGCAGCAAGGAGTTCATTAAGACGATATCTTACAGAAATGTGATTCAATTTTGTTTGGTTTTTTTGTAGTTACTGCAAAGTGGTGGGGAACGAAACGGATAGATTATTCCTTGTACTGTCCAGATGTGCTGACAGCCTTTCCAACTGTGGCCCTGCCACATCTCTTCCATGCCAGCTACTGGGAATCAACAGATGTCGTGGCCTTCATTTTAAGACAGGTCATTGAGCACTTTATTTTTCTCTCTGCAACGAATAAACTTGTGGTTGTTGGTTGCATCTTCCAAGGGGATAAGTCTTTTAATCTTCAGTGCAGTTAGGTGGTTAAGTGTGGTTGCAGCACGTACAAATGGATGTAGGAATGGCAGGTGTGGATTTATTGGAGAGGTGAAAGGGACAGCAAGCCCAGCACTACCACTGCTGGCTGTGTGACTGGAAACAATGCACTGTCACACATGCCTTACCCCTCCCATGCCCCAGCTCACTTTAACCCTGCGTTATGTGTAAATTCCCTCCTGTTTTTGAAGGAACAGGCTATCTCCAGCCTTAATTAAATATGTATTTCCCTACTAAATATCAAACTATTAGTATTTGATAATAAAACAGCAGTTTGAAAGCACTCCTCTCTTTAAAAAAAGCAAGTGTCTCCTGTGACTGTACTAGAATATTTCAAGGCATTATGTGAACTGTCTCCTCAGAGTTTATTTCTGAGTCAAATGATGGGTCTCTTGTTCCTACTGTGTCAGTAATGGGACAGCAGCTCGCAGTGACTTAGGGATAATGCAGTGCTCTGACTTGTAGAGAAAGTGATGAGGCTGAAATGTGTGGGGTGTGCCCAGAAATCGGAGTTGGACGTGCAGGTTTCTTGGTAAGTGGGTGATATTTAGGTTGTAAGAATGTGTAGCTTGTGTGACACATCAGAGTTCTACCTTTACACAAGTTATACTCCCCTTATCTTGGGATGTTACCGACTACCGGTGGAATCCTGAGCCTATCACCTACTGCAGCAATCAATAATATCCAAAAGGTGCTGAGAACCTTGCCATCTGGGTATATTTATTAAAAAATCAGTGCAGATTGCGTGCAGTTGCCTTTGGCTCTGCAGTGTCATTCAGCTGGGACAGCAGTGTACTTTGCCAAGTACCAGAACCCCCCAGGCCACACACTGTTAATAACAATATTAATATAATTTCAGGTGATGAGGTATGAAAATGTAAATTTCAAGGAGAATGACAACCTGGATCCAGCAACTCTAAGTCCATCCAATCCACGAGAGAAGTGGCTACGCAAGAGGACACATGTCAAATTGAGAGTAAGTATAAATCTGAATATCTGTGGCAGCTATAGAACTTGGGTTTGGCAGCAATTTAAATGGAGTTTGATATCTCAGAGTATGAGTTTATATAACTGAATGCTACTAAAAAGCTGAAAGCTGTTAATGTAAACCAGAGGCAAATGAATTCGCAGTTAGGGAGAAGGAACTATTTATTTTTGGTTTCTCACTGCACATTGGGAGAAAGTATGTATCTTTTTTTAAATAACAGGCTTTAAGTTTCAGTTAAACAAAGAGGTGGTTGTTCTGTTTTCTTAGAAGGTTGATGAATTCATAAATCAAGAAGAAAATACTTTCTCATTCTTTAGACACCACTTCATTTAGGAGTGTCAGGATATGTCTGTCTTGCATGCAATTGTGTGAACCTAAGGCACTGCTTGAAGTGAAAGATTATTGGCAAACCCTTAAAAGTTTTCTCTTATTTGGTCATCTTGGGTGCTTTCACTAGAAAATCTGTTCAGGAACCCATAGTTACTGGAAGCCTGGCTCCAGCTGGAACAGGAACACAGTTTTGCTGGGTGCTCTAAGGTGCACTGTCAAGGACTGTTTCTGTGTTCCTAATATCAGAGACAGTGGCCTTGTTACAAAAGCAAAGCCACCCTTCCCACCTTGTGCTCCTGTTTCAGAACGTGACTGCTAATCACCGAGCTAACGATGTCATTGCAGCAGAAGATGGTCCCCAGGTGCTGGTTGGGCGCTTTATGTATGGACCTCTGGACATGGTAGCTTTAACAGGTGAAAAGGTAAAGTCTGAGTAATCAGTTTCCTTATTTTTCTGAACCAGCTTTTACTAGAAGCAATCATTGATCCTTGCACACATTTATAGTAACAGGGAAAGCCTTACAGCAAGGGGAAGTGTGTCACTAGGTCCTACCACTTCAGAAAAAATATGCTGTAGGTGGACTTACCTGGTAGCTGACCTTTTTCCCAGCTCTCATCCTTCTCACATGATGCTGGCCATCTCCTCTGGTTAATGATAAGTGTGCTATGCAGTGATTTCTGAACCTGCCATCCAATTGTACCACCTACTGGCGACAATTACCTTTTTGAGCAAGGAGAAAAAAGAATATATAGTGATTGGCAAATCACTGAAAGAAAAATGTGTCCCCTCCAATCTAGGCAAACCAACTACATAAAGGAATAAGGATTCTGGATGCTAGGTGGCTGCTGTTTCTCTTATTCATGGAAGAGTAAAGATTGGTTTTAGAGTTTAAGTAGTAATGTGACGCAATTGGAACTGTCACTCCTAAAACTACCTGGAATAGCCAAGGCAGCAACCAGGTGATCTTTCTACTTTAGGGTTCCTGCCAAATTTCGGATCTCTACCCTCATTTGACACCTGCAGTGCTAAGCTGAATGCTTTAAATGAGGAAGGCAATGAACTCTTGTACACTCAGAAGCGTTTTCCAGTTGAGAGGACGTTCTGTGAAGTTTCTACTGAGTTTTGGAATTCCTTCAAACTTCCTTGTAAACTTTTAGTACAAAGCCATAGTTGGAGACACTGGTGTGATTGAGGCTTGGCAGGCCTTGTAAAGAGGGGATGTGTTGCCTGCTATTACACTGGATGGTCTTTAAGGTCCCTTCCAACCCAACCCATTCCATGATTCCATGACTGTTCTGTTGTGTTTGCAGGTTGATATCTTCATCATGACCGAGCCCTCTTCGGGTAGGTGGGTGTACTTTGACACTGAGATATCCAACAGCAGTGGCCGGATATCCTACAGCATCCCCAAACAGAAGAGACTGAGAGTTGGTGTGTATCCCATCAAAATGGTGGTCAGGTAAGAACTCCAAGCTGGAACTACAGCTGTGGTGGGTTGTTGTGATGAGGAGGACACTGAGGTGTGTAAAAGTGAAGGGGATGCAGAGAGAGATTTTGGTCAGTTAGTTATTTTTTTCTAGGTCTTGTCACTGTGTTGTCAGTTTAGCTTTGAAGCAGTGATCGTTTGCTTCCTGGCCAGTTTTGGAGGTGACTGGGACAGTGGGTTTATCCCTACTGCAACACAGATCCTCAGTGCAATTCAATTTAGGAGCACTTGGTCTTGCAAAATATTGGGACTGGATGACTCTAATCAGTCTTTTATGGCAAGAGTGTATGACTTGGAATATTCTGCAGCTGTTCACTTGGGAGAAGACTGCTGAAGGGTGTAGCTTTGTGTTCTTCAGACTGATGAAAACCTTTTAGTACTGAAATTAGCAGTAGAGAATGTCCTGCCTTGCTCTTGGCCACCTGTTTAGCTGATGATGTCAGGCTGATCAAAAGAGTTGCCTTAACTCTGTACCAAAGACCATGGGGAAAAAAAGGCAAAAAACCCCAGCACCTGAAAATCACAATTGATGTAAAATCAGTCAGCTCTCTTCACTCTCCAGCATTTCTTTAAAATCTCCATGCAAGTAAAGCAAGAAGAATGAAGATCTGTGAAGAAAACTTTGTTGGCCTTGGTGCAGGACTGGGGTAGCTGTGCTGTCAAAAAAAAAAATCTTACATTTAATAAAAGTTGAATTTTATGTAATACAGAGTTTTAGCTTAAGTGTTGCACTTAAAATTAAAATCCTTATCCATTTAGGAAGTAGCTTTGCGGCTTCCTTTGAATCCCTGCTTTGGGGGCTAAATTAGTGGGATGAGTTTAGCTGAAACAGACTGTGTTGTTACCCACCAGTTAACCAAGTCCAAAGTCAATTTGCAATCTTATGTACTGCTAATTGAGGAGAAGTAAATGTTTCACCTTCGTGCAGTGGAACAGACAATCAAGATAAGAAAAGGCAGTTAAAAACTAATTAAGGTGTATTCGGAAGCTCAACTCCCTTGGGCTTTTAGACAGCAGGAGTAGGTTTCAAACAGAAATGAAAGGGATTGTCCTGCCTTTGCTCTCATTAAGCTGTGCACACGTATCCTAAGAATCTTCAAAACTAGATATAAATTTTTAAATCATACAATAATCATCTTTCTAAAGGAAAGAAGGTCTGGGCTTCAGATTATGGTTTTTAGGGATGGTAAAGAGCTTTGGGTCACTTTGTGCTTTAGTAGCATCTTAATGTCCAGACTTCTTGGGGAAAATATATCATGAGAACATTGCATTTCATATACCTTTCCATGAGAAAAACCATCTATGATTGTATATCTCTCTTGGTTTAAGTTGTTTTGGGGTGGGTTTCTTTTTTCATCTTCTTTCCTCTTCTGGATTGGCATTCCCATTGTAATGTGCAAGGATAGAGGGGTGGGTAATGGCAATATAGCAACGGTTTATCTGATGGAGAAAAGCTGATTTGTGTGAGTATGTGCCAATAAAAGGTGCCTATTGATTATTCCTTTGTAATTTGTAATGATTTTCCAGTAACTGGAAAAAAACTGTAGCTAATTTGTGTGCTGCTTGTGTCTGTACTTGTGTGTATGCATGTATATAGCTTTCATGTCTTATACGTGTACATACATAGACCTATAGCATGTTTGAGCAGTACTTTGAGTACTTCAGGTGTTTTTCTATCCTAATTCTTTCAGGTATTTAAACACGTATGATTTCTTAAAGTCAGCTTCCAAATTTCTCTTTGGGAATCTGTTTCCTAAAGGTTTAAATTTTACTTGTCCCACTCTGAAATCAGAAACCCTATCTGACAGTGACTTTTTAAGCTACAGATCTAGACAGATCTAATTTCAGGTCTTAACTAGAACATGCAGAAAATTCATTCTGACATTTTGCTTTGTGAACGTATTTATTGCTTTGTCTCTGCAGAGGGGACCAGAGCAGTGCTGCAAGTTACCTGACTGTGCTTCCCCGAGGGATGGAGTGTGTTGTGTTCAGCATCGATGGTTCATTTGCAGCCAGCGTTTCCATTATGGGAAGTGACCCCAAAGTCCGAGCTGGGGCCGTTGATGTTGTCAGGTAGGTGAGGTTTGCACACTTTGCTTTCCAAATCTCCAACTTTCCTGTTTGCACACTGAATAAACAGCAATTTTTATTGTGGTTTTGTACTGAATAAACAAGAGTTCTTTAAAGTCCAGGATTCTTTGCAGGTATATTTCTGTATTTGCTTGGACGTCAGGTCTGCCTGATTTTCAGAGGAGTCTTAGAATGCTGTGGTTTACTTTGAAAGCTGTAATTTAGCTTGTATAAAGATTAAAAGTTGCTTCTTGGGAATATGGCCTTAAAATATGTGCAGTGAATTAACAATTCCGTGTGTTACTGTGGTTAGCAAAGAGCATATTTTGTTTTAACCAACTTCAAACAATGACGTGCTTCTGCTTCAAAAATACCAAGTGCCATGAATGCAAGAGTGGTTTTTGGAGGAATTAAAGACCTTTTAATCCATTCTTGCAAGTCTGTTCGTGACACACTGGACAGGGAAATATAGCTCCTGTCTTGGAACTTGCAGGGCAATACAGCTGAAATGGCAGGAAGTCTCTTTAAAGGTTTCAAGGACTGGATGCATAGCAATGTCTATTCTAAGTATATTTTTAAATAGCTCATATTTTGTATAACATATTGTATAATCATCTCTCTTGCTTCTCCCACAAGGTGTAGACATGACTTGATTTCTCGATAGGAGCAGAGGCTTAGACCTGCTGCTTTCCACTTGTTGAAGGATAATGTCCAACTTCTGGCTGAGCAACAAAATGCTGACCTGACCTGTGGGCGTGGTTTCTCTTTCTGTATTTACATAATTTGCCTGCTGTTTCTGACAGGCACTGGCAGGACCTGGGATATCTCATCATCTATATCACTGGCCGGCCAGATATGCAAAAGCAGCGCGTGGTTTCGTGGCTGTCTCAACACAACTTCCCACAAGGGATGATCTTCTTCTCAGATGGACTTGTTCATGACCCACTGCGACAAAAGACCATTTTTCTCCGGAATCTCATGCAAGAGGTACTAGAAACCTGTTTATAGCCTTAAAACCTTTTTCCAGAGATTGTCATTCAGTGAAGTTAGAGATCTCCCTTCTTTTTGAACAGTAAATCTCACTGGCCATCTAAAAGTCTTTTTGCCATTCCTCATTTCTCACTTTTTAAAGAGCAGGAAAGGCTATAGAACATCCAAAGGGGCTGCCTTATTGGCATGTAGGGAGACAGATTTAGCTTTAGTTTACAGCACCAGGTTAGCAATGAACTCACCTGCTGCTTCATTGCAAAACCTTGTAGTGATGGTGTTCAATAGAGTGTTCACTTTGGAAGTAATATTTGTTTCAGTGCCACATCAAAATCTGTGCTGCGTACGGTTCCATGAAGGATATTTCTGTGTACAATGTCTTGGCTCTGTCACCATCCCAGATCTACATTGTTGGACGACCAACAAAGAAGTACCAGGCGCAGTGTCAAGTAAGTAACTCTTGCTGCTCTGTCAGGGAGTGCTGTGGGCGACAAGGAGAGGCGTGTGTGCGACTGCAGGTGCAAACACACAAAAGATAAAGAACAGAGGTGATGTTTCAGAGGAAGAAAGGCAGTTTTGGTTTCAGATGAAGCATTTTCTGGTGGGGTGAATAATAGAGAATCGAGTGGTCGTAAGTTGTATGTGGAAGTGCACGTGCTGAATGACAAAATGGAACAGGTCACTGAAGAAAAAATGAGAGGGAGTATTGGTGCTCTGAAGGTATCTGACTTGGGGTGCCAAAGGTAGGAGCTTGATTCCTCATAGAGCTCCTAAGTCAGCAATAATTTGTCCCTCCCTTTCTTTCCTTCCTATTTCAGTTCCTCAGTGAAGGTTATGCAGCCCACTTGGCCTCGCTGGAGTTCAGTCTCCATTCACGACCCAAAAAGAACAACTCCCGGATGATCTTGAGAAAAGGCAGCTTTGGCCTCCACTCCCAACCGGAGTTTTTGCGCAAGAGAAACCACCTCCGCAGGACTATGTCTGTACAGCAGCCTGACCCACCTTCCTCAAACCCCAAGCCAGAGCGTGCCCAGAGCCAGCCCGAATCAGACAAAGATCACGACAGGCATTTGCCCTCCATTGCCTGGGTTCGAGGGGGGATTCACAAATTTGAATCTGTCCCCTAGGAAGCCTGGGAGCAACGAGCTTGGGTGGACCCCCTGTGACTTGTAGGCACGCCTCAAAGGTAATATTTAGGCAGCTTCAACTGAGAGATGGAGAGGGGAACCTGTACCATGGAGTCTTCCCTGCTCTGGAATCTGCCTTCTTGCACCAACTGAGGAACTTCCAGTCTGTTCCTCTTGATGTGTTTATTGGGAAATTTGGAAACAGTCTAAAACTGTAGCAAGTGCTTATAACATCACAGCAGCAGGAAATACCTTTGGTTATTTTTTACAACAGATACAATAAAATGTGCAATAAGAGAAAAAGCTGTAACAGGCTGATTTTACTCAGAAGGAGGAGTTGTGGTGTCAGCTAACTAACTGCACCCAAACCAGGATAAGCAGCAGGTCCTACAGGTTGTAGAGAAGGTTTACACTATAAACAGTTGTACCTGTTTCACTTTCGATAGTGCCACACTTGCAAAGGAAGCAGAAATGAGAACTACAATAACGGGTGGTCAGGATTTGTACAGCAAGATGCTTTTTGGGTGACTTAAACCCAAGATTTCCTTTCAGCTTACAGTGTTGGTCAACAGACCCCACCATGGGCACTGGTGTTTGAGGTGCTGGACATCGAGTAAATGGGAGAACTCTACTTATGAACCAAATCGTAAAAACTAAATGTTAGAAATAAATGTGTCTGCTGCAGTTTGAAGCAGTAAGTGTTGCTGTATACAAAGTGATGTGCAAGTGTACAAAAATCACATTGTTTTGTGGAACTTGGTGACTGTGCAAACTGTGTGGACTAGTGCAAATAAGGAGATGGCTCTGACCATCTCAGTCTGAGACAGGACCTCAGATGTTAGCTAAAGGGTGCCCTTTTACTAAGGGATCTGTAAACTTTAGAGCAATCACTTTTTTCACTACTCTTAACTAGACTCTTTAAACTGGAGGAGAAAAAAAAATCAGTGGAATTCCTATGGGTAATTTGTTTACCTTCTCGTGCTTTATAGCAAGCGCTGTGTTAAGACAATCTGTAGCATTCAGAGTTACAGCATTTGATCTTCAAAGAATGGAGATGCTGAGTTACAGGTGCCAAATAGATGTTTTCCTACTGATTTAAGTTGCTCTTGGATCTCTCAGTGAACTTAATAGAATTAAAATGTGAGATTTTCCCCAATTGGTACTATTTCTGTATTGTAGTAGTTAAACATAGCAGCACTTTGCAGAGTCTTCATGCAGATACTTCCACTGCACTAAATTCACCAAGAGAACTTTTAAGATTGAAGCATGTTTTGAAACCTGCAATGAAGTTACAAATGCACACAAACCCCATTTTCTTTAGAAGTTAAAACCAGACTATTGACAAAGGAAGCTTGAAGTCAACAGGAGATTTCTTTTCTGGGTTGGTTGGTTTGTTTTTAATTTCAGGGTGTTGGGGTGGAGAGGGTCTTGTGCCTTCTTCCCATGCCCACCCCTTACTTTCAGGTTTTCCTAGTCTGTAGCTAGATAAGAAACAAGTCTCTCAACAAGTCTGTTTGTTAATGATTTTGAAAGCTGACACGTAGAGCAAAGAAGAAATGCAGAAGTAAATCTCTGTCTATACTCCCTATTGACCCAGGAGTTTCAGTGTGCTTGTTGGAAGGGCACAGGGATGTGGCTTTTGCCTTAAAAGGCAGCAAAGTAGCTATAAATGGAGATGTTTGATTTATTGGGAAGATTATCAGTTACATATTCTGAATTTCCTGAAGGGTCTCGGGAGGATTTGTTTTTCATAGTGCTTCCTTTAAGAGAAATGGTAGGAAAGAGAGGAGTTTAGTAGCTCCTGTTAATTGGGAGCAGGAGCTGCTTTCCAGGGGGCTGGGGTTTTATGCTGTTGCCAAGTCAGCCAGCTTACAGAAGCTAAATGAAAGATAGATACCCACTAACTACATTGACAGAGTTTTCAGGTTTACAAATGCTTTCCCAGTAGTATCACACGTAGTTCTTTAACCCACACACTTGGAGGGGGTTCTTCTGTGTTCTGCCTTGGCCTGCTGTGTGTGTTAATTCTAATCACATTTCTTCTCCTGTCCTCTGCAGCAAGGAGGAGATGCATGGGGACAACTCCTGCCAGTCAGGGCACTGCTGGGATGTTGCTGCCTGTTAGATTTGAATAGGTGTGGGAACCCAAGGCTTGAACACACTGGGCAAATTGTAGATCTGCTGAGGGGATCTAAAAACAGCACTGATTGATTGCAAAGGGTTTTTTTACGCACTGGGTGTTGTGTAGCATCTCTTCACAGTGATCACTGTTCCTACTGCAAAGTTCAAAGCTAATGTCCCTTTAGCCATCTGTCTCTACCATCCTAGAGACTCCAAAATATATTTTTTTAAATTGCTGTAGTAGAAAGGCCAATTTCCTTTCAAAAGAGGGACCTGTGTGTAATTCTGTGACTGTACTAAAGGAACAAGCAGCTGTGCACAAGGTTAGAGAAATCATCTAGGTTTACTCTTGCAGACACAATGTCATTTTGCAGGGTGCCATGTCATGAAAACCCTGATTTTGGGTATTTCTATTAAGAACTGGGTCACTTTTATAGTAGTCACCATGCTGGCTTCAGAACATCATGAGCTGATGGTAAATGTGTGCGTGTGTGCATTTAGAGCAGTAACAATTTCAAATTCTCTACACCTGGTATTGAAATCGAGCTGAAAATATTATCCCTAACTTTATTTCCAGTAAAATGTGAGAGCTGTCATGGCCTTGGCATAATTCCAGCAGCATTTATTGCTCAGGGATAGGCTGGTTTGACTCCCCATCGCATACCTCCAGCTGAGCACTTTGGCACAGGCATCGGCTTGGAGGGTCAGGCTTCGTGTTAGGTCGGAGCTGATATTCTGACACATTTGTTTGGAAAGCACGAGCCAGTTGCACTAAAATGGTAAAACAACTTCTCCTGGATCTGGGAGTATGAACAAGGCGAGTATGATTTTTTTTTTAGACAACTCACAGCTCCTCTGGCAGCTCAGCAGCCATTCTGTGGCAGCAGCTGAGGCCCTCGAGTGTGTTGAACCCCCACCTTCCCCACTCCAGCTGTGCTTGGGTGATTCCTGAGGTTTTCCTTGTGAATCACTCGTTCTAGAGCATAATTTTTCAGTCATGTTTTCTCTTAAAACATTTCCTTCTGGTGTGAATTTTAGTTACACACTTGTCCAGGTGGAACTGCACGTGGTGGTTGACGGGGTGGTCAGTTTGCAGTTGGGTTTTGGTTTAACTTGTGATTTTGAAGGATTGTGCATCCTCCTGAGCAGGCTGTTTGCTGAGGGTGAGCTTGATCCTGCAGTCTTGTTCTCCGACTGCAAGGCCTGACTGTGGGATCTCTGTGCAGTCACCACTGTTAAGTGTTAAAGGATACACAGAGGGGAAAGGGACAGAGAAGCCAGGTGGGATGGAGAGTGCCCAAGGAACACAGACCTGTCGGTGGTTTCAGCACCTTTAGTGCCTCCAGTCTGCTACAGAAAAGCACATTCTTTTAACCCACGGAGTGGAGGAAGCATCAGTGAGATTGTAAAACACAGAGCTGTTTCTCCAGGGGGTGCTAAGGCAGCAGGACCAGTCGACTCAAAGCAGGCCACAGCTGGCAGCGTTGACTTCTTTGTCCTCTTGATATGGATCCAGTTTTTAATTACTGTAAAAAAAAAATGGCTGTGATTACTAGCAGTGGTAGATTTATCATCTGAGGTATTGTGAAAACAGACCCTCACAACTGTGGTGTTTTGTGTTTGCGTGTGTGTGTGTGTGTGTAGCTACTGGAAGACACTTTAAGTGGAGTTTTGGTTCTGCTTTCACAGCAAATTTGTAACCAATATACTTTTTTACAAACAACAATGGCTGTTTATTCAATTTTGTTGTCTAGTTCGGTAAGTTTGAAAAAAAAAAGATATTGTGTTAAGAGTGCAGAATATTCCACAGACCTAAATAGTGATGTTGATCCAAATCTGCTTATTTTAGATAACTTTTTTTTTCCCCCAAAGTGTTTGCATACACTCGTGCTCTTGGAACAGAGTCTTGCTTGACCAAAGTATTCCTGTTTAGTTTTGTGGCATGGTTTATATTTATTCAACATAAAATTTGGTTATATGTAAAAATGACACGGCATTGAGAATTCTTGGTCATTGGGGTTCATGAGAGCTGCCATTTTGATTTGTTTACATGAAGAGGGTCTTAATTCTGACAGATTACTTCTCCTGTTCCTCTAATGCCTGGAGAAGTCACTTCTAAACAGTTAAAACTTCCGCTGGTTATGTGGAAGTGGAACTATCAGTAAAAGAGACACCTTGATCTGCTCTTAAAATAAGCAGAACAATAGCACTTTATCTGGAAACTCCACCATTCTGCAAAATAGCCTTTGTTTGCCATTCTTAGTGAACAAATCCCATTTATACATTGCATTTTTTTAGGCCAGGGCACTACTAATGTGTACTTAAGAAAATCCCCAATACTTAGATCTATAGTATCATCATGTAGCTTATGGAATAAATTTAGAATTTGTTTTCCTTCTTTCTATATTGTTCCCTGTCCTAAATTTGCTAAAAGCTTTATTTTTAAGTATTTTTAATAATACCTGAAATCAATAGGTATTTTCAGTTTCTAAAATGTGTAATTGTTATTGAATAAATAGGATTTTCCTTAGGTTTCTTTTCCCCCTCTTGCATCTAAGCCACAGAAAGGTGAGTACATCATAAAAGTGCCAGATGACTGGAATCTGGGCACCTTTTTAATTGGCTCATTGGCTTAATGAAGATTGTACACTGCAATTTCATCATTTTTCTGATTAGACCTTGAAATGTAGGATCTGAACTCAAGATTTCTGCATTGAATTGTTCATTTCAGGCATGCAGGGGAGAAAGTGGCACTTCCCATCCTTACCTGGAGCTGGTACAGGATAGAATTGCCATAAATACAAAACTTTCCAACTTGCCTCCTCAGCTTCCTCATGGTCTGTGTTCGTAGCATCAGCAGAAATCGTGGGTTTCACAAGGTAATTTGACTTCCATGATGTTTAGTCACCCAAATGTAAATATAGGGTCCTACAGATGATCCTAAATTCAGTCCCCTCATCAAAAATGGAGGTAATAACACATTTTTTTCTGGATGAAAAGAGCTCTTTCTTTCAGAAATAAGAAATGGCCTGGAGCAGCTAGAATCCTGTGCCATGGACTCTGGGATTGAAGTCAGGTGTTGCTGTTTCCTCTTCCCCTCCTTTTAGTTGAAGCCCAAGGTAAGAGGATTACAGTTTACCCTCTATTTGTATTTATTTCCATAAGCTACCTTTGAAACTGGATATAAATAGGGGGGGGCAGGGGAATGCATAACCAATTTAACAGTTCAGTTGTAGGGAAGAGAGAGAGAGGCAACTTTACCACGAGGTGCTGGGAGATGGGACACCAGAGGTGACCACAGAAACATAACTTACAGATTGCAAGCTTTAAAGATGAGGTTATTCTGGGAGAACTGGTGTAGGGCCCGGAATGGCAGTCCTCTCACAGAACCCCAAGCCTTCTACATAATTTATTTTTCTATTTGTGGGGGAGGGAAGGGGACAGTCCACTTACAGCTGAATTCATATGAGGAAACTTGAAATTGTACATGTTCTTTCAGTTTGTAGTTTTATTAAGTGCATACTTTTAAATATTGTTTGTCAGTGAGAAAGTTCTATCTGGTGACAAATGTTTATATTTCTTATGGCTGCCTTGTAAAGATTAAAAAATGTACAATAATGAATTTCTTAATATGAAATAAGGAGTAAGATTTCTACAACTGGTATAGATTTTGATGTGAGCTGGTTTTTAAAATCTTATAACAGGTTAGTCCCTTAAATAAAACCTTCCTTGCCTTTAAATATAATTTGTCACTGATTTTTCCTACTAGTGATGGGAGAAGTATTAGATCATTGTTGTACATGTCCTAGAAGCCAGTGGAAATGGTATAAATAGAGGCTGCTTAGTACATATGACTATCTGAAATAGAGTGGAGGTTGACTTTTCACAAAACTCCAACCCTCCTTCCTTTTGAAAAGTCATACAAGAAAATATTGCAGTAATGAGAAACCATCTTTGCAAGAGCTTTATAGGAACAGTTTAGTACATACAAAGAACATCAGCTACAAGGGTGGTTAAAAAACACCACCACAACACAAAACACAGACATAAAAACTACATCAAGAAGCAACACAAGCTAAAGCTCTCAGTCATCTGAAAGTCTGGGTTGTTTTCATGTTTCCAGGTCTCATTAACTGTTTCAATATCAATAAAACGGTCTAGTTTGACAAGAAAAGAGAAAAAACAGGTGCAAACTGAAAAGCAACACTTACACATAAATCAGGCCACTTCTTATATTTATACTTAATACCATTAAAATTTTATTAATTCCAGTTTTACTAAGTTACATGTGCATCTTAAAAATTAACAAGTAGAGCAAAGTTTCCCAAATCAATCTTTTGTTTGAAGGGTCATCTTAGAGAGAAGGCAATCTGAGCAGCCTACACAAAGCTGCTACTGTGGGAAACAGCCCTGGTATTAAATTCTAGAAGCTTTAGAAAGCTCTGCTTTAGTTTGAGAGACTAAACTTGGTTAAACTGAGTCACCTACCAAAAAAAAGGCTTGTCAAATAAAGGTTACTCTAAATAAAAAGTAATATAAGCACAGTACAGATATCAAATGCTTAGTGTACTTCATCAAATAAAATAGTTGCACTGTGGTATTAGCTAATATAGTAGTTTTAAGAGGTTACATTAATTGTAGTAACCAGTTTCTGTGTATGACTATAAGACAGATGTAGTAGAACAGCAGTGTTTAACTCAACTGCCAAGATGCGATTTAAAGCAGCAGCAAGAAATGACAAAGTTACTCTGATTTGTCCAGCCACTTAAGACAGGATTAGTTGGGCTAATCTAATAGCAGTCCTTAAGGCCATTAATTAGAGTGGCTCCTCTCTTGTGTGAGTGACTCCACTGAACCCTGGTGCCTTGGAATGTCAGTTGTGGTCGGAACTCAAAAAAGGCCACTACTGTTCCATTAACGTCAGTTAAAGATGATGCTTCAGTTTTGGGTTGTTTGTATATTGGAAAAAAATGCTGGGCTTTCAAACTAATGGATCAGTATTTATAGCAGGCCAAGTATTCAGACTAAAGTTTGTGGCAGTTACGGACATGGTTTAGTGGTGGACTTGGCAGTGTGAGGTTTATGGTTGGACTTAATGATCTTAAAGGTCTTTTCCAACCTAAATGATTCTGTGATTCTGTAAAACTCATGGCAATTAGATACAAGTCTAAATACTACTGTAACCTGTTGCTACCCTTCACAAATCCATGGCTCTTGTTCTGGCCACTCCTACTGGTCAGTTCAAAGTGAGTTTCAAAGAACTTAACTCAGGATGGTCCCTCACCCCAGCAGGAGAGGATACACTGTGGTACAATTTTGATTCTCCTGTTCACTTGGAAGGAGCACCCAAGGGAAGGGAGAAAGATTAGAAAATGTAATACCTTCTACAATGTACAGAGTGCACCCTTTGAAGTGCTACACACAGCTCTGCTTTATGTATGTGCATAAACTAACAACAGTTACAGCCATCTCTGTCTAGGTACCAAGCACTCGATGGAGTTTCTTTGCTCTCCTCCTGATAGCTTGAGAGAGTTTCCGAGATTGACGCGCAGACTGGAAGTTTTGTGCCATGAGATGGTAGTAATTTGATATTGCATGTTGCCTGCAGAAGGAAAACAAAACTGTCATTAGCAGCACGAAGTCAGTGAGGTTAATAAACTGCTTCTCACACAAATTGCTCAAAAACTGTTAGGTGGAAGCAAGGAAGAGGTGTGGGACTTGTACCCTGCCACTGTGTAACAGTTCTAAACACTAGCAAGGAAATATTTGGTTACCTTCAGTGAGCATAAATGGCAGTGCACACATGAACTACTGCAACGCTCAGCTGGCAGCAGGAGCCTTTCTTGTGACACAATCTAGTACATTAAAATAGAAAACCATTGGAACAGTACATGGAGCTGGCAACCATGAACAGTTTGAGATCAACGTTTGAGAAGGGAGCTGTAACACAGACTCACAGCAGCTGGATACCAGAACAGAAAGTCGTGTGCAAGACTGAAAGGGCACCTCCAAAGCAGTTTATTTCACAGTTATTCCAGTAGGCAGCCCACAAACCAGCCAGTGAGAGAGCACGTTGTGTGCATCGACACGTGCAGAACTGGACCAAATTGCTTAGTGGAAGCAGTGCACATCTCTGTTGAAAGCTTCGGTCACACATTTGAAACTGCTCTCATTTTTCCTGAAATGTTGCAGCAATCAGCTTCTTCCACCTGTCTTTTGCTACAATATGGCTCAGTACTCAGGATGAGTACTTAACAAAAAAGAACACTTCCAATGTAACGGGTGAAGGTATAATGTCACAATACAGATCTCAGTGAAGGTAAGAAGCATTTACCTGGTGATGGTTCAGTGAACTGACACTAGAAGTGATGTTTAGAAACTTACAGCAAAGAATTCCTGTTCCCATCCATTTGGGTAGAATTGCTGTGTTTAAAAATGCCAGCAATAGAGGTATCAACTGCTCATTTAAATAAACTGCTGTTATTGCGATGGGATGGAGAAGAAAGGCTGTAAAATTAGACAGCTCAGGGTAATAGTTTGTTCTGTCATGCTTTGTGATCTTCATTAGTAATCAGCAAGAACTGGGGTTGAGTGACAGTCATTAGTACCAGTGGTTTTCTGGTCTGGGGTGAGAAAAGCTGCTGTTTGCATAGAAGCCCAACTTAGTCTTTGCAAACCCACAAGGTTTCACTAATCCACAGCACAAAGGTAAAGTTTCAGAGCTGCACAATGATCTGCTGTAGCAGAAACCACAGTGAATATGAGGGAAGAACCCTGTGGTTCCACATAATACTGCATAAATGATTTAATAAGCCTTTCTCTCTCCAGACAGCAGGTTTTCTCCCCACAGATGCATGCAGGTACAGACAAGGTAAGTGAACAACTACTTTACCTGATTGATACTAATCTTCAGTTACGAATGAGAGAAACTGTCATATCACTAACAGATGGGAGAATATTAGGAGTGAGATTTAATGAACTTTCAATGGATATGATCATTAACTTAATACAAAGTTTAACCTACAGTTATCTAGAAAAGATCCTATTGGTAAAAACTGAGTTTTTGGAATTATGTAGGATTTTAAGCCCTTACATCTTTGTAGATAAAAGTACTTAATGCTAAGCCCTCTCTAGAGAGTTTTAGGTGCTTGACATTTAAATATTGAATGCTTGACATCAAGTGTTCTAAGAGAGGAAGAGGTTTAGGGGGTTGCCCTGTGACAAGACTTCTGACCTTGTTTTTCCTGTCTTAATATTTCTAATTCAGAATGACATAACCTTATCAAACACAGCAGCCTGCCACCTCCTGGATTAACCAAGGGGTTGTAATAAGAGGCTTCTGCATCCTCTAAATGTTTCAGTTATGGATAGCATGGGCTATTTGTTAACATAATTCTACCCAATAAACATTCAGGCACCGGTGACAGTGTCAATGCAGTGAGATCCCCTGCTGCCCCGGCCTGGATTGGCACCTCTTTCAGACAGAGGCAGGGAGGGCCTGTTCTCACACAAGGTCAAAGGGAGGCTCTAGCTGGGAAAAATCTGACTTCCACAGCAAGAAACCTGAGGACAAGGGGAGCATTTGACAGGTTTAAGAAACTGCAAGTCCAAGTGCGGATTTAATCTTGAAGACTCTGCTACATTACAGCTGAGAAAGTTCTGCAACTATTCCCCATCCTGAGTTAAGGGGATCCCCTAGCCTGCAATGGCAGTGTCCGAGTGGCAGGTAACCTGTTGCTGAAAGATGAGACACAGTTCACAGGATTTACCTTTCCTCTTGCATGATGGCATCATCAAATGCCTGGGAGATACGCTTCAACTGGCAAATCCCTGAGGAGATCAGCTCCAACTCACAGTCAAACTCTCTGCAAAGAGAATGGTTGTTATTAAAGATCACACAGGACAGACTGACGGCGTGACACTACCCAAGTCTCTATGCCTGCAGTAACACCTCTGGTTACCTCCAGACTAGTTTAGGGCTGTAGCAATCATGCTCTTAATCCACTGACCAACTACTTTACATCACCATTCATTCCCAAGACAGCTGTCTTCCAATTCAGAAACACTGGGCTCGGATTCATGAGGCTTGGATCCAGCTTCTGGTTTTGACATTTCTCATGTGGCTTTGACCAAAATAAAAACCTATGTGTGCTTTATGAAGTATTTCCCCAGCTCACAGCCCTTTATCTAATTTGTGTGAGATCTCTGAGGCAAGAATATCTCTGCTGTCTTTATAGAGCTCATCATAAGCAGAGATATTCCAAGTATCTGCAATACCAATAGCAACTTTGGAAAAATCAGAGCTAAATGGGAGAGAGATGCATTGAGTGCATTTTTCTTTACCAGAAAGGCATCAGCAAAGAACTCAGGTTTGATGGGGACTGGTGCTGAGAAATATGGTGTAAACTTACCCAGTGGGAGAGCAATTTTTCAGAAGTTCTTGTCACAGCACAAAATTCCTGTATCAGCTTTATGCAGTGCTCAATCCCTGTCTGTAAAGGGACCTAGAACTACTTTCTTAACTATCAAAGAGCACACCTTCTCAGGGGAATAGGTTTAGGGGACCTTTATGTCTTGCCTTTCACCTTACAAGATATACTATCACAGTAATAATAATTAAAAAACAGGATAAGGTTAACAAAAGAATGGCTTACATCTTTCTGCTGGCAGAAGCAGGTGATGAATAAGGGCTCTTCAGTGCTGCTGCTCTTCTTGATCTCCGGAGAGAGACAGCATCTTTATCAAGCCAGGATGAGGAACCCCTCTGTTCACCATGTTCTGACACCCTTGTTGACCCAAGCAAGGCTCTTTTGCCGGATCGTGGGGTGCTTCTGGAACTGGCTGCACTCTTCTTACGGCAAGGGGTTCGAGGTGCTGTACTCCTTTTCTTTGTAGAACTGGTTGCACTTCTGCTGATGGATTCAGCTGGAAAGGCCACCATCGAGCGTACTGGGCTTCGGCAAGACTTGTGTATTTTCTGAAAGAAGCATTAGACAGACACGTTATGGTAAATGAACTCCTTTAGCCCAGAGTTTGGAACCTGAAAGACAAGAAACATTTGGGTTGAATCTCTAGCTTTCATTCTCATATCACAGTTAGTCTAGCATGAATGCTTCTCAACATCCTGTATCAATTTGCTTTCCAGGAGTTATTTGCTCTCCCAATCCTTGTCAAGGACTTCAACAGGAACAGAGCTCCTGCTGCTCTTATGCAGGAAAGAACCAGGCTTCTTAGTGTATAACGTGGTTTAAACGTGTCCACCAAAGAAAAGTGCAAGCTCAAGTTTGCTACCATCTAGCAGCTTTTGTCAGTCCAAATTTAGATTGACTGTAATGAAGAACATGCTAATAAGTAGTATGGGCACAGGAAAAGGAGGAAAAATAAAACCCTCCAAAGTGCTACACTTTTCTCAGAAACAATTCTTCGCAAGCAGTGGCAGTCTCTGCCCACCCTCCTCCTGGTGATCGCTGCTCTGCCAAGCATGATTCAACACAGTAGGGGAAAACCATTCATTTAGCAATAAAATAAAAGTTTTCATGAAACTGTGCCTCATTTCTTCTTTTCACCTTCCTCCCTGTTCTGCCAGATCCATAATTCACCTGTCCATACTTTAACAAGGATATTAAATATTTTACTGGTTAGTAGCTATGAGCCAACCATTATATTGTGTGAGGGTGTGGGACAGACGCCCTCGAATACAGCATTGAGTCCAGAAATCTTAGTACAGAAGTTGTTGAAGGAAAAACTAGACTCCACCCATTCTCCACTGCAAAGGCAAAGTACCTGGGACACCGTTCCAAGAGCGTTTCTTGCTGTTCTTTTAATATTCTGAAGAGCTTGGCATTTCTGTCTTGCTTCCAGGCTTTCCCAAGTTGGGGTCTTATGACAATTCAGCTCGACTTGCTTCAGTGGTACTCGCTTCCTTAGAGACATGCGGATGGTATTGAGAGAACTCAAAGCAGCCCTTGTCTTGAATTTGTCTGGGACAGGGCTCTCATTCTCATCAAAGTCCACCAGAAGCTGGTGTTTCCGCCAGGCCATTGTTGCCTTGACATTTTGGAGCACAGACACCATCTTGTTGCAGTTCTGGTCAACCTTATTTCTAAAACAATCAGAATGACAACAAGAATTAGGCAGAGCAAGGTACAGAACAGTGTGAAATAGGAAAAATTTACATTTTTATACAAGATATTCAGTTACCTTCCTGAAATGCCAAAATTGGAGCTGAGCAAGATTTTGCTTGAAAGCTTGAAGGAAAACAGGTTTGATTTTTACAGTGATTTAGGACTGTGCATGCCCATGATATCTCATACTGCATTTCCAGCAATGTGGTGGAATGCTCTGTAACTGCAATTTAATTATTGGTGTCTCAGACTAAGGTCTTGTATCCCAAATTTTTGCCTTTGTTAATTGAAACAGCCTTCCACCTCCAGAGAGGCTTACACTACTGCAGGTGCCTCCTGCCTGAGCTGCAAGCTGAAGGCTTGCACTGCAGGCAGAGTTACAATTGTGGATACCCAAGTCCTGAAACGAACAGCTTGTTACTGGCAGAAGACATCGGTGGGAAAGACTAAAGTATCTGCCACCTATGTAATACACAATTTAAACATAGATACATAGTTCAAATTCATTTTCACAGACGACCAAGCTGGGATACCCCTAGCAAAATACTTTGAAAAAGCAATTGAAACGCAACTGTATTTTAGCACTGAACCAATGTGAATTAGTTTTACCAATACTTCATTGCAGATTACTGTTAATCAAAACCACTGGGATGCCTCTACCATTACGATTCCAGCCCAAATCATTCCATGGTTCCATCAGGAAGAAATTCTTCACACTAAGGGTGGGGAGGCCCTGGCACAGGTTGCCCAGGGAGGCTGTGGATATCCCATCCCTGCAGGCGTTCAGGGCCGGGTTGGATGGGGCTTTGAACACCATGATCCAGGGGGAGGTGTCCCTGCCCGTGGCAGGGGAGGGTGGTGATGGAACTGGATGGGCTTTAAGGTCCCTTCCAGCCCAAACCAGTCTGATCCAGCACATTAGGAAAGCCTACAGACACTCCTTCCTACCCTTAGAGCCACAGAATCGTTAAGGCTGGAAAAGCCCTCTGAGCTCCTCCAGCCCAGCCCGACCCCCCCGTGCCCCGAAGGCAGGGTCTGCACGCGTTTGCACCCCTCCAGGGGTGGCCTTGGCGGGGGTTGGGGGGGGGCACGGCCGATCAGCACTCACCACAGGGACGGACCGGGAGCCGCTGCTGCCGCCGCCGCCGCCGGCTTTGAACGACGCGCCGCCCGTTCCGCCGCTCCCATTGGCTGAGCGCCGCGCGCCGCCCGTTCCGCCGCTCCCATTGGCTGAGCCCCGCGCTTGCGCCGCTCCCATTGGCTGAGCCCCGCGCACCGCCTGCCCCCGCTCCCATTGGCTGAGCCCCGCGCGCCGCCCGTTCCGCCGCTCCCATTGGCTGAGCCCCGCGCGCCGCCCGTTCCGCCGCTCCCATTGGCTGATCTCCGCCATTAGGTGCGCCCGCTCCGCTGTTCCCATTGGCTGCATCCCCTGCGCGCGCGCGCGGCCGCCCTTGGCGCGCCAGGGGCGGGTGGGGCGGGGGGCGTGGCCTCCCCCTGCGGCAGGGGCGGCCATCACCGCCAGCCTCGGCCTTGGCTTGGTGTTGGCTCAGGTGCATCAGGAGCCGGTCCCTGCCTCCTGTTTGCTGTACACCCTGTGCCTGAACAAAACACATCATGGGTAGTGCTGGGAGCCATCCCATGAGGAGACTCCTGCTCTCGCTTCCACGCTTTGCAGTGGCAAAAGATATCGTTGGTTGCACACGATATAAATAACGTGAAAGGCATCGCTTCTTATTCTGGACTTTAATTGCCAAGTGGGAGATTCTATCTCAGCTCTGTTGTAGAGAGCATTGAGCCAAACCACTAAACTGGGAGGTTTCCCACTGAAGTTGCAGCAGGCGCCACGCACGGTGTCGCGGTGTGATGGCTTCAGGAGCTGCTGATGGGAGCAGATTCCCTCAGTTGCATGCAGAGCACTTCGTCAATGTACAGCGTATTCTCCTTGACCTGGATCTCCTCCTCCAAGGAAAGCTGTCGGCGGCCCAGTCCTTTCAGCTCTCGCTCAGCCTGGGCCAGCGTGTCCTTTAGTCTAACAGGGAAAATCACAGTATCACAGTATTACAAGGTTGGAATGGACCTCTGCGATCATCAAGTCCAACCTGTAACCCTACACTAACACCAACCATCATCTAAACCATGGCACTCAGTGCCTCATCCAGTCTCCCCTTAAACACCTCCAGGGTCGGTGACTCCACCCCCTCCCTGGGCAGCCCATTCCAATGGCCAATCACCCTTTCAGTGAAGAACTTTTTCCTCACATCAAGTCTAAACTTTCCCTGACGAAGCTTGAGTCAATGCCCTCTAGTTCTGTCCCTGGTCACCTGAGAGAAGAGACCAACCCCTGCCCGACTACAACCTCCTTTTAGGGAGTTGTAGAGAGCAATGAGGTCTCCCCTGAGCCTCCTCTTCTTTCGACTAAACAGCCCCAACTCCCTCAGTCTCTCCTCATAGGGCTTGTGCTCCAGCCCCTTCCCCATCTTCGTTGCCCTCCTCTGAACACACTCCAGCATCCTGACATCTTTCCCAAACTGGGGGGCCCAGAACTGGACACAATATTCAAGGTGAGGCCTGACCAGTGCCGAGTACAGGGGGACGATAACTTCTCTGGTCCTGCTGGCCACACTATTCCTGATGCAGTCCAGAATGCCATTGGCCTTCTTGGCCACCTGGGCACACTGCTGGCTCATGTTGAGCTTCCTGTCCACCAGCACTCCCAGGTCCCTTTCTGCCTGACTCCTCTCCAGCCACTCTGTCCCCAGTCTGTAGCTCTGCATGGGATTGTTGTGTCCAAAATGAAGTACCCGACATTTGGACTTATTAAACATCATCCCATAGAATCAGCCCAGCTCTCCAGTCTGTCCAGGTCCCTCTGTAGGGCCATCCCACCCTCTAACAGATCAACCCTTCCTCCCAGCTTGGCATCATCTGCAAACATCTGAAAATACAGACAGACAGCAGTTGAAAATATCAGGACAGGGTGGGTGTTTTTTTTTTTTTTTTTCAGGCAGGGTAAAAAATCTGAGAAAAAAAAAAAAGATGGAAGAGGATTCACAGAGAGACAATATCCATGCAGCTTCCCTTAAAGCTTCCTGCCCTCGAGAGAAAAGCAATTCCCAGCCTTTCAGAGAAAATAGCTGGGACCCAGTGTTACTTGGATTCATTAAATACCCAGTAATTGATACTACAGATTGTCCCCTTTCATCATTCCCACTTACCTTTGAATATTTGTTTTAATCTCTCCAATTTCACTAATCAGCCTGTATTGGGCTGTGTCAGAACACAACTCCACATTGGGACGATGGTTTCTTGCTTCCAAGGCAGTCTGAGCCACTTTAAAAGGTCCTTCTTTATCAGCAATTGCTTTCTTTAAGGCTGCAATGTTCTTCTCCTGTGAGGCAGTCTCATCGATCACCTTAACAAACCCAACAGAAGGAAGTGTTGCACATTGTCTCTTACAATGGGTGAAATCACCAACTCATCTTTAACAGTTACAGTAAAAACAACCACAGTAACACTCATTATGTTAAGGTGTTTCTTCATCAAAGGCTATTATACAAAAGTCTGCCAGGATTATGATTCCTTCACTAAAAAAAGGTGACCCTGAGATATACACTCAGCAATTAATTTTTAACATTAACACTCAGTTTTTATGTGTCAAATTTCAAGAACATTGACTCTGATTTTATAAGTTATTAGGCTCTTATATGACAATTGTGGAAATTTCATAGGAGCCTCATTTAACTAAAAATCACAAGAAAAATGGTTTGCCTACAGCAACAGTTGTTTAGTCTGGAGAAAAGGAGGCTGAGGGGAGTCCTCATCACTCTCTACCTAAAAGGTTGTTGTAGTGACATGGGAGTTGTTCTCTTCTCCCAATTAAAAAGTGACAGGAAGAGAGGAAATGGCCTCAAGTTGCACCAGGGGAGGTTTAGATTGGATATCAGAAAAAAATTCTTTACCAAAAGAGTGGTGAAGCATTGGAAGGGGCTGCCCAGGGAAACGGTGGAGTCTCCATCCCCGGAGGTGTTCAAAGTGAGTAGACGTGGCACTTCAGGCTTAATGACCTTGACGATTCCATCATTCCATGAACTGGTCGACAACCCAAGCCCATCTTTTCCACTTTTTCGCTGTCTGTCCCCTCTCACTTACCATTGCCAGGAGTGTCTCTAGGTTGTGCTTGGCATCCTTGACTTCCTTCACCCTGTTTCTAAACGCGACGTTCACCGTCTCGCGTTGCTTGCGCATGTCGTTCGCTGTCTGTGAGAGGATGCTATCGACCAGAGCCTGCAGTGCCAAAGAATTGTTCCTCTGCTTGTCAGCCTTTTCAATGTTTATGTTTGAGAAATCCACCCAGTCTTCAGGGCTAACAAAGCTGAAAGAGATTCAAATTCAAAGGTCATTCACTGGCAACATCAGGCCCTTTTGTGACTTCATGAATCTGTAATAACTCCACAAAACTGAGAACAAAGCAGTACTATGAACTGCGTGTCCCAGTGAATGCCAGTTGTGCTGGCATTCCACAGATACAAAATAAAGTCCCTCTCTGTCTCAAACATTTCAGATTGAAGTAGACAAGAGTGGAAACAACTTTGCTGAAGTCACAGAGCATCTTTGTTATAACTTTCCCTGATAAAGGCTTAAGTCATTGTAAGGGAAACCCAGATAATAGCCAGTATTTCTGAGAACACCTTTCATTAATTAGGCTGTTATCACTAATACAATTCAGCTGTTACTATTAATAGCAGGACGCCATTCACACAAAGTATCCACTTACCCTCTCACACTGTTCACCACCTGCGAGAGAGTCGCTTACAGAACCTGGGTGGAGCACTAGAGTTGGGAAGCCAACCCCTAACTGTATCCCCAGATCAGGGGGTCATGCTGGGGCACTGAGGCTTGCAGGCAGGTGTTTGGGAAGTTCCTCAGAGGGTTCCTGGGTGGATATATACAGCTCCAAGTCTTATTTGCATATAGCAGCAAACAGATAGATGATGGACAGAAATAGTCTGATTTACACAAAATTACTTTAGTCTTGCTGTTATAGTAACAGCTCATGCTGGCTCTGTAATTATCATATTTTCATTGAGCTAAATAACCACTTACTTTCCTTCTGTTCTCCCTGCATTATCAGCATATCTGATGTCAGGAGTGTTGCTTGTCAGGCTAGCACAGTAATCATCAATCATCAGAGCTGTGAACTTGTCCTTCAGGTCCATTTCCAGGTTGTATTTTGTGGAACGGTTTGCTCTAGGAGGAGGAACAACCACTCTAAGCTACAGTACAGGCACTCACAGGTGTCCCTAACACGCATGCATACAGCATTAGGGAGTACAAATGCTGTTACGGAATTCTTCCTGTATGAACTGTTAGTTGCAAAGTCCCAAAATCTAGAGCATGAAGCTGCCTCCACAGCAACTTATGGTAGAAATTCCTGTTGGAATTAAATGCGCAGCACTAGATCATGAGAAGACAGGGGATCATGAGGGTTCTAACAAGAGAGAACTTTTCACCGTTACTGATTGAATCAGGGCTGACCTCCTGTGACTGTTTGGCACCGTTTGGGCCTGTGCTCAGCCTGACCCTACAGTTTCTCAGCATTACAGCTGTCCAGCTTTCCAGCTCATCAGTGCCCAGTTATGTTCTTTGCCTCTGTACCTGATTTGCTCATTGATCTGTTCCAATGTACGTTCAAGCAAGGCCATAACCTCCTGGAGGACTTCAACTTCCTTCAGCAGTTCCCGTTCCACTTCATCATGCACCAAGTCAATCCCAGCTCGTTGCTGTCTAAACAAATAGAGGAAAAGCCATCAACCACCTTGTTCCAATGGCTGCAGGTAACGAGGCCCGGCTTTCCAAACTGAAGGCTTTTCCTAGCCACACAGTAAGTTTTTCCTTTATGTTTTTGATTCACCAGACTAACCAGGCTGCAAAGAGAGGCAGGTCCTTAGTTTGCAGCCTCTTAAATTATTTGTTAAAGGCTCATTACTTAGAATTTTTTTCTCTCCCTAAATACATTTCTTCTTAATCATCTCACCTGGCCAGGAGACACTTTTGGGCAATGGTGAGTGGCTCTTTGCAGCCCTCCAGAGATTTCTCCAGCCTAGTCTTGAAAGTCAACAGTACCTCTGTCTCATGAATAATTTCTTCAAGTTTGTTATCTAATTCTTGCTTCCAGAATTTTATTTCTTCCCGTCTCTGTTCTGCAGAATGGAAATTGCAAGTAGTTATTAATACAAGCCCTTTCTATGTGTCAGATCTTAGATATGGCTAAAAATAGACCTATCCCATAGTGGAGTGTATGTGGTGCTGTTGGCTGATGTGTGGGGACAGTTTTGCAATCCTGTAGTTGTAATTAGGTATAAAACCAGACCACATGGTTCTATCTGTGTCATCAATGTAGACCTGGCCTGGCTTACAGAGAGTATTACAGTGTCCAAAATAAAAATTAGCATCACTTTATATAAAATGCATTTAAAAAATAATCTTGGTTTTACTACAATAGCTCTACGTCTAGATAAAGCCTCAGTGGATTTTAGAATGATGGAATGGGTTGGGTTGAAAGGGACCTTTAGAGCCCATCCAGTCCAACCCCCTGCAATAAGCAGGGACACCTTCAACTCCATCAGATTGCTCAGAGCCCTGTCCAACCTGACCTCGAATGTTTCCAGGGGTGGAGCATCCACCACCTCTCTGTTATTAGTTTTGGTTGGAATAGCTTTCTGTCTGTTTAGGAGAAGTAATTTATAAAATAAGGACTCTGCCTCAAAATACTTTTTAAATTACTTTGAATTTCCCCATGTGATCAGGGAGCATTCACGTATATTGCTCCTTGCTAGCACCTGATTTTCTAAACGTAGAGGCCACATCTCGACACTTGCAGCACACATGGCATTACCTATTTTCTTGTTGACATCATTTTGGGTTTTCTGAGTTGTCTTTTCTATCTCCTCCATCAGCCTCTGACTCTCGGCCGTCAGGCGCTCGGACCGGGATGTCTGTGCCTCTGTCCTGGCACGCTGCATCCTGTTTGCGATGTCCCACTCCGTGGGATGAAACTTGGGTGGAGCTTGCAACAGCCTGGCCATGGCTTTTGGGGGAGTTTCTGCGTATAATGCAGGTCAGTTCTCAGAATGTGGGACCTGGAAACAGGAACCGCATTATGTTTAGTTGTGGAAGCAAAAAGGGAGGAGACAGGTCCACCTGGAGTATTGTGTCCTCCACCTGGAGTCCTGGGTCCAGTTCTGGAATCCCCAACATAAGAAGGATGTGGAACTGTTGGAATGGGTCCAGAGGAGGGCCATGAATATGATCCAAGGGCTGGAGCACCTCTGCTGTGAGGAGAGGCTGAGAGAATTGAGGTTGTTCACCTTGGAGAAGGCTCTGGGGGAACCTTAGAGCAGCCTCCCGGTACTGAAAGGGGCTCCAGGAAAGGTGGGGAGGGGCTTTTCACAAGAGCCTGTAGGGACAGGAGGAGGGGAATGGCTTTAAATTGGGAGGGGGAGAATTTAGATTAGACATTAGGAAGAAATTCTTCACACTGAGGGTGGGGAGGCCCTGGCACAGGTTGTCCAGGAGGTTGAGTTCCATCCCTGGAGGTGTTGAAGGCCAGGTTGGATGAGGCTATGAGCCTCTTGATCCAGTGGGAGGTGTCCCTGCCCATAGCAAGAGGGGTGGAACTGCATGATCTTTAAGGTCCCTTCCAACCCAAACCATTCTACAATTTTATGATTTTATGAGGGTGAGAAGCAGCCTTGACCCTTTTACTTGCAAAATGACACAGGTACAAAGAGAGTTCTTGCTCAAGGCTCCCCAAGACTTTGCTAAGGTGTGAGGGAGGGTCTGGAGAGGGAGAACAAAGAAACAGCTTCCCTTTCTAAATTGTTCTATAAAGAGAGTGAGAAAGAGGCTTGAAAGCAGAACTAAAAGGAGAAGATGGGCTGTCTGTGGCAGAAGGGAAAGAAAAGGAGACCTATGAGGAAGAACAGATTTACTAAATAGACAACCACAGCAAACTAAGAAAAAAAGGGAATAAATAGAAATGATAAAACTGTCTCCCACAGGCTGGAGAAGTGAACACCTTTTAAGAATATGGCTGGAGAGGGGGATGAACTCTGGTAGCAAAAGAGAAATGTAATAGTCATTAGGGAAAAAAAGAAAAAGAAACCAGACCTGAAAAGCTGAAGGAGGAACTACAGCAGGTAAATGAGGGGATGGAAAAGCCTAGGAAGGGCTAAACCAGAACAAACAACAAAGCCTGCTGGGAACACTGGTTCAATGTGGGGTGAAACCGATGCCCAAATATATGCAAAGTCACAGCAGCCTGGTTATCAGTTTCCCTATTTTTGCTCTTCACTCATCCAACAATCCTGAGAAGACAACTGACCCTGAAGTGCCCACAGCAACACACAGCCTTGGCCACCGTTAAACCCACCCTTAAACCCACTCCCTTCTCCCTCACGCACCCCTTGGCTGCCGCTGCTCCCAAGGCCTCAGTTCCCCTTCACCGGGCTGCGTTTCCTCCCAGCCTCCATCCCCGCGGGTTCCTTTTAAAGGTGTGACTCGATATTCCAGGAGGTGGCTGAGAACACCACGGGTCAACAGACCGGTTGCTGTGGCAACAGCAACGGCTGCCTCTGTCAACCCTCTGCTCTTGTACCAGCTGGAGGAGCTCAGCACACACAGGCCAGGGGTGCTTCCTTTCACCCGTTCCCAGTTAAGATCACCTGGAAATAAAAACACATTCTTGGTACATTAATGAAGATTGTTCCCTCAGCTTTGGACAGCCATTTTTTGATCAATTTATTGCAGAAATGCATAAAGATTGTGAAAGCAAATTAAAGGTGTGTGAATACCAAGCTTTATAGAATGTCAGTCATGAAATACCCACAGCAGAATGCTCCATCTTTGTAGCAAATATATCCTTTCCTGGGAAAAAAAAGGAGACTTGGAGTCAAGCTGCACACCCTGAAGGATCAGGTTGCCAATAAACAACCTTAAACAGAATTTTAGATATGGTGCAAAAACATTAGAAGAGCCAGGAAACAGTTGATCTGTGTAAAACAGATATTGACTTACTATCCTGTTCTCTTCATCACTCATGCAAAATGCATTTACTGCCATACACACGTTTTCTCTGCATTCTTTTGAACTGAAAATACTAAAAAATCCAGCAGGGCATACATTACAGACTTTAAATTATATTTAATTGTAAAATCTAATAGTCCAGGTTATTCATAAATCAGACTTCTTCACAGCACCATCTCCCTCACCTTCTTCCACACAGAGCCAGCAGTAAAAATCACGTTGCAGTCTCTCAGCCCTGCAGGCAGCTCGCTGGCAGGTACCAGGTATCTCTACCACCACCTCTCTGAAGTGGGGAAGACTTCAGAAAACCTGTACAAATAACTTGTGGGCAGCTGTGAAAACGAGCTACATATGGAAAGGATTTAAACTGCCCCTGGTGAATTGGCAATAATTTTACTGCCTACAAGTTCCTTTATATATTTATTTGCTAACTTGGCCAAGCACTTACCTGGGTCTTTAGCACTCACGTCAGGAAGAAATCACCCCTGGCCTAGGACAGTGAAAGAATGAGGGACAAAGCCAGTATTGCTGCTCTCGTAGCTACGATGGAACTTGGCTCGCTCAGTCAATGAGTATTCTGTAGGAATGTAAATAGGTGCAGATTTCTCACCGTGCTTACTCCAAGCACTTCTCCAAAACACAAGTCAAGTGTGTTTGTCCCTACAGTGCATCTGGTGGAGCCCCAGGCGCTCGCTCACTCCTCAGATGTCCGGTTATTCGAGATACAACTCAAAAACTGATGATGATGGCATCACACGACAAAAAGGAGCAGATCCAACCTCTGTCCTGGATATAATCCCAGAGATTCACAACACTAGGGATCCTGCTTGTTTGACCAAGTATCCTTCAGACACATCCATTAAGATGTGTATTTAAACTGTTTCCACAACATCACAGCAACACTTCGGACCAAAGGCGATGAGCCAGACCTCCAGCAGTTCACTCATACTTTACCTTTGTGCACTTTTGATGTTTGGTTTGGTTTTTCCCTCCCTCCCCGAGGCTGCTGACAAAGTGGGTGCTTTGCTCATGGTTTCTTAAGTAAACATGATTAGAAAGGAAGGCTGAACTAAAATCCTATTCCAAATGCCACTGGACTTCTGTACTTTTTAAAACCGAAATTCAGAGCACACAGCATCGTGACTGCAACAGAAAATTTCTAAGCAAAAGCTTTGGTTTCTTTGCACTGATTTTCCTTTACCTGTCACTTCATTCTAAAGAGAAGCACTAAGTCTGGAAAGCGTTTGATGTATTTTATTATAAATGGTCATCAATACAGAACCAAAGTAACCTTTATAAATATCTACAAAAAGCACATACACAGTTTTAAAAAACATTCTCTAGCACGAACAGAGGGCTTGTGGCTTTCAGTTTTTACTCTCCAGGACCCTGTTTTTAGGGAAGAAATCATTTCAAAAGGCTTCTTTATTTCAAGTGTGCTTTTTTTTTTGTGGTTTTGTTTCTAACAATCGCTGTGAAAACAAAGCTCTGTTGATTTATCAAAAAGAAAACCAGAAAGGGTTACACATGACCTTTTTGTCCAGTAGGTCTGGAATAATCCCACCATATTGTGATTTGAATGCTAATTTAACTGAAAACAGAAACTAGTCCAAGGCATTTCAGAACTCCCACACCTTTCATTCTTTTCTGGCCTGTCCTCCTCAGAGTCAGCACAAGGACTCAGCGTGTCAAAGAGTCCATTCCTGTCCCCACTGGGGAGCTGCTCTCCCCTGGAGCCCAAGTCAAAGCACACTCCAGTCTTGCTTTTATTACAACCGTTCAGAGCATTCTGTACCTTCCTAGCTGCCCCTTTCCTGTAATCCTAAATCATGCAAACACAAATCTCATACACAGAACAGCCCCAGCTGTTGCTATTCTTCATGATCAAAAAATTAACCCCGGAGTGCCAGCAGAGGCTTTAGCAAGCCTCCAAGCAAATCACTTCAGATTTGACCCTTCCAGTCAAGCTCAGTTGTGTAACACAGTAGGTACCCAGTGAGCAGGGAAGAGGTGCTCTCTCTGCTTTAAGAGAACAGAACAATGTCTGTTTGATGTGTGTGTGTGTGCACACAAGTGCTGGGGGACAGGGTCAGAGGAGAGGCAATATTGCCCTCGTGGCTGAGTACTCTGTTATTTGCTAAACAGAACTTCCCTTGTCCATCTGCTATTTCTTTTGTGCTGTGCTCAACAGAGAAGTGGAATCGAAGGTGTTCTCTTCTGGAGTTGCATTTTGAAAGAGAACACCTTCATAGCAGAGTTACCCATCACTACAGAAAACTGTGTCCCCAGCCCAAGAGAGACAGGAGCAGCAAATCAGCTTCCTGCGACCTTTAAACACAAGAATACGAAAAATCCAACCTACTACTAGCACCAAAATGACAGCATTTGCCTTTCCCTGGGGGTTTTGCCTTTTCCAAACCTCCTTCTGAATTATTGACATGCTGATGTGATCGACGCTTCGGGGCTCTGCTCAGCAGCCCTTCAGTCAGCCACGCAGCTGAACGTTAGCAAAGGGGAAGAGGACAGGAAAAAACACCACCACGTTCCATTTGCAAACTGTCTCTCTCTTCCCACGAGCAGACTCTGAGGTGACCCTGCTGGCTGGAGGGGCATCGATGGATTTACTCAAAGCGCCGCAGGTGGTTGTACAGGGACTGGACGTAGGTGAAGACACACATGGGATCTGGCTTGTGACCCATCAGCATCATGTCATCCACTTCTATCAGACGATCGCATTGAGCCATCTTCCTGTGGTAACAATAAAACACAGCAAATCCAGAGTTAAATCGAAGGCCTGTAGCTACGTCCAAGATTCATTTGTTGCTCCGATTCGAGCACCACCACGGATTTAAGAAATCCTGAGGTTTAACAGCGATGCTTCATTTCACAATGAAACGGCCAGGATCAGGCTGGAGACTGATTTTGCGACCATGGAATATTCCTGTTCTTTCCCTCTCTTCCTCTATACTGGGATCCGACCCAAAGCCCTGCAGAGGTTTATATTTCCCCCCACTGACTGGCATTCACATCCCTGATATCTGTAGCACGCAGCCTAATCTCCCATTCTTCTGCCAGAGCCCCTGCAAGCAGGGTCACGAGAGTTTGCAAATCCTGAGTTTTCCTGGTTATTATATGGGAAGCTCCAAAAGAACGGGAATACATAAGAGATGAGGTGTGCCAATAAAAGCCATGTGGCTATAGATTGTTCACTACCCCTGTATCTTCAAGGTGTGAGGACAACAAATCTCAGATGATCAGGTTCTACAAGAATCATTAAACAATTCAGCGCTGCTGAGCCACATCAGCCTTGACGTGGAAGCACTTCAGAGAGATCCAACGTGATACTCACTCAGCCATGGTGAAGGCCAGCTCAAAGTTTTGCTTGCGATTAGCTGGGTCAAGCTTATTATAATCAAAAGCTTCAGGGAAGAAAGAATGCACAAGAGCACAGAATGCCATCCCATCATTCCAGCTTGAGGAGAAGTTCTGGAGATCAATGTGCTGCCACAGTGGAAAAAGCACACACGTTAGTGCAGCACTGGGGAACAGGGAGGAGCAGCTGCTTTTGCTCACTGCATTTCTCCATCCTTCTGGCCCCACCAACCAAAGCAACAGAGCACAGGCTTTAAGTTTTGATTCCCCTCTTTGTATATCCACTAAATTATTTGTAATCTGACACTCTGCAATGAAAGCCTCTTGCCTGATTGCCCGGATGCAAAGCAGGCACACAATCAAGGTCCTGGTTCAGTATCTGTGGAAACCAAGGACACTGCTTATCCCCATCAAGTATTTATAATTGAAGAACAGTTCATTTTGGGGCTGTGAATAACACTGGATAAAGACTACACTTGCTTGTTTGCTTTGCTTTTCAGCAAGTCCCAATTCAATGCCTGTTTACACAGAGATAAGTAGAAATATAGAAAGAATTAAGCCTACTGCAAAACTGATCGTTAGACCAAATGCTTATTGTTACTTTCAACTGCCACAGTGAAAAGAAACATATCTGGACTCTTGTCCCATGCTCTTCCCACCATATAAAACTCAAGACCCAGCTTTTCTGGTAAGCAACTAACAGTAATTGTCACTAGTTCTGCACTAATAATGCACATTTCCCAATAATGTTGAAAAACCTATTACAGGAAAAAAAAAAGCCCTATGAAAAATTTATCTTTCTCCTGGGAATTGCTTTGGCAATTGCAGCTTAAGGCCAGGTAAAATTACTTAACTGCTGAATTCTTTTAGCTGCTGATGTTACCTCACAGAAATTAGCTCTCTATCCATAAGCACAAAAATGTAGGCTTTTAGACAAACACTAATGTGTTGTTTTTTACAAACGTAGAATCTCACTCATGCAATCACTGAGCATCTGGAGGTGCTGCCCTTGCAAACCGCGATGTTTGCATTACCTACACAAAACCTGATGACCTTAAGGAAGGTAACTCATTGTCTTTCACATTTTAAATTCACTTTTTTGAGCATGCTTTTTTGGCAAATTCTCCTGAAAGAGAAAGCTGGGAGTGCAAGCACATCCCTACCTTGTATCCTATGGTTTTTGAGCGACACCATTCTAACAGAATTTGTTTAATGCTGCTAGCGCTGGCAACCCCAAAACTCTGTGATCTCTTCAGCTTATGTCTGGGTTCTCCTTTCCCTCTGAAAAAAATAACAGAGATCAGATTAAATTACATTCTAGAAAAACTTAAACCTACTTGTCAGCAACGCCTATGCAACCTTGCCCAAGTCAGCCCCTGTCCGGGTGACAGTTAAGAAACACATTGCTGAAAGTTGAACTTGTTGGTCCTGCAAGAAAAACTAGTTCTCATGGCAATAAAGTCAGGATTCCAAGCCCTCTTCTATTCAAATTATATCCCCATCACAGTGCATAAAGAACAGTCCACGTTTTTGGTCCTTAATGAACGGCAACAGAATTCACTACATTCACAGTCTCTCATCGTGATGGAGCGGGCGCCCTTCACAGCACACTTGCCTGATAGAAGACACCTCCTTCTCCAGCTGACTAACTCCAAAGCCAGAAAATCTATAGCTGGGAATTTCCAGGGCTCAGTCTATGAGGTCAGTGAAGCTGTAAATGACCTCATGTTGTACCTTAGCTCAAACCTCTGCACTAAGAGAGTCCTCCCACCCAGCTGTTCTCTGCTGGGAATAACGGACAAATTAGTTTCCCATTAGCCAATCCATTCTGGAGGCGAGGGGGGTGACGTACTTTCCACTGTCCTGTTCCAGTTTCTCTAGAAGAGCTTTCCTGGCCTGTGCTCCCGAGGTCCGTGGGAGCGTCTGCGACCGAACCAGTTCTCTCCTCCGCTCGCCCTGGCGATGTGCGGCGGGGGGCGAGGAGCGAGCGGCAGGGCCGGCGTCACAGGCACCGTCGGCGGCACTGCAGAGACACAGCACGAGCTTAAACACAACAGTAACTCTCTGCAGCACCAGGGTCAGCATGAACAGCCAACTGCAGCCCCTCTAAACCCCCAGGCAGCGATTTCTACAGCACACGAGTGAGTCAAAAGCAGCTGAAGTAAAAGTCAAAGTCTTACTGACAGATGACAGCACTGAAGTATAGAAGAGTCTAAGGTACTTTTGAGATACAGCTGGACAAGGTCACAAATTCTTTACAGCTCTGAGTAGAACAATTAAACACCTTGAAGGGAAGAAAGGAAGAGGCACAAGGACAAGAGCAAGAGGCACGAGGACAAGAGCAAGAGGCACGAGGACAAGAGCAAGAGGCACGAGGACAAGAGGAAGAGGCACGAGGACAAGAGGAAGAGGCACGAGGACAAGAGGAAGAGGCACGAGGACAAGAGGAAGAGGCACGAGGACAAGAGGAAGAGGCACGAGGACAAGAGGAAGAGGCACGAGGACAAGAGGAAGAGGCACGAGGACAAGAGGAAGAGGCACGAGGACAAGAGGAAGAGGCACGAGGACAAGAGGAAGAGGCACGAGGACAAGAGGAAGAGGCACGAGGACAAGAGGAAGAGGCACGAGGACAAGAGGAAGAGGCACGAGGACAAGAGGAAGAGGCACGAGGACAAGAGGAAGAGGCACGAGGACAAGAGGAAGAGGCACGAGGACAAGAGGAAGAGGCACGAGGACAAGAGGAAGAGGCACGAGGACAAGAGGAAGAGGCACGAGGACAAGAGGAAGAGGCACGAGGACAAGAGGAAGAGGCACGAGGACAAGAGGAAGAGGCATGAAAAGCTTTGCATCCACAAAGGAGCACTGAATTCCTTTCATTTCCAGCTTTGGGATTCCTTATCGTACACAGAATCCACAGCTCATGTCAGTCCTTCTTCATTTGATCAAGAAATGTAGGATTACATTCCAATTTGTGTTTTTTTGAGCCATAAAGCACTTCACCAGCATTAATGAAGGAAACTCTGCGTAGCACTTGGAAATGTTCCCCATGCCAAAGATGGGGAAACTGAGGCAAAGAGCAACGACACTGGTGTTACACATTGATTTCTGATACAGAAGGAGGTCAGATCTGACAGCAAGTTCTCTGAGGTGCTCAGTGTATCATGGCTCAAATATAGAAGTGCTGATGTTGGAACTAACTCAGAAGAAATGTAATGCCAAATTTGGGATAATTTTCAAGGCAGATGCAAACCCAATTTAAGAGATTTAAATTGGCTGCCCTCCCATTTTTCCTGATGGATATTTTGCATGCAGAGGATGCCTGGGCATGCCAGTAGTAATTGTGATACCATGTAATCCTATACCAAGCAACTGCGACTCTGAGTTAATCAAGAATGTGTAGTAGTCCTCAGCAAGGCATTTATCTACAAACTAAACTCTAGGCCAGCCAAACTAAGGACGTTTGACAACAGTCATATGTTGGTTTCCAAAAATAAGCCCAAAGCACAAATCACAACACAGCTGAGTATTTTTAAAAGTGTTTTTAAAGGGCCTGACAACTTGCTCCTCCTAACAATAATCCACTGCTGGCACTGAGTTTTACTTGCTAACACCACAACAATGCTGAAATCCACAATTAGGTCTGCTTTAAACTGCTCTACAGAAGATTTTTTATCCCTTCCCATCTCTGTTCCACTTAGCCCTCAGGAAAGCTCACAACCTTTAACAGGCTTAAAATACAGCATCTGGGATTCACGCACTCTCCAAGCCAGCAGAACACTCCAGACTGTGCTGACCACAATGGCCTAAGAAAATGTCAAGAAAAATGCATACCTTTCACCAGTTTTTGTTCCACTACTCGTCCCATAGCTTGCAGCTGAGACAGACTTAGTGCCAGAAGTGGTATTCTCTGTATAAAAGCAGGAAAACCAAGATGCATTAGGGCATAAACTTCTTTTATTTTCCTTTCCTCACACGTTTTCAGACTATCTCCTGACAGCCACACACTGATTTTTACTCACCACAGCAAAAAGCTCAGGTCTCTGCCTGACTTCTTATCTGAGCTGGCAAACTGGGGAGGGATTTTTTCCCCAGGGGCTCAGTCCCTCTGCAAAATTGTTGCATTGCAGCAAGGATGGTACAAACACAAGAGAAAGGGATGCATATCAGAAAAGAGCAGTGGGAAAGCTTCATTTCAGGCCCTCGTGTCGAGGAGGGCACAGTGCCATGGACCTTTCAGTGAAGGGAAGAAATGGTGCAACAGCTCAGCTTGCAACAGCCATTCAGGCAGACGTAAGGGATCCTGGGCAATGTGCTGTGATTGAGAGTGTGATTTAAATTACCCCATTTCCACCAGGAAACACTTATAAAGTAGCACAGACTCCAAAGGTTGCAAAGGTGGCTTAAAACCAACTCTGCAAGCTACCCCTGTTCTACCTTTTGTGATTTGTCCCTTACAGCCCAGCTCTGGACTCCAGCTCTGCTCTGTAAATGCGGAACAGGGTGACTTGCACAGTTTTAAACACACTAAGGCCAAAATTGCCTTAAATCAGCAACTCATTTATTGGAGGCTCCTTCTATATACAAAGGAGAAAGACTGCATCTTGGAAGCAAACCAAGCTAATCACTGTCCAAATCAAGGCTGAACTCTCCTCACAGCTTACAGAAGGGATGGAGATCAACTGTACTTCTCACACAAATCACCCTGGTAAATGCCAGCATAAACATGTGACAAATTGGGGACCACAAACAACTGTCAGGTACTTGTGCAAGTCACAGAGGTTTTAAGATGAGGAGGAGTGTGATCCCTACTCTGGATGAGCTACAACTTTGCTTAACTGACACCTGAGATCCCTGTGAAATGCCAGTACATTCTGCAGACAGCAACAGCTTGGTGACATCAATCAGAAGTACTTTTGGATAGAGCTTGACTCACCTATTTCGACTAAAATAAAAATTCTTAAAACATTTTGTCCTTTGACACATTCACAGCTGAAGGATCCTACTGCTCTCAGCTCAAAGCAATTTGCTTCCCTCTCAGTTTGTGTTACAAAGGACACACGGATAGGAACACTCACCTCCAGTGGCAGATGAACCCACTGTTCTTGTTGTACTTGAATTCCAGGCCTTCACTGAAAAAAAGACAAAGGCTTTGCTATATTCTTAGCTTTAATAAGATAAAGCTGAAAGAATAATCTGCAAATAATCCCTGTCTCCTGCTGGCAATTCCATCTGGCTCTCTCTGTAATTTCTGACCCATATATAAAGTCTGATCTGTAAGCCTCCCTAGCGCTAACTGGACATGAAATACAGCCCAAAGATGAATGACTTCAGTATGAAGGAAATGAGATTTCTTTCCTTTTCTCAAAAAAAAACCCCTATTTAGATACAAGTAAGATTCTGCAGTCACTCTGACTTGTGTGAATGTATCAGTCTGCTCTCGGTCATTCCTTCTTCCAAATGACCATTGAAGCTCTTAGCCAGATACCTGCCTACCTTCTCAAAGGGCCTCAGGTCACAAAGCACCATAAACTCCTGTAAATTTCATCAAAACAGTTGATAATTATTCTGTAACCGTGCCAGAAGCCAGGCTGCACTATGAACTCAGCTACATTAGGCTGCAGAAGTTCTCAGCAGATGTGACCTTGCAGCCTCGAGCTCCAGCCAGGACCCACAGCACCCTCCATCCGTGTCCCACCACGGGACATGTAGCCATGTAAGTGAGGTTTCATCATTACCACAAGGTCACAGGACAATCCCCACAGCACCAGTTTCTTGAAGCAAAGAAATGGGACAGAGCTTCACAAACAAATTATCTTCATCTCTTTTACCTGACTGGGTGGAAGTTTTCACTACCATCGCGTTTTTGCTCTTGCTCTGTCCCAGCAGGACATCAGATGCATTAATTGTTCCTGTTGAACTGATGGTCTCTCCTGAAAACTTCTCTGATATCCTGGTGGTTGCTGTAACGGGGAGGTGGGGCATCTGGAAGGTGACTGCAGGGGCATGGGCTTCAGGGGAGGAGTCTGACCTATGGAAAGCCGTCAGTTCATGGGAGACTTTTGCCTGACCTGGTGAACAAAAAGAAAAGGAGAGGAAGTGAATTTCTATGCAGATTTGTAACAAAGGTACAAAGCAACTTCCATGGGACAACTTTATTTTACAAGCCAGTGGAATTATTCCACCTAATTCACCCCATGGGATGTTGTACAATTTACAGCACACTGCAGAAACAGCCCTGGTGCAAGTGCTCCTCGCAGCGATCGCACCCGTCCTACGTGAATCTCAGCAAGAACAAGCTCTTCAGATCATTAACCTGCTGGCATGTTTAACAACACAGTTAAAGTTTAAAAGTTAAACTCCTAATTGAGAAGTAAAGTTAAATGGTATCAACGCCAGGGGACAATACCCGTGCTGGAACTATAGCTGATTCTAGTGTTTCCAACATGTAAGAGCTGCTCTGTGACTGCCAGCATCAGGTATTCCACAAGTAGCACCACTTCATTTCATCCCCTTTTCCTACCTGATGAAGACTGATGCCCATTTTCAATGATGGGAGAACTAAAAACTCTTCTAAACTCGGGTTTGTGATGGTCATCCAGGTCTACGCTCTGTCAGAACAGACAACAGACACGACAGCTAAATTTCAAAGAGCAGCAAAACTTAGAGGAACATCCAGAAACACATGCCAAGAACAGGGATTCCTTGTGCTGGTGACCACAAAACAAGAAGGGAACAATCACCCAGCTCCAAGAGCCCAACCTGCAAACTGAGCACTGGCAATGCAGCACTCGTCTCCAGATGCTTGTCCTGGCAGAGCCCATACACTTGGGAGAGGCCTTCAGCTTCTGCTAAGGGAGTCACCATCCAATGTGAGGGTGATCAATGGAAGACTCCATGCAATAGTGGAAAGATCGACTGCAATTCCGTAAAATGTTTAAGGCACTGCATTTTTTTTCCTGTTTGCTGCAGGAAAAATCACATTCTGATAACCTATTGTAAAAGCATGGCATAAAGTAAGTACAACTCTAGATCTTTCCCGCTGCGTTATCACCTGCAGCTCCTGTAAGGATGTTTTTTTCCCCACAATGTTTGCCAGTGCAATTCCAGAAAAATCAGTTAAGAATTTTACAGATGTGGGTTCTTTTTGGCTGGTTTGTGTGTGTGGGCGTGCAAAAAAATGTCAAGGAACGATGTCATTTTTGGCTGCAGGAACAGAGGAAACTGCTTCACACACAATTACTTCAATTAACACATGTAGCTTCCAAAAAGCAGTGGAGAGAAATTCCCCAGCCCAAAGTTTATGAAAAGGTTTTAATTGATTCTAGACAGATATCTGCCAGATTGGCAAAAAAATTAATGAATAAATCAATCGATCAATACTCTATAATGTGCACTTATAAACATAACCCAAAATTCTGATAAACTCAATCCAAACAAGTTTTGTTTTGTTTAAGACAGACAGAAAGGCTGAAGATAGAAACTGCATGAGGTTTTATACTGTAGGTAAGTATAAAACCAAGAGAACATAACAGAAAAGGGAAGAGGCAGGGTGTACGCGTGTAATAACTTAATTTGTCTCTGCTTTTCACAGGAAATATGGAGTAAACTGGTGGTTTGATTTTACTTAATTATTAATATTAGAATAATTTATTTCTAGGGTGGAAAAATCTCTCTCGTGTAAAATACAGAAACCATTCAAGATAAATCAACAAAAATGACTTCTTGGAACGTGTGTTTGTGTCTGTTTACACTCATCCTAACTTAATTAACACATCTTGGAGATTTTTTAGAAGCTTTAATATCCATTACTTGAAATACTGTAATATTCATTACCTCAAGTACAAATCCCAGTCAAGTCCTGGTCATTATGGTCTGAGATCTTGCTAAGAATTTGTTAACTTGTATTAGATGACAGAAAGGCAGCCTAAAGACAATTTTGCCACGCAGTATGCAGGTGTGGGCTCAGAATCTGATCCTCCTGAAGTGTCAACCTCCCAACTGATGTCAACAGAACAACAGTGCCTGTTGTAGAACTCGAGCTACACACCCACACTACAAAAGCTGAGGAAAATCTTTCTCTTAAAGTCGGGTCCTACACAAAGTCTGATCACAAGCAGTATTCAGGCTTTTCAAGACTATTCTGATTTCTCCAAATTACGCTGAAGTGTGGCAAAACTCTGCCAACTTGACTCGAAAATGAGGCCCTACTGCCTTGTAAGCAACAGATCTATTACACTAAAACACGGGAAGGAACGGCAGCAAGACATGGAGATACTGTGAACTGTCTTTAAGGTGCAGCTTGGATGCTGTATTTTATTACTCTGGGTTGTACACTAGCTTTAACCTGGACTCAGATTCTCAAGTCAGTTTTTCTTCTCTAGGTGAGGAAAAGAGATAGGACCACTTGGATATGATTTGCAAACAAAACAATACAAAGTTCAGCAGAGGACTGGAGACTTCCCAAAGAAACATGGAAGATGTACTCTCAGAAGAGACAACTTTTAAAGGTTTCTCAGCTAGAAGCTTTCATGTCCTAAGCCAACAATGTTCCTGGGGTTACACACTTACGCTCTCCACTAGAGAAGAGCACAATCGTTCCATCGTAAGCCAAGATACTTTTTCACCACTAAAATGCATGAGAGGCATAAGAGAGGCTTAAGAGAGGCAACAGCCACTCAAACAGCTCTGGACAACACAGCGCTTTAGCATAATGTTGCTTACAGCCCCATTAACACCACGGATGGATTTCTATAGATGCCTGGTGAAAGCTGCACATGCACCTAAGACAGCTGGGAGCTAAACTGCCCAGGTTTGCCTGCCTGAGGATACACTGCAAGGTCTACAAATTAAAACCATAACAAAGTTCAGGATATTAATCTGAACAAGGAGAACTTTTGCTTCCTTTTAATTTCCCCCTAGCTTTCTTATTTAAAAAGAAAGGAAAACAAACTATATTGGGAAAGATGGAATGTTCAGAACTTCTCACTCCTTCTCACCATCTAATACTCTTTTTACAAGCAGAAGCACAATTCAGCTATCCATGCTCCACTGATTTGCGTGGGATCTCTCCCACTCAGAGGTCTCACTACAGACAGCTTTCCAGTCGAGCTCACCCAACAAAGCCACACTCTTTAGATAGTTACTCAGATCAGGCCCAGAAGGAGCAATGAGTTCTTTAGCAAATCCAGTCTGCAAACTGTTTTCACAACACATCACTAAAAGAATAACCTCTTTAAAATAACATTTGTCTCTCTCGATAATCACAAATACTTTTTGTTTTTTCTACTACCTGCCATCCCCACAGAGAAGCCCTCTATACACACACAGAGTCTGCTGCCAAACTGGATCTGTGTTCTTGTACCCAGATCTTCTAATTTATGAAAATAAAATTTTGTTGAAATTTTTACACTTGATAAGTGTATGATGCACGAGTAAATTCAGTTATCACTGGCTGCCAGGATTCACTGGAGTAAAGTACACCCGATATTAATTGTACAAACCATGCAGAATCAGGAGTTCCGAACTTTTGTTGCTGTATTTAGTGTCAATGAGATCCTAGTGAAGAATTACTGCCCATATCCAGAACTGAAATGAGAAGCACAGTTAATGCAGCTCCCTAAAATGTACCCGTGGCACACAGTTAGTAACTGTTTAGCCAGTCTGACCTGAATGCGTCGAATGCCTGCGCAGGCAGGATCCACTTCATCAGCTGGGGTTGGGAGTGAGCAAAAGAGGCAAATGAGGTGGTCCCTGCAAGGATCGTGTAGCATCCTACCCACCCAACTGGCTTCCTAGGGCAGTGACAGGTGCTGTGTTAATTTATTTTATGCAAACCTGATTACCACACTTTGGCTAACAGTGCTGGGGGAGAAACCGATCCGGGGCTGGAGGATGGGGAAGACATCAGAGGAGGGAAGATCTGGGACTGGATTCTATCCTGCATTTAGTAGTGTCAGGGTATAGTACTTTAAAATCCCCTTGGTTTGTAGATGCCAAGCTTCTGACAAACTCATGTGCATAACAAAACTTCCTCTGTTAATGCTGGCTACATAGATGGCAAATAGCAGAGGGACAGGTACCGATATCTCTCCTTAATCTGCACAATTCATATGACAACAACAGGATGAGGAATCGGTGAAGGTGAAGAAAAGCAATGTTTTGCATCTTACTCAGGCTTCCTCTTAGAACTAATCTCTATGTAACTCAGAAGTCTCCATGCAGTGTAGGGAAATTATACATTCTGTAGTTTCAGGGCTGCTGGAATTCCTCCTTCACTGCAAAGAATTTAGACCTTAGAGATCTCTAGCTGAAAGCTGCTATAAAACAGGCAAATATGGTAACTCAGCAGTGAAAATCCCACACATTCAGAAAAAAGTAAGCACCATATCATGAGACTAGAGAGAAAAGAAATACAATTTTGATTTCCTCTCTGAGCCTCTAAGGTGCACATCTCTTAACTTTTCAAACTTTTGCCTGCAATAAGGTCAAACTGTAGAAGAGCAACACACAAATGGGATTCCTCTCTCAAATGACAGATCTTGGTCATCCAAAGACCTTCATGAAAGTACCAGTTCTCAAAACATGATGTTAAAAGCCATGGGATCTAGAAATGGTGTTTATCTGTGAGAGGTACCTTCTTGTTACACATGCTGGATGAAACTGATGCTTCACTTCAATGAACAGCAGAACCACCACTGACTGCTGCAAGGCGAGACTTGACACTGTGTTCCTTGCATACAAAGGGGTCACTGATGCATCAGAAATGAGCAATGATGAAGTGTGTGAGGGAATGCAAACAAGGCTGTTAAACACCAAGAACTGCACCACATTTACCCCTCAATACTTTAATAGAAAACCACTGTCTGTCAGATAACATGAGTACTCTCTGTCTGTAACTGTCCCTGCAGCTCGAAGAATTCCTTGAATTCCATGAGTGTTATTAGGAAAGCTTTTACACACGGAGTAACCACTGAAGAAAACACAGTAGAAGTACTTTTCATAGAGTCTTTTTTGAAGTAAGAGTGGATAAAAATGAACAGCAAAAAACAATTCTACCTTGGCAGCTTCAGCAGATGCCCAGGGCTACGTCACAGCAAGTTAAACCACACCAAACCACTCCACACCACAACAACAATCTAGATAAGGATAAAGGCAACCTTGGAATGCCACCATTCTGAGAGTACACTCACAGGAAGTGCAAGAGAATAATAAGAAAACAGAACTACTGGACTTCCTTTAACAAATATAAGAATTGAGATGGTTTGGAGTCATAGCATATAATGCCAGGTGCAGGCTGGATCACTTAATCTCCCTGCCTGCATACCCTAGGTTGCTGTCTCCTGCAGTTACTCCAGGCTGCCATCAGGTCACTGCAGAGATACCAATGGGTAACACTTGTTTTGATCTTCCCAGGTGGTCACAGCCAGCTATTTATTCATCTCTCTGCTCCTCTGACCATTGCAGGCAGGTTCTCTGCAACCATCTGTCCAGCAGTCTCTTCACATTGTACAGAAACTCTTTGGACAGTATAAAACCAGAATGCCTTTCCAGTACTTTTAGTCCTCCCTGTTCACAAAGGCATCATTCTCAATCACAAGCACTACAGAGAGACCATAAAGCCTCTGCCAAAATGTAAGATCTGATCAACAAAAAAAGGTCAAAATTCTTGCCTTCTAGCAACCTTAGGCAGACAGGAGAGAGACCTCAGTGACTGGAAAGGATGGCAAACAGCAACCCACTGCTCAGTGAGGGATCAATCCTCAGCAGTGCAGCTATGGCTCCAGGATCCCGTTTAAAATTCACCCTTCAAACAAACACTATTTTCCATCTTTGCTAAAGCAGCTCTCAGATTCTGGCCTGGTTAGAGAGTTAATTTAAAGTTTGGCATCAAAACACCAGAAAGACTCACCTCCAAATCACAGTGGTCAATAGCCACTTAAAATTCCTACCTAACTCAGCACTCAGACTGTTCTATGTCAGATTTCAAGGACACCATGGCAGAGGTTGCCTGAAGATTAGAATGAAAAGATTTATGTCCTTACTTCTGAATTATGCTTGGAACTACCTGGGCTCATTTTTTAAAATCAAATTAGCTTGCAAGACAATCTAGCAAGATTAGAAAATAATGGCTCAGACACTAGAGATGCTCAGACTCTCCCGTACCCAATCTGTAAAAGGCAGGCTTTACTTTTAACAAAAGTATTTTGCTAGAGATGTTGAAGACAAGAGAGACCAGCCTTTTGTTGGGATGAACTCAGCATTGACCACACAGTAAAAGGGAACACAACCAATAACTCTTTCCAGGAGCAAAAGAACACATCTTGATTTGCTGCTGTTTCCAGATCAGTATTATTTGCTCCTTGTATCTCCTACTGACAGAAATATTTACTAAACTAGAAATGTAATCAATTTTACCAGAGTTACTCAGTGCCATTTCTAGTAACCCATTTCAAGTGCTTTGGTCACATAAGCAGAAACTACAAGCAACTGAGGGAACCCTTCCTTCATTAAGGACAACGTGGGTGACTGGCACTGGGACCAAGGCTTGCTCTTCAGCCATCTGAGCACAGCCACAACAGAGCCTTACCCACAAAGTCACGTTTTCATTGCACGTGTGTGGTGTGCAGAGCTCTAGCTGCATCCCCCATGGTTCTCAGTACTGAAATTCCTTCTAGGTCAGCTGTGCTGACTTGGGAAGTTGTCCAACCTCTGGGGAAAATTACTGGGAGGGCACTGAAGAACTATCAGTCCTGAAGTGATCCTCCCTGAACCCTCAATCAAAGTGGGAAGGTTCCAATCCAAAGAGAAGCTCATTCTGTGTTTTAATGCAACCTGAAACCTGAAGCTGGATCTTGCCATAACCTCAATGCAGGAGTTTTCACTTGGTGTGAAGAACATACTCCAACACAGGCAGAGGTAATGGCGTGAGAGACCACAACCTCTCATCCCTTCCATGTCACTCAGCTCACTTCTGTTCCTTGCAATACGAAGCGTGGATGGTTCCATGGACCAACACAGAACAGATCTGACATTGTAAGTGCACGGCTTAGCTCTGCCACCTGGGGAAAGGGCAGCAGTTGCCATGACTATGTTGAACAATGCATCAAGCAGCAGCTTTACCTTTTCACTAGCCCAGCTGTGGGAAGCCCTATGCCCCCATGCTTGAGTCAAAAGGAATGAAAAGGGCTGGAATGCCACACAGACTCTCTGCTCATTCCCACTAATTTAACTGAATTAATTTAATTTCATAGCTTTAATTTTCCATCCCCAAAGCATGGATAGATCACAGACTAGCTTTTCATGCTCCAATAGTTTTAAAGACCTCTTAAGTCATGGCTTAATAACAACTACATGAAAATAAGCTGCCATCTGTGAAAGCCAAGTCTCTGGTAACACACAGTTCTATGTGACTGAAGCAGGGTGCTCTGTCCTGCCACCTCCTGGTGTCAGGGACTGCACAGGAGTGCTCAACTCTTCCCACACGGCCAGACACACAGACAAACTATTACACAAAACATCTCACTACCAGATGAACTTCCCCACTGACTGAGGCTTCCATGCACCGCGTTACAAGGCTCCACTACGCTGCAGAAAGAGGTTTATCACTGGGTTTTTGCTAAGTTTAGGCCATGGAGACCATGACAGCTTGTGTGGGGCCCACCTCTTGGGGACAAGCAGCAGCAGTGCAGAGCAATGGTTGTGCAGTAGAGCTGTCTCATTCCAGGATGCTAAGTCACTATCTAAGGAAAACATGTTATCGCCTGCTATATGCTGAGTGCTCCCCTTTGAGAGCTTGCCAACTGGCAAACAGCACTGCTGGCACACAGATCCCCCTGAATCGAGTCCAGAAAGGCTACACAGATATTTGCATCCATGTGCATATGGATAGTGCAGATTGTCTCAGTTTCTTTTCTTACTTCTGACCACACTGAACCAACAGGTCGCTACCACTCTGACCATGAGCCCACTCAACCAAGCAGTGCCATAACCAGGAACGCCTCCAGCTGGTATCGGCCAATTTCTCAGAGCACCTCCCAAATGAAAGACCTCACCAATCTCCACAGTTCCCTGAAAGGAGGCTGTGGGGAGATGGGTGTTGGTCTCTTTCCTCCAAGTAACAACTGTTGGATGAGAGGAAACGGCTTCAAATTGCACCAGGAGAGGGCCAGACTGCACATTAGGGAAAATTTCTTTACCCAAAGAGTGGTGAAGCACGGACTGCCCAGGGAGTCACCATCCCTGGAGGGGCTTTAGCTGTGGCACTTGGGGACATGGTTTAGTAGGCGGGGTCGGGCTGATGGTTGGACTGGATGATGTTAGAGGTATCTGAGCCCCCTGATGCAGCGGGAGGCGTCCCTTCCCACGGCAGCGGGTTGGAGCTGGCTGGGCTTTAAGGTCCCTTCCATCCCAAACCACCCCACGGTTCCTCGACCCTGCGCCCCCGCACTCACCTGGCTGCGGCCGGTGACCGCGAGCCTGGCGTGGCTGGCGACCCCGCCGCTCCCGTCCTGCCCCGCCGCACGCCCCAGCGCCTCCAGGCGCCGCTCCAGCCGCTCGAGCTGCGCCCGCAGCCGCCGGTTCTCCTGCTGCAGCTCGGCCACGGCGCGGGCCAGCGGGCTGGCGAGCCGCAGCGCCTCCTCCGCCTGCCGCCCCGCGCCCTCCCGCAGCTCCCGCAGCTCCGCCCGCAGCGCCCGCACCGCCGCCTCGCAGCCGCCCAACGCCTCCTCCGCATCGCTGGCCATGGCTCGGCTCGGCTCCGCACCTCTGCTCCTCGCCCCCCGCGGAGCACGCACTAAGCACCGACCCCGCCTCCTGCCCGAGGGGGGGAAACGCAACGCCAGGAGGCGAAGGGGGCGGGAGAAGGGGCGGGGGCAGCGGCTCCAAATCTTGTCTCTAATAGAGTGTTTTTAGAAAAAAACATTTGTTTTCTGCAAAACAAAGAATAATTTTGGCCGCCTCGTGTTTTCTGGGCAAGTATTATTTCATAGAATCACAGAATGGTTTGGGTTGGAAGGGAACTTAAAGATCATTCAGTTCCAATTATTTAATGATTAGAGTATTAATAATTATTAATAATCAATTATTTAATGATTACAGTATTAATAATTATTAAGAATATTACCAATCAGCAATATTTATCAGTAATAATAGAATAATATCACTTATTAGTATCAATAATTTTAAATAATTATTACTACTAATCATTAATAATGCATACTATTATTAATAGTAATAACAGACTGCCCAGGGAGGTGATGGATTCCCCATCCCTGTAGAGGTAGACAGGTAGTAGTTCCCATTAAAGGCAGTAAAAACAGACTGGTAGACAAGGTGCTCAGGGATGTGGTTTAGTAGTGGACAGAAACAGTTGGACTCGATCTCAAAGGCCTTTTCCAATCAAACGATTCCATGATTCTATTTAGGTCAAATCACATCATGGATGGATACCAAAAAAATAACCCAGTATTGGGGCAGTAATTCCAATTTATCATCCTCTGGTAATCAAACAGGGGAAATGAACAGTTCCACGGTTATTTTCAGTATTCACACATTTTTGCAAGGTTTTACCCAATTTAGATTGTCTAATCTAAATCTTCCCCCTTCCAAATTAAAGCCGTTCTCCCTCATCCTATCACTACCTGCCATTGTAAAAAGTCCCTCCCTAGCTTTCTTGTAGCCCATTCAGGTACTGGAAGGCCACTATAAGGTCTATCCAGACCCTTCTCCAGGCTGAACAACCCCAACTCTCTCAGCCTGTTCTGATAGCAGAGGTTCTCCAGCCCTCGGATCATCTTTGTGGCCCTCCTCTGGACCCATTCCAACAGTTCCATATCCTTCTTACGTTGGAGATATGGGACAGCTGGAATGAGGAGAGGAGGGAGGAGGATCTGGTCTTTCTGGGGCTGCTTGGATGATGACGCCAAAGTAAGCACAGTTTATCTCTCCTGGAGGGAAGCCCTGAGGCAAAGAGAGAGAAGAATCCTCTCTGGGAGAGGAGACAGAACTGCCCTTATGCACACAAACTTGTACAGGACTCACCCTCCTGCTCAAGACTATCCCACTTTGGGCTGCAATTCCATGGGTGTTAATCCTAAACTGCCACATTCTCCAGCAGATCCAGTGTGTGTGCATGCAGGATGAGACACACATTCAAACCAGCCAGAGCCACGTCAGGGAACGCTCTCAGGTTCATCCTTCATTGCCTATCACAGCACAAGGCAAGGCCACCTGCACAAAGCCTTGCAGGAAAAGGAGGTCCAGAAGATGCTTTAAGGAAATTCCCACGGTCAGAGTTAGCCTCTACGTGTCCAGCACTTGTAGCTACAACGTTTTCGGCACCGTACCAGATTTACTGAATCATTGCCTCTCTCAGGAACTCTGCATTTGCTGCTAATTCTCTTCCAGACACATTTATGAGCATGCCTGGACTCCCAGATGTTTGCAGAACGCTACAGCAGGTCCGTGTCAGAACCCTCTGGGAGGGGAGCAGCACAAAGACGCACGCTCTTGTTTAAAACATTTTGCATTTGGTGACTTTGTAATGTACAACACATCCTGTGCACATGTGTACGTGTGTGTATTTGTAATGTTTACCCACTTATCTAAACTATTGATAACTTTAAACACCAACTCCTCACTCCCTTTTTTCCAGTACCGCTGTCTGCATTCCTTTTCCTTCCCTCCCCTTCTCTTACTCCAAGCTCTTTTGTGGGACCTACAGTGCTGTAGACAAATGCCAATGTCCAAAAGATAATGGCTGCTTTCTTATAGAAAGGAGTCCTCCTTTCACAGTTGTCAACAGTTGTTCTCAAATAGCTGAGCCTGGAAATCTGGAATGAGCAAAGAAAGCTGAAGAAATTCTGCCTAGAATCTAACTCCACCTCCAGGCTGAGGGTTTAAGTGTAAAACCCTAGTGCAATAATAAGAAAATTTAATTACCACTTGCTTGTAGTTAATATCTTAACACATCTAACTTCATCTAACAATAATATAGATGTGTGTGTGTGAATATTAAAGCTGAAAGCTCACAGCTATTAGCTAATGGTACTAATACCATAATTATTTGGAAAATATTCCTGCTTACATGGTAAATATTTCAATTTTAACATTTTTTTTTAATTACTAAGGAAAGCTTAAACCCTTCTCCAGAAAATTATTTGAGTAGAAGGTTCAGTTTTCTTAACTCTTTCAACCCATTCTCAGCAGGGTGTAGCAGAACCAAGAAAATCCAATTCTTTTGTTCTTTCTAGACTCAGCAACCACAGAATAATCATAAAAAAATGGTATTTTTAAAACGGCCTCTCATTCATGCATTTACAACAATTTAGAGTAGGATACCAACAATTCAGATACTTCCTAATCTCACAGCAAATTTAAGTTCAGCTTTCAGCCGCAAATGAGGACTTGGCTTCGCACTTCAGTACTCTAAAACCACACCTGCCTTTGTGGTCCCTTTGGAAAACTCCTTTTGAGCTCTTGCAGCTGGACACAGCATAGGAATATATTAGTCTCCACAAACCTCTCAAAACAGACAGTATTGTAAGTAAACACCAGAAGTGAACCCTAACCCGAATGAGAGGATTCAAAGATGGAAAGACACACACAGATTCTCAGAGCTTCAATTTATCTGAGAGATTTTGATGCTCAAATCACACTAGGAATTTGATGTTCAGCTCTCTTTCCCTCTCTGTGTCTCAGTATCTGATGCTCTTTTTCAGGAAATCATATTTCTTTTGAAGTACAACCAATTAAGGACCTCTTTTCAGGTCTGAGCCACAGCCCAAAGACCTAGATCAATGGGTGTTTTTCTGTTCATGGGATCTCAGTAGTTCCCTGAGCACTCATGTTTACCACTTTTTAGAATCAATGTGGAGTACCAGAAAGGAAGAAGACCTGTCCTAGAACAGCAGCAGCATGCCATTTCATTAAAACAACTGTTTGCTTTCCTCCATTTCTCAAATGAGAGGCTTCTTGAGATTTGTCTGCTATGATGAAATAAACTCTCGGCTGCCAGCAAGAAATAGGTCCCAGTTATCATGTCATTAGACGTGATTTAGAACCTTGAAGAACATACAGTTCCAGCTAACTGAGCTGGTAACACGGCTTGGCTGGACATCATGGGGAGGATGAGCAGATAATATTAAAAATGTGCTGTGGTTGCATCCAGGATTTCTAGAGGAGGGGGACAGCCTGACTGGAGATATTTGGCAAGTGAGAAACCTAGACAAGGACTATAAAACCCTCAAAATCTCATTTGGCAAAATCTTCCAGCAGAAGAAGAAAGACCCAGGAAAACTTGACTTATGATAACCCTGTTAGCAATGGCCAAATACTACAGCCTGCAGTAATACAACAGTTTGAACACTTTCTGTAGCAATATCACATGGTTCTTGTAAGGGCCTTAGGGCATTTCTCGAGTATCCAACCTACCCTCCAAGCAAACCAGCATCCACGGAACACACTGCATTCCAACACCCATCTCAAATAGCCAGTTTGGCTGTCTTGAGGCAAGGTTCTGCTTGGAACACTGCCATGGAAAAATGGTATGGCCAGGCATCAAACTAAAGGAAAACCAAAAGTGTTTCAGTTCAGAACAAAATACGCTCAATTTACATGTAGAGGAGGTTTGAGTTTGTCTTTAAATAAATGCCTTTTCAACATGCTCCCCACAGGCACTGATAAACAAGCCTGAATTCTTTTCATGTGGTGCCCCATCAGGGGCAATAATGTAGATTCCCATTTTGTCTGCTGAGTAAATCCACTGCCCTCAGTGGTCCTGGACAGGAGCTGTGGACTGGAGCAGAATGACTCACTGATCCTCTTGCAAGTATGAATAACCCTTTTGAAAACTGATCTGTGCCCAGCAGATCAGCCAAGGTATGCAACAGTTGTGGGAGCATCAGGGAAGTTCATCACATTTGCATTTCCAAGCAGAGAATAGAAACACTTCCACAAGTCTGTCAAGATTCCTGCAAAGACGGCAAAGGGAAGAAAGAAAAGAAATCAGTCTGACTCTTTTGACTGGGGGACAGGAAATAACACTGTATTACATAATGTATCAAATGTTCCAAGCTTTATTTCACATTAAAGCTTGATGCCAATGGTTTTATATACGTGTGTGTTTTTGCAAAAACGTGTGGAGCTGTTCTGGCAGATCTCCACTGATCCACTGCCATAATTTTTTTCCCTAGTGGTTCAAATTTCTGACATCAACACAGTGCTCCAGTACAATGATATTAAGACTAAACCAGTTTAATTTGCAGTGTTAAGCTCTGAATTGCTTTCCCTGTGGTCTGAGAGTGAAAATTTGGCACATCAAACAGGCCACAAGATCATCCAAATTAAACTTCATCCAAACAATTGAACCCACTCCTGTAAACACAGCAAGCAATTTTCTATCCAAGCATTTGGATTTACATCATCTTGGATTAACTGCTAGCATATACAGAACGTGATATAACAGGAGATTACTCAATCACTGGCATAAAATGGACCTAAAATAAATACAAGTCAATATCAGTTGGCAAATTCTGCATGATCCATTTAACATGTGCACTTCAGCCTCAGATTTATGAAAGCAATAGTTGTTTTCTTTCAGTCTCGGGTGTTCGTGGATCACTTCCACTGCATCGTAACCTGGTTTTCATGATATTTTACTAGCATTGTGGTGTTACAAATACATTTTGCCAGAATGCATCTAAGGAGTGTGCTGAAATACATATTTCAACAGCAAATGGTGAAAAGAACATAACAGTCACGCACACTGGGGGTGCTTTCTTTGGAAATGTAATGGGTCATTTCTTAAATATGCATTGAGTGGTAAAGCTCCACTGAATTCAGTACAAGTAGGATGAGCTACATTGGATGGGGGTCTCACTACCTCTCTATAAATCACACTTCGGATCTGATCTAGACATTCACTTGGTGTAAACACCTGGAAGATATTTCTGGTTTATCTTGATGTGAGGAGTATCCAGATCTCTTCTTCAAAGTTTTTCAAAGTTTTAAGGCTTTTAAAATCTGACATCCTGCCCACCTCGTTAGCCCCCACCTCCTACCCATCTCTCCGTTACTGTTCAGGAAGTGGGAAGCTCAATGGCATGGGGGGGGGGGAATTTCCTTTCAGTTCTCCCCCCGTGAGGCACAGGGCTGGGAACAGAATAAAAGCTCAGAGTCAGCAACTGCTGTCTCTGTTTTTATTGTGAGCAGAGCAGGATGATGACGAGTCTGAAATGAGGCTTTCAGCTCTTGTCACAGATTTCTTGAGCTGTGGGTCTGTTTTCTCTCACAAGATTCACATTGGTGAGAGCACTGACATCATCTTACTTATCTTCCTTGGAACAGGCAGCAGTTCCACACAGACCCTTCCTCCATTCCTTCCTTTTAACCTCCAGAATGAGCATTTGCTGCAGTCCTTTCCCATTCTGTTCCATGGCAGTTGTCAGGATAAGACAAAGGCTTCAACCCCCACCTTGCAGACAATGCTTGCCTTATGAGACCTTCTGAGATTACTCCTTCCACATGGCACTCTCCACATTTAAAGCCCACTGCCATTTGGGCATTTACCAATATTTGTGAGTGTTTCTTCATTAACAGGGCAAATGAGGGATCACAGAAGCATTTAGGTTGGAAAAGACCTTTAAGATCACCGAATCCAACTATTAACCTCACTCCGCCAACTCTGCCACTAAACCATGTCCCTAAGCACCACATCCACACGTGTTTTAAATCCCTCTGGGAATGATAACTCCACTACTTCCCTGCAAAGTCTCCTCCAATGCCTGGCAAACTTTTGATGAAGAAATTTTTCGTAATATCCAAGCTAAACCTCCCCTTGTGCATATGGCAACAGACAAATGGCAAAGGACACAAATAGCTTGAGTCTGTGACCTCAACACTGCCAAAAGGTGTTTCAACAATGCTATCGCGTGCCATGTGAAGAGCAGAGTCATCCACCCAGATGCTGAGCATGGCCTGCACAGGGCCAGTAAGAGATGTCCACTGCTGTCACAGACATGCAAGATCATGCAAAGTCTACTCCAGGCACCACCACTGCAGCTAAGATTCTTCTCTTACTTTCACTTCTCTGAGCAACTTGGCACATCAGGACCTTTTTCCATTGGCTTTGGTAGGGCCCACCAATAAATGACAGTAGCAGTTGCTTGGAGGCTCCACTCACCCTGAAGTTCAGGTTAACTGAGCAGAGCTTCTCCTTGGGCACATTTAACATTCTTTCCAGGCCAGCTCAGTTCATGGCAGGTAGCATCCTACAAACTACTGCAGTATCCTTACGCTTGGAACTTTGAGTTATTTCCGGTACTGACAAGTCCACTTCCTTCTTGACCAGAAGATGGAAAGTTCAGCGTTCCTGCACTCTGACCAGAGAAGTATCTGCTTGCATGGAACCTTCTGAATTTCTGAGAAGTATCTACTGCAGATGGCACAGTCTGTTTCACAAGTGCCCCTGGCATGAGGTCCCAATGTGGCCTTCAAAAGAACAGTCCCTGGTGTAAGTCCTTCTGCTGGTCTGAGTCAGCTGGATCCTGCAGGGAGACTCAAAAGGGCAAAAGCTCACACTGCTGCTTTTCCATTAGCTCCTTATTTTTCAAAAGCAATGCTCTGCACTTGAGATAACGAGCCAGTTTGGTACTCACAGGAAAGCATTTATTCCTTGCTTATTCGGTGAAGGATGGAACTGAAATGTGATATCCTGCATGCTCCTTAATCAGAGAAAGTCTGAAATGGAAGAATGCCCTCACTGGCTTTTTTGGTCTTTATATTTTTTTATTCCTGCAATATGCTCCTCTTGGAACTGTTTTATGCTTTGGAGCCAGCTGCAACAACATAATATGTCTCTGTTGCTTTGTTGGAGCTCAAATAGCACCTCAGAGTGTGCCATGAGCCACTACATAAGATGGGGCAACATTTTAAGGTAAGAAAGCCACAGGCTTCAAGGCAACACTGTTCATGGTCATTCAAAACAAAGCTTTGAAAAACCCCTGGCGAGACAAGGCAAATCTTAGTTTCTACCATCTTTGATCTATTATATTTATGACATGGTCAGAAGTGTCTTTACACCATTGGGTGTTATCACTTGATACCGTCTCATCAAGGTGGAGAATCTAAGAGGGGCTGAAAGCAATCCTCATGTCAGACCTTCTTTAAACATGGAAATAACCCATTTCCAGATCTAGACTTGAAATCAGACTGCTGGGCTCAAAGAAAAGATTATTTCTAAGCTTCAGTTTCCTTTCCCAAGCAGCCTCAGGAAGACCTTGTAAGTAAGAGCATAAAGCTGCCTCTGGAGACTTGGCTTCAATCAGGTATTACTGTAGCAAGAAACTGCTAGGGATTTATCAAGGCACACATAATTACAGTCAAATATTCTGGTTTCCAGGGTTTTCTAGTGAGCCCTTTGTAACTGTTTTTATAAATATCAAATCACTGCAGACAAAACCGTGAGTCCTTACAGTACCGTGTTGCTTTGCATTTTACAACATATTTCACAATATATGTGATACAGTTGATCCAATGGAGAGCCAAGTCCCCTGTTACCATCCTCACTCCCGCTGTTCATGTTGTGTGAGCTCCAGGTTCATCAGAACAATTCACAAGCCAATTCAATCACTCAATCAAGCAGAAAACCAGTCCAAGTAAACAAGAAATCGATTTGCTCTCTTTTAGTAAGCTGAGTCAGCCCAGGATAGAGTCTGAAGAGCCCAGGAGCCAACGGAAGGAGAAGGAAAGAACTGGGTAGCACTCAGAGCAGTGACTGGGAAAGGAGGAAGATCACTTCGGCTGGAGTGGACTCAGCTGGAATCAGTTCCTCAGCCTCCCTCTGCACAAAACATGCTGAGCAATCAGCACACAGCCAATCTGTACCACACCTCACTGCCCAGTAACTTCCAGCAACAGACACAGCTCTCACCATGCTGGCAAAGCTTCATAAACTAACAGGGCGACAGGGATCGATGCCAGTGGGGAAGTTGTTTCTGCCTTGAAATAAAAAATAATCAAAGAAGGGAAGCTTTCCTTCCAGAAATGTGGTGGGATGTAACTGCTGTATTCTCTGACATCTACCTACTGGGGTGGAAAATGCTTTCTCTGTGGGAAAGCTGCTTTTGGTAAGGTGTCAGAAAACAATGCTGTCACCAGCCCCGGCCACACTCATGTTTTCCATGTCTCCCTCTATCTTTTGTTCTCACATAGTTACTCACGCCCTTTATCTGCCTGGAACAGGAGCCATTTATCTCCTATGGTATGTAGCTTCCCAGGGTAAGTCTGCCTCTCTCCTCCCCCTACTACCTTCCTCTCTCCTCAACAGCTTGAAAATGTTACCTTAAGTTGTCTAATGTAACCAAAGGCCTTGCTCTCTGCCATCAAAAGAGCCTGAAGAGCTTGCTGTGACAGTGTCCTGGTATTGGAAACCTCCGTACTGCTGCCAGCCGTAAATCTGCTCGTGAAGAGACTAAAACTGTATCTCTCCACCACTGCTCTCCGCTGCCACCACCTAAAGAGCAGTGAGAACAGAGCAGGATCCTCAGGTTCTTGGTACTAAAAGCAACAAAGCAGTAAAGAAGTAAGAACGGAAGCTAAAATGAAGCACTGAAGAGCAGACAACAGGATGAAGAATGATGCGTGTGCTGTGTGGTGTTGGACAAGCAGCTGGAGTGTCGGAACATGTGGGTCTCTCCTATCTACACTCCACTTACTCTTAAACTGGACTGTGAGAATAAATTTAGTGTTGCTCACTTAACCACTTCCCACACTGTGCCTTTTCCATTTGGCAAGGAATTGTTGTCAGCTAAAAGCTGAAGGTAAATCTGTCTTTGGTTCTTCTGTACCAACAGCTCAGTCCGTGTTGCCTCTCTCTGCTGAGGGAACTCCCGGGAGTATTTTTGAATCACTGCTTTCCTGCCATTGCTGGGGCAGAGCAGAAGCACGGTGACTGACCTCAACGAGAACTCAGTTTGGGGCTCCTCCTTTATGGCTCCTCCATTAATGACTGAGTTTTGCAGATGTGGACATTTCACCTTAGCAAACGGTGGCCGGACAAGCACTGGCAAACGGAGAAGCTCAGAGAGGAGCCGGCACGTACCCAATTTCCATGGAATCTGCTGTCCTCCTGCACACAGATGACCTTCAAACACAGCCGTGTGCCAAACACACAGGAACACTTGAAAGTTTCAGAGGAGAAATGTGGCAGGCTTTTTATCCCAGCAGGCATCCGCTCATCCTCTTGCTGACTCTCCACTTCCCAGTGACCTTCAGAATGGCTTAATTCAGAGAAGACTCCACAGAAAGGGCTTCACCTCCTGAGTGTTTATTGTCTAAGGGTTTAAGTCCAGAGAAAATGAGTGACAAATTCAGTCCCTTCTGGCAATCAGCCCTCAGCAAAAGTTTTCTCTACTGTTTAAACCAAGTGTCTGCATGGGCGTGCGCTTCGTACTGACGAGCAAGAGGTTGCTGCTGCGTGAGGGCAGTTTGTTCATCAGCCAATTCTGCAGCAAGTCTGAATTTGGTCTGCAATGGAAGAACCCTATTGTTTATATTTCTCTGACAAAGTAAACACGTGCTCTTCAAATTATGCCAGTACTTCCTCAGCTTATCCTAGTCCTGACAATAAAAACATTGCTATTCCTTTCCTTGGCATTCCAGTTGGGAGTGCTCCAAGAAGTTACAGAATCGGTTTTCCCTGAAAGAAGGAGGTCATGTGGCAGTATCTTCACTTTTGCCCTTTTGTTCTTTGCCAAGTCCCATCCTAACATCCCTTTGTCCTCTGCCAATTCTGATGGGGTTGGCCTTTTTCCACTCTGTACTGGGAAACTGGCTAAAAAAAGAAAACAATCAACCAGCTCCTGCTCATTGCTAGGTGCTGCACTTTGTAAAGATGGCCTGGGCCAGATCCTGCTGGCTAAGGCACCAGGAGATTTGCCAGTGATGTACAGGATGCCACATCAGGCTTTTCCTGCAAGCAGCAGTCTAGGTATTAATTACAGAAAGCATCCTTTCATATTAACAACCATCATCCAGATTTGGTTCCAAAGGAGTCTGAAATGCATTGTGCAGACTGGATAGAGAGGTGCAATGGATTACAAGTGGGAAATATTTCTTTCTTATTCATTTTCAAGACAGCAGTTTTCTTACTTTTCACGCCAGGCCAGATGCCTCTAAAACTACAGGCATAAGCGCTTAATGCGGCAGCTCAAGTGGCTTCAACCACTGTCAGTAACATCCTTCCTCCCTGCACTAGTCTTCATCTTCATCCCACCTCTGCCTCAGCTCCCCTACATGCAGAATACATCCCATAAGCCCCTGTCAGGCAAAGCTCCTCCTGTTGACTCTCTCGCTGAGGATGTCAATCAGCTGCTTTGGTCACACTGTTTTTCACCCCGTGAATTACCAGGCAGCATCCAGCGTAACCGGGAGCTCTCAGTACTCTCATAACAGAAGAGGTCCTTGTGACACTGACACCATCCATAAGGCAGCATGCCATCCTAACCACAGCTTAACCCATCAGCTTTCGGCACATTCACAGGCTGAGGCTTGGAATCTTGATGACTACAACCGATCGCCAGGATCCGTGTCCGGCTGTTAGGACGTGACATTCTGCCAGCCCACATTGCTTCTTTCCCCTTCCTTCAACGGGTTCCAGGCTATTAGAGTCTAAACAACAACCTGCAGGACCGACCAAGCCTCCATCTGGGAGACAGTTCCCTATGCCAGCAAGTGGTGCCTGTCTTCCGCAGCTCACTCCTGCTTGCTGTCATTTGTATCCCAAAACTAATCCTCTAACCAATGAGGAGATGAAGTTAGAGAACAAGAGTCAAAGTTCTAGGCTGCTGCCAACAAGGCAGCTTGGATTAATCTGCATATGTGTTTAAAACATACTCTAATGACTGGCAGTGTCAAAGTGGAGCTGCAAAATAGCATTTGTAAAGGCGCTGGATTAAGCGGGCAGCTTCATGGCATCCGGCAAAGCAGAGGATGAAATCCGACTCAAAAAGATGCCTACACCTGTGTCCAAATTCACATCTGACTGGCTTTGCTCTTAAAGACAGATACTCCTGAGTGTTCTGCTGTAATTCAGCGTGACACGCAAGGCGTGCAGTAGCAAAGCAAGTGCAAACCACATCGACGCACACGCAAAAGACCACGGGTTCTGCACTGACTGTGTGAAACACAACTGTCACCAGAGGGCAAGAGCACACACAACATTTGCCAGTGCCCTCAACACAATTCATCAGTGTGCTGCACACCAACCACACAGCGTGCTACAGTCGTCACCAGGGAGCCCCGAAAATCAGTCGTGCACTACAGCTGCGTGTGATAAGTGCTTCACTGTCGGATTTGTTCCCTTTTGGATGCCATTTGTAAGTTTGTTTTATTTTACGAACTCTTTCAGTTCCTTGAGCTTCTTTGCACTCATGTCAGCAGACCAGTGGGAGCAGGGACTAGCAACTGGGCTCCGGTCTTCCCTCTGCCATTGACTTTCCAGCAGTCATTGGGCAAGCTATTGGATTTCTGGGACTACTGAGGCTTAAAGGCTCTTTACACCCTTCTGTCAGCACTGGGGTGAGAGGAAGTGGATGTGACTTCAGATTGCTGTAAGGCTTCATTAAACAGCCAGGGTCACACAAAGAAAGAAGTGTGTTCCTACTCTGATACGTTATTGAGTTCAGCAAACTGAGCTTCCTGGTGATGACTTTTACATTTGAAATGACAATTAAGCATTGCAGAAAACAAGAGGATATATCAGAGGACTTTCCACATTCCACCCTTTGGAAGTGACTCCTCTGCAGGGAAGCCTGGGATCATGTCTTTCATCTCTCATTAGCCAGCATCTGAAAATAGCTGCCTGTCTGTTTATTCCCATTGGCCAGAGGAGGAATCCTTCCAAAGCTGGTGGTACAGCACAAAACCTGTGTAAGAAGAATTGGGGAGTGCAGCCCGCTGGTTGTGGAGGAGTTCTTCCCAGCTGAGGAAGGGGATGGGCTCCCTTTCTTCTCACATGGATGTAGCAAGTTGGTAAGTTTCCTCTGACCTTTCCATTCTTTGTTGTCACCATCTTCCCTTCAAGAAACACCCAGAGAGAAAGGGAAATATCATTTTTCCTTGCCTGTTTCAATAACTCCTTTTCCCTCTTCTTTCACCTACTGCTTTTCTCAATCCTCTCCACACCTTTTTCTCCATATCCTCATAAAATCTTTCTTTTGCCTCACTAGTCTTCCCTTTTCCCACTATGATCTTGTCATCTGGGACAACACATTGCCTTTCATGCAACTTCTTCCAGTAGTGTTTCAACACCGAGTTGCCAGGCAGAGCAAGAAGTTGGGGGAAGATAGGAAAAGAAACCTAAAATTACATCACGAGTGTGATAAAATAAACAGAATGATGTGGCAAATTTGGCCAACAGTCACTGTATTTCACGGGCTCTGACAGAAGCATGGATGTGTCGGTGTGTGACCGGTACCGTTTGCCCATGTACCCTGCACAGGGGAGCCCACGCACATTTGTGAGCTGAGACACAACCTAAAAATAAGCTCTTTCTAGACTCATCTTGTCATATTCATTTCAGACCTTGAAAAAACACAATTTACTAAAATGGATTGATCTAAAAGCAAAGTAATCCACCAGAATTTATGCAACAAGGATTTGAAGAGGCATCTTAGGTACAGGTGGACTTTGGACAGTTTAAATAACAGAAGCTGATTCTAAAATGGGATAAGTTGAACACACATGAAAATCGCTGCTCAGATGAGGTTTCACAGCCTGATGCACGTGGAATTACAAGATTTCAGCAATTAAAGGAGCATAAACATTCTAAATATTAAAAATCAGTTATGATGCTAGTGACTTATCTTGGTCATTAGTTCTAATCTGCAAAGCTTATCTGAAAACAGCTGAAGACAACAACCACTTTGTGCAGGCTAATAGCCAAGAATCCTCAGTTCCTTAACATAACTGACAGGCAACTTTTCCCTGTCATCCTTTTGTGGCACTGGGAATTCTGACAATACTGAAAGGATGGCAGAAAGGGCACTCACACAAGGTGTGTGTGCAACCACACTGGCAGCAAAAAGAGCAGCCATTCCCTGATCTGTGCAAGGTCTCTCAGCCCCATTCACTTGCCACAAGCAGGACTAACAATCTCTTACACTTCAGAGTGCCAAGCCCTGTAAAGGGTAACATTTAAGAGACAGCAGTCGCTGCCATGGCTGCAAACTTTGTTTTCTCAATACTGATCTCGGATAACAACGAGGCCCAGTCATCCTCTCCTCAGCAAACCACTCTCCGATCGTGTATCTGTCAGCGTTCCATGAGCAGTTCCAATTCTTTCCAGATCAGAGTTCTAGCTTTTCATGGCAGAAGGCAACCCAATACTCTGGCGTGGCTCCAGCTGACACAGGGCTGCCAGCGAGGGGAAAGCCTCCACCATGGGACATTTTTTTTTGTCAGCACCTGTCTCAAAGCGCTCTGTTACAGAAGAAGTGGAAAAAATCTACGGTCACTTCACCCAAACCAGTTCCTTAATCACATCTCCTCCTCAGCACCTGCTGCATCATGCACAGTGTCTCACAATGGGCTTATTATTAGCCATTATTTTCCACAGCACTCAGCTCAGCCTGGTCTGGACGCCAGAGGTGACACCACCGGAAATGCTGAGACCAGGGCAGAGATGGGCAAAAGGGAAAAGTAACTGCGAATCTTATGGGGCTCTGGTGTGCTGTGAGAGTGACCCAGGTGGAGGGTTATAAGCAAATCCATGAGATGGAGGATGAAAACTTGCTGCTGTAGTAACTGGCCTTTGGATTTTGCATTTGAAAGGACCAGAGTCACCATACGTGCCAACAAGACAAGGTGACAGCTCCACCGCTATCATCCCCACATCCATTTAGGCTGGGACACTGCTGCCTGCTTCCACGGCTGGGGAGCTCCCCCTGTGGATTTGCCACAGACATGCAAACCTCCAGTTAAAAAGGCCAGTGCTTTGTTCCCAAATCAGCTAATTGCAGTCTGGTTTTGTCTTCATTCTAAGAAACACCTTTGCCAAGCATCTGGACAGTCTCAGGGATGTCAAGGGACCAGGAGCACACTGTGCTTGCTCATGCCTCGGGTGTAATCTACTGTTAGGTACCCCACTATCTCACTCTGCATTCCCCAAGCACTTCATAAACTACTCCTGCTTCCATCACGGAATTCTTTAGAGCTCTCCGACTGTTTATCAGGCCAGGGTTTGATAGTGGCTTTCCTGTCTGATAATGCTGGTTGATGAGCTCCTCAAGCATCCTCTACAAACCCTCCAACACATTCCTGCGTACCATATAGAGTTCCCACTGTTTGGATAGCAGCCTGACCAGCATGTCAGCTTGCCTCTTTTCCCAACTGGGGCTCCCTTTTTCCTGAATGCTCTGCTTTTCTGGCTCGTTATCCTTCCCAACTTGCTACAATCTGTCCCTCTCTTTCTCAGAAAAAAATTCATTGTGTCTCTTTTCTGGAGAGAGATGGTGAGTGTTAAAACATGCTCACAGCCTATAGCAAACCCATACAAGTTTGATATAGTCCCAAAGAGAAAGCAATCAGCTCTCTTCCTTTAGCAGGAGAGTTTTAGCCCTTGGCTGCTGTGGCATTGTGGTCTGTGCAAGGAATAATCCTAATCAAAGCAAATATGCATATGCTAGGCTAGTAATTTTAAAGATAACAGGGCAAATTCCAGTCTCAGCTATAATACTTAAGTATTATATTGGTATTTAGTATTATTATAATACTAGAGTAACGTGGAGTTATGCTGTCAATGCCTGCAGAGGCAGCTGAGATTTACAGCTGGGTATCTTGGGTTTGATTTTGAAGATTGCACATCCTAAGTACTGGATTTATTAGGACAGTTTCCCAGCCAATTTCTGCCAATAGTAATAGCAGTAGGTGCCTTTTGGTTTGGTGGGGGATTTTTTTGTTGTTGGATTTTTTTTTTGGGGGGAGTGTTTGTTTTTTTTAAATATCTGACCAAAAGTTAAACTCAAGCCCCAACACTGTCATCAGAAAGGACAGGGCAACCGAGTGGGGGAGGAGAACATTGGGACGGGCATGCTGTAAGTACAGAAGGAGTGTTAACAAAGCAACTAAAAATAAATGGGGACTACAGATGAATTCTGATGTAACTGCTCTGACCTCAACAGTCATATTTTGCTTCCACCGAACCATCATCTCCAACTCTAGCTTCATATGTGATCCTTCACAACTAAACACACCAATGAAACAAAACAATGCTAAAAATGTCTTCTGATGCTAAATCATCTATTTAGTGCAAGCCTGCTAAGAACGAGCCTGAGCTGCCTGTTACTTGAGGCCATACAAATGCAGTGATATATCAGCACTCCTTGTTTCATGTCTCACGTCCAACAATTATGTCCAGACCCTTCACAAAGTTCTGCTCCTCCAACACTGAACGCCATTCCTCTGCTTAACTGCACCATTTAAACACAGGCAAAATACAGAACTGACTCCCATCAATGACAGTGGTATTTGGATGAGAAGACCATAACTTTAGTGCAGTTCAAGAGTACACCAAGAAGTTAGAGCTCATCTCTAGCCAGCACCAACTCTCCTAGACTGCCTGAAGGTCACCCACTCACATTCAGCACAGAGTTGCTCACCCAGGTGTCTGCAGTGTAACAGGATACAGTATGCTGATGATACAAGGACGTGGGTAACTCAGATTCCATATCCATGCTTTTGGTCCCACTACCATAACACCAGACAGATTATGATCTGGAACATGGAGAGGCACTCGGTGCCCAGACAGCCTTTATCCAGGAACTGGGAATGCTGGCTGGTTAACCAACAGACCAAGGTAAGCGGGAAGTTGTTTTGGGTGGGAGGGTGCATCTGTATAGACAGAAGGAAAACATACTGTGGTCACCACACACCTATTGCTGTGCCTCGAGTTACCAAGCTGGACACATATGGAGTTTGGCTTTCTGTGATGGCTGGCATTCAAAGGCTGAGGTTTGTGTGACACTGGACACTGACTCATCCAGGAGAGCACAGAATTCAACATTGATAACTGGAACCAACTAGAAACCATCTCCTTCCTCAGGCAAAGATTTGAATAACAGTTCCCATGCTTTTACCAGGCATTTGAACAGCTTATCTGAGCATTTCACACCAGCGAGTCATCACGGTTTGCCTAACAGCATAACAGAGAAAATATGGGGATCTCTCATATGCTTCTGGTTTTAAACCTTCACGTGAACATCAACATCTGATCTTTCCAGAAATTCCCCCCAACCTCGCACTGTATTTAAGAAAGATGGGGTTTTCTTCCATGATCTGCGGGACTGTGGAACTGGCAGTTCCTTTACCTATGTCCTGTACAGCTTGGGAGCTTAGCTCCACAGCAGCATTGTAATTAACACCCAGAAGAGTAGAGAGGCAGAGCAGAACAGTAGGAATTTGACAACTGTTATTCTGAAACCAGTGGAAGATGCAACACCTTTTTTCCAGCCCTGCTATTGTGTTCCTAATTATCTCCTCACAGCACAGCCCAGCATTTGGCTGCCCACACCAACAGCGGGTGATCCACGTGGTGGCCAGCTGTAACCCTTCCACACAGGAGCTCCCAACCAGCCATGAGCTCACTCCTAAAAGCAAACCAGAAGCTATGTGACTGGGATGAAGCAGTCAGTACCAGCAGTCAGAGCCTGAAGCTTACTCTTTCTCATAGCACACAGAGAGTAAACCAGGCTCTCCTTGAAAACACCTGGAGCTGCCTTCACAGATGCGCTCAGCTCAGCAGATGAAGAGTCTGGCTCACACTATAAACAAATGGGCAAATTTTCTGATAGATTTTAGCAGTTAACAGAAATAGTGCTTGGGAAAGGTCAGCAACTCTTCTCCCTGGGCTCAACAACAGTAACAGGGTCAGCAGGGCTGTTCTGTGATGACACCCACAGTGAATTATGACCTGCAGCAGCCGTGCGACAGCAGAAGCAGATAAAATGCAGTAATGCGAGTCGCAGCTTGGACGTTGCGTTCTTTATGGCAAAGGGATATTATTTTCACCAAATACAAGCAAACAGCCAAGAAGGGGGGCAGGACATGGACAGATGATGCTATTACTGGCCTGATGATTCTGTGTCTTTACAAAGCAGTGAGCTCTGTAACAAGATGCCCACAGCAACTCAGAAACATAGCATTGCTGTGCATGCGCTTGACAAATACCACTGAGGAACACCAAGACCTGAAGGCCAGTGATTAGGTGGGTTCACTTTGGATGTGCCTAAACAGAGAGGCTCTGGCAAACAAGTAATTAACCCAGTCTCTCAACCCCCAACAGCCAAGAAGGGGGGCAGGACATGGACAGATGATGCTATTACTGGCCTGATGATTCTGTGTCTTTACAAAGCAGTGAGCTCTGTAACAAGATGCCCACAGCAACTCAGAAACATAGCATTGCTGTGCATGCGCTTGACAAATACCACTGAGGAACACCAAGACCTGAAGGCCAGTGATTAGGTGGGTTCACTTTGGATGTGCCTAAACAGAGAGGCTCTGGCAAACAAGTAATTAACCCAGTCTCTCAACCCCCACTTCTGAGCTGCAAACAACCTCACCAGAGCATTGAAATGAATGGCTGAAGGTCCAAGGATAAAGACGTTGCAGAAGAAATCAGTAACTCTGATTTTTGTTCCAACTCTGCTGTGGGTTAGGGGTGTGACTTTGGCCAAGCCATTCAATCTCCCATCAAATGTGTTGTTCCTTCTCATCTTGTCTCCTCTTTTCCCTGCTGGACCTTACTGCCCCTTCAAATGTTCACCTAAGGTCCAGTCCCAACCATTCCGGTCACTTTTAGCACTTCCAATAGAATCTTGCCAAAACCAAACAGACTCTGAAACATTTTCCCAGAAAGCTGTATCTGTTACTGAAAGGAACTGGTACCTGATAGTTCCCCACACCAATGGAAAAAATAAAACCAATTACTAACACCAAGCATGAACGACTTTCCAGTCTGCAGGGTTCTGCCTGGAGTGAGAGGTCTTCTAAGCACTTGAACCCAGAGAACCTGTGAGAAATGGAATATGGAAGGGGCAGCTTCAATAGCAGAATAAGATAAAGAGAAAGCTGAAGGCTTATGAATTACGGCCACACAGCACCCACAAAGGCAGTTAAGATAGGTAGATTTGGGGTAAATCCATGTAATCTGAAAGGCTCTCTGGAGAAACCTCTCCCTCCATCAACAAGACATGGAGACCTATGGAGATGCAGACTTCTAAATGATGCAACTCCTGCTTTCCCCATGGATCAAACTGACCTCTCTCTCGATACTTCCAACCCACACGCTCAAAGCTGTCATTAATTTTAATCTCCCGGCCCACTCAGGAGCCTGTGTAACACTCAGTGTTTGCCACATCTGAGGCATTACATTTTCTGAGTTCTGTGACAAAGTTATCAGAGCAAAGCAAAGAGAAGTAAAATCTGCAATCAACCAGGTAAAGGCAATTATCTCAACTGCACTGCCTATTTTAGAAAAAGAAGAAAGGGGAGAGAGAAAAACCATTTCTCAGGAGAGTCTATGGTGGGTGAGGTTTTAACTCCAGGGTATCAGTCTCTCTCTAACACAAGTAGGGAGCATCTCTCATGTACTGAACAGCTGAATGAGAAAGAAGATGAACTCTTGGAACTAGAGATTCACTTATGGAAAATATTCCCCTTGAGAAAACTCACCCTTTCAGTTTCCTTAAGGAGCCTGGAACAGAAGCAGCATCCTACCGACTACGCTGGCACATCCCTTTCAGGTGTCATGGGTGCAGGATTGCTTCCAGTCTGCCCAAGGCTCTGCTGTTGTGCTGGATATCTCTGAAAGGGAGAGACAAGCAGAGTCTTGTGACCCAAATAAAAGTCAGAAACTAACTCTGTACATATTTTCAACCTGATGCTGAACACCATCCTTCATTCCAGACAGCACAAGCAAAACACAGACATTTGGTGACCTCCCTTGAGCAGCTCTGCAGCAGCCAACAGAGTGTTAGAAATATAGCAAATTACTCCTTTCCAATGATACCTCCTGACCCAGCTGGGAAAGTAATCAGGGTAACAATGACAATGGAAGGCAAACCAAGCCGAACCAATGTGAAAATTGCAAGCCACACTCTAGAGTAAGCAGCAATTAATCTGGTATCATGCTCCTCTGTGGCAACAGCCCCTGTTCAACAGAGGCACCATCATTTAGACAAAACACAGAAGCAAGGAGCTTGTGCTGGCGCTTCTTGGGACACTGTCACCGCTTCTCTTTTGTCCCCCATTCCTTGCCCCTCCTCCCTCGTCTCTGAGAATTACTGTTCTGACGTTCCAAAATTCCCACTCACCTTTCCTCCCATCTCAGACTCTACTTGGCTCTTCTTTTTCCATTCCCGGCGGCCGCAGAGAGCGTGGATCCTCCCTGGGCGGCTTCCCACTGCCCCGCGGAACAGGGAACAATGCAGCGAGGCCTCGGGAACCCCGCGGTATCCCCTCAGGAGAGAGGCGCCGGCGGACACCGCCGGGGGCCGGGCCCCGAGAGCGGCGGCCGGGGGCGAACCGGCTCTCCAGTGGGCTCCGCGTCACCGGCGGCCGCTTCCCCACCTCCCGCGGCGACCGCCTGGCAGCGAGAGCGGCATCGGCGCCGCGGGGCCGGCCCGCACGACCCAGAGCGCCGCTCAGCGCCCCTGGAACCGCGCTCCATGGCGGCAGCCTCCGGCGCGCCGGAAGTGCCGCTCAGTCCCGCGCAACGGCCGCCCAGGAGTGCCGCTCAGTCCTCCGGAACCGTGCTCTATGGCCGGCAGTCCTCCAGCGCGCCGGAAGTGCCGCTCAGTCCCGCGCAACGGCCAGGAGTGCCGCTCAGTCCTCCGGAACCGTGCTCTATGGCCGGCAGTCCTCCAGCGCGCCTAGAGCGCCGCTCAGTCCTGCCAAACGCGCTCTCCGCGGCCAGCATCCTCCAGCCCAACGGAGGTGACTCCCTGTATTTTAATAAAATAACGAATTTATTTTGATTTGGGTTTTCTTCTGCTCCCGGTGCAGACTTAGAATCGAGGGCTACAGGGGAAAACCCCAAGCTGGGATGGGAAAAGGGGGAAAACCCCAAGTCGGGATGGGAAAAGGGGAAAAATAAGGGGAAATGGGCAGCTTTAAAAGCACTCCTGTGTCTGCAGTAGAGTAAGATTTGGAAGAGGGCTCAAGCTTTTAAATCCTTTTTATCTATATAAATGATGTTTCCATGAGCATATTTTGATTGTGCTCCTCTCAGTAAGAAATCCCTGTTGGTCCCATCCAGTGCATGCACTTTGCCCTTTGGTTGTGTTTCATTTCCTATACTTAGTGTTCCAACAGATAGAGCACAGCTCCAAGGGGATTTAATCCTAGTGCAATGATTGTGTATATGGTGTATGCTGAAGCATTGTGAATTGTTCAGAGAAAAGCTGTGGCCTTGATGTTAGTGGAGTCATCATTAAAACTGACTCAATACCATGAGGATTGGACTTGGTTTTCCATGCATTTAGTTGCACAATCGCCAGTTCCCTTTTGTATTTCAGCAGGTAAAGCGCCCTCTTCACTTTCTCTTCTAATTGATGCTACCTTATATTGCACCCATGGCTGGTCTTAGATACAACCAAGAGCTAGAGAAACATAATTTTGAGATCCACTGTGTGCATCCACAATCAACTGGTGCTCCCTCTCAGTAATTCTTCCCTGCTGAGACAATGTATCAGGTAAGAGCTGTTGGTCAGTTCCCAAAGAGAACAGGGAAAACGACTAGGGTGTAGAGAAAATATGTGTATATATACTGGCAACCACACTACCAGTGCACCCCTGGAAGCTGCCCGCTCATTTCACATGGGAAGCAGAGTCTATTGCTACCTAGATACACGTCTTTGGAAATTTCACTTCATTAGCCAGGAAACAGCTGTGCAAGGAGCTGCGCTCCTGTTCAAACAGGCAAGAACAAACCAGCTGCCAATGCTGATATTTATTTTGATGCTTAACACACATTCCTCCTGTACGACAAATATGTCAAGAAATGCAAGCACATACATTTATTTGTTGATAAATAAAACCAAGCACTCTCTACCAGAGAGAATCCTTAGCCTTTGATTTGCAGATAAAGAGTCTGTAAGGAAATCTCCTTTCTAGTACCAAGCCCATAAATCAGCTGAGATTAAGTTGCTGTAACTCAAGACCTTTAACCTGCAGCATCCTACTGTGCTCTGGATGTTGAATATGGAAAACAAGGAAATTAGAGGACTGTGAAATCAAGAAGTATGACACAATATCATCAGTTACTTAGTGTCTCATTTGCAGATTTATGAGTTGCATGTTAATTGCCTGTGACAAGCTAAAGGTCAACATTATCATCTTCAGTGCTTCATAAAGCATGACTGAAGAGGTGGCCATTTGAAAAACCATCAGTTAAGTGTCTGTACTCACAAGGAATCTTGCCCATCTGTCCATGCACATACTTCTGCACATTGAGGCTGTGTCCACATAGTAAATACAGCAATAATAGCCACTTAAGCTTTCCTAGGCAGCATTTAGAGACTGTGGCAGATTACCTTGGAGGCAAGAGAAAGCATTTTAAAATGGATAAAATGGTTCAAGAATCTCTTCACCAGCCCTCAGCAAAAGTCACACCCTATAGTGACAAGTCTTTCCAAAATATTACTGATGAAATTTAACTCAACTTAGCACAAGCTCATGCCACATTGCTGCAGAAATCAGCTTCCAAGAGGAAACCTTTGACTAAGTATCTCATCCCACAGGCCCTCTGCCTCTGGCATGTCAAACCTCTCCTCCAGTTGACTTCAACTCTCTGTGCTTAAATTCTAGAAAATTCACAACATGTTAATGGTATAAAGGAAAGGGTCAAGAGCACAAACCAGAGCTCTGTTTAACTGTTGTACAAAGGCAGAGTCATGCACTCTAACAGTTAACAGCAAACAATGAACACAGCACATGCTCATCTGGGAGGGAGATGTAGCTACTGGCTAGCCTGCTGCTCCTGACTCGCTGCGTACGATCAGTACAGAAACATGTACATCACTCTAAAAGCTCCTTAAATTCCTGCTGGTTTAGATTTTAGTACCAAGAGTATGTATTTCACCTGGTGATATGTGTTTTTATTATCTCCTTCTCCAGTCGCTGTCCTCTCTTCCCCTCCTCTTTGAAATACAAAAGTTTGACTTAAAAGCATTTGTTTAACACAGCTGAAAGGAGATTTAACAAAACTACCAAGAACTCTATACTGTGCCTCAGGCACTGGCTGGGAATTCCTTGCATGTATTTGAAAGCAGCACAAAAAGGCAAAGGATAAAGGAGAGCTACCAGAATTGTTCTCTATCACACTCAGAAGGGGCACATACAAACAGCTACTGCTGGGGAATTAAGGGCCACTGACAGCCTGTCTACCTCAACGGCCTGAGGCCTCCACTGCCTATTCCAGATGCATTTTATCATGTGAACAAGAACAGGTCAAAAGTGTAGGCCACCCCTTCAGCCTACAAAAAGCATCACCACAGTCGGAGACACCTCCTATACCATTAACAAAAATAGGTACTTTATTTCTTTCTGCATCTGTAATATATAAATAGATGATATTAATTTTTATTAATGTAGCTAAATATATTTTATGAATAAGTTATTTGGAGAACATTTTTTCTAAGTCAGCAAGTACTGCCATACTCAGTGAAGGAAATCTTTAACAGTAGTCCTATAAAGTACTCTAATCATCAAGCAGCCAATTATGGAAGTCTAAATGAGTTCTCATGCTGCCAAGAGATCGGTTTAGACACGATCCGCACTTTGAAGCTATTTAGAATGTAAAAGCAGCTCCTTTTTCTTAAGGTTCCTCTCCTCAAATACAAACCCCACTCTTCAATGAGATGTGCAATCTTCCACTCAACACTGACAACTTAAAGCAAAACCAGCTGCCACCATATCAGTCCAACATCCCTCGAGAGCAACTCTTGAATCACATCAATGCCAGACTAACTTTTGTACCAAGTCTTAACTCGATCCTCATTAGTGCAACTCTGACACAGAACGTTCCCACCAGCAAACCCAATTCCAAACCAAGCAAATGTAAAATGATAAAAAAACCCACACACTGCATGGAAAATTCCCAAAGGATTAGTGTCAGAAAATATTTGGCAACAAGAGACTGGAATAAACATGAAGGCCTAACAGAAGAAAGTGGCTGTAGAATGTTGTTAAAGTAGAACTGCTCCAGGAAGGTTTTCATTACTCAAGCTTTTCATCTCCTTCCTCCACGTCCTTCAGACTGAGCACTTCCAGGGTTCCTTTCCCTTTGGTCTCACTCCGGATCAGCTCATCAATCTCTCTGAAGCAGCCTGGGTCAATAAGGCATACCTGAAATATGTCACATTTCATTAGTCGAGCAATAGTATTTGATATTTATTGGCCTCCTTTCAAGGTGACACTGTTAGGTTAACGGCTGGACTCTAGGGTCCAGCTCTTTTCCAGCCTAAAGGGTTCTACGATTCTAAGGCCCAATATTAATCTTCATTAAAAGACCTGTTTAGTTACTAAGAAGGGCTTTGCACGGTTTATAAGCGATTCCTATCAAGTGACCTTCCCACAGAATTCCTGTTATTCCATTTACCCAGGCTGGATGTATCCTTTTTGCTAGATTCTAACCTGTTCTCAGAAAGATTTTTACCAATACCAGATTTTGCTTTACCACAAACTATTATTTTAAAAAACTAATTAACCACTGTCAAAATACAGGCCCGACCCTCCAAATAAATGAGAGTAACACTCCATACTTGCAGAGATGCTTATCCCTGCTAAGAGTAACTACACTGCTTCGCCTCATCCTGAAGTAGCAACATTAGGTAATAAAGGCTACTCCCAGCTTTCATCGCTAGAATGGTGTGAAATTGAAAACTACAAACCACACCTCTGCCTTAGAATCTCTGGCAAATTTGCAGGTGATCTAAACCACTTCCAAATATTAAAACATCTTCTAGCACACAGTATAGGGGTAGTCAGATCAAGTATGAAGCTCAAGGACTGCTTTATCACTTACAATTTCCAACTGATCATGGAAGTCTTCATTCTCGATAACTTTAATCAGTGGCTTGAGTTTCTCTTTCAGTTTCTTCCCCTCCTTTGCTGGAAGAATAAATCGCAGCCTCATGTGAGCACGTTCAATCTGCATGGTTTCCTTCAACTGTCTGATCACTTCTAGGGCCTGCAAAGGCAGTAAGAAGTAAAAGCACTTACACACCTGCTAAAAACACCGCACAGACCAACATCTCATATCCTCTGTGTTAGCTTCAGACACATCTCTCAGTACTGATCACTGCCACTCTGCTGCAGGGAGTTTGCTACTATGTTATTTTGATAGATTAACAAGAAAAGACAGAGTTATTGCTGTTTGTAATTATTTCAAACACTAAAAATTCACGTCTGAAATAATGTTTAGCAGCAGTTATACTGCAGAACAACAGAAAACCCTGTGGCACAGATGCAAAGCCTGATTTACTATCTCAATTAAATTAAATAACAGGACTTTTATTTGTGTTCCAGGCATATTCACTGTTGCTGCTTTAATGAATTTCTTTCTTTCTCCCTTCCCTGAGCGGTTAGAAAACAAACTGCAAGAGTTTCAGAGGCTGCTTGCACCCAGCACTCAGCTGCCAGCTGGGTGAATAATCAATCATTCTGTGGACTTTAGAGCATGGGGCTTTGTTCATCCTTCTGTGACCGTTTAAAGACAAATTACACTTGAAGACAACACCTCTGAGCAGAAGCTGATTTTGCAAAAGAACTGACCTGCTGCTTCGTGCTTTTGTGTGGTTTGACAGAGTAGTGAATATCCTTCATGGCTCTCTCTATAAGGATCACTGTGTATGGCCTCTTTGTTTCAGGATTCACACATTTGTCAGCCACAATAGTTGCGATGTCTCTGAACATCTGCTCCAGCTGTGTTTGTCGTTCTTTGTCTGATACCTGCAGTTCCCCTTTTGACAAAATCTAAACAGTAATAATAAAGAAACCAGTTAATAAACATCACAGATTCGACTAAGGAGTGAAAACTCTAGTAACGTTGTTAAATTTAACAATTGCTTGAATGGTTTGGTTAGAGTGAAGTGCAGAAAAAGAACAACCGTGTTAATAATGTACATTACTATGACAAACACAGGAAATACTTCATACGAAAAACTCACCACAGAAACACTGAACTACAAGAGTGCAGCTTTACTCAAATGCTCATCATCCAAAACAAGTCTGTGCAGTTCAAATCCTATCAATAAGGACTAAGAAATTAGATCTGTCCTTAACTTTTAATTGAACTGACCAAAGCAAGCAATTGTTCCCATCCTCTCCCTGCATCTTTAATAATACATCTCAAGTGAGAAACTCTTCAGGGCTGCATAAACTCTTCTCCATGTCTGTTCACATCCACGCATAGACCCTGTACCTTATGCAGAACACTCATTACTCTATTCAACCAGATGCACATACAAATTTTAAGACTACATCACAGAGCTTCTACTCTTTTCTAACTATTTCTTCACAAATAAACAATCCATTCACCTACAGCTGTGTCACATTTTAGGAAAATGTCTCAGTAACAAATCAATGTCTGTGTGATGTAGTCTTCTCCAAGCTTTTATAAAGCAAAGTCTGTGAAACCTACCATCTTACAGATTTCAGTTTGGTCATCCGTCCCAAACGCTTTAACAAGATCTTCTTTCTTTGCCACCTGCCCTTTGGAAACGTTGACAAACACCGTGTGCGTCTGCAGGACCTCGTCGAGATCTTTCTCCCTAAAGAGGAGGGCAGGGTTAGGAAACCCATCAAGTCAGCAATATGAGAAAGAGTGCACAAGTCTGGAAGGAACAGTCTTGTTGCCATGGGCTGCATCAGTGGAGCCCGGGAGCTTCCATGACCAAGATGCCACTCCCTAAGGAAGGGCAGGGGCACCGCACAGCCCCCTGGGGCACACACACAGGTCCCACCATCTCTCCTCCATGTCAGCATCAACCAACCCACACCTCCTGGATCCCCAGAGCCATGACACAAGAAGTAGTTACTATTACAAAAAGTGGAACATTTTGATTTAAGCTAAAGTAGCATTAAGTTTCACTTAAGTAATTGTATTTTTTGAAAATTAGACAGAATGTTCCTCTGGTAGCATGTTTTCTTTATAACGTGTTTTTTTTTTTTCAATAGTGTTTTTCCAGACACTGTTCTTTGGAAAATGACAATGTCTCATATTAAATATGATACGCACTGAAGAGATGCCCCTTCTCCTATAACCACCTCCGTTTGCAGTCCTTCCCTATCTAAAATGCAAGGTCTGACAGAGCTGTAAAAGCTCTGCAATTAGCAGAGATCTGGATGCTGTGAAGCTCATAATGATATTAAAATGAGTCCTTGGAAAGTAATAGAATACACATAAGATTTCTGGGGAAATTTATACACATGCGCGTGTACATTCTGCCCTGCCTCTTGGTCACTCGTGACTGATGGAAACCACTCCCTCACGCCCCCAGCATTGAAACAGAGGATGCTGCTTCCCAAAGCTCCAAAACGACCCTTAGAAAGTTTATTTATGAGCACTTTCGGTATCACGCAGTTCCCCCCACACCTCCGCCTCCTCGATCCCCACAGCCGGGGCCGCGCGGGCCTCACCGGTCCCGCTGACGATGGGGCCGAGGCCCTCACGCAGGCCTCCCTTCCCCGCCCCCAGTCCGGTCCCGTCCCGTCCCGTCCTCGCCGCGGCACTCACGCTCCGCTGCGCCATCCCATGACCTTGTTGCGGTAACAAGCGATCTCGAAGCGCTTCCCGCCGCGCCGCGCCCGCACCACGGCCACATTGGTGAGGCGGATCTGGTTGGTGGGGGTGAAGATGGACATGGCGGCGGCGCGCGCGGGGGCGGGGACGGGGGCGGGGCCGGCCCGGCCCGCCCCGCCTCCCCATTGGCCGACCCGCCTCCCCTCCGGCCTACCCGCGCTGCTCCGCTATTGGCCAACCCCGCCCCGCCTCCCCATTGGCCGACCCGCCTCCCCTCCGGCCTACCCGCGCTGCTCCGCTATTGGCCAACCCCGCCCCGCCTCCCCATTGGCCGACCCGCGCTGCTCCGCTATTGGCCAACCCCGGCCCGCCTCCCCAGGGGCCGACCCGCGCTGCTCCGCTATTGGCCAACCCCGGCCCGCCTCCCCGTTGGCCGACCCGCCTCCCCTCTGGCCTACCCGCCCTGCTCCGCTATTGGCCAACCCCGGCCCGCCTCCCCGTTGGCCGACCCTCGCTGCTCCTCTATTGGCCAATTCCGGCCCGCCTCCCCAG